>ML681979.1:26684262-26774427 GCA_007922195.1 Podocnemis expansa
CGCCCCCACAAACTTACCTCTGGGCTGGACTGGAGGGGCAGGGCCCAACCCTAACTCCTGGGCCAGAGAAGCTCTAAGGAGCATGCCCAGAATTTCTGGGCATGCTCCGTTAGAGCTTTTCTGGGCGGGAGTTTTCAAAACTCCCTGCTCCACAGGCGCTCTAACCAGGGACTCTGGCTGCCGGCGATGCGCTGCCGGCCGCCTTCCCTGCGCTGGCGGCTGCGGCGGGCTGCGCTGCAGCACGCCAGCACAGCTTACAGGGAACATTGAACTGTCTCCACTAGAGCTCCCACCATAAATACTTCTGGTGGAAATTCTAAGCCTAAACCAGGGTTTTCCAAAATGAGTGTTCTAAGTCCGTATTTAGGTTTTCATGGAGGGAGGCAGGGGGCCTTCATAAACCATTATGATTCTCCCCAGCCCACCCTGCAGAAGAGCAGTCCCTCACTTTCCTACATAAAAATTATGGGAGTTATTTCCTTTCCTAGGACAAGACTAAGGGTATGTCCAGGGCCAGCTCAAGGGGTTGTGGTGCCCCAAGCCAAATTTTGATTTGGTGACCCCCCCTTCTCATTCATGGAGGATGAAAACGGTTTTCCAAAGTGCATAAATCTCCAGCATCTGCCTGCAGAGGGATTTAAAGTGCACTCTGCCTACATGAGTTAATCTGCAAGTTGACTAACAGTGCCTGCCTGAGCTGCTAGGAAAGAGCTGAAGAGGCAGGAGCCAGCCTGATCTTCAGGGAGGCTAGGCGTCCCTAAGAACTCTCACCTGAAGCCATGTCTGTCTCTTGCCTCACAGTGGAGCTGGCCCTGAGCATGTCCACACTATGTGGACTATTACTGGCATAACCCTGTAGTGTAGCTGAATCCTACACTAACTGATGGGCTTTTTCTGTCCGTGTAAGAATACCACCTCCCTAAACAAAGTTAGCTATGTTGGGGGAAGCCTTCTTCTGTTGACATGGCTGATTCTACACAGGGATTTATGTTGGTAGAGATACATCAGTGACAGATATGGGTGCGTTTGTTCAGTCAGGCAGACGTCAATATGAGCAACAAGTCCTCTCTGCAGGATACCGTTGCTATTGCTCTCCCCTCCACAAGAAAGGGCATAGGATGGGGAAGTCTTGCTTATCTAGTGTAGATGAAACATGCACCTGAACTTGAAATGCATATTATTACACTGAGAAGGCACAAGTTGCACAAACTGGATCAGGACCACATTCTTAAAGAACTCAGCGCCCTGTTCTGTAAGATAAACAACTCCCCAAGAAAATGCCGAGTCAGACCAATTATGCTCCTTAATACAGATGCAAAGACCCTCAGTACAGAGAATTGGAAAATGTTCAATCCACAAAATTATCAGCCTGTGTTTGTCCGTCATTGTCTAACACACCAGAATTCAAGAAAAGCTTTTACTGTCTTAGGAGCCTCATAGGAATGGCAAAAGTCAAAGCAGACTTATTACAGTGGATGCAGTTCTAGAGGTTTAGTATGTTTTAGTTTAGTGGACTTCTAACTCTAGAAAAAATACAAGGTGATTTGACATTTTATACACTCACCTTCAGCTACTTCAAGACCAGCCAAACTTCCAAGAAACATTTGTTAATCTCTTGCTCCTCTTTTTTGTAACTGCCACTGGATCTTTGCTAGCATAGAGAAACAAGGAGAAGAAACAAAATGTTTAGAATCTGAGAGAGATGTATGAGCATCTAGAAAGTACTAAAAAAAAAAAAAAATTGAAAATATCAGATTACAAAAAATTGGACTAATGCTACAGTCCCTTTACATGTCAAAATTTATTTGGCCAAGAGAACCATTGAATGCACTGGTAACCCTGGGAATTTGGTAACTATTGTAATTATAATTTGGCAATAATCAAAAATTGTCATATTAGTTGACAAATTATGTCAGCTGTGAGGTCTAAAACAGCCCATAACAGAGAAGGGTAATATGGATAAAATAGTTCCTGATTTTCAGTGGACTGAATTATTTACTGGTCTGTTCACTTCAGTAATCTGAGTTAGGAAATCACAGTAATCTATGCAAGAAAGCTCACGAATATTCCAAAATTCATGTAAATGTAAAAGAGGGTAATACAGTTTCAATCAAAAAACCACTTGAAGGCAACACACTAAAATATTTTTCTGTTTGTCACTTTTAAAGGTGCCCCACAAATGATGGGGAGGAAGGAAGTGTGTGTCCTATTTCCTTTCTCATGCTGTACAGAAAAGACCTGAAATGTAGTTTCTGCGTGTAGTGCACACACAAATACACATGTATTTACATTCACACTATAGAGACCGTAGTCACAGTGAGGAAGCTTACACTTCATATCCAGTGCTTATAATGCACCTTATAGACAGCTCAGCAGCCTTCCAGGGTTCCAACGGAACTGTATTGCTGGTGATTCCTTCTGGCTGCACCTTCCCTTGACTCCCACTGGCCTTGGGAAGAGAAAGAATAGGGAAAATTAATAGAAAAGTGTGTTCAGCTTGAGTGTATTCTCAATAGGGATGAGGGCAATTATTTAAAGAAACATGTCCCAAACCACTTTCAACAATTTGGGAGCAGTTAATTGCTGTGCACAGGTGTTCCCCATCCATAACTATTCTTAGGTGACTTTAAGCACCTAGCAAAACAAACAAGGAGTCCTGTGGCACTTAAAGACTAAAATTTATTTATCACATGAGCTCCTGTGGGAGAAAATCCCACTTTGTTCCACCCAGTAACACTGTTAATCTTTCATGCTACATGTTTACTCCAGCAGAGGAATCTGTGCCTTCTCAGGGACTTTCCTTCTGCCCCACAACCCACATACATAAAATAAATTCTGCGATGACCTGGAGAACTACTTTCACTGTCTAAGACTCAAAGAATATTTCTCCCTCTTCAAAGTGGCTGACGAAGTGGGATTTTTTCTCACAAAAGCTCATGCAAAAAATAAATTGGTTAGTCTTTAAGTGCCACAGGACTCCTTGTTTTTTGTTTTACCAAACTAGACTAACGCAGTTACCTGTTTAGATCTACATACTAGAAGTGCTCTCTCTCACACGCGCACGTGCATGCACACGTGCAAGTGTGTAAATAACATCCCCAATCCGGCAAAGTGTAATTTTGTAATTACCCATGAGTAGTGCCTACTGAAGTCAGTTACACTGTTTATTTATGAGCATTGTAGCGCTGTAGATGAATTTATACCATAGAAATTCTTGTTAGAAGGAATTCTATCTGGAATAATGCTTATTATTCACCGATAAAAATATCATTTGGAAATTGACAAAAATATCATGGTCATTCATTCACTTGTTCTTTAGTATTATAAACTAAAGTCTGATGTGACATCATATTGTAACCAAAACTTCATTTTGAAATGTTCTCTCCATTTTGTGTTGCCCAGCTTAAGTTTTGCTGAAACTTCTTTGAGATGTATGAACTTAGTTTGGATGTGTGAATGAAGGGTGTATGTGATGGAATCAGTCTCAACACCAGCCTGTCCCAATGACAAACTGCCATCCCCGCCTTATTAGCTGAAGAACAAGGCAGTCGAAGTCTGCAGAAGCAAGAAAAATCAGCCCTAGAAAGAAAGGGACAAAAAGCCCCATCAGGGACAAGCAGGAGCAGCCTGAGTGGATATGGGGCCCTGGGCAAAAGTCAAGGATTGTACAACTCCCCAAGCCCCACAGTCCTCCACTCCCCTGTCCCAGCCCATGCCTGCCCTCAATACCTCTCCCTGGGGTGGGAGGCAGCGCGGCTGCAGAGGGGGCGCAGCGATACCGGTTCCGCGCTGCCTCCCGTCCCCTCCCCACTGCTCCAGCATGGAGCCCAGCGCAGTGTGCTGGGTAGGGGGGTGGACCGGCAGCGCTGCAGTGCTGCCCTTTTCGCCGCTCTCCCAATCCTTGGCATGAGGGGGCAGTGGTGTGGCCACACGGGGCCTCCCAAAGTGCAGGGGCCTGGGCAGCCGCCCCAGTCACCCTACCGTAGGGATGGCTCTGACTGCCCTGCCCCGCCCCAATTCACATGCAGTTCCTGGATTGACTGCTAGTGCCCTGGCTGGCTGGCCTAGGAGATTTTAAAACAGCTAGCCAGCCGGGGGGGGGGAGGGAGGCACCCCAGCACAGGGGCCCTCCTCCAGCATGGGTCCACCTGCACTTGCCCACACTGTCCCATAGCTATGACAGTATGAGAACAAGATCAAAGTCACATCTGCCATTAACTGATGACTCATGGTTGTACGTACACTGAGGCAGTATATGACACAGTAAGATCCATGGACTAAAGATATAAAAGAAGGGCGAGACTGCATAGCTTTGGGTAATGTTTTGCAGAGCATCCAAGAGCGTGCCTGACAGAGATCCTGCTCTTCCTCATGCCTCGCTTCCCTAGCGAGGTAGCCACCATGAGCTATGAACAGCAGCCAGGAGCTCAAGCTATGATCCCAAGGAACAATCAGAACTGCTAACTAACATGACCAACAGCAGAACATTTCTCTCTCTCTCTCTCGTGTGTGTGTGTGTGTGTGTGTGTGTTTTAATATAAAGATGTTTTTCTCATAATAAACATACCATATTGCCTTATCCCCTGAATTAGATCCTGCTAGTCTTTTCATTTTATAAGTACAGAAACATGGGTTCACTGAACTGAGGCTAGAAAGCAGAGGAGTAGTGAGAATTTTAAATAGTGTTATTTGCACTCTATCCATAGCATACGTTTCTCCAACTCAGACAGGTCCAGCATGAATCTTAGGCAAGTAAGTCTAGTGTTGCATTTTTTTTAATTAAAAGAATTACATGCCAGAATCTGACTATTGAACACATAAGTAAAGTTCTTGATGGGTTTGCCCCACTTAAATGCATCTGGTATGTGTGTATATGCAACAATATTATGAACAAATCTGGCCAAAAAGTTAGATGGACATTTGAAGTTTGAAAGCATGCTTTTCGCAGAAGTTAATTTCAAAATATTTTTATTGAATACAATAGATAATCAAGCATCGCTGGGGGGGGGCTCAGGAGGCCTCAGCCCCCCTGAAACTCTGAGTAGCCCACCACTAAACCACACGGGGGTGCACCATTGCGCCCCCACGCAGGGAATGCTGCCGGGCCATGGCCAGTAGGGAGGTGGCGCAGGGTGGGCTGGGAGTTTTTAAAACTCCTGCCTTGGCCTGACTCTGCTCTGAGCATGCTCGCAGCAGAGTCATCCCGAGGCTGCAGCCTGTGCCTCGGCCCTGCTCTCCTCCAGTGCCAGGTAAGGGAGCCGGGGGGGGCAGGGGGTCTGGGGGCAGGCACGCTGGCCTGGTGGGGACAGTGCACAGGGGAAGGGGTCAGCCCAGGGCAGTGGGGACCAGTGGAGGGACCAGGGGTTGGGAAGGGCTCAGAGGGCCGCTGTGGGGGAAGGAAACGAATTGGGGCTCCAGTGGCCAGTGGGGGCTGGGGCCCACCCTGATATTTAGGTGTACACTCTCCCCTGTAATTGACTAAACTAAGGAGTGGGGGAGAGGAAAAAAGTACACTAAATAAAAACCTTTGAGAAAGGTTCAGATAATATTAAAATAATTCACTGATATTATTAGAAGGGAAGAGGTAAAAGTTGACTATTTCCATTTTCTCAAAACAATGTATACAAGAAAGCAGGTATAATTGAAATGCAATTCAATTATTTTTCAGAATACTAATATTACATATCATACCACAGAGGTAAAATATATATTCAGTCAAATCAAATAATTACCTGAAAGCATATGCAAGAGAGGGGAGAGGGAAAGGGTGATGTCCCTGAAATTACGTTCTGTGTCTTTTTAAAATTAAAAGATAACATACTTAATGAAGCCAAAGACTGAAATCTGGGTCTAATGGTAATATTTGGTCAGAAAGTTGAAACAGTTTCTAGCCTTTACTTTAAAACAGGGGTCTCAAACATGCAGCCCGTGGGCCACGTGCGGCCCCTAAAGCTATTTTCTGCAGCCCATAATGACACTATTGCTACCAATATTTGCAATATCATTGTATGAAAAGATTTCAGGGGTGTGGCCCTCGGGCTGACATACTAGTCCTCATGCAGACCTTGTGGTGATTTGAGTTTGAGACCCCTGCTTTATAACATAACTGGAAAGCTTTTTTTTTTTTTTTTTAAAGATGATTCAGAGATGGGTTTTTGTTTTTTTTTATTATTATTATTTTTGGTTGTTGTTGTTTCTTTAAAAAAAAACAGGGGGCTGTTTCTCACAGACTGAGCCCTTCAGGCTTTCAGCCCCCCCCCCCCCCCAGTTTAATATGTGGGTTAACATGTGTATGATAGTTGACAAAAGTTCTAATTCACAGTGAAACTGAGCATTATTTTTAAACAGCAGTAAAGGATGTGTGTGATCTAGTTTCACAAATGGAACTGTTTTTCCCCTGGAGGTGACACTGTAAATAGAAATTGGCATCTTCTTTTCCAAGTGAACCAGTCTGAATTTGCTGACAGGAATGTTCACAACAAACCAGAATATTTTAAGCAAGTGTTAACCTGGAAAGCAAACAGTTAATGCTCAAACTTTCAATCGGTAATCAGTGACTTTCATTTCACATTGGGGGAGAAATTTTAATTCATTTTTCTTTTTAGCCCTTGTAATATCAAATGTCTCCAAGCATTATACCAACATTATAAAAGCAGTTGTATTTGCAGCAATTAAGTCATTTTGAACCAGAATTCACATTCCTGAAGACAGCTATAACTTCAGCAATGTACAGCTGAAAATCTGTGAACTTGTTGAGAACTACTTTAACTCCTCATGATTGAGTCAACAGTAGTCTCTCCATTTACTTGAATGGCAGTTATATTAAGCCCTGCATAAGAAGAACAGCTGCCCCTCAAAGGCCATTTCATAGAACATTGGCTACAGAAGGCAACATATGCTTAGATCCAGAAACTTGTTTATGTACAAGGGCAGCTAAGGATTGTGACACCTTAGGTTTTGAAAAGAATGCTTACAGGCTGTTTTCCAGAGCAAATGGGATGCTATAATGGATGGAGAGAATTAATTATCATCTTTATAGTTATAAATTGTTGATGCTGGGCCATTTGGGTGGCTCTTATGTGACTCTGACTCTGCCAATGAATAAATCAATAAACTTCAAAGTTCATTTTAAGCATTGGCTGAAGCTCTGCGGTGAGCAGTAAAGTACAGCATATTTTTTTAGAAGTGGCTTTGAAGCCACTCTCTGGGGCCTATGTAGAATGTTTATTGACAGATGCAATGCATTGCAAGCCCCACTTCCAATAACCTGTGTGTTCTGGAGAATCACCATATGGACAGTTGCTTGGGCAAGACTAGAAGTGGAAATGACTGGTTCTCGTACTGCAATATTTAACTGAGACCAGTAAGAACAACTGTAGAAAGAAATTACACAGCAGGTGGCTTTCTACATACACAGGGTCATGTACAAGGGGAAGTTATGCAGGGACATGCCCCCCCAATACTGTGAATGGCACACAGGGCCGTAACTACAGCGGGGCTAAAGGGGCTTTGCCCCAAGTGCCAATTTAAAAGGGTGCTGCAGGGAAGCCATCACCCCTGCCGCCTTTGGCCGTGGTAGAGAAGCGATCGCCCCTGCTACCTCTGGCCGTGGCAGGGGAGCGATCCCCCTGCTTGCTCTGACTGGCGGGGGATCGCTTTCCCCTGCCGTGGCCAGAGGCAGCAGGGGGGATTGCCTCCCTGCTGCGGCCAGAGGCGGCGGGGGGCGGGGGCCCTTCTCCCCATGGTGGCAGGGTAGGGACCCCCATTGCTGGCTCTGGCCGCAGCGGGGAAGGGTCAGAACCCCCCTCCCTGCTGCTGTACAGATGGGTCCCGGATCAGAGCTGGGGGAGGCGCCCCTGGGGCTGCTTGCTCCGGGTGCCGGAACCCATAGTTACGGCCCTGCTTGCACAGAATGCTTTTGGCCCTGTGACTGCTGTGGAGATGGGTGTGAGGGGAGTGAGCTTTCTCCTGCTCCCAGAACTGTGCAAGAGGGGAGAAGATGGGGGAGTGAGCTCCTACTGGGCAAGGCCACACAGGGAGAAAGAAGAGCAAGCTCCTGCCAGGGCTGTGGTGGGAAGAGGAGGCAGGCAAGAGTGAGCTCCTCCCAAGTGTGAGGGGAGGGAAGAGCAAGCACCACTGTGTCCATCAAAAGGGATCACAGTTAACTTTCTGTGCACATGCCTGTCTATGCAAATTGTAAAACATCCAGCTGTCCCAGAATGGAGTTAATGGGCAGACTGACTGGACATGTTGCATAAGATACCCCATAAATCTTAGCATCACACTCAACATACATTTAAGATTCGGCATGTCTATGGCTCACACACCATGGTGGTATCTGAGCAGTCACAAACAGTAATACTTCACCCCTTCACTGCTCAAAATCTTTTGAATAGAGAAATTAAGTGAATTGCCCACAAACACACAGGAAATGTGTGCCAAAACAAAGAACCAAAACTACATCTCAGGAGTCCCAGTCCAGTGCCCTAATCACAAAATCATCCTCCCTGCATTTGTATTAGCTATATTATTTCAGTTACAGACATATTTGATTTTAAATCATTAGCTCTTTGGGACTGGGACCTTGTAGTGCTTGCTCTCCTACACCATTCCCATGAGATGCTATGCAACTGATAAAAATTAAATAGGTTTTGCTATTCCCTCTTTCTCCCTTGACACCTATTAAAGTCTTTCAGCTAGCACTGGATCTTCCATTGCCCAAACAGCTCCCAGATCTCCTTATTAAGGGCTCAATCCTGCAAATATTTTAGTGTCTAAATAGTTTTAGGCAGATGAGTATCCTCACAGAAGTCAGCGGGACTACTCAGATGAGTAAAGTTACTCATGTGCAAGTGGTTGTAGGCTGAGATCTAAAGTGATGAAGATTTTAAGTGATGAACATTGAATAATTGCTTTGTCTAGAAACCGACCTAGTAAAAGTTCCTGTAAAGCTTAATAAACAAGTATTAAAACAAGAGAGGAATGTGTAGAACTAGTCCATTACTTTCTTGGCGACCCATCCTTAAACATCTAATATATTCCTTGATAAAGGGAAGACTTTATGGATTATCACTTTGTTAAATGGCCTTTGATCTCTGAAGAAGTGCAATTTTATTTTGAAAGAACAGTTATATGTGAATACATTGTATACATGTGAGAGGGAAAGTATAAGGTATACATGTTTGTGCAAAACACAAGTACATCTTCTATAATGTTCCTGTGCTCTGGAAACTTGTGCAGTACTCATTTCCTACGAGTTCAGCCCTATTTATTTAAAGTGCCACTGTCAACATGTCTAGACCAAATATTTGACAGAGTTTAAAATTTAAAATCAGGTTAGTCTCTCTCTGCAGTTCATGCAGTTTCACTTTAAAATTGATGAGTGGCATTGTGAAATAAAGGAATTGATTTTTTATACAATCCACCTCTAATTTAAACATTAAATTATCAGAAACACACCAGAAGATAAAAATGAGTTCACATATTCTGTCAGCCTCAGCACTCCTGCCTGCCTATTCTCACCCCCAAAATGAATACATTCCATTCCATCATGCATTTTTCTTCAGTGCCCAAGCCAGTGAACACTTATGCATTTAACTTTTACAAGGCAAATCCCTTGAAGTTAACAGGGCCAATCGCATGCATGGAGGCAAAAACAGTTTTCACAGGCTCAAGGCCTCAGTGAAATATATTTATCTGATCTCTGTATCACCCGTGGCTACCTATGCCCCTTTCTGTATGTAAATATTTTAAGTATTAGTATAAACTGAGAATAGGTCTAAACATGCTTTAAAAAGGTAAATAATACTGCATGTACAAGTCAGAAACATATTTTAATGTTAGTTCTGTAAGAAAAATTATATGTAATCTCTTCTGTAGGACAGTGAGAAAGGTGCTGAAGTGTAGGCCTCGTTGGAGCCGTGGGTTGCTATGGTAGTGGGGTCGTTTCTCTGGCAAGTCATGTATCTAAGTTTCTTTAACAAGCGGCCTAGAATTAATAGTTAAAGTGTGTTATCTCCCCTTTCTCATGCTTTTTCTCCTGACCATCTGGACAAGGAATGTAAGCTAGACTGTCCGTCTTTGTTCTAACTGAAAAGGGAGTATTGCCTCCTATCTCCTGCTCACCCTTCTTGGCACCACAGCCTCACAAGAATGTAAGGTCAGCATCTCTAGGCAGAAATTAATGAGTTTGCAGGTACTGCGGCTGCCCAGGATAATGCAAATAATGTCAACAGTAAACAGAGGCGGGGATAATTATATGCATTCTTTAATCATTAATATGTATTTAATAATGTTGATGTAACCATATAAGGGTCTCTAAAACATTGTCAATCATGTAAGCATTATCATAGCATTATCATACTGTACTGGATAAAAGTGCTGTGATGCTGCCCCTCGGGGCTCTCTCTTGCACTCGAGTTGTTGGGGGGGCCTGCTCAGAGGGGCTAGCACTTCTTTGCTGTCCTCTGATGCAGCTCCTTTTGTTATTCAGCTGAATAATAAATCCTGAACCACACCTCGTTCTCTGCTAATTTGAGTCTCAGCTGGGAACGGGCCTTCATCACTGGGGAGGATCGGTGGTCTCTCTTTCCAGGTTGAGAGCCCTGATTAATTTGTCCCCCACAGTTCCTAGGATAAATTAAAAACTTCACAAATATATGAACAGTTAAAAAAATTCTCTTTTGTCCCTTACCAGCATATATCTTCAGAAACTGCATATTCTAAGGAACAGGGCTGGATTGTTGCAGGGGCTTATACCCTAGGCCCTGACTGAAAGGGGGGCTCTGGACTTCAGTCCCTGAAACTCCTGCAATAATCCCGCACCCCTTGCCAGCTCAGTACCAGCAAGGTAGGAGTGCTGAGAGTGCTCCTGGCAAGCTGATTCTGTGCCGGGAGAAGGTGGGGTCCTGGAGTCAGAGGCCAGGCTCTGCACTTCACCCTGCCCCTGGACCAGCTGGCTGCCCCTGGTGGTGGGACAGGTCAACCTCTGTTCGCTCCACCCAAGGGGCAGGGCTGGTGGCTGGCTGAAGGCAAGGACTCTGCTGAGGAGGCCTTCCAGGGTCTGCTGGTGTGCCACGTACTGCCAGCACCGCCACCCCCCCCCCCCACCTGGGCAGGCTGGCTGGGGCTGGAGTGCCATCTGGCCCCAGGACAGCCCCCCCCCCCAGGAACAGGGGGGCCCATGGTCAGGGGCAGCCTGGGGCCCCTGCAGTGGGGGAGCCAGGTTTGGGAGTCCCACTGTGGGGGGCAGCCCAGGGCTCCTGGGCCAGTTACTCCAGCCCTGCTAATGAACAGTGTTAGTCAATCAAATGTCTGGATCTTTAATAGACCTATTGGGCTATGTGAGTACAAAGAGATTAGATAAAGAGCACTTGCCCATGACAATCGGATTAATTTAACATGTTTTAATAATTTAAGTCACCTTAAGAAACTGATTTGATTAACCATTTATGTTGTGCTAGTGTGAACAGGACTTTTCTGAAGATCCATTCTCTGAACAAAGGACTAGAAGTCACTTTTTAAATGACGTCTGAGACGTTGCAGATATGACCATAATGGCAGACACATCAAAGTTGTGAAGAAATGCCCAGGGCTACACCAAATGAGGTGAGATAATGTGAATTAATACTTATGGGAAAGAACCAACATTTTATATATTTTTAGATGCAAAGTAGAGGGGCAACACAAAATAGAGCACCCTCAAAATATTTTTGTAAAGTGTCTTCAAACAGTCCTGACTTTTTTTTTCTTTTCAAAGAATGTTAAGTAACTTTGTTGTGGTACCTATAATTTTATACATTGGCCATGTACAGTACCAACAAAGCTATTGGTGAAAACAATGAGAGTCCTGTGCCACCTTAGACTAACAGATTTCTTTGGGCATAAGCTTTCGTGGGCTCCAAAGTTGGTTGGAGCCCACAAAAGCTTATACTTGAAGAAATCTGTTAGTCTAAGGTGCCACAGGACTCTCGTCGTTTTTGCTGTGCACAGACTGACAAGGCTACCCCTCTGAAACAGCTATCAGTTTTCACCACTTTGGGCCCATCCTTGACACGAATATAAGGAGATGTAATTTCTAGAAAAGTACTCAGATTTCCTGATGTCTTGAGCTCGTGTAAATCCTATTGAAGTCTATGGAAACTGTGCATGCTCGGTTCCTCTAGAAACTAGACTAGTCACAGACTTCATAGCCATGTAGGACTACAAGGGACATTGATATGTCACCTTGTCCAGTGCCCTGAATTGAGGCAGGACTAAGAATTATCTAGGTCACACCTGTGAGCTGTCCATCACTGGAGGTTTTTAAGAACAGGTTAAATAGAGAGCACACATCCTGCCTGGGTAATTTGTTCCATTGCTTACCTACCCTTATAGCTAGGAAGTTTTTCCTATGTCTAACCTGAATGTCCCTTGATACAATTTAAACCCATTACTTCTTGTCTTGTTCTGCCCTTAGGGATCATCATTTGTTATAGAACATATTTTCTGGACTCTCAAAACATTTTTTTTGCTTCCTTCTGAACTTTCTGCAGTTTGTCCTCATCTCTTCCAATGCAGTGCCCAACACTGGACACAGAGTGTCAACAGAGGCCTTATCAATGCTGAGCAGACTGGAAGAATTATTTCTTGTGTCTTGCTTACCACACTTGTTCTAATGCATCCCAGAATGATGTTCAGTTTTTTTCAATAGTATTACATTGTTGCCTGGTTTACACTGGAGAGTTTTGTCGACCAAAGTCAGCTTTTTTTCAACAAAACACTGCTGGAGCACACATTGCAATCACCCACTTGCTGACACAACTGACCTGTTTTTCTGACAAAATAAAACCACTTTTGATGAGAGGCATAAAGCTTTTGTCCAAAAGCGTGTCTGCGTTGACACTGTTTGGTTATACTATAGGAAATGGCTTCCAGGAAGTGCCCCACAATGCCTATACTGACCATTCTGGCCACCAGTTTGAACTCCACTGCCTTTCAGCCACCCATCACTCCTGTTTTAAAGTCCTGGGATTTACTTATTTCACTTTCGTGCTTGGTCAGCGTGGCAAGCTCACATCTAATCTTCCCAGCTGGTCATGGTGACTTCATGCACCAAATGGTCTCCCGCTTGAAGCACACCATGGCTGATGGATTTGATCAGCATTTGGGGAAAGTCAGCTGTGCAGTCCCAGCTCCACTCCCCTACAACAATCTCTGATGCCCACATAGCTACACTAATGACAGCATCATAGGACTTAATCAAACCAACTGCTCCATCAAGGGCTCATTCACCTGCCCATCATCAATGTGATATATGCCATCATGTGACAACAATGTCCCTCAGCCTTATAGCCTGGACAAACAGGACTTTTTCTGTGCAAAAGAATGGATGCAAATCTGACATCAGAACTGGCAACATTCAAAAACCACTAGGAGATCATTTTCAGTCTCCTCAGCCACTCTGTGATGGATTAATCTGTGGCTATCCTTAGACAGATTTATTTTTGATCAAGGCTTCAAAGAGAGACTTCAGAATTAGAATTCATATGCAAATTTGATACTGTCTACTCAGGTTTGAATTGGGACATTTCTTGGCTATCTCATTATAAACAGTGATTGTCATCTCTCTCGCTCTCCCTAGCTGTTGTTCCCTTAGTTCGAATCAATACAACCTGTTTGATTTGCTGAAGTAATCTAACTTGATCCTGTGATTATATTTACTTCACTGCATTTATCCCTCCTACTTCTACTTTTTTTTCCATTTTAAAGCATCTGACGAAGTGCGATCTTTCCCATGACAGCTCAGCTGATAAATAAATTTGTTAGTCTAGAAGTGCCACAAGACTCCTTGTTTGTTTTTCCATCCTAATTGAAAAGATGTGATATATTGCGTGACCAGCTGTGACATGTTCAGAACACTGACAGCAGCAGTGAAGAGCACTGAAGTATCCATCCTTTCAGATAGAGACAGTGGGCATGCAGGAAATGGGGATCATTGAAAATGCCCAAAATGCAGTCAGAAACTAACAGAATGACAGGATGGAAATCTTTGCATCATGGAATGTAGAGCCCGCACCCAGGATGAACTACAGCATAAACACTTTCCCACAACTCATAATGGCACAAAGTGATAAGATGCACAATGGGGCAGCTGTCCCCAGGGCACTACTCTTAATGTCTGTGCTAGTGCACCAAGTGTGCATGCATGTTAGGGACACAGTGAATGCTGCATGAATGGGCACAAGTATTGTAATTCCAGCACTTTTTGATCATTGCTGTAACTTGTGTCAACAAAACTTTCCAGTGTAGACAAGGTCTATGTAAATGGGTTAAACTAAACAGGAACAAGGCACTTTTTTCCTGAAATAAGAGTGTTCACACATGAAGTTGTCCAGGAATAGCTGTTTTGGCATAACTCTATGGTACACAAGCACTTACACTATGTCTACTCTACAGTTTATGTCAGTACAACCAATGTCATTCAGGGGTGTGAATAAACCACCCCCTATGAGTGACATAAGTTACGTCAACATATATGCTGGTTCTGTTGCTGCTTGTGGAAGTGATTTTATTATACAAATGGGAGAAAGCATAGAGTAAATTCACCAGACGAGCTACTGCAGTGTTGTATGTGTAGACAAGACCTAAGATAGATGAATAACTGGGAATACAGATGAAAGAGATATGAAACGATTTTCTTCCAGAAATTTAAAAGGGACTTTACCACCTAGGTCCTTGGGTATCTACGGCTACGTTCACACACAGAGGGCTTGAAGGGTTATTTTGAAACACCTTATTTCGAAAGACAAAAATGTGTCTTCGAAATAAGGGAGCGAAATAGCATGTCCACAGCATGTCCCCCCCCGCCCAGGCTGCCCCCAGGATTCCCCGACGCTCCACTTCGCCGGTGCCTGCAGTGCCCCCCCCGCAGACACCCACGGGGTGAGGCGCATGGCTGCGCTTCACCCCACAGGTGCCTGCAGTCCCCCTCTGCCAGCCAGAGGAAACCCCTCAGCACCCTGGCCAGGGTGCTGAGGGGGTAGTCCTTCCTCCCAGGGTCCTTAGCACCCTGGGAGGAAGGTCATATGTTGTTTCGGAACACTTTGTTCCGAAACAACATGTCCGCACAGGGTTGTTTCAAAACCACTGGTTTCGAAATGACCTTGTTTCGATAGGAAATTGGGTTTAAGCCATTTCAAAAGAATGGCTCCCATTTCGAAACAAGGGGTTTCCTTGTTTCGAAATGGCCGTGCGTCGTGTGGCCATGGCATTTATTTCGAAACAACCTCATTGTTTCGAAATAAGAATGCTGTGTGAACACACCCTACAAAAGCCACACATTATGTTATACTAGTTCCTTAGATTTTCAGCTCAGTTACTGCATGATTTATTTTTCATTATTAAACTGCTAAGCCAACCAGCAAGTCCATTTTAGTCAGAGACAAAAGCCAGAATTTCCATCCATTACCTGATCATAAAAGTGATGAGTATGACTTTCCGGTCATGCTTATACATCCACTATCAAATCACAGAGAGGTTTAAGATCAGTAAGAACAGCTTGTATCTCAGCAACTTATTAATAAATCCCAGCAGGTATCATGCCAAAGCAGCCTGACTTGATTTAGAGAAACAGCAGGGCATAGAATGTCTGTACTTCCCAATGAACAGGATTTTACATTTGTCAAGGCTGTATTGCTCATGAAAATAGCCTAATATTGGTTTAAATCAGAGATGGTATGTGCAGGTGTGCACAAGCTTCCCAGATAACTTTTCCAGGATTAACAGCAGTTTTCAAGGCCCCCTTCCTTTTCTGAACTACTCCTGCAAAGCTATGTTTCATGGAGTTGTGAATTACAGAGTTAGAACAGGGAAATATGTAATTCATAAACTATCTGATGGGAACTTCTTGAGGCTGTGTCAATCCCTGGCAAATGTCCCCACTATGGCAAAAAAACAGTGACTAGGAAAAATAAGGCAAAGAATTGTGTGAGTGGGGGGAGAGGAAAGGCAAAAAGACACTTGTTTGTGCTGTGCTGAACTTTTCAATATTTCTAGAATAGTACCTGAGACAGCTTGACCATTCCCATTTTAGACAGTAAAAAGGGGCTTGCTCATACTTTGTCTCTAGAATGTGTCCCAAGTCAGCATGGGAAAAGGGAATTCCTGCACAGAGGTGGCAATTTTGATACATTAGCTCTTCCAGGGCAGAATGGAGAATGGGGAAAAGACCAAGGATCATTAGAAGTTTGCTGAACTAGACTAACACGGCTGCCCCTTTGGAACTTGGCTAGAAGTTACTAGAGCCTCTTAATTGCCAGCATAGTGGACCAAGGGCCAGATCTTCATTGCAGTAAACTCACATTTACTTCAGAATTGCTAAACAGGCTGATGACATGTCCCAGACATTCAAAGTGTGACCAGGCAACAATACATGTCAAAGCTGTAGAAGGTAAAGGGAATGGGATTCTGAGAAATAACCACTAAGAGTTAAACTGTTCTGTGGTTTTGCCCGAGTATTACTGATGTGTGTATGTTACAGCATTCTCCTCTCTCTCTTTGGTGGGTTTATTTTATGGTGAACTAAACACTGGTATTTTCTTTTCTAGGGAAATCATGCAGGGACCCCCAAGTACAGATATACCTCTTACTCTGTATAAGGAATATCGAAGAACTTTATTATTAGGACATAAGCATTCACTGTGCACAATGACAGATTGCAGTGAATGTATACAGAAATCTGCTGGGTGGGGTCAAGCTGGTGGATTGTTCTCATTTCTATAATCATGCATCCTCTCATCCCCACAGCACATTTTCAAAAGTGTTTAAATCTCTTGCCTCTCATGCTGTTAAGTGATAATTTAACCTGAACCAAGTGATTAATCTCCCCCCCCACCCCCAGGAAAGTCTGGTAAGGAATTGCTATGTCAAGCAGTTTGTTCAGCTCCAGTACTACCTCATAGCTTCATTCAGTCTATTTTGAGGTTGTGACACTGTATAACATTCAGAATACTATTGTAATTCCACTGCCTGCTTGCCTGCCTGCCACTTGCATCACTTTGGTAACCATGGCTACCACATCAAATCATTTACAAACATCCAAAAGGATGCTGGAAAATTGGAAAGGATTCAGAGAACAACCACAGGAATAGTTTCAAGGTCTCAAAAACACACCTAACAATGACTTGACGGGTTCAATCTATTTATTTTACTGAAGAGATGATTCAGAGGCAGCCTAATTATAGCATGTATCCATGCTACAGGGGCACAGTTATGGTGCCAAAGCATGACAGTAAAATTTTTCACAGACTTGAGTGATGTAGCTAGGTATGTTTAAGTTTTAGGTGTAGATCAGACCACAGTCTGTAGCAGGGGTGCGTAAACTTTTTGGCCTGAAGGCCGCATCTGGGTACAGAAATTGTATGGCAGGCCATACAAAGGGGCAGGGGGAAAGGATGGCACTGTACAGGGGGAGTGCTGTTTGGGGCTTGGAGTGACTCCAGTTAGGGTGCCACTGGGTCAACATGGTGGGAGAAGGGGAGGTGGAAGAGCTGGGCCTGGGAGAGGGAGATGGCTGCCATGCTCTGGTCAGGCCTAGCTTGAGGGCCTGATGAAGGGCTCAGATGGCCTGTATACAGTCTGTACACTTAGTTTGCCCATCCCGGGCTTAGGGACCTACTCAGGCAGATTGTACCCTATACCAGAATAATCTAATCTAGAGACAAAAGATACAAGGCATAAGGGGGTCCAATGGAAGTGGAAACTAGAATAATTCAAATAAGAAACAAGGGCCAAAGTTTTTACAGTAAGTGATTAAACCAGTGGGTCCCAAAGTATGGGTTGTGCATGACTCTAAATGGGGTCACGCTGTCAGCAGATGGGGTTGCAGGAATTCCTAGTATGTGTGGAACACCATGCTGTCTGGGGTCCCAGCAGGAAATACTTCATGAAAATAGGGTCGTGATGACAAAAAGTTTGGGAACCACTGAATTAATCACTGGAACATCTTTTTAGGGGAACTGGTAGATTTTATATCACTTGGAGTCTTTAAATCAAGAATGAATGTCTTTCTGGAAGTCATCTGCAAGTTGTTGAGCTTCAAGTAGGAAACTCTTGAGTAAAATTCAGTGCTCCGCCTTCTGCAGGATTTTAGACTAGATGATCATAGTGGCTCCTTTCGACCTTAAGCCTATGAATTTCTAACATGCTGCGACAATACTATTATGGTTGAGGAACCCCATGTTGCTGTAGAAGCTCTGTCCTGCCCCCTACACGCACCCCATTTTTGCCATCTGCCAGCAGCAGCATTTTCCCAGCATGTAACACTATTCAGAATAACCACCGCAATAACAAAATGGACTCTGTGTAAACTTAACACATGTGGAAGCGAACCACAGTTATTCTGCTTCAAGCTCAAGAAAAGGAAAAGTCAGGAATGTATTTTAGGAAAAGAGGAGATGAGGAAAAGTCTGTCCAACAGACACACCCTACCATGCCCAGCAGGCACAGAGGCAGATTACTCCACAGTTGTCAGTTACGGAGTTCCTTGAATCTTCCTCTGAAGTGTCTGGTTCTAATCATTCTAGAAGAAGGGATACTGGACTCGATGGACAACTACAATAATACTCAATAACGCTTATGGCAATTCTTATGTTCCTAATTGAGAATCAAAAATGTGCTCATAACAGCATATGTGATTTCCCACAGAAGATGATAAACAGGCATGTCTGTTGGCAAGAAGTTTTGAACTGTAAAATAATGTAACAGTATGGGAGTGGATTCAGATAGAATGCTTGCCCTGTCAGTCCATTCAGTTGTGACACTTGCGGAAAATAACAGCCATGCACTTCAGCGTTTAAAAGCCTGTATGAAAGGTTACAAAAAGTAGACTTGAGCCCCTTTGAGCTGTAAACTCATGTGAGTCAGCTCTCATGGCATTCAAGTGGAATTTAAGAATGAAAGTCAGCCAAGACTGACATGCCAAACTGTTAGACTCTGCCACACTCTAATGCCACAACTAGAGAGCATTAGGAACTAGGGTAAAAAGAGAGAAATGAGCAGCTTGAACCTGAACTTGAATATGTGATCACGGTGCAAGTCAGGGGATTGTTACACAAGTCAGTCAAACATGCCCAAGGGCAATACAGTTTAGAAACAGAGGCCAGTAGATAATAAACTGCCTAGTGAGTCATGGGTTATTATCCTCTGCTGGCTGGAATTGGAATTATTCACCAGTATATAGTACTGCTAACCAAAATCAAGGCTCTTTTTAGTGTAAATGGTAGGTAGAGCAAGAGATTATAAATTCTCTCGGTGTTGGATATTCAAATGTGACACTTTTGCAGCATAGTGAACACTGAATTTCTAAAGTGATCGAATCTTTAAGCTCCTTGATGCACACTGTGAAAGCTACCAAATTACAAATAATTAACCATCAAAGCAATACTCTATTCCAATACCAGTATATACAATTGTTTTTAAAGGTAATGACAAATAGTTAGGATTAGAACTGGTTACACCATTTTATTTAAAGGTCCCAACCCATTAAAATGGCTATTTAGTTAAAAACAGACAATTCCTTGGGGTTTTTTTTTTTTTGTTTTTGTTTTTGTTTTTTTTTTTTGAGCGGAAGAGGTTCATTGAAAAGTCAAAACACTCCAAAAATTTCATCAGGTGTGCTGAAAGTTCACAGTAAAACAAAAAAATTTGTAACTGATGAGCCAAAGTTTTTCTAGCTGAAAATGTTTCATTTTTAGATGAAAACAAGAAGTATGACAATTTCAGCAAAATCTTTTCTTATAAAGATTTTGTCAAAATTGTTTGCAAAGGGAAAAGTTTCTGCTCAGTTCTATATAAAATTACAGAGTCCACTGAAATTTTTTAAAAAATGCAGGCTGTACCAAAGTGGCAAATATATTTAGCTATTTTAAATCTATACAAATCTCTTAACCGATTTAAGAGCATAAAAACTTTAAACCTTAGTCATATTTTACACATCAGCATTAAACCCAACAGATTGCATTTCTTTTCCATTACATATGAACTAAAAGTAGAATGGTTCTTTGGTGTGAAAAAGGGGACAAACTGACACAGTAAATGAATACTTTGATACAAAATATTACCCTACATACTATTGTAAAATATTCTGGACTTAATCTGTAAATGCAACATTTCAGAGACATTAAAGGTGAGCTGCAAATCATATCACTTAAGGAAATCGCTTATAATTAATTTGTAGGCTCACACATTCACAGTCATTTACTTCATAGTACTGTATAGTGATTCACGTAGTCTAGCTATGCTTTCATGCGTAAAGAAAATAGGTAAGTGGAAATTACTTCTCACTTGCCATTGTCATGAAAAGAGGGCAACAAAACTTCCTGGAAAAGCAGTGTTCACCAGCAACAGCTCAGATTAGACAGTCCCAATTAAGTACTCTGTAGTATAGAGCTTCTCAAGGATCATTTTTTTGGGGAATTAAACTAGTTGCAAAGATCATTAGAAATTGTTTACATGATATTTATTTGATTTAGGTTAAAGTAATTAACAACCACTCCCTCTCTGAACCAGTAAAACCACATTCAATCTATACAGGTGATTCCAATTTTCGGCTATGGGGCAGGAGCTGTTGTGTATACAGCTCATCACACAAGTATCACTTGTCTTGGTATACCTGTAGGCCACATCTCCTGGGATTAGCATAGTGCAAAAAGTGCAAACCAACACAATGGGGAAAGACAACATAGAATCAGCTAAAGAAAAGTGACAGTATTATTGGGGGGGGGTCTTTTCTTTTTAATAAGAATAAGACTGACTCAAAATAGATAGGCTTGGCTGGATTTCAACAGTACTGACTTTGTAGTTATTCCTATAGTTTACAAAAAAGGATCTCTTAGGAACAGATTACTTATTGTGAATTATATCACTTACTTAATTCACAGTGTAAGTTCCACAGGGCAGGAACTCATCTTATTTACTTACAAAACATGGTGCAAATAGAAAGGAACAAAAGTGATCTGAGGACTTACAGTCTTGTTAGTTTGACCTCAATTGCATGCAAGAACTTAGAATACATTTTGAAAGTGAAAGTAGTTAAGGATATAGAGGCAAAATAGAACTGGGATAAAATAGAATCTTTTCCCCCAAGAGATAGGTTGTGCCAGACCAATCTGATCTCTTTCTTTGAGAAGACAACTGATTTTTTAGAAAAGAAAATGCAGTAAATCTAATCTACTTGGATTTCAGTAAGCCATTTGGTACAGTTCCACATGGGAAATTGTTAGTTAAATTGGAAAAGATTGGTATGAATATGAGAACGGAGAGATGGCTAAGAAATTGATTGAAGGGCAGACTGCTACAGGGCTACTGAAGACTGAACTGTCAGGTTGGAGGTAAGTTACCAGTTGAGTTCCTCAGGTATCAGTGAGTCTTGGGACCAATCTAACATTTTCAGTCATGAACTCAGGCACAAAAAGTGAGAGTGCTAATAAAATTTGCAGGTGACACAAAGTTGAGAGGTACTGTGAATATGGACAAAGATCAGAATGTCATACGAGAAGATCTGGATGACCTAGAAAACTGGAGAAATAGAAATGGGATGAAATTTAACAGTTCAAAGTCACATACTTAAGGACTAACAAGATTTTTTGCTATAATCTAAGGATTTATCAGTTGGAAGTGGTGGAGGTGGCGAAAAACCCACGTGTAATGGTTGATGACGGGAGGAGTATCAGCCAGCCATATGATGCAGTTGTGAAACAGGCTAATGAGGTCCTAAGACGCATCAGGTGTGGTATGCCCAGTAGAGACACACAGTGTTTAGTAGGGAAGTCTTAGAGTGTTAATGCCGTTAACACAAAGCACTGGTGAGACCTCATTTGTGCATGATTCTGGTCTGCCATGTTTTCAAACTGGAACAGGTGCAGAGAAGGGCTACTAGGACATTCAGAGGAACAGAAAACTCACCTTGTGAGAGGAGACTCATGGCTAGTTTTCAGTGACAGCAGCAAATTCACAGCTGTCAGACTGATCTTCCCAAATGACTGAGTGGATCTGTGCAGACCTGCTCAGCTGATCAGGAAGCTGGTCCATGAAGACCATCCTTGCAAATGGAGTACTGTTGAGTTGAAGGGAGGACACTTCATTTCAACTCAGCGTGCTGAAGAGACCTCATGGGGCGGAGTTTCTCGGAGGCAGGGGAAAACGTTGCCTCCCCGACTGGCTGCTCTCTGCCTCCCTGCCGAGGCAGGAGTGGGCCCAGGCCGGGAACCAGGACTGTCCTACTGGTAGCCCTAAGTCCCAGCCAGGATCCAATCCTGCCTCAGCAGGGAGGCAGAGAGCAGCCACCACCAGGGTTTCCTGGCCGCCAGTGATGGCAAGATCTGGCCCTGGCCAGGATGAAGGGCTGCCAGTGGTGACAGGGTTCAGCCCCAACTGGGACTAAGGACTGCTGCTGGTGAAACGGTCTGGCCTTGGGTGAGGACCAGAGCTGCTGCTGCCAGGATCTGGCCCCAGCAGCTGGAGCTGGATGGGGGGGGGGGTAGATTTTTGGAGCTACCTCCCTCAAGGGCTGCTTCAAAATCCCTCCACGACACCAGGAGTGTACTAAATACCTTGTGTATCTCCCTTTGCCTGCCACCAAAATCCCGCTGTGACGTAGACCAGCTCTCAGAACTTGGCTTGTTTAGCTTAACCAAAATGAAAGCTGAAGGAGAGATATGGTTGGTTATATCAAATCAGAGATGCACAGGTGTTCCTTAAGTTAAGAACCAATGTGCACACAAGAATAAATGGGTGTAAACTGGCCATCAACAAGTTTAGGCTTGAAATTAGACAAAGGTTTCCAGACTACTAGAGCAGGGAAGTTCTAGAACAGCCTCTAAGGGGAGGAGAAGAGGCAAAAAACCTAAATGGCTTCGATAATGAGCACAGTAAGTTTGGGCATGGTATGATGAAACTGCCAGCAGTGGCATATAGCCAAAGCCAAAATGCAACTGATAGTTGCAAATATTCCCAATGACCAGTGAAGGGACACTGAACGAGGAGCGCTCTGACCTCCTACAGAGAATACTTTCCTGGATATCTGACTGGTGGGTCCTGCAGAAATGCTCAGGGTCCAACTGACCACCATAGTTGGGGTTGAGAGGGAATTATTTCTCAGCTCAGACTGATAGAGGCCTTCGTGGGGTGGGGTTTCACCATTCTCTGCAGCATGGGACATGGGTCAGTTCCAGCTTTAAATTAGTGTGAATGGTGGATTCTCTACAATGTGATGTCTTTAAACCATGATTTGAGGAGTTTAGTAGTTTAGCCAGAGATTAGGGGTCTACCTATTACAGGCGTGGGTGGGTGAGGTTCTGTGTCCTGCAGCATGCAAGATCTCACATTAGATGCTCATGATGGTCCCTTCTGGCCTTCAAGCAGGAGTCTCAAACTCAAATCACCACAAGGGCCACATGATGACTAGTACAGGGCTGCATAGGACTAGTATGTTAGCCTGAAGGCCATACCACTGAAACTTTTTTATAAAATGACATTGCAAATATTGGTAACAATAGTGTTGTTGCAGGCCACAGGAAATAACTTTAGGGGCCGTGTGTGGCCTGTAGGCTGCGTGTTTGAGACCCCTGCCTTAAAGTCTATGGCTCTGTCACAATAAGCCCTAGTTCAGGGGTCTGAAACATGTGGCCCACAGGCCGCATGCAGCCCCTAAAGCTATTTCCTGTGGCCTGCAAAAACACTATCATTACCGATATTTGCAATACCATTGTATGAAAAGGTTTTAGTGGTGCGGCCCTTGGGCTAACGTACTAGTCCTCATGTGGCCATCTTGGTGATTTGAGTTTGAGACCCCTGCCATAGTCTATACTTACTGGACTTTTTGGCAGCAGTTGATCAGAGATATGCAAGGCATATAATATACCTTGCATATTTACTGATGACTTACTAAGTTGCTGCTACATACTAGGGTAAGTTGACTGCAAATGCCTTGCTTACAGCAACTCCAGTTCAAGCACTGGAGTTGCCATGGCAACTTCTGGAGCAATTCAGCAGACTTACACTGATTGCTGAATTGCACCCAGAAGATTGCGCTGACAGCAGCGATTTTGCTGCCAGGGCCGTAACTAGGCCAGGGCAAGTGGGGCAAAGTCCCAGGCACTGAATTTCAGAGGGCGCTGGGGACAGATCTGGCTTCCTGTAGCAGCTGGGGATGCATCTGGATCTGAATCCATACCCAGCTGTCGCGGGGAGCCGAATCTGTCTTGTGCCCTCTAAAATTCAGCATCTGGGACTTCCCGTGGTGGCTATGGACACATCCGACTCCCTGCTGCCCCAGCAGTGGGGAGCCCCTGTTGCCACCAGCAAGCTGTAGGGATCCAGATTCCCTGGGCTTGCTGGGCACAGCAGCTGGGGACGGATCTGGATCCCCCCGCCACCTCCAGCAGTGGCTGGGGGTGGATAAGGCCCTGAACTGGATTGGGGGCTACTAGTCCCAGGCGTGAAAAGTTCTAGTTATGGCTCTGTTTGCCGCTGTCAGTATAGACCTGCCCTAATAAATAAACGTGCTTTTTGTAAGCAGGAGTGTACCATTCCCTCCCTGCAATATCGTCTGCTTGCTTCCCCCTACACACCTACACAACCAAACCCCAAGACAATTTAGTTTAAAGAAAGTGGAATGAACCTATGGGATAGCACGCTGTCTTCTTACTCACCAGTCATGACCTGACCTGAAAGTTAATGTGGTCACCTAAGAAGTTCAGTATCATGAGCTGTTTTGACAGTAGAGTATAGACACTGCAGCAGTCCTTGTCACAAATCAGTACTAGAGGGTACAAGGCAATGTTCCCTCTAATTACTCGTAGACTGTGTGTGCAAACAATTTCTTTGTGTGTGCAAAAACATTTCTTTGTCAGCACCAATATTAACACTATTGAATTTTTTTGTGCGCACTTTATTTTGTCATGTGCGCAGGTTTGATGACCTGTGTGCGTGCGCACACGTGCACAGCTTAGAGGGAACAGAGGTACCCCAAAATAAGTTTTTTTTGGCATCATTTTCTTTGGACCTGAATCTGCGTATGCCAAAGCATAGCACTTCTTGTACTGTCAATTTTAAAGCCAAAATGCAAAACCATGTCCACTCTTTCCAAAGTGTGAAAACTATAACAAGTCTCCAGAATTTCACTGGATCCCTACTGCCATTTCACCCATGCCAAGCAAAGTGGATGTACAATGTGCAAGTTGAGGTTATGAATTTGATAGTTTGTACACTCACTTTCCAGTGTGAGTGAGTGAACAATGTGCAAATCACTATAATACTGTGTTACCCTACTTACACTTTTATGTTTGCATCCCCCTGCCATATCAACTTGTGCTTTGACTGTTAGCTCTGAGGCAGGGACCTTTTAATTATATGGATCTACAATGTGGGGGGCCACACTGGAAGGCAGGACACTTGTTGGGGGCCATGTGGCTGCATGGGTTCCCCAGTCCTTTCCCCCTCTGTGCTCAGAGCAAGAAAGTGTCATTGTGTAGTCCATTTTCTGATGATAACAAAACCACAAACAAACAAACAAACAAACAAACAAAACAAAGCAAACCACCACACCTGATCCTGATCTGGCCTGCGGACCAAGAGTTTGACACCCTGGGTCTAGAGCAACAGGGCTGGGACTTACCAGCACTACCACATTACAAATAAGTAGCAATAGGCAGTAAAGAGTCTTGACGTCTAAGCCATCGCAGATCTGACCATAATGGCAGACACATCAAAGTTGTGATGAAATACCCAGGACTATGCCAAGTAAGTTGAGAAAATGTGGATTGATACTTATGGGAAAGAACCAACAACTTATATGATTTTAGATGCAAAGTTGGGAGGCAACACAAAATAGAGCATGCTCAAAATATTTGTGTAAACTATTTGCAAATCAGTCTTAAAATTTTGCAAAGCACTGTTTAAGTAATTTTGTTGTGGTGCCTATAATTTTATACATTGACCACATACAGTACCAACAAACTATCGGTATTCACCAGTTTTGGACTCATCCTATATAAGCAGTAATAATGTCTAGAAAATTAGAGTCAGATTTCCTGATGTGTTGAGCTCCTGTAGGCCTATTGAAGTCTATGGAAACTGTGCATGCTCAAGTCCTCTAGAATAAGCATGGCCAAACTGCAGCTCAGCAGCCACATGTGGCTCTTGAATGAAAAAATGCGACTCCCGGAAGAATGTCAGCAAATGAATTTAGGAAAGCAGCCCCAGGCTAGGAGTTTTAAATTTCCCTCCCTGAGCATGCTTGGGGGAGGGGGGGGCGGCAGCCTGTGCCTAGCTGCTAGAGCGGCCAGGTAAGGAGGCTCAGGGGCAGGGGCGTGTTGGCCCAGGCAATCCAGTGTCAGAGCCTGGGGGTTTGGGTCAGCAGAGAGAAGCAGCGTCAGGGTTGGAGACCGCGGGAAGAAGCAGCAGCATGGTCAGGATTTAAAAAACACTCACCTCTAGCCTGCAGTCTTCTACATCACGTGACAGCTAAATTTTTACAGTACAGACCTAGTTTTCATGGTAACCTGAAGCAATTATTAGAATCTGACATTAGTAGGATCATATTTGCCCTCTTTTTATTATAAAGTGTGCAATAAATTTTAAACTTCGTAATTTTGGAATAGGTAGAAGTGTATGGCTATATGCCTCAGTGCAGCTCTCGAAAGTTTAATAATCAACTTGTGTGGCTCTTGAGTTCCATAACTTTGGCCACCCCTGCTCTAGAAACTAGACTACTAGTCATAGATTTCATAGCCATGTAGGACTGCAAGGGACATTGATACATCACCTCGTCTGGTGCCCTGAATTGAGGCAGGACTAAGAATTATCTAGGTCACACTTGTGAGCTGTTTATCACTGGAGGTTTTTAAGAACAGGTTAAATAGAGAGCACACATCTTCCCTGGGTAATCTGTTCCATTGCTTACTTACCCTTATAGCTAGGAAGTTTTTCCTATGTCTAACCTGAATCTCCCTTCATACAATTTAAACCCAGTACTTGTCGTCTTGTCCTGTCCGTAGTGGTCATCTTTTCTCATAGGTCATATTTTCTAGACTTTTAATAATTTTTGTTGCTCCCCCTGAACTTTCTCCAGTTTGTCCTCATCTCTTCCAAATGTGGTGCCCAACACTGGACACAGTATGTCAATAGTGGCCTTATCAATCTTCTTCTGTCTTGCTTACCACACTTGTTCCAATGATATTTATTTCTTTTTCCCAACAGTATTACATTGTTGGCTGGTTTACACTGGAGAGTTTTGTCAACCAATATCAGCTTTTTTTCAACAAAACACTGCTGGAGTACACATTGCAATCACCCCCTTGCTGATACAACTGCCCTGTTTTTCTGACAAAATAAAACCACTTTGATGAAAGGCATAGAGCTTTTATCAACAAAGTGTCTGTGTTGACACTGTATGCAGCTGGCCACTTAGCATGGTCGTTTCTGTGAAGCCCATTCTAAGATGCTTATGTTGCCCTGTGCATTGAGTAAGCCAGGGATTTAGGCATCTACTCCAGGGCTTGTGGATTCCACTGGGTGGGTAGGTGCCTCAGGGCTTGTCTTCATGTGCTGTTGTAGCATTTCAAAGCTGCTGTTGCCTTCCTTAAGTATTTCACCATAGGTACTGCCTACCTGAATGGGATTCTCTCATCAGTGGGGTAATCCACCTTCCCGAAAAACTCTGAAACCATTCACTAGACAGGGACTTAGGTTGTGTCACTCAGGGGTGCAGCTTTGTCATGCCCTTTAGTCACATAACTGGGTCAATCTAATTCTAAAGGCTGTTCTACACTAGAAGGTTAGGTTTGCAAAGCTGAGTATTGCAATAGTTAAGTCCCTTTGGGAATTCTGGGACAGGGCTCTCTCAATCTCTCCTGTCGAAACTGTTTCACTCTATGGGTATGTCTAGACTGACGGTGGCAAAAATCACAATCTTCTGGGCATGATTTACAGCTGTGCTCTGGAAATTGTCATAGCAACTCCTGCCCCCCAATAGCCTGCAAGCCATTTGCAGTCGGCTTTTCCTGGTGTTCCCAGGCAGCTTAGAAAGTCGCTGGCAGATACACCAGGTATTTTACATGCCTTGCGTATATGCCCTTGACTGCTGCCGAAAATGACGGTAAGTGTAGACTAGGCAGTGGTTCCCAACCAGTGTGCTGGGGCACACTGGTGTGCCGCGGCAACACCCAAAGTGTGCTGCAAGCATCCCCAAGAGCTGGAGTTAAAGTTCCCTCGCTGCTCAGCCCAGCCATGCGGGCTGTGCAGGGCTGGGAAAAGGCAGGGGTTAACGTAAGGGGGAAGACACTGGAACACAGTTCTGGTGCCCCCTACTTTTAGACAGGCAGCCTTCTGGCCCCCCTAAAAATAGAGGAAGGCACTGGAACGTGGAGTTCCAGACGTCCCCCTAAAAACAGCAGGAGCAGCCCAAACGCAGCATTCCAGCAGCTCCACCTTAGGCCAGCCGGCAGAGAGGGACAGGAGTCTGGGAGTGTGTGAATCTCCCCCTGCAGGGCGGAGCAGCTTGTGTCAGGCAGCCTGCAAACAGCCCAGGTAAGGGCTTTGGAAGGGGAGGGCTGCTAGGGGTTGTGTGCAGCAGGTGTGTCTATGTAGCAGAGGTGGATGGGAATGGCTGTGTAGCAGAGGGTGTATAGCTGGGGTTGTGGGGTGGCTGTTTGGTTGTGGGTGTGTGTAGCTGGGGTTGTGGGGTGGCTGTGTGCGGGAGGGTGTAGCTGGGGGCTGGAGGCCTAGTTCTGGCCCCTGCAGTGATGGGAGGGTCCATCACAAGCAACAGGGGGCTGGGGGAGGGGAGGATGGGACCCACTGGGGTGGGAGGGAGCAGCAGTGGGGTGAGGATTTGCCCTGGGAGGCAGGGAGCCACTGTGGAGAAGGGGGAAGTGGGTGCTGCGCCCTGTTCCCATGCCCTACCTTCCCACTCCCCAGGTTCCCCTCTGCCCCCCCCACCCACAAAGCCACTCTTGTTCTCCCCTCTCCTCTCGTCTCTTGCCACCCTTGTGCTGTTCCCACATGGCTGCCCTTGTCCTCTTTTGTCACCCCTGCCCTGCTCCGCACACTCACTCCTGCCACTGCACACAACTCCTGATCTCCCATGTTTTGCCACTCCTGCTCTGCTACCCCTACTACCCCACACAGGAGCATTTCTGAAACACTGTGCCATTGTTCATGAATATTCATAAGTAATTTAAGTTAATTTGAGTATTCATGAGGTTTTTTTTAAATGATGGTGTGCCTCGAAAAATTTGAAGGTATCAAGATGTGCCACGGCAGATAAAAGGTTGGGAACTACTGGACTAGGGCTATGTCATTAATAAAACCCAACTCTTCCACATCCCAGATGCATGCCCTGGGCTATAATGTCACTATAGCTATAGTTTCACCATAATCACCGGGCTACAGTGCCACTCACTCTCCCTTCAGCTCAAAGAATATTTAATTATTCATGCAAAGTGGAATGGTTTCAATAGGGGGGACCTGGAAGCACCTCCCACAATCTTCATGAACTGATGTGGTTAGGGCATTCACTCACCTGGTATTTGGGTTTGAACCACTGATCCAAATAAGGCACAGCAGAATTTGAACCTGGGCCTCTTACTTACTAGATAAGTGGCCTAACCACTGGGTTATTGGTTATAACAGAGCTAGTAAGCAGCTCTTTTTCTTGTTTTTCACAAGAAAGGGCTGACGTGGCTTAGACTAGAGGCCTAAGTGCAGGAGATGGTTTATAGCTGAGAATCCAGAGTAGGGGGAGGTACTTCCCTCTAGTCTGTCAATCAGGGACCTCCTAACTTTTCATATACAACACATGTGAGCCCCCCTAACTCGCAGGTAGGAATTGCACTAGTTAGCAGGCTCCTGAGCATTAGGCAATTTAAACGCTGAGCTCTGCAATGTGTAAACCCCTTTGTGAATCTAGCTCTGGGTCCCACTGAATTTTTCTTAGCGACTTTTAAAAGTTTTACCCACAGGCTATAAGATGGCTGCATACTGAATTCTAGAACAAGACTAGGGTTTAGCAGTTGCAAAGAGACAGAGCTAAAGATTTATGCATCCATGAAGCAATACATTGTCTTTTAAAAAAAGATATTGATTATACCAGCTACCATCCACCCACATCATCCCTTCTCTTTGAAAAGTTTCTCTATTTTCCATGATTAGCCTTTCTTTCCGTGTTATAGGAGATGGTTTGATATGCAAGGCCAATACAGAATTTTGGCAGGTATAGGGGGAGGGAGGGAGAGAGACAGAGAGAGAGTCAATAAAAAATTCTAGCTACATGCTCAGACACCAGTGGCAATCAATTATTTTTGTTGAGGTCCAAATTTCTTGGGCAAGTTATAGTCACGGTAGCAATTCTAGAAAATTATAAAAAAATAACAACTAAATAAAAAATTTCAGTGTCTGTTCCAAAGCATCCAACAGTTTGGATTTGGCCCTCTCAAACATACCATAGCTTGAAAGGTGAATGAGAAAGGGGACACAGCAATCACTCCTGATACATGGAGATTAAGGCTGCTATTGGTTAATCAACCATTTCTCACCTAACTCCGAAGAGCTCTTCATGCAATAATCTCAGTAAATGGACCCAAGAGCATACTGAAGTTAGATAATGACCAGACTGCTAGCAGGTATAGCAAGTTTCTAGGCACACAGCAGTTGTCTGAGATCTAAAAGGAAACTCCTTTGGATTCAAAGTATTCAATGTGCTTCACAAGTGAAGGCTGTGTAAGCCTCATCCCCATTTTCAGTTTCCTTACCTTATTGGAGTGGATTCTCCACGTAGATCCATTCTGAAGCCAAACGTCACTGCTTAACATAAGCTGGAGAGTCACTGCACGGAAGCATATACCAGGGATGGCTCTGGACAACACCACCAGGAGCTTTAGGAGTACTTTAAAAAACACAGTGTGAAAATGCCTCAAAAACACATGGCACTTCATAGCCTTGCCTGCTGCAGAGAAATTTTGCAATAACTTTATACAGGCACTAATACCCCCGACCCCCCAGCGCTGGCAATATTATGACTGCTGGGATTTCAAGCAATGTCACTGAACTGTGTGGAGAGCACATCTAACTGATGTCATGCTTTAAAAACTGGCAGCAGTTAGCTGTCTATTTACACAAGGGCTCCCAGAATTGTCAACTCTAATGGAGGTTGTGCCCTATAATGGAAAATCCCTGAAAATTTTTCCCAGGTTATGTTTACACTACCGTCTATGTCTGCATAATTTAGGTCATTCAGAGGGGTGGCTTAGTCACATACCCCTCCCCCCCCCGGGGCACATAAGTTACACCAGCATAAGCGCTCTCTTGCCAGCACAGCTTCTGTGCTCATGGAGGTGGTTTTATTATGCTGAAGGGACTGAGATAGCTCTCTTAAGGCCCCTTTCTGACCCTGGGCCTTCAACATAGCCCGGGGACCTACAATCCTACCACTGAGGGCAGGGGTCTTATGGAAAATGAATCCTTGGGTGAACTTGTATTTTGGAATCCCTGACTGCCCCAGCCTCCCTTAGGCTCCTTTCTATAGCCTTGCACCCTAGGGCCACCCGGCTCATTGCCTCTTGACCATAGCAAGCAGAGGCGGCCTTAGGCAATTGGGGGCCCTAGGCAAAGGCCCATTGTGTGGCCCCCTAAAGGGCCCACTATCTACCCCCGCTGCTACCTTCCCTGTGGCTACAGTCCCCCCTGCACCCTTAACTGCTCCATATCACCCTCCAGGACTCCTTGTTTGTTTTGCTGAACCAAACTAACATGATTATCCCAATGGAACTCATAAATAATTCTTAGGTATGGGATTTTTAAAGATCTTCCCATCATGAAGCTTGTAAGTTGATCATCTTTCACTTAACATAAATCAGCTAATGCTGAACTACAAAGTTAAAGTGACCACTTTAAATTTTTTTGAAAAAGTATGAGCATGGATTAATAAATAAGAAGTGGTAACATTGATGATGGCTCAAAAATAACTAAAATACCACATTTACAATTTTGGCAGTCAAATCTTACAAATTTTTCATATAGGCTTAGGTTTACGTACACTAGAGACATTTAATACAAATAGTTATAGTAAATAAAAATAAGCAAAAAGGAGGTTTCTGGTGTGTAGCTATAAATGAAAAACACCAAATTTCAAAGAAATTCTCTGAAGTACTCAAGTTTACAAGACTCTGGCCCTCTCAAAAATATTAAATAGTAAGTACAAAAGAAGCTAAAAAATTACTTATCAAAAGAAAGACATACAGTACAGACATCAAACACAGGTGTAATGATTGCCTAAGCGAAGCACTATATTTAGATATAGCAACCTATGTGGACTTACCTGGTAACCTGAGCTAAAAAAAGCCAAAGTAAAGGTTGTCACAAAGTCAAAGGAAAAGGCAAAAGAACAGGTAAAAAAGAAAAGGGCAGTATTTCACAAATTAAAAAATCGCAAAATAAATGGCCACACTGAGGAATTAAAAGCTAAGGCCGCTGGAGACGTTCCTGGTGTTGCTTGCTCCTGCTTTTTTAGCATATCAATGTGAAGGTGATGGGCAGAGAATGGTGAAATCTGCACTTCAGATGAAGTACAGATCCTAATGATAGCTTGCCTTGATGAGCCAAGAGTGAAAAGTGCTTAGGCTTCCAGCCCTACTAGGTCTGATAGATAGGAACAATTTCTATATTTTTCTATGTTTTCATTTCTGTCTATCAAATTGAAGACGGGGCCCCTTATTGCTTGGGGCCCTAGGTGGCCGCCTGCTTTGCCTACCCCAAAAGCTGCCATTGATAGCAAGCCCCTGACCACGGCACCTTGGCAAGTCCAGCACAGTCAACCCATAAAGGCCAGCTGTGTGTCCACTTGCCCTGCATGACAGAGCCTATGCATGGCTGTCAGCATAAGTGTGCTTCTTTCCACTTCCCTCCCAGGTCTGCCATCAAAGGATTTTTCTCTTGTATTCCCTGATGAGAGCTCAGGTTCTGTTACAGGTATGTGAACCCCAGTTTGAAAATCAGTGGGCTAATGGATCTGCCAAGCTAGAGTTTCTTAGAATCATCTTCTCTGAGATATCACTCTATGAAACACATTGGTGTGTAGCTCTCCTACCCAATTTCCGAAGGGATAGCCGTGTTAATCTAGTTCAGCAAAAACACCAAGGAGTCGAGTGGCACTTTAAGACTAACAGATTTATTTTTTGCATGAGCTTTTGTGGGAGAAAATCCCACTTCGTCAGATGCAGAACTGTGTTACTTCCACTTCAGCTACCTTACAGCAGCCAGGCCCTCACGGGGTAGGCTTCCATGAGGAGGACTAAGGCTTGGTAATGAAACACTAGCTCATGATTTATTACAGAGTAATACTCACAGTGTGTTAGGCCCTGTCCACACATGGTTCTGTCCCAAAGCACTCACCAACTTTGGAAACTGAACCTGTCCCTGTCTTAATTACTCCAGTAAGTCTAAAAGAGACACTAGACCATTCTTGTTTATCTTCTAATAATTTCAAAATAAACAAAATTCCCAGTGGATAAAATAAAGAGGGCCCATATTATAATAGCTGCTGCAGTTTTAAATGGAGGATTTGTAGATTCACAGAACATGGTGATCATGTTTATGTTTGTCAAGTACATAAGAGGTACAAAGTTGTAGAAGAACTCTTTTGATTTGGTTAAGAAAACTAACATAATCAGACTTTCTGAAAATCAGTCCCTTCCATTAGAAGAAGAACAGCAGAGCAATGCAGGAAACAGGCTGCCAAACAGTCAGTAATGCCCAGTGAAAGTGAGATCAAAGGCAGAAATATAAAAATGGAGCCAGTTACAGATGTGGGGGACAAAGTTTATCATGTTAGTAGCTCTGTCTGGACTGGAATGACAGCAGGTTTCATCAGTGGATCTAGATTGCACAAGAAGATGAAATGAGATACATAGGAAAGAGAAACTGACTCCTCAGCCCTTGAATTCAGAAACTCCTCAAACAGGTTTCTACACTGAAAGCAATTAAACCTACAGTCAGGGTAAGCATCCTTCTTACCAGAGTCTGGTTTTGTCTCCTTGTTCAGGAACAGTCTACCACACAACTGTACCTGACTTCTTGTAAACCTCCTTGCCTTTGATCTTGAATTTCATTATGAAGTCTGTGTCAAGCATGCATGCAACGTGCTCAAGCTCAAGAGACTGACCCTCAGAGCCTTGCCTTTATAAACTTGTCTTTAAAAAAGAAAATCTAGTAAAATTCTGTGCGGCAACTGTGAATTATCATGCAGATACTTTTTGCCAAGAGGTTGTGCCACATTCTACTTTAGGAGGCTAAAATTTTGTCTTTTTCAGAACATTAAACAGGAGTAGACTATGTTAGGGATTAAATAGCTGCCAATTTTCTCTCTCTCTCTCTCTCTCTCTCTCTCTCTCCCCCTTTTAAAACAACCTAGGCCCACATCATACCAAATCTTCACTAATGCAACATCTTCAGTTCAGCTACAAAAGCAAGAAGTCATTTTACTACAGCTCTACAAATAACATTGCAGATTATCACAGCTTTTGTTTGGGAGCAGTGTTGTTTGGTGGCCTGACTGTAAGGTCTGCTTTCAGCTCATCTACTGACTCAGTTTTAAGCATGTCCTTTTGTAGCTGTGCCTCAGTTTTCCTCCCTGTAAAATGGGTTCAAGATTCAGTCTTTGCATTACACAGGTTTTCCAAGCTGTAGAACTCTTTAGCATCTATACTTATCATAGTTTTGAAAGAGTGGTAAATGTCTAACCATTTTTTTCGCAAATACAATTTTCAAATTGTTAGGTGATGGCTGAAACTGAAAACTTATGTGCCTCCTGGCAATCAGGAGTTGGTTACTGTCCTTCTGAAAGCCTTTTGGGGAAGGAACCAGGGCCTACTGATCCACTATTTTGTTGGGTGTGTTTGTCTTTAGGAGGCCATTAGATAATTATTGTAGTAGCCTTTGCCAAAGTCCTGAGTCCAGTCTTGCCAGTAAGGGTACATCTACACTGCCTTGATGCACCCAGGGCTGACCAGTGCCAGCTGACAGGCTCACAAGGCTCACACTAAGGGGGGTGTTTAATTGAGCTGTAGATGTTTGGGCTCAGACTGCAGCCCAAGCTTGGAGATCCTCACCTCTCACAGGGTCCTGGAGCAAGCCCCCACACCTACATTACAATTAAACAGCCTCTTAGTCCAAGCTCCATGAGCCTGTCAGCAGGCATGGGTTAGCCAACTAGTGTCTACTTACAGTGTCAACATACTTTAATACTTTGCTTTCTAACAGCTGTGATGTCAGATTGGATGCTTGTTCTGTGCCTTAAGACTCAGACAGAAAGCTCTAGGTAAGCACAGAACTTGATTATTTCTGCTTTATCATCATATCATTAATAAGAGTTATACTTTACTAACCAGTAAATTCCTGGTCATTTTCTCTCTCTGAGAACCAAGTAGTATTTTGTGAAACCCATTTTGTCAAGTCTTGCGTAGCTTTTTCCCTTTGCATTTTTGAAGGGAAGGGAGTTAAAATTCAGCTTGAAGCCATTAGCCCATAATAGTGCAAGGTAAGGTGCTAATCATGCCATAGGCTGCATGGAAGAGCAGGGAGACGACTGAAAACTGTTTGAAAAGATCTTGATCATTCTTTTAAGAGTAGCACCAACCTGATAATCAAGTGCCCTTACAGCGTTGTGTACATCATGAGAAACAAATAATGCTTTATTATTATTGAACTAATGTATTATCTTCATTGCTATTTCATTTTGGCTCATTTGCTTCAGATCTAAAAGTCCTTTAATAGGTTAGTGTTTTAACAGCCTTTGTAATCAGGTTCAAATGTTTTGCACCTTGAATAACTGCTTGCCTTAAATTTCTGTAATTATGTCCATCATATACTTTCTTCTCTCCTCCTAGACTCTATAATAACAGATTGCCTATACAGCGTAGCCATTCTGAGGGAGGGGAAGGGGCACTGAACATGCTGCAAGCTTTTCCATATAGTAAGGAGGCCTGCCATCATTCTCTATTATTTCACAGGCATGTCCCAGCTCAGCAATGTGTTTTCTGTAACTCTAAATCCATTCCTTTGTGTTTTCCCGCTACCAGGGAGAATGGCTTTAAACAGTAACTTTCTTGCCCAGTGCACTGAGACAAAGAAACATACAACTAAATAGTTATGACTCAGCTAAAAAGTATGAATCAAATTGTGATCTCCTGAGAGAAACAGGAGCTGCACATTAAACACCATCTCTGGAAAAAAAAAACCACTTTTTTAATTCCTGAATCATCTATTACGATTCGGAAGATTTCAGTCAGGCTGTAGCAGAGTGGGAGGAGGGAAGATCCACAAAGATTGTTCTGCTTTCTGTAAAAAAAAGTCTGCCCCCTCGTAAAAGTGTTCTTAGGGAACATACCTATGTTTTACATTCTCTGCTGAAATAGTTCATCTTTGGAGCCTAGACAGTGACATATACTTTGTGTTTAACTTTCTCTGAGCAGAAACAGACAGCTGTGTCTACTTTTGATTTTTGTTTGGCATGTTTGTGTTTTTCCAATGGGTCCCCAGCCAGAAGTGAAGCCAGCTGTTTCTTATAATTAAATTTCAGCTATGGAGACTGGATGTTGTGTTTTGACCACTTGCTTAATAAAACTGGTGTTTAGATGGTCAAAATAAAGCTTTGAAGCTAAAACTCTGTAAAGAAGGGTGGGGGAAATCGGTTCAGTGGCCCTGTGATATCAGTTTGTTCTTACATAGATGAAACACGACTGATGTGCATTGATTTTACAGAGAAGCTATTTTTGCAATAAGACAACACCTGAAGCACTTCTGGAATGAAAATTATGAACCTGCAGAATGTAGCCAACACCTGCAAAAAATATAGGTTTTGATTGTGTCTTAATTGGGCAGACATTTCACATTGGTCTTGCCATTTTTGCCTCTCTATTGCTCTCATAAAACCAAGGTGTTTTTTCCCAAGGAGTGAGGAGGGAGCAGCTTCTTGCAGCATACAATTAGTTTCCTTACTGACATTGTGACTACTATCAGTATTGCCAACAGAGACATTCAAAGTTATGAGATTGGATAACATTTGAGCCTTTTATTTTTCTGACTTTTCTGCATTTTAAACCATTAAGGTGACAAAAACTGAAAGGGAACTCAGAAGACCTACTGCCTATTCCATTGGCCTGTTGAATCAAATCACTTTGCTGCTCTGTGCTTCAGTCTTCTCTGTCTGTAAAATGGGGTTAATGATCTTGACCTCATTCATGAAGTACTTTGAGCTCAAATGATGAACTGTACTCTGTGAAAGGTAGGTGATATTATAGCAGTATTGTTAAAGATTTCCTTCATAACTGCAAAGGCTAGAGCAGGGGTCTCAGACGCAGACTATGGGCCGCATGTGGTCCCTAAAGCTATTTCCTGTGGCCTGCAATGACATTATTGTTACCAATATTTGCAATATGGTTGTATGAAAAAGTTTCAGTGGTGCGGCCCTCAGGCTACTGTACTAGTCTTCATGTGGCCCCCATAGTGATTTGAGTTTGAGACCCCTGGGCTAGAGACACTATTTATAATCAGATACTCAGATAATCTAAGGACTTCAGGAAAGAATACAATATCATATACTCTTAATAAAACTGCAATAGGGGGCAAAGATGAAATTACTCACTGTGTGCTGTAATGATGGTTCTTCAGGATGTGTCCGTAAGGGTGCTTTGCCGTAGTTAACTCCTGAGCAGTGCCCACCACTGGAAGCTGGGGCTTTGAAGTTGAATTATAGATGATAGGACTGTTGCACTGAATTTGGTGTCTGAAGGTGAGTCCCTGATGATGGTGTAATGTTCTGCAAAGGTGAATGTAGATGTCCAAGTAGCTGCTTTGCAGATTTCTGATATAGGGATGCTCTTGGAGAAGGTAACGAAAGATGAGAATGATCTTGTGGACTGCATACATACTGAAGATAGGAGTGCTACATTATGCATTTAGTAAGAGAGCCTCCTACAGTTCGAGACCTCTTTGGAGAGTCTTTGAGCTGTAATCGCTTTGGACCTATCTGTCTTGTAGAGGAAAAGTCTTGAAGATTTTCTGAAAGCTTTCGTTCTGTTCAATAGAAGTTCTAAGGCTCTCCTTACATCACGTGTATGGAGATAGCTTCTCTATTATCCTGATGAGGTTTAGGGTAGAAAGTTCAATAAGCTATTTTATATGAAAAACTGGAAGTTACATTGGGAATGAACTTTGGATGTGGTCTAAGAGTGACTTTCTCAGGGAAGAACACAATGGGGCGGGGGGGGCAACGCCATCAGGGCTGCTGTGTCCCCTATGCTTCTTACTATGGTGATCAGGAGCATTGCCATCATTCCACTACTGATGGAAGCTTACAAACTCTAGGTGAACCCAGTGAGCTGACAGAGACAAAATTTCTTGAGACTCAACAGGTAGTCCAGGACTACCAGTAGGGTGACCGAAATGAAGAGTTCCAAAGGAGTAGCCATGTTAGTGTAGTTCAGCAAAACAAACAAAGGTGTCTGGTGGCACTTTTAAAGACTAACAAATTTGTCGCGTTGATAAATTGATATATATTTATTGAAAGGTCATGTGATAAATAAATTTGTTAGTGTTTAAAAGTGCCACCAGATTCTTTGTTTGTTTTGAAAGTAAGAGAGATGACTCAGATTTGAAATCTTTTCCATTTTTGTAGGTAGGTATGATGAGTAGCTCCTTATCTACTCTGAAATAAACACTTCCTGCACCCCCTCCGAGCATGATATTTTTATGCACTAGAACCACAAAGCTGCCAGGCTTTGAGTCTCAGAATTGGCAGGTTGGGATGGACAGTGCTTCCCCTGTTTTATGACGGTAAGTACAGAGTGACTGGAAGAGTCATTGGTGGCACAGTGTCAGCTGGTGACAGGTAAGAGTATTATGTCTGCCTGGGCAGCTGGGAGCAATCAGAATGCTTATTTTCTTTTCTTCACTTTCAACAGCACTTTTAGAATTACAGGGAATGTGGGAGAAGTGTAAAGAAGACCCTTGCCTCATGGACAGAAGGAAATGTCTCCCATGGAATGTCGTCCGATTCCTGCTCTGCTGCAGTACTGAGGACATTTCTTGTTCCAGTATGAAGTGAACAGTTCTATTTTCACTGTGTTCTTATCATCAGAATATGTCGTGTATGATCACCAAATTCATTTCCCATTTGTGCTGACTGGGAGTTTGCAGCTCAAATTGTCCACAGGCGTACTGCATACTCCCAGCAGCTGTGGTGCTGATGGTGCTTCCACTCACAAGGAATGTGATCTGGTGCCTCCATCATGGTTTATGTAATAAAATTAGGCTACATTATCCATCAGGGCTTTAGTGTATATGGGAAGGAGGTGGACACGTGTTTCTGACCATGCTGAGTTTAAGCAGGTTGATGTGAAGGTACCTCTTGAAAGATGACCATTTGCCCTGCATCATAAGTCCATTGACATGCGCACCCCATTTTATGGGGCATGTATCAGTGGGTAGCAGTGACAATGGGAAGGACTGAATAAATAGGATTCTCATATATACATTCACTGGGTCTTTCCATGAATCCAAGGATTACTTGACCTTGGTGTAACAGTAATTTGTTTACACTGTCTCTGTGATCAAATGACATCCCTTACACCATAACCTCAGCCCTGCTGAACGCACTGCCATCAACAACCTCAGAAACAACTGTGACATTATCATTAAGGAAGCTGACAAAGGAGGTGCTGTCATCATCATGAATAATTCAGATGCGTATAGACAATTCTCCAACACAATGTTCTTTGAACCACTTCTCTCTGACCCCACTGAGGAATACCAAAAGGAACTACATCACCTTTTCAAGAAATTCCCCAAAGCAGCACAGGAAAAATCAAGACAGACACACTCCCAGAACTCTGACCAGGGGCATTCTATCTACTACCAAAAATACATAAACCTGGTAACCCTGGGCTTCCCATTGTCTCAGGCATTGGCGCTTTTACAGTGGGCTTATCTGGCTATGTGGACTCTCTCCTCACATCCTTTGCTAACAACACTCCCAGTTATCTTCAAGACACCACAGACTTCCTTAGAAAAATTCGATCCTTTGGTGACCCTGGCCACTATGGACATAGATGCTCCTTACACCAGCATCCCACACAAAGACAGATTACAAGCCATTAGGAGAACTCTCCCAGATGATGTCATAGCACACCTTGTGGCTGAACTTTGTGACTTTGTACTCATCCACAACCATGTCAGATTTGAAGATATTGTGGCTGAGTATTCCCTCAGCTCATGTCACGTAATGGCCATCCTCCCCGGCATTGTAGGCCTGGGGTAAATTGGCCACTGGGGTAAGTCCTCTTCTCTGCGGGACTCACTATCCTTACCCTGTGCTTTCCGGACACTCACTTGGTAGGTTACCCAAAGGGTGGGGTGTTGGGCAGTGTTGCCTCTAAGTTGATGATGCAGCTGAGCAAGTTGTGGTATTTACTGAGCAACAATTTATGAGGCCTGGGCAACAGTTTTTTGGTGCTGAAAGTATCAGCATGCCTAAGTATCTTAATTCAAAAGTAATTCATAGATGTCTTTTCATTCAAACGTCAATAAAAATGTTAAATTGATGTACTGTAGTTTTATTAATTTACTAAACAAATGTGAGACAATGAAACTTGCTGCCTGTCTAGCCTCTACCATCATCTACGCTGCTCAGTTTTTGTTGCCTGTCTTTGTCAGATTTCCAGAATACATATATAGACAAAGTGGGATTTTCTCCCACAAAAGCTCATGCAAAAAATAAATCTGTTAGTCTTTAAGTGCAACAAGACTCCTTGCTTTTTTTTTGCTTTACTAGACTAACATGGCTGCCCCTTTGGAATTTAAGTCCCTGTTATGCTGCCCAACTGGGGTAAAAGGGATTCAAAGTGGATCAGGCCCTAAATGTCCAAAACGTAGACTGAAATTAAGTAGGTAGCTTCAGATTTGATCATAAGACTGACATGTTATGAGGATTGTATTTAATATCTAGCTATCAACCTTGAAAATACACCTATTCTTCCCTTAGTAAACATATTAAATTACCATGCATTGCAAATCACAATCACAAGGTAGCAACCGCTTCCCAGATTCCCTTGGGGCAACACCTTAAGTAAAGTTATCTGAGAAATTCAAAACTTTTAAAGGTGGCAAGGGCAGAAAACATGTTTCAAGACAGTTTCTCACAGCTTTACATCTCTGTAACCAGGGCCATCTTTTGTGCCTAAAGAATTTGCATCAAATAGAGCTAGGTTAGAGTCTGTTACATTATCATGCCCAGTCATACCTCTCAAAAGCTAAAAATGGGACAACAATCCCCTAAGTGAATGGCAAAAAAATGATTAGGCATACAGGAAACTTTAAACACTGTGAGTATCTTCCTTTAATATAAAGTGTCTCTTAACAGCTCAGTTTTGAAGTTTATGGGTTTTTTTTTTAATCCAAATAATTTTCAACAATAAAAGGGAGGCTATAATTAGTATCTTGTCAATTTTAAAAGGGATAGCCGTGTTAGTCTAGTCCAGTGAAACAACAACAAGGAGTTGTGTGGCACTTTAAGACTAACAGATTTATTTTTTGCATGAGCTTTTGTGGGAGAAGATCCCACTTCCTCAGATGCTTCGAAGATGGGTGAACTTAAGTGGGCTTATCTGGCTATGTGGACTCCCTCCTCAGACCCTATGTTATCAACATCCCCAGCTATCTTCAAGACACCACAGACTTCCTGAGGAAAATACAGTCCATTGGAGAACTTCCTGAAAACACCATTCTGGCCACTATGGATGTAGAAGCTCTTTACACCAACATCCCACACAAGGATGGATTACAAGCTTTTAGAAGAACCATCCCAGATGATGACACAGCACAGCTCGTGACTGAACTTTGCGACTTTGTACTCACCCACAACCACTTCAGATTTGAGGAACATTTATATCTCCAAATCAGTGGCACTGCTATGGGCACCCGCATGGCCCCACAACATGCCAACATCTTTATGGGCGACTTAGAACAACGTTTCCTCAAGTCTCATCCTAAGACACCTCTTCTTTACCTGCGCTACACTGATGACATCTTTATCATCTGGACACATGGTAGGGATGTTCTTGAAGATTTTCACAGAGATTTCAATAATTTCCACGACACCAACAAATTGAGCCTGGAACACTCCACACAGGAGATCCACTTTCTTGACACTACAGTACAAATCAGGGATAGACGCATCACCACCACCCTATACCGAAAACCTACTGATCGGTATAGTTACCTACATCCTTCGAGCTTCCATCCTAAACACACCACACGATCCATTGTCTACAGCCAAGCCCTAAGATATAACCGCATCTGCTCTGATCCCTCAGACAGGGACAGACATCTTGAGGATCTCTATCAAGCATTCTTGAAACTACAGTACCCACCTGGGGAAGTAAGAAAACAAATTGACAGAGCTAGACGGGTTCCCCGAAGTCATCTACTACAGGAGAGACCCAAGAAAGAAAGCAACAGAACACCACTAGTCACCACATACAATCCTCAAGTCAGACCTCTGCAAAAGATCATTAAGGACCTACAGCCTATTCTAAAAGATGATCCCTCTCTCTCTCAAGCATTAGGAGACAGACCACTCCTTGCTTATAGGCAGCCCCCTAATCTTAAACAGATACTCACCAGCAACTACAGATCTAACAGAAACATTGAAGCAGGCACACACCCCTGCAAAAAACCACGCTGCCAAGTCTGCCCACATATCTACACAACAGACACCATCATAGGTCCTAATCAAGCCTGCTACTCCATCAAAGGCTCATTTACCTGCTCATCTACTAATGTGGTCTATGCCATCATGTGCAAGAAATGCCCCTACACCTTATATATTGGACAAACACAACGATCGCTCCGTAAGAGACTGAATGAGCACAGAGCTGATATCAGAAATCAAAGAACAGAGAAATCAGTTGCTGAACACTTCCATCTTCCTAATCACTCGATGATGGGTTTGTTAACGACTGTCGTTAGAGCTGTACCTGGGACATCAAGACTTCAAAGAGAGACAGCTGAACTCGAATTAATATGCAAGCTAAATTCTGTGAAAGCTGGACTGAATCGAGACTATGGGTTCTTTTCCCATTACAAAGGGTAATTTGACTTCAGGCTTCCCATGGTTTGAGCCTGTAAACTGCTCTGATTTGCTGTTACTTTATGAGCTGATCCTATGTTTTACACCACCTTGCATTTGGTTTCATTCCTTTCTGTAAAGTCACCCATCTTTGAAGCATCTGAGGAAGTGGGATCTTCTCCCACGAAAGCTCATGCAAAAAATAAATCTGTTAGTCTTAAAGTGCCACACAACCCCTTGTTATAATTAGTATGCCTGGAGTGTAAATACTCTCAGAACTAAAATAAGCAAAATGAGGTACAATTGAGATTTGTGTGTCTGGTAGTGGAATATAATAAAGGTTGTTTAATAATTTTTAATTTTTGACAGTTAAAGCAAACCTTATCAAAGCTGCAAGAAGCAACAGCATAAATGGATTTGTGAAAGAAAATGATTATTTTTCTAACACATTTTTGGGAAATAGAAATACAAAGTCTCTTTTTTAAAAATTATTGCACCACTGGCAATATTTTTTTCCTTCGGACTTAAATGACTTTTTATCCTTTCAGTTTTTCATTTCATTTTCCTAATCATTAGGATTTGTTTCCTTCCATCACAGGAGTCTATACAAAGTTACATTGTAAAGCCCCACCTTGACAAACTGATTGCATTAGAATCTCTCACAGAAAAGAAAATAAATCTGAAATTAACCCAACTTGTTTTTTCTTATTTTAAAGGATCACTTTTCTTTCAGGAGCCTTTTAGCAAGTGAAAAGCAAAGCATTCACTCTTGATAGAGATGCTAAATGGCTCAATACAATTTTGCTTGGGTCTTTCAAGTCACAAGTCCTCCTCCAGCTCCAGCCAGGCTCCTTTGCCTGCAGCCCAACTCCCATCCCCTGCCCCCACAGAGAGCCATGAGTCCCTGTGGCCACTACATGGCTGTCTCTGGGAGCCCCCATTTAGCTCTGCCATCTCTCAGGGTCCCCCCCTCTTCCCCAGGCTCAAGGCTGCTTACCTGCTGGGGCCCACACAGGCCCCAAAGATGCCACCATCTCTGCACAAGCAGCCTGGTGCAGAGGAGAGGGAGAGATTTAAATTTCCCTCCCCCCCCTGCTCCTTCCCTGGCTATGTGCAGCAGGAGGGAGGGGCCGTCAGCTCTCACTGCTCCCGCAGGCACAGCAGGCTGCCTGCCGGAGCTGTGACAGGAGACACAGGGGGCTCCTCCAGGCTGGGGAAAGGCAGAGCTGCCTGCACTGTCCCACATGCTCACTGCGCTGGTGAGGGGGGGCCACTGCGCCCCTGCCCACTAGCGCAGCTTAGAGGGAACATTGGTGTCGGGGTGTCTGGCTTTGGGCCTCTCCTCCTGGAGGGTTCCAGAGTGGGGTCCTTAGTGGTGAGAGCCCTCTCTGGCGAGGGAGGCTAGTCAAGGCTGCTAGTGCTTCCCCCCCCCCCATCTCTGTTCCTTTGAGGAGGAAAGCGGGGTGGCTTTAGGCCATGGCTACTGCCACTGCAACTGCTGGGATGGCTATTCAGTGGGGCTGCTCTAGCTTGGGCCTCCTGGCACTCACACAAACCTCTCAAGCCTCCTCCCACTTCTGTTCTTTCCGCCTGTGTGCTAGTAGAGGTGTGGCTTTTATAGGGTCTGGGCAGCCCTTAATTGGGCCCAGGCATCCCTGACTGTCCTGCAGCTGTCTCTCCTCTGTCTATCCACAAACACCCTTCTATAGCCGTCAAGCTTAGCTTTGTTACAATATAAATTATCTTCAACTCAGTGGCACTCCTACAGGTACCTGCATAGACCCACAACATGCCAATATTTTTATGGCTGACTTAGAACAATGGAGACGGGTAGTGCCCAGTGACTGTCTCTGGTCTCCACAGCAGAGGGCCAGCTGCTGGGGCTCCTGGGCACAGGGGCTGACGCTGCCAGGGACAGAGGATCTCTAGTGCCAGCTGCCAAGGCAGCCCCCTATGTCCATTTCACTACTCTAACAGAGCAAGGAAACTGACATATTCCATTACTTGACAATTTCTCTGCTCTGTTATCTCAACTCTGATAAAGAGAAAACCCTGGTAGGTGATGGTCAGAAGCCTGATTCTGCAAGAACTTAATCACATAAGAAGTCAGCTGCTAAGGAAGTAGACTAGGGGCTTGCTTACCGGAGAAGGTTACATTGATTGCATAAAGCTAATGTATGAATTTAAACTGATTTAGTGAAAAGGGTACAAACCCCAATGTGGACAGTTTTATTTCAGTTTAAGGGATACTTGTGCAGTTTAGCTTAAGTTGCATGGAGCAAGTTTAAGCTAAATAGAAGCAAGCCTCTCCTGAACTTGATAGAGGAGTATCCACACATGGTGTGCACCAAGGTAAATTATATTCAAATAAAAACTGATGTAACATAATGGGTGCAGCTTTTCTAAGTAGACAAGGCTTAGGCCTCAAGTGGTCAGGATTTAATTTCCAGTTCTGTCATAATTTCCTCTGTGACCTTGGACAAATCATTTTGGCCCTAATTCAGCAAACACTTAAGTAGCTGCTCAATTTTCAATACATGCTTAATATTCCATTGATGTCAACAGGGCTCTATGAAGCTACAGACCTAGACACACCTAGAGCTACTTCTAGGCTTGGAGCTGAAATCTCTCTATGCCTCAGTTTCCCATCTGTAAAACAGGGATACGCTTATCCTATATAGGTGTCATGAGGACAAGTTGTTCATTTTTTGTGAAATGCTTTGAGGTGCAGGAAAAGGCTATGCAAGTAGAGAGTGATTTACATACAGCTGATGATCTTTAAGGCACTTTACAATCACTGAGTCATATCTGTTCTGCACATTTAGACAGAGTGTGGGTGAAGTAATATTTATTGGACCAACTTCCCTTATTGAAAGAGACAAGCTTACAGAGCTTTTCTTCAGCTTTGCATAAGAGCGAAAGCTTCTCTCTCATCCACAGAAGTTGGTCCAGTAAAAGTTATTACCTCACACACCTTTTCTCTCTAGCATCCTGGAACTGAAACAACTACTACAACACTGCAGGCTTCCATACATTTGACAGTTACCATCATTCCCGAGTGAATGTTTCTCTACATTGGACTATTTTCTACTGATATTTCTTCAGTCTTGTATTGGCACTTGTGCATTTTCTGTGCTTAACTTCACTGCTCCCCTACCAAAAGTATTCAACAAACCCATCTGCTATTTACTCATATAGCTGAAAGCAGTTGCTTGATCTATTGCAGTCTCTGATGGTCTATCCATAGAGATTTTAAAGCAGAAATAGAGGGTTTTTCTGTAGGCCCAGATGAATGGAATATTAATAAAGGAGATTTTGTAGAAATAGATACTTTATGTAACTAAACTTCATGACACAAAAGCCAAAAAAACACTAACAAAAATATTCTGGACAGTGAATCAAATATTTTTATGGCCATTCCCAAAGGATTTATAGAAAAGTTACAGACTGCAAGGATCCCTTTTTAGTCAAAGCCATTAATCCTTCAATAGTGTGCACAGGCAGCCTTATGCCAACTCCAGTGATTATAATGGGACTCTATGTGCATGTAAGGGTCTCCTCCTTGGAGAATCAGGTTCTTTGTGTGCAAAAACTAATGTTACTGAAAGTAGTGGTGAAAGGCAGTGAGTGATGCAGACCTGAGGTAAACAAGAAGAAACTATATTCTAGTAAACAAACAATTTCTCATTAATAAAGGGACTAACTTCTCACCCCTTAATATGTTGAGTAGTGTCCTGCTCTGAATATTTTCTTTGGTGAGTGTAACTTTTTTAAAGCAATGTACTTTCCCAGTCTGTTGTGAGGACCTGTGTAAAATGTACTGTACAAGTACAACATGCATATTTAAAAGAGTCTGAACTTGGTCAGATAAAGACCAAATTTCACTTGAAGAGATGTTTGTACAATTTTTTTTTTTTTTTTACACTGCCAGCCAACTTCCCTTAAAAGCTGGTCACAAAATGGTTGTAAGAATTCTTGCAAAAATGAGAAAAGGCATTCCCTTCCCCTCCCCTTTATTAGAAATAGCTGAAGTGTTCTTGCTTGGCCTTTCAAAAGACAGACAAAGCATCGTTGGGTCTCTTCACTCAAGCCTAGTCTACGCTCAAAACTAAAGTTGACAAATTGTTTGTTGATTTACAGCCAATGCAGTAATTACTGTGGTCCCTGATATCCACACTAGTCTCCTGGGGTCAGCAGAGTGCATCCTCACCACAAGAGCACTTCTACTGACCTAAGAGGGGCAGTGTGGGGAACTGAGACCCTAGGCTCTCAGGTCCTGCCGAGACCATACAAACTGTATCCTGGGCTTCTCCCACCCCATTCCCCATTAGGAACCAGGGGAAGCTGCCAGGGGCTTCCCTCCTCCTCATTCTTAGGGGGAAGCCGTCCAGGGGTTCTTGCCCCTGAGGACTGGGATCCAGCTTCCCTGACTTTTAGCTCCCCTCCCTGTTCCTTGCCAGGAGCCTTTCACAGCTCAGCCATGAAAGTGACAATGGTGCTTGGCTTCCAACTGGGAGCAGGCAAAGAAACTGGTCAAGACTTTTACTCTTCCACCAGAAGGTGGGTTTCCCTGCTCAGTTCCTCTGATCCCAGCTTGCACCCAGTATAAACCAGTCACCTTGGGCTTAGGAATCACGGCTTCACCACCAATGTAAGTGGATGCAATACCTACACTGACATTATGTTTCCCTAGTTATGCCAACCAAGGCCTACATCTCTTGTTGACATGGTTTTATTTTGTCAAGCAGGGTGGTTTAGCCAGCTGGAAAGTGACTGTGGCATGTACACCAGTCAACAAAAGCTGACTTTTCCCTCTAGTGTAGACCAGGCCTCAGTGTGAATAAGAATGGCAGAATTAGGCCTGGAATTCAAACAATCACTCAGCAACTCAAATGTGCTTCATTTCATTTTTTTTAAACATGCAGTTTATAAACAGAGCTCCCTATAAGAAGCTATTCTTTGCCTATTGTCCTTTAGGATGTGAACTGTACCATAGCAAAAAAAAAAAAAAAAAAAAAGGACATATTTAGTAATCACTGGATTATCTCTGAAGGCAATATTGTCCCTTGACCCTGCCATGGAGGGATAAGCCCCCACATCCCTTCTTATGCCCCATAGAGACTTTTGGGCTAGGCTTGCAGAGGTGAATAAGCACTGTCTACTGACTAGCATCGATGGGGATCAGGTGGCCAACGGAATGGGAAATGGGCAGAGTCCTGGCTCCATCCAACAGGTACATTGGCCAGTAGAGCTGAGTTAGGAGGGAAGAGGTTAGTGATTTGTTTCTGATACAGATCAACAGATGTGCTACTTGAAGACTTTAATGGAACCATATTCTATGGGAATGCATAGTTCCACCAATACTGAAATGCTTCAGAATGTTAGATTAATTGGGCAGAATTTAATTTTGGCAGAAAACCTGAAAAAAAAAAGTTAGAGTAACATTCCCATTCATTATTGTCAGAACAAAATGCTTTTATTGTTGTTTTGTAATTACTTCACAATTGTGTGTTTTATTACACAGAATAATGGACTTCAAAAGAGTAAAAAAGATCATAGTGAAACATTTGCATTAACTTAGTGTTATTTTAAAGTTCTCTGAAAAAGAAATTTTAATGTTTTTCAGTTTTTGTTCCAATTTAGAACCAAGCCAAATTTCAGAATCTCAAAGTGCTTCACAAAATGGATCTTCCATCCTCTGCTAAATTCTATACAGCAGCCAACCTATGTCCCTCAGAGGAAGGAAGGGGTAGGGAGGAATTTCTGGCTTAAGCAGCCGGATTTAATTTCCAGAGATGCTCTTGGGGTGACTGTACAAGTGATACAGCCCAATCTAGACCTTCTGTTCTAGTACTAGCTACAGCTGCCATTAAAGTTAAGGTCACATACTTACATTAACCCTGCCTTCGGTAACTCACAGTTACTTGATTTTTCAGCTTTCAGGCTGGAATTCTCCAGGCATGGTTCGCCAGCATGAGTATTTTTTGCGTGCACATACTTGTGTGAAAATCTAATCAAACAATTCAGCTCTTTTTGCGTTGAGAGAGCGAGACAGCGCGTGCACGCACGCGCAGAGATGACTGCATAGCATAGTGGTTAGGTGCGCTGCCCTTGCTACAGGAGATAAGGGTTCAAATCCTGGTTAGTACCTACCTACCTTTCCAGTAGGGGTCCTTGGGCAAAAGACCCCCTAACTCCTCACTTGCCTACCTCAAATATGAGAGTGACATGAACTAGGAGAGTCATGCCGGCTTGGACGTTGCCTGGATTAACAAGGTCCGCGCCAGCTGTTAGGGAACCAGGACAATCTGACGATAAGTGGGCTACTGGAACAAACCATGCATGGATGAGACAAGAGAACCAGGAATTGATGGAATGCTACTACAACAGTAGACCTAATGAGAGGGGATATATGAAACGTATGAGGGAACTATGGATTGACTAAAGACCTACATCCACACTAACTGAGAAACAGCTAGTTACCCAACGCTTCAACATAGTAAAGAGGCAGCTGCTCTCACAACTGGAGATAGACCAACTCCACATTACATCCCAGACTCAACAAAAAGACCCAGAAGTACAACTAGATGTGCAGCCAACACCTGAAGCTGGAACTTCACTGCCGCCCCCTCCATTACAGAGCACAGCAACTGATATGAGGCACAAGATCATGGATAAACTAGCTACAGTCAGCCCTTGAGACCCATTACCAAGGCTCGTTGGAGAAGTACCATCAGACAGTATGCTAGAAGATGCCAATGGAGCCCTAACGACAATTCCTACTACCACCATAACTCAAACCAATGAACTGGTATATGCTACAGCCTCTCTAATCCGGGAGATGCTTGGCTACATGATCAAGAAGAACAGCAGTACATACGCCCCCTGGAAAATGAGGTTGGAGGATAAGATCAAGGCAACTTGGAGAGAAGTTAGTCAGCTGGTGGAACTACAGAAGGGTGTAGAGATTAAGGATAAGACTTGGCTACCGAAAAAATACAAGGGCCTGACTCCATCTGAAGCCCTCGAGACTGCTAAACAAAGGCTCACAACCCTGGCTACCAGGCTAAGGAGATACTCTAGAGCAGCAGAAGCCAAAAAGATAAATGCCCTGTTCTCCAAAGAAACATCCAAGGTGTACTCCCAACTGCAGTGCAACAACACAATAACAGCAGAGCCACCAACAGCAGAAACTGAACAGTACTGGAAGAACATATAGGAGAAAGAGAAGACTCATAACACCAGTGCAAAGTGGCTGCAGGACCTGAGAGCAGACCACAGCAATCTCCCAGAACAGGAACCAGTCACCATCACAGTAGCAGACATCCAACAGCAGGTCAAGAACATGAGAGCTGGATAGCACCTGGCCCGGACATGATCCACACCTACTGGCTAAAGAAACTAACAGCAGTGCATGACCGCCTAGCACCACAGATGAACCAGCTGCTAGCAGCAGGCTCCCACCCAGACTGGCTAACACAAGGAAGGACAGTGCTGATCATGAAAGACCCCCACAAGGGAACAGCATCATCCAACTACCGGACAATAACCTGCCTCCCCACAACATGGAAAGTCCTATCAGGCATCATAGCCGCCAAGCTACAGGACCACATGGGCCAGTACCTGAGCACAGCTCAGAAGGGCATTGGGAACAACACCAGAGGCTCAAAACACCAATTGCTCATAGATAGAGCAGTCGTGCAAGACTCAAGGTCTAGACAGACCAATCTGAGCACAGCCTGGATTGACTACAGGAAAGCCTATGACTCAGTACCGCACACATGGATCTGTGAATGTCTGGTGCTATACAAAGTCAACAGGACACTAAGGACCTTCCTCAAGAACTCAATGGGACTGTGGAAGACAACACTGGAAGTCAACTCAAGACAGCTTGCACAAGTGGCCATCAAGTGCAGCATATACCAAGGTGATGCACTGTCCCCGTTGCTGTTCTGCATTGGCTTGAACCCCCTCAGCCAGATAATCACAAGGACTGGATATGGATACAAGTTCAAGAGTGGAACTACGATTAGCCACCTCTCTTTTATATATCTAATATACAAAAATTCCCCTCTCACCTCTATGGGTGATATGTGTCTTCCTCAACCTCGGGTCCTCTACCAGAGGCCTGGGAGTTTGAGGGTTCTGTGCAGTATCTTAGCTGTTCCTAGCACTGCACTCTTCTGGACAGAGAGCTCTGATGTTGTTCCTGGGATCTGTTGGAGCCACTCTCCCAGCTTAGGAGTCTCAGCCCTGAGTGCTCCTACCACCACGGGGACCACTTTGGCCTTCACTTTCCACATCCGCTCTAGTTCCTCTTTCAGGCCCTGGTACTTCTCCAGCCTCTCATACTCCTTCTTCCTGATGTTGCTGTCACTTGGCACTGCTACATCTATCACCACTGCTGTCTTCTGGTCCTTGTCTATTACCACGCTGTCTGGTTGATTGGCCAGTACCTGCCTGTCTGGATCTGGAAGTCCCACAGAATCTTAGCCCTGTTATTCTCCATGACCTTCTGTGGGATCTCCCATCTGGTCTTGGGAGGGTCTAGCCCATACACTGTGCAGATGTTCCTGTACACAATGCCAGCTACTTGGCTGTGCCGTTCAGTGTATGCTGTTCCTGCCTGCATCTTACATCCTGCCACTATGTGTTGGACTGTCTCTGAGGCCTCTCTGCACAGTCTGCACCTTGGGCCCTGTCTAGTGGGGTAGACCCCTGCTTCAGTGGATCTGGTGCTCAGTGCCTGTTCTTGTGCTGCTATGATCAGTGCCTCAGTGCTGTCTTTTAGTCCAGCCCTTTCCAGCCACTGGTAGGATTTCCCAATGTCAGCCACCTCAGCTATCTGTCGATGGTACATCCCATGCAGGGTCTTGTCTTGCCATGGCACTTCTTCTGCTTGATCTTCCTCCCATGTCTGCTGCTGCTGCTGCCTCAGGCATTCTCTCAACAGCTCATCTTTGGGTGCCATCTTACTGATGTACTCCTGGATGCTCTGGGTTTCATCCAGGACAGTGGCTTTGACACTCACCAAACCCCGCCCGCCTTCTTTCCGGCTGGAGTACAGTCTCTGGGTATTGGATTTGGGGTGGAAACCTCTGTACATTGTGAGGAGCTTCCGGGTCTTCACATTGGCAGCCTCCATGTCCTCCTTTGGCCAGTTCACTATACCAGCAGGGTGTCTGATGACTGGCAGGGCGTACCTGTTGATGGCATGGATCTTGTTCTTCCCATTGAGCTGGCTCTTCAGGACCTGTCTTATCCTTTGGTGGTACTTGGATGTTGCTGTCTTCCTTGCCTCATCATTGTGGTTCCCATGTGACTGTGGGATGCCAAGGTACTTGTAGCTGGTCTGTATGTCTGCTATGTGGCCTGCTGGTAGTTCCACCCCATCAGTCTTGACTACCTTCCCTCTCTTTACTACCATCTGGCCACACTTCTCCAGTCCGAATGACATCCCAATATCCTCACTGTAGATCCGTGTCAGGTGGATTAGCGAGTTGATGTCTCGTTCATTCCTAGTATACAGCTTGATGTCATCCATGTAGAGGAGGTGGCTAATGGTAGTTCCACTCTTGAAGTTGTATCCGTATCCAGTCCTTTTGATTATCTGGCTGAGGGGGTTCAAGCCAATGCAGAACAGCAACGGGGACAGCGCATCACCTTGGTATATGTCGCACTTGATGGCCACTTGATGTCTTGAGTTGACTTCCAGTGTTGTCTTCCACAGTCCCATTGAGTTCTTGAGGTAGGTCCTTAGTGTCCTGTTGACTTTGTATAGCGCCAGACATTCACAGATCCACATGTGCGGCATTGAGTCATAGGCTTTCCTGTAGTCAATCCAGGCTGTGCTCAGATTGGTCTGTCTAGACCTTGAGTCTTGCACGACTGCTCTGTCTATGAGCAACTGGTTTTTTGAGCCTCTGGTGTTGTTCCCAATGCCCTTCTGAGCTGTGCTCAGGTACTGGCCCATGTGGTCCTGTAGCTTGGCGGCTATGATGCCTGATAGGACTTTCCTTGTTGTGGGGAGGCAGGTTATTGTCCGGTAGTTGGATGGTGCTGTTCCCTTGTGGGGGTCTTTCATGATCAGCACTGTCCTTCCTTGTGTTAGCCAGTCTGGGTGGGAGCCTGCTGCTAGCAGCTGGTTCATCTGTGGTGCTAGGCGGTCATGCACTGCTGTTAGTTTCTTTAGCCAGTAGGTGTGGATCATGTCCGGGCCAGGTGCTATCCAGCTCTCATGTTCTTGACCTGCTGTTGGATGTCTGCTACTGTGATGGTGACTGGTTCCTGTTCCGGGAGATTGCTGTGGTCTGCTCTCAGGTCCTGCAGCCACTTTGCACTGGTGTTATGAGTCTTCTCTTTCTCCCATATGTTCTTCCAGTACTGTTCAGTTTCTGCTGTTGGTGGCTCTGCTGTTATTGTGTTGTTGCACTGCAGTTGGGAGTACACCTTGGATGTTTCTTTGGAGAACAGGGCATTTATCTTTTTGGCTTCTGCTGCTCTAGAGTATCTCCTTAGCCTGGTAGCCAGGGTTGTGAGCCATTGTTTAGCTATCTCTAGGGCTTCAGATGGAGTCAGGCCTTTGTATTTTCTCAGTAGCCGAGTCTTATCCTTAATCTCTACACCCTTTTGTAGTTCCACCAGCTGACTAACTTCTCTGCGGGTTGCCTCGACCTTATCCTCCAACCTCATTTTCCAGGAGGGGTATGTACTGCTGTTCTTCTTGATCATGTAGCCAAGCATCTCCCGGATTAGAGAGGCTGTAGCATATACCAGTTCATTGGTTTGAGTTATGGTGGTAGTAGGAATTGTCATTAGGGCTCTATTGGCATCTTCTAGCATACTATCTGATGGTACTTCTCCAACGAGCCTTGGTAATCAGTCTCGAGGGTTGACTGTAGCTAGTTTATCCAGGATCTTATGCCTCATATCAGCTGCTGTGCTCTGTAAGGGATGGGGCGGCAGTGAAGTTCCAGCTTCAGGTGTTGGCTGCACATCTAATTGTTCTTCTGGGTCTTCTTGTTGAGTCTGGGATGTAATGTGGAGTTGGTCTATCTCCAGTTGTGAGAGCAGCTGCCTCTTTACTATGTTGAAGCGTTGGGTAACTAGCTGTTTCTCAGTTAGCATGGATGTAGGTCTTTTGTCCATCCATAGTTCCCTCATACATTTCATATATCCCCTCTCATTAGGTCTACTGTTGTAGTAGCATTCCATCAGTTCCAGGTTCTCTTGTCTCATCCATGCATGGTTTGTTCCAGTAGCCCACTTATCGTCAGATTGTCCTGGTTCCCCAACATCTGGCACGGACCTTGTTAATCCGGGCGACGTCCGAGCCGGCATGACTCTCTTAGTTCGTGTCACTCTCATATTCGAGGTAGGCAAGTGAGGAGTTAGGGGGTCTTTTGCCCAAGGACCCCTACTGCGAAGGCAGGCAGGTACCCAGCAGGATTTGAACCCTGGTCTCCCGTATCAAAGGGCGTCACTCTTAACCACGACACTATGCAGTCACCTGGATTTTTTGTTTTGTTTTGTTTTTGTTTTTTTAAAGAAAAAACAGTCCTACTGTTTAAACAGCTGAAGATGAACAATTGAAACTTATCATGGAAATAACTCTTGTGAAATTTGATTGTATTGAGTTACAACCCTTTGAAGATTGCATTACCCAGATGTGCTATTCGGGGTGGGGTGTCACTAAGGCCATATCTACACTAGTAAACCTTCAGAGCCACAGTTGTAATGATGTAGCTGTCCTGCCATAAGATCACTTTTGTAGCTGCTCTAAGCTGATGGGAGAGAGCTCTCCCATCAACATGATAAAACCACCTTAACAAATGGAAGTAGCTCTTGTCACCTGAGCATCATACATTTTGCTGGAAACAGCAGTAACATAGACATGGCCTGTGTGTTGCATGAAATTTGACCAATTCTTTTAAAAGTGATGAAAAGCTTTGCTCTTTATCTCATTCCTGTACCTAGATTTTTATAAAACACCACTAACAAATCTCACCTATACTGTAAACTCTGAGGCAGCAAATGTCTCTCACTACAGATTTAGATTTTATTTCAGAAGGATATTTCCTGAAGGAAGAATGAAGATTCCTTAACAGTCCAAGTCCATCAGCAAGCTGGTACATGGATGCTGTACACAAATATAGGTACATATAATGCAAACAAACTAGTACATAGATATCAGCACAATCTATGTTAAATTAAGCACCAGAATAGGTACTTGGCTGGTGTTACTGGCTGTTGTTTGAAACAAACCACTTTAACCTCTCACTTAATATGGTCGGTTCTTTCTTAGTTGTTTTCTTCTTGAAATGCCTTTTCTTTGGCTATTTCATTCTTACAAGATGTTAATTTTAATGCTATGACAAGTCAGATGTAGATCAGTTATTGGAGTTCTAATTTTTTTTTTTTTTTTTTTTGTTCATCAAGAAGGCTATGTAGTGTCTTCTGTCATTTTCATTGTATATTAAATTGGGGAGCACCTTGTATGTAGCATTCCATGAATCAGAACCTCTTAACAAAACAATCTATGATGTTAATAAGCCGTGTATTGTACATTAAATAGCCCCCTACACTAACAAATCAATGACAATCCAACTTAAGTCTGCGACCCACACATTTACTCCTTTTGTGGCTTTTTGAAGTACAAGTTCTTGTACAATAATGAGGCTGAATACTAGTTTGTAATGTTTGACTGAGACATCTCACAAGCAGTGTAAAATTAGGCCAGCTCAGATCTAGGCTAGCTGGAAGAATTCCAAGACGACGACACAGAAAGCTGCACACAGCTGAGCCAACCTCTTGATTGTTTGTTTGTATGGTCCCACTCTCTAACACAAAGGTGCCCCAGGCACTATTGCAATACAACTAATAAACAATATTACTGCCATGTTCATGCATGAGTTCAAAGAAGAATGCACCACTCAAGCTGCTATCTCGAGGGTGTGATGGGAAGCCTTCATTCAAAGCCCTTGCAGCTGTTACAGCTTTGTCATTGCCTTTTGTTAAGACAGGGCACCAATGCTACTGCATGGCTGAATTGCAAATATTCATGTCCCAAAATTTTCCTGGAGCTTCAGTTATTGCTGCACAGGTCTCTGCTCTTTCCTGAACCATTGTTCTGGCGCCTACACTTAAGTGGTTATAGGTAAATGATCTCTAGTGTCAGATTATATATTTCCTTTAAAGACAGCTTTGGTTACTATGCTGTTAAAGGCACTTATTTCCAAATTAATAGTGTGTTCAGCGTTGTAAAACATGGAGGGTAGCAAAGTACTTGCTCTCCAAACTAAGCAAACTGCCAAAATAATTCAGACTCAAAGCAGGAGTTTTTTGCTCTGGTTCAAGAGCTGGCAGGTTGCTGATGGGTTAAACCACCAGGGAGAATAGGGAGGAGAAGGGGACGCCCTACCTTATAATTAAATAGTGGCTCAGAGCAATAGTTGGACTGATTCTGTGACCTAGTGGTTGGAGCACTTGAGACATGAACCACTCCTGTTCACACTCATCAGCAAGGAACATCCCACAGATCCTGGGTGAGTAAGGGAGATTCTATTTCTTCTCCTGGCCTTCCCCCTGGTTGTTTTGTGTGAAGCTACCAGAGAGGCCTGATTAGGAGTTGTCCACTGAGTATGCCTATCGGATCAGGCTGCACATAGAAGCTAGTCAATCAAGAGCTCATCTTCCCTAGTTTGTGATTCCCATGTTAGGTGGCAACTAAGTAGAAGTTTTATGGCTTACAGTGTCACCAAAAAATGGAATTTAGGTACATAAGCACCCCTTTGTCCTTTGCACACAGACTAGACTATCCAACTTTACTTTCTTAGTGAAAATTTCCAGAGGGTTAGCTGTGTATGCCACAAAAACAACAAGAGCCCTGTGGCACCTTAAAGACTAACAGACTTCTTCGGCATAAGATTTCATGGGCTCCAACCCACTTTGTCAGATGTGTTTGTGGGGCAGACAGACAGACAATGAGTTACATTTACCTTTAAGTATATATTAATGTAGTGTATATGTCCTTTAGTGTTATAAATAAAATAATTTTGTAACCATGTATAATAATAGATGTTATAAGCAATGTCCAACAAGACTCCATATTGTCAGTTTGGAACTCCCGCTTAAACATAGAACTCCATTTTGTACAGTTGATGAAACCTGGTTCAGGTGTATGCTGTGTATGTTCACTTAAATGTGTGAACAAGGTGTGTGTGAGAGAGAGAGAGAGAGAGAGAAGGGGCCAGTCTCAACTGCCAGCCCATCCTGATGAACCACAAACAGCATCTAACTGGCTGAACAATGCAGACATCTCTGATTAAAGCAAACAAAAGAAGACACCCCAGAAATAAAAAAACAAAATACAATCAAGTCTGCAAGTGACTGATGACCATTGATGTCACAGGAACCCTGAAGCAACATGACACAGCAAATCCCATAAACTTACATGAGGGCCAGCAAGTACAAAAGATGGTTAAGAACATGAAAACTTTGGATCTCATTCTGCAACTGTCACCTTGGAGCATTGGATCGTGATTGACAGAGGCCTGGCTTCCTCCTTGTGCCCAGCCCAGTTGGCCACTAGGCTGGCTCAAGCAGCACAAGAAAGGACTGGTAATTATATCATACCAGCTTGCGGAACTTTTGCATTTGTGTGTGTGTGTGTGTGTGTGTGTGTGTATATGTGTGACTGCTTTTTGCTATCCTTACTTATGTACAATAAATGTGGCATATTGCCTTATCCCCCTGAATGAAATCCTGCTGGTCTTTTCTTTTTATTGGGGGGTGCTCTCCTGGGTGCCCTTTTTGACATAACATGTTTTTACTTTCTTAAACATTTATCTGTATTTTGGATAACTCTTTGCAGTGTTTCCCACTGTTTGGGGCCTCTGGTCTTTGATTGTGGAGGCATGATTCTGAGTGGTCCTGTACATAGGAAGGGAAAGGGCAGGCATGTCAGCATGGGAAGAAACACACTTTTGTAATCTCTCCTTGGAAGGGACCAGCATCCTGAACAAGCACAGTTGTGATTCTTTGCAGCATCAGCTACTAGAAGTGGCCTGGGAAGAGGACACGATGTTTCTAGGAATGGTAAGAAGTACTTCAATTCACTGTTGCTAAATTTGGTACTGATGGAGTTTTGGTTTCTTGCCAGCAGTACTTATTGATATTAAGGTGGCATTGTCACAATACAGGGGAAAGAAAAGTTCACTGCATATCCTTGCAAGTGTAGCCTGGCTATTAAACTCTCTTTATATTGGCAAGTCAATTTTTGTTTAACCTACTGCTCCCAGAATAGGACTTGGCCAGCCAACTATGGCTGTTTATATAGGAGATGTGACTGAGAGACACACAAGATAGAACAGTTAGTAGACTTACCCAGTAAAGTAGTATTTATGTGCAGAATGGAGGAAGAACTTTTAAGATACCTTTACATCATCTGGGTCTGGTTTCACATCATCTTCCCTTCATGACAAATCCTGAAAATAGTGAAACATCAATTAGACTCAATAACCAGTTATAGATGGTGGAAACAAACTATTTCAGCAACTTCAGACGGGGAGAAACAAATACCTTTTGAGAAAAGAAACTACAGCCAGAGAGAGTATTCGACAGTAAGAGCTCAGCCCCTAGGAAACTGAATCAGCTAAGAGCTTGGTGACTGGCTATCAAAGGGAGACTACAGTAAGGTGTGACATGGGGAAGCACAGAACACCATTACTTATATTAAAAATAGACATAAAACTGAAGCAAGGAACCAGTTATGCAGGATAAGGAGGAAAATGAACAAATACAAAATTCAATCAGATACAGTTTAAAAAATTAATTCATGATTTTGGGTGTCCAATCTGAAACTTAAGAGGGCCTGCTTGGTGCTCAACATTTTCTGCAAAATCAAGACCCTTTAAGGTGTCAAGTTGTACACCCAAAACATCCTGAAATAATACAAAGAAGGAAATGAACACATATTGGGAAGGAAGAGTGAATAGTAACATGGTGAAAAGGCAGAAGTACACTAATTGTATTAAAAATGTCAAAAAGAATTTAAATAGTTTTTCTATTCTATAGGTTTGATGCTTGCAAGATAAAAGTTAAGCATATGCATATGCTTTGCTGGATTGGGCCAGTGTGCTTAATGCCTTGCAGTTCAAGCTGTATATTATCAGATGTCCTGATTCTTTCAGAATAACCTCAGCTAGTCTTGGTGTGGTTTCGAAATAAGCAGTAGGGCCTACCATACTTCTTTGGTTCTCACTTTCTAGCTAAGCTTTTCACTTAATTAATGGAATACAGAGTGCCTATGTGAAAGAAGCATGAAACTAGAAGAATAAAAAAAGAGGTATAAAAATCAGAAATTCCAAGACAGTCTGGCCTGGATAACTAAAATAGAATCTGTGGTGTTGGATCTATTTAACAACTTATGGATGAAAACAAATCAAAATAACGCTCAGATTCCATTTTTCTTCCGGGAATCCAATTTTAGTGGTTGTCAAGGTGCCAGATTGATAGCACTGAAATCTAAAGCACTGATTACAGAACAGACCTGAAAAAAGGAAACGTAGTGGTTATGCAAGCCTTTCCCCGTACTGCTGCACCTCCAACCTGGAACATAACCTGTAGGCAGCAAGAATTGAATTTGTTCTGCCTACGTCCCAACAATCCTTTTCACTGTTTGGCATCATTTTTGCTGAGAACAGGGAGAAGCCCAATTGTTTTGTGAACACAAAATGAAACAGTGTTTTTTCATACAGACTACTGGTTGGTAGACAGCACTCATCTATCTTTGCTAGATTTTAAACTGTGCTCCTGTGTTTTGTGAATGGGCTTCCATATCTCTATCACCTAATCCATCTATCACCCACGGCTGATACAGTCTCTGTTTAATCAGAGGATACAGTGTTTAGGAAGTGATCATTTCAAATAACGATTGCATGGACCAATATTAACTCCACATGAATTTGGCATCATTTATTGTAGAAATCAATTGATGATACAACACAGCTTTAACATATAGTAAGACAACATGACACTTCAATGCAGATCAAAAGAAAACATCTTAAAGCTGGTAAAGAGAGACAGTCACCATTTCTTAGAAATGAAGTCAATCAAACTTCACTGGAGCACTAGTAGGCAGGTAAGCCAAATTTCTCCTTTTATATTGGTAGTAGGTGGAACAAACAAAGCAAAGTGTCCATCACCCTGCTTCAATTTAGGAATCTTTGGCAAGGGGATTTTTACCTGCACTATATAGTGACTACTCTAAGTGGGTGATTTTCAATCAATCACTCATTCCTCCTAGATACTCATTATTTCCACGGTCCGGGTTTAAGAGGGTGTGTAGAATCCAAGTGTACCTATAGGACGAATGATCCAAGTGCACAGTTCTGTACTAATAGAATAGTTCTCTGTGACTCAGAACAGCATGAGCCTGGGGCAACTTTCAAAAATGAAGTTGCACTGGTTCGTTTCACAGTATCACTGCTTTTTTAACCCATGAACAAGGTTTGAGTAGGACTAGAGACCTAAGAAGCATTACCCACACTCTGCTCTAGTCCCGTTTTAGTACATTTCCACTGGTGATTTCACAAATATTGACATGAGCAGAACAATTTGAGAGTTACATTGTTTTGACTGCTTTTTCTCATAACAAATAAAAGATGTCAAATGGAACATGATTTTAATATAAACACCCAGCCATTCTACCTCTAGCACAATCTTCACATTCCTTAGCATTCAAACCATAGCAACATACTCCTTTGTCTATGCACAGACCATCGAAAGAAAGGTATGTCAACATCTTACCCTACTCAGAAGAAGAAGGGAGGACTCCCTCTGTGTTTAGCTCACCTTAGCTGCTTGTTGTAAATGTATTCTCTGATTACTCTGTACTAGTTACGAAGCCATGTTCTTGAACATGGAACATTTATTTATATTTACATATTGGAAATATGTCTGGAGTAGAATAGAGCCCTGCAACACCAATTAAAATATTGGTAAAAGGAAAAATTAAAATGCAATAAAAGCTCTAGAAAACCTAGAAGTTCCTGGACATTAAAACTGAAGAAGGTCAACTTCCTCATGAAAATTAAAAAAAGGCTGCACATTACAGTCCTTTCTTTACATGCCATGCCTCCTCTCAATACAATACCTTCACTTTTCCCTCTGTCCTGTCAAGGATAGAAAAGATTCCTCCTACCCGTTTTAATTCAGAAAATATTAAGAGATGGCGTGAAATTGAGACTAACATATGGATTTAAAATTTTAAGTTTCAGATCATGTGTCTGGTATAAAGTCCTAGCATGGCTCTATTCTACTAGAGCTAAGTAGTTTTTTGTTACAGAAGTAACATACATGCACTGTCAAGTCATTTCTAGTACAAATAGTACACAGATAAAATAGGTAAACTGAAAAGCTTTTGTAGCTTTCTGGGGATCAATATGAAAGGCACTTATCAGGTCACATGACTGCAGACCAATGATTCAGTATCGCCGTGATATCGCAGTAGCTCCTTCAGTTTCTGTGCGAATGGTGATCATTGAGTGCCCAGTCCTGCACTTCTCCACTGCCAAATAATGCAAAGAAAATTGCTCCAAATAAATTAATAGAAGCAGCAATATAGAACACAGTCTGCCATTCTCCCACAGTGTTCTGCCAAGACAAAAAAAAGTGATCGGTTTACAGCATCATACCTTATGATGAAGGAGTTACTAAGACGATACTAGTACACTGTTTTCAAATGAAAATTCTGTACAGTGCAGTTTCATGTTGACTTCAAAAGCATTACTAACACGAAAGGTCAACTTAAATAACTGAGTCAAGTACAGTTTAAAAACATGCAGTTTACAGAGATATTCTAACACTGTGAGAAGCGCTGGCCCACACAGTTTGTGATTTAACTGAGACAAGACCCTCATGTACTGTCTCAAAATTGTATTCAGGTTAAACCAAATGTCAGCCTAATAGAAAGGATTATTTAGTTTTCAGAGCAGCAGAAATCTCTCCTATGCTTTATTAGCAATCGGTTTTACTATTTGTCATTATGCCAGCCATGGGTTTTATGTCAACACTGCAGCCATGGACTGATTTTGACCCACAGAGCTCTTAACTAGAGGCAGTGAAAGGGTGTCCCTGAAACCAGGATGAAAGTTTGCAGTCTAAAAAAGTCGAGGATGCATGAATGGTATTGGCTAGCACTTTACTGAAAAATAAAAAGACAAGAAGTTTTCATCTATGTAGGTGTTTTAAGATTAAAAACCCATTTTAAAATAGCAGGTGACTGACTATTCAAACAAGCTTGCAAAGTGTCTTTAGCAGTGAAGATAAGAGAAGGATAGCTGAACAAGAATGCATTAACACCCAGCTAAACCATGTAAGAAAATTTTTTTAAGCTGTCCAGACACAGCTCAATCCATAGTATTAAATGATAATGTTTTTAAGGCAATGGTTGAGGCAGTTTACCTGCAGGTCACTCAACTGGCCATTTGTATTAGTAAAATCACTCATCTCATCTGCCCTCCCTGAAGTATTTTTAAATAATTCTATCAATAATTCTAAAAAAAAAAAAAAGCAGCAGCCCTTTCCTTATGCACATGATAGTTTCTCATTTTATGACTAAGTGGCAGGAAGAACAAGTTTCAAACTGGGTATCTAGTTTAAGTCCCTGAGGAACTATAAAGTGTTTTTTGGAAACATGATCCCAGGAAACATATTACAAATAAATGCATTTGAAATCAGTTCCTTCTTTGCTTACCTGACAAGGTTTTTAATTCAGAATTCAAACAACGCCATTCTCCCATAACTAACCAAGGCAGTGTTTACCTCAGTCTGCTACCACATGTTAAACTGGAATGGCGTTGCCCACACTAGTGGAATCGCTACACTAGAGGCTCTGTTAAGTCAACCTAACAAAGTCGACTTAAAGTTGACCTTGTTAAGTCAACTCAGAATCCACACTGAAAACTCCTGTTGACTGCCTGCATCCACACTGGCTGATGCTAGGTCGACAGAGGGGTGGTGTGTTGTGGGTAGCTGTTGCTGGTGATCAGGAACTCTGGGAGGTGGCCTGGAGGCCAGTTAGGTCAATTTATGGGCTTTCCCCATCTACACTGGCTTAAGTCAAGCTAATAAGGTCGACTTAAGCATTAAGACAACCTTAAGATGTGGTGTTAGTTGACTTCAGGAAGCGCTTCCTTAAGTTGACCTAAGGCTCCAGTGTAGATGTACCCTAGGATTTTACCATGATAGCTAACATGGCAAAATATGTCTACCTTCTTTTAACTCATTAGAGAAGACAAGGCCTAAGTCACTAGCAGACGAATATCTAAAGCCCTATGCAGCTCCCTGAAAAGCAAGCTCATATTTTACAACCACCAAATAAAAGCCAGGGCACAGAACTTCATCACAACTCATATATGTGCCAAATTCTATCCTTAAAGAAAATAGCTTCTCAGAAAGGAGAGTGTTCATTAGAGGACATATGAAATTTCATCTGTGAAACAACAAACAAGGAGTCTTACGTGATGAGTCAGGCTTTTTGCAATAACTGGCCCCACCATTCCTGGGATAGTGGCAAATGAATTTGTGATTCCAAGCAGCATCCCAGCATACCTGTAAAAGAAATTGTTCACACTGCTTATTAACTTATTTTCGTATGTATCAAAACTTCTCTTTATAGAATTAAACCACCATAAGCTATAGTCTCATAAGATCATATGAACTAAATAAAGCCAAGACAAGTTAGTACTTGCACGAGAATGGTTCTCTTTTATTTATTTTCAGAGCAACTCAGTGTCACCTTAGTATGACTTACTGGTTTAGGAGCCTCATACACTGGTTACATGGTTGCCACCCTTCAGCCAGGCCAAAACCAAAGTGAACTGCCAAGCGTCTCTTACACCAAGCCATGCCCTCTTTGGGTAAGTCACAACTAATTTGCCTAAGTTGGATCCACTGGAGAAGTGAGGAGAAACAGGGGGTGGGAGTGGGAGTGTGAGGAGCATGACAGGGTGATGTGTAGGGATGGACAAAGACCCAGAAACCATTGCTAATAAGATAGGAGCCACTAAGAATTTCTCCATTTACCTCTTATTGCAAAGCATAAGTTCCACCAACACAGGCCTTTAGAACACATGCTCCATTTGCTCCTTCAGACTTGTATATGTTACAACGGTAGCATGCAAATGGTGGGTAGGTTTAACTGAGGCCACCCATGTTCCTGGTCACCACACCCACTTTTGCAAGTCTGCATGCAGGCATTTTGGATCTCTCTGGGATCCAGACTGTGCTGTTCTCAACACACACACAGCTAGCAGTCTTATTTAGATGATGACTTGCTCTGTGATCTTGAGAAACTCTCAAACTGAGCTTCAGTTTCTCTTCCTTGTGCCTGTAAAATGAATATATGTACCTCTCACAGAGGTCTTGCAAGACATATTGATACCATGTTTGCAAAATGCTCTACCAATGCAGACCATTAAAGCAAGTCAGTGGCACAAGTGAGACTAGAACTAGATATTTTAGGCTTCCACTTCTGAGCTCAAATCATTAGCCTGGGGACCACAGAAGCAGAAAGGGGTAACAGGGCAGGATTTGCAGGGTGGGTTTGCTGACCACAGAACCCATATAAAAACATTAGTTCAGAATGACCATGAATTCATAAAAGGAAAAGAAAATGGATCAATACAGCTTTTGCAAATAACAGTTTTTAATACACGAGATGAAATCCTGCCTCCCTCTGATCCTAATACCAGAACATCTATTAACTTCAGCACTTCACCACTTGGAGCCTTCTTGAAGAGATATCCTTAGGCCTGGTATTTTACTTACTGAAGTGGGAGAATCCAGAAGGAATCTTACACCAAGCGCCTCTACAAGGTGATGATGAATATGTACAATCGGATAGGATTAGCACCACACTTGTGTGTCCTGAATAAATCATTTAAAAGGGAGCTACACATTCAAGCATCAAGTATATTGGCTAATTTTTCTTTGAAGTCAAACTTTCTAGCTCTTATCAAGGCAGCCCACTGCACTTTAAACTTCAAAATTTTGATTAAAGTAAATAAGGCATGAATTTATGCTTCTTTGGTAAGTTGAATGGGCAAAGAAATTAATAAGGCTTTATGAAGCTGATTGTCAAAATGTAAAAAGCCTCTAGGGGCAGCTAAGTGTGTAACAAGACCCTATGAAGCCCTTAATGAACCTACATGGTTTACTTTCTTAAAATGCTGAAGCACTGAAACAATATTAAAAGGCACTTTCAAAGCTCTTCTGGGCCCCAGAGAAGCATCTGCAGCTCATTCCTGGATAAATGTCTTCCAATTTTTATAGATTGCACATGGCTTGTGTACATGATAATGTACACAGTCTGATACGGATAACCAAGATGCAACTTTCTGTAGAAAGTGAAAAATCCAGTGTGAAACAGAAAGCTAAGAAATAGGGCAAATCTTCACAGCAAGACAGTCCAACAGCTGACTAAGCTCTTCTGTAACATCAAAGGGGATGAATGACTACAATGGACTCTGATAAATTAAGAGGCAGACTGAAGAACACAATACAAAATACATCATGTGTTCGGCACACCACAGAGCTGTGTGAGCAATATGAGGCTCTATGATGAGTGAGATACTAAGAATAATAATTGTAAGGAAATACATTATAATCATTTTGGGAAGAGCCAGAAGTGAATATATTTTCCCCACACAGATAATTTTGTCCCCTTTCCAGTAATCCTAAATGTTTACAGCATAATGGTAAGAGATCAATATTTTTATATGACAAGTCATATTTGCTACTACTTAAGCATGAACACTTTCATGTTCATTTATGGAAATATTTCCTAGCAACATAAATTTAAACAGATTGACTCAAGGAGCTGGTGGGAAAGTGCAGGAGACAGAAACTTGGACTGACTAGGTGAAAAGGACCAGAAGCTGATAGGTAAAGGTGTTGACAGACTGGATGAGGAGCTAGTGGAGGGTAGAAGTGGAAGAGTCTGGGCAAGGACGAAAGGACTGGCAAGCAGAAGGAGGTGAAGATGATAAGGAGACAGAGCTGGTAAGAGGCTAGAGTGTAAGAGAAAAACTAGGAATGGGTGGCAAGGAGATTTGGGGGCTGGAGAGTGCAGAGAAGTGAGCTTAGGACTTGTTAGGCAAGAGAAACTGGGAACGGAGGCCTGAGGAATGGAGACTGGGGATGGCTAGGTGAGGAAATGGGACTGGGACAAGGAACCAGAGTGCAGAAAAGACAGCATTGGGACTGGTTAAAGGAGATAGGGTGAAAGGGGGGAAAATGAGCAAAAGACACTGTACCCGAAACAACTCCCCTTCCCTTTGCCTAGACTAGAACCCAAGATATTCTAAGTCTCATCATTCCTGTGCTCTCAGCCAAGATCTCTGAAACCCACCAGCATCCCTCTTTAATGTTGGTCCACACAGAGAACAATCTACCATTACTCCAGGGCTTGACACACCCTAGGCACCAGGTCACCATGGCACTTGGGGTTTGGAGCATGGCACCTAGCTCTACCATGGACTGCCTGTGGCAGAGCACCCCCTGGCACCTAAAAATAGAGTCACCAGTGCCTCCAGCAGTGTACAGGGGATTTGGCAGCATTTTGGTGACTGAGGCCTCTGCGTCACTGCCAAAAATGATGGCACTGCCCCCCCCCCCCAGCTAGGCACCTTATTTTGAAGCTCGGTGCCTAGCTCGGCAGTAGTTTTGTTGAGTCCTGTATTACTCTCAGTTGCTCAATTAGCTCGAGTCCCAGATAGCTGCGTGCTGGATCTAACATTTCCATCCTGTTGATATTTTTGCAGTTTACTTTTCTTTAAAAATTTATGAATTTACACACACAAAAACTAGGTTAAAAACATCAGGATTACTAAGTCAGGCAGTCAAAATCTGGAAAAAGCAAGAATTAAGGCTACCCATGTAACCTTAATTCACCCCCCCACCGTGTGTGTATGTATTTATAATATGATCTTCAATTATATGATCAAATAATATTTTTGCACAGGGCTTCTGCCTTGTTCATAGTGAAGGTGGACCTGCTCTGGAGATAAATTGGGTTTGTGTAGGGAAAGAGATGTGTGTCCATGGCCCCCTCCTCAATTATTATAGAAGTTGGAAGGCATGTCATGACTGAGGCAGGGGGTTGCAGAAACAGAAAGAACGGCTCATAGCTAAGGCAGCTGAATGCTGCTCTGATTATACATTCCTGCTTCTGCCGCAGAATACCTGGGCAAGTCTCTTAAAGCAAATTTTCCATGCTGTCATTCACTATGATTTTAATTCCTTATTTTCAAGGTATCCAGCCTGAGACCCTGAGGTCTGATCTTTAGAAGTGCTGTATACTCACGTTGAAGTCAACAGAATTGTGCTTCCTACATATAAAATGCCATGTAGCAACAAGTTCTTTAAAAATCAGATCATAATTATCTCAAATTGGGCACCCAAGAGTTGTCAATATTTTAGACCTTGTATTGCTGTTCCTCAGTTTCCCAACTGTAAAATGGAGTAATGTCACCTCACAGGAGAGTTGTGAAGATAAAGTAATTAGCATGTGTAACTCAAACTACAGTGATGAGCACCACAGAAAAGCTCCTTAGGAAATAAATAATTATATTTTCAAATAAGGGTTTGAATGGTGTGCTGCAGATATGGCTGGATCTTGAACAATGGGGACAAACAAAATGCTGAATTGCTATTCATTAAGTGGACACTGTCCATTCTGTGGAATTAATGAGACAGGGATTCTGTGGAAAAGACAAACAAGGAGTCCTGTGGAACTTCTAAAGAATAACAAATGTATTGTCTCATGACCTTTCATAGGAGAAAAATCTCAGTTTGTCAGATGCTTGAAGATGGGAATTTACAGAATGGGAGGAAAATAAATGCAAGGAAATATAAGTCATAGGATCAGGTCAGACTGTTACAGCAAATCAAAGCAGCTGTTTAGAATCAAACACTGGGGAACAGCATATAAAGGGTGGTGAGGTAAAATCATTGGTTGCAATAAGAAAAAGGCTTTTAGTCCTGTAATTAAAGACTGTCATAATATGGGGGGCCTGTACTGAGATTGTACAAGGCAACCTTAATTCTGGCCATGTCTTTCTTGAGTGCTTGACTTTGCAGCCTTAATAATGGTTTTAATGTAAGGGGTTTTTTCCCTTGGTATTTTTATTTATCAATATGGCAATCAGCAATCTAGAAAAATGGTGGTATAAGTATCTGTGTGTGTCTCTCTCACACACATACACTCACCCACACCCAATGCTATGTCATTGATTCAGGGCACAAGATGGGATATACTGAGATTTTTAGCAATTTACCTATTGTGATCTGAGGGGCAAGGCTCACAGGCAATGTTAACAGGCCCAAACCTGCCTTCTATACTGCTCAGTCTAGATCTCCTTTGTTTAGCATTCCACATTTCTCCAAGAGGTTTATACCAAATCTTTCACGTCTGAGAAAGCAAATAGCATCACTGAAATCTTTCTCCAATGGCAAACTATGGAGCTGATTTGAGGAGTCTGAAATGCAGCACAAAATCCTGCACATCACCTGCTTTCATTTTGAACATCTAGATTAATCTTTTGTTTAAAAATGAAGGAAATTTCAGGAAAACAATTTGTCTGACCACCTCTCCAATAATTCATTTTCTACTTTGGGAAGACATGTGAATTGCAACTTTGAAGAAAAGCAGTAGTGACACAGTAAAGAGGCCACCAGCTGGCCCATCAAGGAACTGTCTTTTGTAAACATATAACTGAGGATGATCCTAACAAAATCTTAAGTCTCACCCTGCTGATGCTTTAGAGTAAGGCAAAAGTGTGGTGGAAAACCAAACCAAAAACCAAACAACTATTGAGTAGATTGTTGGAGAGGAAATTCCTTCCTGATTGCATCATCTGATTTTGCAGCTATGGAAGCAGAAATCACCCAGAAGTCCGCAGTGGGGGAAAGCTCAATGGGGACAGAATTGATAGAGTTGGCTCTTGGCCTCCCTTCCCTCATCTCCCAGCACAAAGGAGTGGGAGAGTGACAAGAGTCTAGTTAGGTTTCCTGTGGCCAACAGTGGGACAGAAGGTAAAACTATTAGCTTCCTAGTATATGCTCAGACCATTAAGCCAGAAGTACCTGACACTGGGGGAAGCTGACAAGTTATGGCAACCCCTTCTATTCATCCCCCACTGCACTTTGCTGTGCCCTGATCTAACACAGCAGAGAAGCTGCCTAATAAGTGCAGAAATTTTGTACTTCGCCAGGTTCCTGTAAATAAGGGTAAATCAAATAGAGCTGAGTATTTCTCCATCTAGTCATTATTATGGATTTAAATGGACTTCTGAAGAGTACAGATAAACCTGCGCGTTTTAGGAAGGAGAAAGATCTGTCAGGCTCCAGCCTTGCATAAGGCCAGAAAAACACAGATTAGAATCAAGCCTTCTCTTTTGAAGAAATTACATAATGAGTGAAAATAACTGTACATAAGGACTGATCTACTCAGGGAGTCACTATGTACCACCTTTTACAACACAGGAACAAGTTCTACAGCACGTTTTTCAAATGCAATCAACTCTTCTAAGGAAAAGATTGCAATGCCTCACCACTGTTAACATTAATGCTAAATGGAATAGTCTGTGTTATTTAATGTTGACACTCATCACAATGCCATCTGTATTAAAAACAGCTTTAGCAATACTTACGATGGTGCTATGTCCAGGTGGTTTATGCTAAAGCCAGATGTACAAAAGCCTCCTAGTGATGTCGATATGGTTAGGAATGCAACAGCCAATGTGTAATCGCAACCTGTGAATCCAGCTGCTACTAAAAATACAGCAGGTCCAATCATTCCTTAAAAACAACAAACAACAACATTAAGAAACCTCCAGACATACCCATCAGAGATTAAACTTATTTACTTTGGTGTATTTTCTGTGTAACTACTGCCACCTAGTGCACAAAACACAGCATGGTATTAGTTAAACGGAATTTACAATATTTAAGGCTCCAACAGGAGAATACAGGATGTCTGTGCTGCATGAGCCCACTGAAGTCCATGCTTGCCACAAACAGGTTTAATTTGATGAAAGATCATCAGAAAGCATCTGACACTGATCAGTCTAATCTATTCAGATCAGGTCACTTTTAGGTATACCCCTATGATAACATTAACAGAGGCTTCCCTAGCAGACAAAAGACGCCACTACAGAGCCAGGTGAATTGTGTGTGGTGAATAAGTTATACAAATTGAACACTTTTTTCTTTTGATGAATGGACCTTGATTTCTGCAAGTGTATTTACTTATTTATATTTATAATTGAGCAGTCATGCGATTTAAACAACTTTCAGCCAGCAAGGTGTTTGTGGGCTGTTTAGTTTGATTATGCGCTAACAGAACTGGGATGAGAAACAAACAAGGAGTCCTGTGGCACTTAAAGACTAACAAATTTATTTAATTGCATGGGCTTTTGTGGGAGAAAAATCCCACTTTGTCAGACAGTTAGTTCTCCCATCTTCTAAGCATCTGATGAACCAGGATTTTCCCCCATGAAAGCTCATGCAATTAAATAAATTTGTTAGTCTAAGTACCATAGGACCCCTTGTTTATTTTGCTGACCTAGACTAACATGGCCACCCCTTTGAGAACTGGGATGGTCACTTAAGTCACATGGCAGAGCCGTAACTAGCAATTTTAGTGCCTGGGGCAAGGACCCTAGATGTGCCCCTCCCCCGCTCCCTCCTGATCCTACTCCAGGCCAGGGCCCTGATCCTAGTGAGCGATTTTAAGAGGGTAGAGGGGACAGACCCGGCTTCCTGCAGCAGCTGGGGATGGACCTGGATCTAGTTCCTGCTGCCATGAGGAGCCAGATCTGACCCCTGAAGCCCCTAAAATTCCACAGCCGCCAACAGCAGCAATCCAGATCTGCCCCCCACATGACTTGCTGGTGACAGCAGAAGCTTCCCAGCTTGTCCGGTGGCAGCTGGGGATGGATCTGGATTCCCCGGTCTGCTGGCGGCAGCTGCAAGCTTCTGCCACCGCCGGCAGGCTGCAGGGATCTGGTTCTGTCCCCAGCTGCTGCCAGACAAGCTGGAAAGCTTCTGCTGCTGGTGGCAATCCGGATCCACCCCCTTGCACCCCTCTGAGGCTTGCCTGTGGCGGCAAAAGCTTCCCTGCTTGTCCGGCAGCAGCTGGGGATGGATCTGGATCCCTGCAGCCTGCTGGCGGTGGCAAAAGCTTTCTGCTGCTGCCAGCAGGCCAGGGGAATCCGGATCTGTTCTCTGCTGCTGCTGGACAATCTAGGAAGCTTCCGCTGCCACCTGCAAGCTGGTGGGCGGGGGTGGGGGGGTGGGATTACTGGTGGTGGTGGAATTTGAGTGGGCTCAGGGGACGGATCTGGCTCCCCGTGGCAGCTGGGAATGGATCCGGATCCATCCCCTCTGCCCTCTAAAATTCCCTGCCTGGGGCTTTGCCCCGTTTACCCCCGCCTAGTTACGGCTCTGTCACATAGTATTATTTCTGCTCTCTCAATGTGCGACAAACTTTTTAAGGCAGAAGAATAATGAACAACAAAAGGTGAATAACGGATACTGATGTTTGGGCAGAAATACCCTTATTCAAATCCAAATACAGGTCTTCATATGGAGAACACGTTCCAAAGGGGCAGCCGTGTTAGTCTAGTTCAGCAAAAGAAGCAAGGACTTCACCCTCCTCTATGTGCTGTTTCCCCAGTGTTTGACTCTTAACAACTGCTCTGATTTGCTGTTACTGTATGACCTAATCCCATGTCTTACACTCCCCTGCATTTATTTTCCTCCTGTTCTGTAAGTTCCCCCATCTTCAAAGCATCTGACAAAGTGCAACTTTCTCTCACAAAAGCTCATGCAATAAATAAATCTGTTAGTCTTTAAGTGCCACATGACTTCTTGCTTCATATGAAGAACAGTCATTCCCCAACCGTTTGCGTGGCCAGGGAGAAACTCAGCTGCATGACTATTTACAAATAACAAATAAGGATGAGTATAAGTGAACCAAACCACCATTCAAATTCAAAGGAATGTGTGCAAATGCTTTTTGGTCTTTAAGCAATTGCAATCAGTCAGATACCATGCAGAAATGAAAGCTCATGCAATAAATAAATGTGTTAGTCTTTAAAAGTGCCACAAGACTTCTTGTTTGTTTTGTGGAACAAGACTAACACGGCTATCCTTTTGGAACATGCAGAAATAAGAGATTATGAAGTCTGTACTGGGGTTCAGACATTACTCTACCTGTAAGTAAACTCTAATGCAGGGGCCTCAAACTCAAATCACCACAAGGCTACATGAGGACTAGTATGTTAGCTTGAGGGCCGCACAACTGAAACTTTTTCATACAATGATAAAAAGCAAAGTCAAAATGAAAAGATGAAGAGTAACATATATATGCCACTAAAAGTCAATCTGTTAACTTTAACAAACTGTACTGTGAAAAACTGGAGTAAGTAAACACAGCTTAAATTTTGCATTATTAATTATTTCAGAAAGTCTAAGTGCCATTGTGGGCCACAGGAAAACAACTTTAGGGGCTGAGAGTTTGAGACCTTGCTCTAATGGAACAGCTTGCTATTCAGACATTACTTTAGGTTGGGTGCCCAACCTGTAGCTCACCAGAGTTTTCTGTAAGGCAGGTGCCTGCTTCAGCATGATATCTTAAAAGCTGATTCATTAGCATTTTGTCATCACGCTTACATCATTTGTTTTAGTTGTGTGTTCTTTACTGTTTTTCCATGTTTACCGTAATTCTGATATATTTACTGAATTCTGTGTTTATAAATTGACAGGGCACTCTTTGAAATAAGTAAGTTCTGGAGTGTCTTGGGACATATAAGCATGCAACCAAGACACAAGATTTTGAACTGATGTAAGTTTTGTCACTGTTCTGATATGCAACAATACTTGGGTATTGAAAAGATGTCAGGAAGTTTTAAACCCTGAATCCTTCCTTTTCCTCTTTACAGCAGATGGATGTGCCACATGAAAAGACACAGGCATGTCTTCACGAGACCTTAGGGAAAGTAGACAATTTCTTTTAAAAATGTGTATTTCTGAATTTTTCATTTTGAGATTTGCCTGGATTTCAGAGTATTTTGTCAGAATTTTTCCTCTCTTCCTCAGGTTCATTAATTAGTTGTTCTCTAAATTACAGGTATGTAAAAACTTATTGTAACAATTCACAAAGATTATCTTGAGCATGGGAGACTGAAGTCAGCTGGATGGTATTTTCAGGCTCTGTTAAGATGTTTAACTTCACATCATTCCAAAGCACAGAGTTACAGATAGTAATTTTGGAGTTTTAGGGGCTTGCCTAGACTTACAGGGTTGCAAAGGTGCAGCTTAGTGAAATATGGTACCTATGAACACTCCACCTTCCTGAGAAGCAGTACCTATGTCAATATTAACTTGACATTGTGAACTCTATCAACATAGTGCTGCCTACATCAGCTCAGCTGGTGTAACTGCATCGCTCAGGGGTGTGGAACTTCTACTTCCTTAAATTATGTGGTTATACTGAGGTAAGTTCATACTGTAGACCAGGGCTAAGTCTCACTGACTTTTAATAGTACCCACAGTCATGCACATGACTTTGAAGATTTCAAACTTTGATGCAAGCACTGAAAAACACACCAAACCCCAAACCTCTGCTCCAGTAGAACTTGGTTTCTTTTTTGAGAACAGAGATGACAAAAGTTGCTTTAAAATAGATATCTTCTTCTTTGCTTATTAGAAGACAACATAAAGGGCTATATATAACTATATGTAAATATTGTTTCTTAGAAGACACTTCAGTGAACATCTGTGGAAAAACCGGCAGGTTTATTATTTAGAAAGAAGTCTGCCATACTTTGGGCACAGCAATACTAGAGTTAGCACAGCTGCACCAATGAAGCTGAGCCCTGTAAGCTCTCGAATGTAGCTGCTCTAAGCTCACAGGGGAAGAGCTCACCTGTCAGGTTAACCACCCTAGTTTCTGTGGCTGTGTCTATACCTAAAAATCTTAGTTTGGACTTGGTTAGTCTGAACTAAGTAGTTTGAAAGTTAGTTCGAACTAACCTTTAGTTCAAACTAAAAAAGTGTGGCTCCTTATTTAGTTTGAACTAGCATGTCTACATTGGCCTAGTTCAGAATTTTTTAGTTTGAACTAGGCGAAGTCTATTGTAGATAGGCTCCCTGATTTGAACTAATTTGCTAGTATAGACATAGCCTGTGAGTGCTAGTAGCTATGTTAATAGAAGCTCTCCCACCAGGGCTGTTGCTGCCCTGAAAAAAGGGCCAGGCCTCACTTCCTGCCACGCAGCCCCACCCCAGCCCTAGGACCCAAATCCTGGAGCCAGACTGGGCCCCTCTCACCAGCAGCCCAGACCCAGTCCTGGCCCCAGCCACTGCCGGCCAATGGTAGGCAGCCAAGGCCTGGATCCAGCTGTTCCCAGCAGTGGCAGGGCTGGAAAAGTCGGGGGGGGGGGGGGGCTGTAGCCCCTTGTGCCCAGCAGCAGCAACTCCCATCTCCCACCAATATAATGCTACTGGTGTATACAGTGTATTTTGTTCAGGTACATACAGGGGTTAAAGTATGCCGGAATGCCCCAGAACACATTCTGGATCCCACTGTTTTTAGGGGCTCAGCGTTCCGGGGCACCTAAAAATAGAATGTGGAACCGGAATGCTGCGTTCCGGGGCCCACCATTGAAAAACAGCAGGCCCCAGAATGCAGCATTCCGGGTCCATGTTCTATTTTTAGGGGCCTGAACGCTGGGCCCCTAAAAATAAGGCCCCAGAGCAGAGTTCCACTGTGTTCCTGCTGGCAGGGGACACAAGCAGGGGCAAGTGGCGTTACTAGAGACACAAGCCTCATCCCAAACCCTTCCTCTTCCAGGCCCTGCCCCCAACCTGGGGCCTGCTACCCAAGCTCCAGCTGCAGTGCCACCCTGGGGCGTAGTACTCCCACCTCCCCAGCCACGCTGCCACCGGTGAGCGTGGGGCAGCTGGCTTGCGCTGGGTGGGGGATTATTGGGGGTGGGGGGGGTTGCAGGAGCTAGGGGGCCCACCAGCACTGGAGGGGTGGCCCACCTGCACTGAAGCATTCGGGGGCCCACAAAATTACACTTTAACCCCTGGGTACATATATACAATGTACCCTCAACAGTAACAAAGACAAAAGTTTAGCAAATTTTAAGTTTAGAAGTTTTCTAAAAACCCTCTTAACCCAAAAGTAACTGGAGACAATAAGTACATCCAACAGCTGAAATAATGTGTAAAAACATTTACAACTCACCTTTTAAGAATAAAGTACAAACTTAAAATAGGAAAGGAGACTACTATTTTTAAGATAACCACAAAACGATGAGACAAACCCAGTAATGTGTCCAATGTATAATACGTACATGTCAAACTTAAGATGCATAGGTCCAAAGGAACACTAGGAAATAACATACTTTGGAACAACTTGTTTTCTGCTTGTGCCCCCCAAATCCCAGAAACTACCATGATTAATAGTGCTGAAGAACAGTGCAAATAATATATACCTGTACTGATGGCAGACGATTTGGAAGGAGTCCAACATATGATGCCTAACTTTTCCCTAACTAGGCACTATAACATATTCTAAACTTAAGAAAAGGCATGCACATTATTAATCTAATTTACATACCTATTAGGGTGAATGTTTTGCGCACACACACTGTGGAAAAATTCCATTTTTCCCTTAAACAGTCAGCAATTTGACCAGACACAATCATAAATAACCAACAACCGAAATAAGGTAATGCAGATAACAACCCATTCTGGAGAGAAGACAAAAAGGATGGTTAGTTAAAATACTGAAATAAAATCAAATATTCCGAAAAAGCACTTGGGCTGCCTCAATAAGATAGTTAACTTTACCAAAAATGTCAAGTGAGTTAACGGAATAGCCATCAGATCTTTCATAAGACAATAAGACATCTAGTGATGAGATGGGAAGACCAGTATATTTGTAAGATAATCAGACATCTGGTGATAACACAGGTCAGTGGTGGGCAAACTTTTTACATGGAGGGCTACATAGAAGCTTAAAATTTTTTGGAGAGCCAGACAACAATATATGGGGGATTTTCTTGGAATGGTAAGGCTGTCAAATTTGCATATGAATTCCAATTCTGCAATTTCTCTTTGAAGCCTTGAGTTGTTAGTCTTTAAAAGTGCCATAGGAATCCTTGTTTGTTTTACTGAACTAGAGTAACAGGGTCAACCCCTTGGAACCTACAAAGGCAAACTAATAGGGTTGACAATTTTTCATATAGGTTCTCAAATGAGTACCAGTAGAAATGTTTTGTTACTCTGATATTGGATGGATTTTCACAGACCTATGTTTGTGGATTCCATTTGGGATGTGAATGGAAATAAATAAAATCTATCACCCCAACAAAAGGTACATTGGAGTGGCTGCTGTTCTCAATTTCATGCTCTTCTAGAGTAGTGAAACTGACAAGGGATTGTCAATTTTACAGCTACATTACAGAACTGAAATTGACAAGTTTAGGGAGACTGAATCTTAAGATCAGTCCAGAAAAAAAAAGACAAAAAAGATACAAATTGGCCAATTAAATAATTTTTAAAATGTTTATTATAAATACTATAAAAGTACTAGTTTTCTGGAGTGCTGACACAAATAACTAACAAAAAGTAATTTAATCCTTAGTTTAAACTTTCACATCATGTCTGTACTGAGAAATGTTGACTGCATAATTTTCTGCCAATGGTAACAGTGAAAGCTATAATGAGGGAATTTTTACTGATGGAGCTTGGACTGGGAGGGAGAGCCACAGCAGCAGCTCATGCCAGGGCCAGAGCACTGCTGCCCTCCTGTCTCTCTCCTGGCTCCAGCAGCTGGGAGAGGGACGAAGGCATGGCACTGTTCTAGCCCCAGTGCGAGCTGCAGCTCTCCTTTTCCCTCCCAGGTTCAGCAACGGCCCAGGACTGGCATGAGCTGCTGGTGGATCTGGGAGCGGGAGGGAGAGCGGAAGTGGCAGCTCATGCCAGGGCCAGAGCACTGCTGCCCTTCTGTCTCTCTCCCAGCTCCAGCAGCTGGGAGAGGGATGGAGGAGTGGCAGCCTTCTGGCCCCGGTGTGAGCTGCCCTCTTCCTTCCCCTCCCAGGTCCAGCAGCAGCTTGGGGCCGGCAGCAGCTGGTGGGCCAGAAAATGGAAACCTGGAAAATGGAAACTGCTTTTAACTGCAGGCCATAAGATAGGTAGACCTGTATATTTTTATATAATTATTAAATTTTGAAAGGCATGAGTGCACCAATACTGCTCAAAGGCCACCATATAAAGTCAGTCTGATAAGTATTCTGTTTAACAAAAATGGGCTTGGAAATAATTGTCTGACAAAAGCCAACAACTCAGTTTAAAGGACAAAGAGAAAAATAAGAAAAACTCCATATGATCAGGTTAACATTCATTAAGCTGGCAAGTGTCTGTGCAGAGTTCTAGAAGTATTCATTTTGAACAGGAGAGGTTATCAGCTGGATTGCTGAGATAAATCACAATACTTAATACTAACAAAAATTTTGGAATTGATATTAAGCTCTTGGTTCAGCGTTTAACCCAAGATCTAATGATTAGAGATCCAGATGAGATGTGTGCGCGTGTGGGAGGCCTGATTATCCCATATCTGCCTTCTGTGCTGTTCTTATCCCTATGGCAACCCTATGTCTCTAAAACACATCTGTTAGTAAGGTCCTGTACTGCAGATCGCCACTAGATCAATTGCAACATTGACTTCCACAGAAGCAAAACTGCTTCCTTACTGAGTTCTGCACTACTCCAAGTGGTCTGCCTGATGTTGGAAATTATCTAAACTACTCAACTGTGTCATACTGGTCTCAAAGTAACTCAACCTTCCTGCCTTGCCATTTAGTTTGATAGCAGATTATCTTTAGTGTAACTTGCAAGTACTTGACCTAGTCTTTGACTTGAAGAGCTGTTTGGATGTCCACTGGGTGGGGTACATATCTTAGCCTTAATAAAGTGATATGCACAAAAATAATGTTTCATATTTGTTTATTGTTATCTTACCCATTAACAGTAAACTCAGGAAACAAAAGAAGCTTTCTGCATGACATTTCATTTTAAATCAGAGCTTTTTGCTATATCCGAAACTAAACCACAAATCTTATCTCAACAGGATTCCTCCTAATCAACTCTTGAATGCTACCCACTCATTTTTAAACTTCTGCTTTTAAGAACAGTAATGAGCAAACACATCTAAAAACAGAAGAGACACTCAGTGATAAAGATCCCCCCTGAAAAGCCTTTTGTAGAGCTATCAGAAAAAATTCCCTTTATATTAACTAATGTGATAATGGAATTGCATCGATGCTGGTAGATTACACTAGCTATGGCTGCAGTGCTTTTAAATGTTAGTGTAATTCCTGACAGAAAGAATGGAAATAGCCTGAAAAGACATTTATGCAAGCAATTTTTTTAAAATGTCAGAAATGCAGTGGTCCAAAGCAATGTTCCCTCTAAGGTGATGATGCAGTTGAGCAACTTATGGGTGGAAGTGAGCAAGCCAAGGATGCATCTGAGCAAGTTCCCCAACCTGTATCGGGCCCTTCCCCACTGCCTGCTGGCCCCCGAAACATATCCATAACTTGCTCAGCTGCATCATCAGGTTAGAGGGAACACTGCTGTCATCACCATATTGTGTCATGGAAAATGGTAATGATAATGAATGCAGCATTAAAACATCACTCACAAAGTCATGTGTTTTTTAAAATTATTTTCAAATAAAAAAAATTACCAAAATGTCTTATTTTACTGAAAACTGATTTTTTTCAGTAAATGAAAATTTTTCATGACCCTTTCATTAATGTTCATGGGACTAAAAAAAACAACAAAAAACAAAACCACACTAAATCTGTAAATGTAAACTTGAAAAACACCTAAACAGTTAAAAAAAAATTGACTTGCTGCTTTTTCATTTTTCATAGCAGCCTGTTTTACAATTAAAAAAAAAATTGTCCTATATTGTTTCTAACCAATTCAAATGTGCACCTTTATTTGTTTTACTTAATTGGCCCCGGTAGTATTTTATTCACAGTATGCTTTATTTTCTTTCATTTTATTAGGATTTCCTTCCCCCTACCCCAGTGTAGCCCTTTTGTAGGAAGTAACAGTCCAAAACAAAACAACCAAACAAACAAAATATCCAGGCCAGGACTCAAACCTATGAGCATGCAGGTTCAGTGTCTGTTACCTTACCAACTGTACCACAGAAACTGATGTTGTAAAAGCCTCTGAGAATCAGGGGACCTGTATGTTCCATGCCCCTTTCTTTCTTGTCCACAGGACACTTAGCCTGAGGCTCATGGGCTTGAGTCCTGCATTAGACATGGTTTTTTCTCTTTTTTTTTTTTTTTTTTAAATTTTCGGCTCATAGAAAATTAGGGGGGGGGGGGGGAGAATCACCTATTTTTAGAATGCCTGGAGGATGGAGGACAATCAGGACATGAAGGTAAAAAGGAGGACATGTCCTCCTTTTGCCAGATGTCTGGCAACCCTAGTCCTGGGGAAGCTGCTTGCTCCCCCGCAGCACTTTCCCTCACAGGTGGCAGGAGGGAGGAGATTCCCCAAGTCCCACAGCCGGGTGCCTCCTCCGTGCACCCTCCAGCTGACTTCCCCAAGTCCTCCGGGCGATCCCCGACTCCCTCAGGCCACTGCCCCTGCTGCCAGAGTGGCTCCCACGTGGAGCCTGCCCCTCACTGCCACCATTCTCCTAGGCGGCAGGAAGCTGTGCCGGGAAGTTCAAAATCTCCTGCCCTGAGCATGTTCAGGGGAGACCTTAAACTCCCCAGAACAGCTCCCTGCCGGCTGGAGCTCCTGTCAGAAGGAGCTGCTGCTGAAGCCCTGCACCACAGGCAGCCAGGAGTGCACGGGGAAGTCGTGGTTGCTGCACGCACGCAGCTTAGAGGAAACACTGACCCAAAGTAAACTTGCCCTAAAAAATGCCAGGGACACAGGAAAGATGCAGTCTACACAGTACCTGTTAGCATTCAAACAACAGAGCGTTTTTTTTTGTTTGTTTGTTTTGTTTTTTTTAAATGAAGTAGCAGAATTAAAGGCTGTGGTGGCAGAAACCTGTCATGAACTTGCTCCTATGCTACCTAAGGCAGCATGTTGAAGATTCTAATTAACAGCTCTTGAGTTCCTTGATCCAACTGCCTGTGTTAAATGGAAGGGACACTACATTATACTTTCCAAGCTCTTATCTAACCCTGAACACCTCTGCATGTGTTCCCTTCCTGGTGTTGCTGGAACCTTCTTCATAATATATGCATTACAGTCAAATGACTTGTGTACTTCTCTAGGAATCAAGACACCTGGGCCAGTGCTCCCTAAGCTGATGATGCAGCTGAGCAAGTTATGGATGCAGCTGAGTAAGTTCCCCACAGGTTCACAGACCCTCACTGGGTCCCTTCCCTGCTGCCTGCTGGCTGAGGACATCCATAACTTGCTCATCTGCATCATCAAGCTTATAGGGAACACTGAATTCACAAGAAGATCATCTGAGTTAATAGTTTAATTTTGCATAGTAAAGCTGTGAGAAATTCTAAAACAGAACTGATATGGAAAATTTGCTTCAAAACAAAAACAAAAATCAAGAGTCTGAACTTTTAATTAAAAGTTACTTTCTATTATTGTGAAATATGCTTACTTCCAAATAAAGTATCAGCCGTCATGGTTGATTAAAAAAAAACAACCAAAAAAAAAAAACCAAAATCAGTATGGCTGTTCATCAAAAGTGATCAATAACAGGCAATGTAAATTCATAATGTTGATCCATATTTATTCCCTCTCAGAGATTTCCATTCCAAGTCTTGTCAAGTTAATAAACTCATATTTAAATAGATTTTCATCTACTAAAGAAAGCAATCAGGCCTGTACTGGTGTTAAGAAGGCAGATCATTTGATCTATAGATTGCTTCATTTGCGACCTAAAGGGTTTAGAGTCTGCAGAATTCTTAGCCCCACTTAAATCATTGAGAGTTTCAGTCTGATCCAGACTTCACCGAAACTCATGAAGTCCCTTTCAACTCTATGATTCTATTTAAAGAAAGTGCAAGAGGCCTGACATTCATCATGGCATGCTTCCCTCCAACTCTGTTGCTGTCTAAATGGGCACTAATGATACTCCTTGCATCACTAAATCACAGCAATATTAGTTAGTTTACCCACCTACCAGCTACTTATAAAAATATTTAACATCTTCAAGTACTTTTTCCACTTATGCTGTGCTTACATGTTACATGTCTATGGGCCAGATTTTAAAGTTATTTTGATACCTACAGATGCAGAAAGTGCTTTTGAAAATCCCATGAGGTCCCCAACTGCATCCTTCAGCTCCTAAATATATTTTGAAAAATCTGACTCTATAGATCTGGATAAGAGTAACAGATATAACTAATACTGACAAGGAGTCCTGTGACACTTAAAGACTAACAAATTTATCTATCTCATGAGCTTCTGCGGAAAAAAATCCCACTTCATCAGACACTTTGAATCTTAACAACTGCTTCGATTTGCTGTTACAGTGTGACGTGATCCCATGACTTAAACTTCCCTGCATTTATTTTCCTCCCATTCTGTAGATTTCTCCATCTTCAAAGTGTCTGATGAAGTGGGATTTTGTCCCATGGAAGTTATGGTGATAAATAAATTTAAAAAAGTGGTGAGAATAAATTAAAAAGTGGTGAGTGAACCAGCATTTGAGTGCCTTATAAATTACTGCCTTTTCTATAACACAGCAGTTAGTCAAACAGCTGAAATGATATCTATTAGTCATGGAAGGGAGGAAGAAAAACCTGTAGGAAAGTTCTAATGTAAAATGAGGACTGATAGTGGCAGCCTTATTGAAACACTGATATTAATTTACCAAAATGAACCCACACGGAGTAGATTTTTGCAAATGAATATTAAACAAACCACAAAGTAAAACAAATGAGTCAAATTTGTTATGGACCAAAGAAATGTCAACAAACCAACCATGAAGTATCAGGGGCAACCAATGATGCAATTAGTCAATAGCTCCTCATGTCCAGCAAAACCCAGTAATTCATAAAAATCATGGAATATTTGGGGTGAAACTGGGCACCTTCCTGCCTGCGCCTGGCTTTCCTGATCCACAAGCACCTTCCGCGCTGACCTTACCCCTTCAGTATTGCACCTGGCCGCCAGCTTCCAGCAGGGCTGAACCACTTCCTAATTGCCCTCCCACCCTCGCCAGGGCCAAGTCCCTGCCAGGCTCTGGGCTTTCCCCAACAAGTCACCACTTGAAAACCTTCCTTTCCTACCAGCCCACCAGATGCCACCTCATCTGCCCCTTCACTATTCCATCTGACTGGCTGCCTACCAGCTTCCCCCGGGCCCCAATCTGTTCCCTAATGGCCCCTCCCCTCCATTGGACTCTGGGAATTCCCTGCCATGTTGACCCTCCCCCAATCCACCTTCCAAGTGCCATCTCTTCCTGACCCAACCCTCACTATTCCATGGCCACCCACTGGGCCCCGATTCAGAAATTAATCCCCCCTCCACCCGCTGGCTCCCTGAGCCTTCCCCACTGACCCCCACCATCAGCTCCCTGTCTGCAGACAGCCTCCTCTTCCCCCCCAAAGGTGCCCCTTCCCCTCACCTGGCTGCTGGTCTGGGGAGCTGCTACCTGATGTGGGAAGCTGTTCCTGCCCTGAGCATGCATCTGACCATGCTCAGAGCTGGAGATTTTAAACTCCCCAGCCCCTGCCTGGCACCAGGAGTAATACGTCCAGGGCCAGGAAGGGGCTGTGGCTGCCGGGACTGCGCAGGGCATCAGTGTTCCCTGCGTGGGTGAGGGATGGCTGCTGCACAACTGCCCACCTGCACAGCTTGCAGGGAACACTGCTGGGCAACCAGCTCAGCCACTGACCTGCTGTGGGAACAATGGCCAGCCAATTCACTTGTTCCTGTCTCATTTTTTCAACTCTGAGGGAGATTTTCAAAAGGTGTCTGGCTCCCATTTGTGGCTTTGCAAATTTCCCTTTGCAAGCAAAGCAGGCCTCATTCACAGCTGGGACCTCTAGGTCTACTATAATGCAAACAAATGAGATTTTCCTTCTGTTCTCCTTCAGACAGTCTTATATTAAGATGTGTCTAATGCTGTTTTCCTTCTTATATTGCCCTCATTTAAGTAGTTATGTAGGATAAGCAAATTTCACCTTTACAGATATTTTCAGACTAAACTTCGAATCCTTTATCATTTTCTTCTATGTCCTCCCATTATATTCTTGAATTATGCCACATTTTTGGATTTTAGCTGGGCTGATCTACACTACAACAATATTTTACTTCTCCTGAGAAGGGGAAAAAGAATACAATGTTTTAAAAGGGATTCCTATCAGATTAAAAAAATTGCCTAGATTACAAAGAAAAGAATTATAACAAGTTTAAGAACATAAGAATAGCAATACTGGGTTAGACCAATGGTCCATCTAGCACAGTAACCTGTCTGCCAACAGTAAGTAGCCAATGGCAGTGGTTTCAGAGGAAACGAACAGTTTCAGATATTATACTTACACCCCAATATTTTTGTTTTACCATTTCTCTCCATCCTCTCCTTTATTATTTTTCTTTTCAAATTCCAGACTTTTTTTTGGTTGTTGGCAGGTGAAATACTCATCACTCCCTTCCTTCCCCACCTCTGCAACCAGCCAAACCAAAAAACCCAATCCTACCTCAAAGAGAAACTGACTATATGGGGGGGGGGGACTATTAAAATAACTAAGTAAAGCACTAACAATTGCACAAGGAAAATAAGCTAAAAAAACTTAGAGAAAAAGGTTTTTCCCACCTATATTTCAGTTATAGTAATCTGAGATGTTCGAGTAACAGTTAAAATTCCAACAGAACAAACTGATTTGGAAGTTGATGTCCCTATAAGTAGCTCCCCTGGCACAGAAAAATTACAGTCTAGACATGGTCTCAGCTGTATTCATTTAATCCTTGAAATACATATTTTATTACTTAATACTTCACTATTTCCTAACTGGACATGTAGTTTTCTCTTGTTCTTTGAATTCATGCTACTTTTAGTATACTCACTCTTTCTTCTTCTGTCTTATTTAATCATGAGAAGCATTTACTTAGGTATTCTATTTCCCCATTTCTCTGCTTCACTGTGCTAGTAGTTTGTCCTTTCTGTTTATAAAATTCTTTGCCAGAACAAAACCAAGAAGAATAATGGAGAGACAACACAGTGGAATAATTTAATTGAAATTAGCGGATAAAATTCAACGTCTGAAGGGTGCAAATGACACTGATAAGCTGGCATAGAATCTAAGCTTCCTTACTCTGTACCCTTTTCTAAACAGACTGCATCGCCACTCTGCTACACAGCTGAAAACTAGGTCATGAACTATAAGAGGAAATGGATTGGAATATTTTTATTTTATCTCACCTCTTGTGCATCAAATTGCAAAATCTCCTTCATATATGTAGGCAATAGTGTGAGAAGAGTATAAAAAGTCCAGTTATAAGAAAAATGTGCCACAACAATAGCCCAGAGTGGAAGGGATTTCAGCATGGGTTCCCATGGTACAGACTTCTGAGTAGACAGCTAAGAAAATGGAGAGGAATAATTATGAAAACTCATAGGAATATTTGTTCTAGATATTTTGAACCTTTCCAAATCTGATTATTTTGAATTCTAAAGAGCATATTCAAAGTCAGTGAGAATCCTTCAACGCTTTAGTATACTAATTAGCAATAAAGGAGATAAACCAACCTTGACAAATTGGGAAGCAAATGGAAAGTCAGAAGCCTATTATGGAGTCAATTCCATTTATTGTGCCACACTTCATTCCTTTTTATTTAAAAAACCATAGTAGCTGAAACCCCACTGAAACCAAAAATACAGAAGGTTCCTTCAATTACTTTAAACAGGTATGTAGACAACCTTCCTCCCCTTTTTTCCTACATTCAGATTTCACAGAAGATGCACTAAAATTACACAGGACAAGAAAAATAATGTTGCTCTATTTGATATATTGCAAACGGAATGATTTCAAGTAGTTTCAGAATCAGAATTTTTTTCTGAATGTTTGTCTTCCTGTAACCACCGAATTTTTCCCTTATTACCACTATCAACAATGAGGGGTTTAAAGTCACCCCAAACAATTATGAACAAAATCTTTCTTATTCTGAGATCATAAGCAAAGATCTTTCAACTGAGAACACCATAGACTGCTTGGATATAACCCTTCTATGTTTTGTAACTAATAAGCTCTCTAGTGCATTCATGTTCTCAGTTATGTGTAAGTGTTCTTGTATGCACCCAAATGACTTATCAAATGTGACATTATATGCCAAAATAATAAAGAAAGCTTTTTTAAAAAATGCCAGCACTGTGACCTTCACAGTTCATTTTAATGACCCACAAATAAGAGGTTTCTCTTTTTAAATTCACTTTAGTAAGACACTTTTTTTTTGTCAATCACAGTATCTTTTATGCAAAATCAGACACAGAAGCAAATCAATTCTTACAATCTACATTTACCAATTACTCTAATTTAATTGTACATACGCTACATTGGCTAGGGAGAAAATTGACTGCTTCTTGAGAATCTAACTGTTCAGTATCTTCACAATCATTTTATTTGACCGCTTCTTCTTCTGGTTTTTTTTTTTTTTTTTTTTTAAACTTTACTCAGTCAATTGAGATTAAGAATGTTATCTGTGCTTCAATTTTTCCTTCAGCATTATAGCAGATTTTGTCCCTCAGTTGCTTCTGCTCTTATTTAAATAAGAAAAGCTGTATCAAAGCAACACACCTGATTTTTAAGGGAAGAAAGAATATATTCCCTTTCGGTGGGAGAGATTCTTCTGTGAGTTTCTGGTGTATCACTCACCAGCCAGATCCAGAAGACGAACCATAATATGGCAAGTGCACCTTCCATTGAAAAAGAAAGCTGCACATTAAATTGAAGAAAGCCCCAGATACATCACAGATACAAATACTTAGAACCACAAAAGGGAAAAACAATTATTTCAAGCAAATAATAGTATTAGAACATTTGGGCTAAACTCTACCCTCATACCAACAGCCTCTCAGTCATAAGCAAGGACAGAGTGTGGCCCTTACCATTTAGTGTGGGAAAGGATACATGTGAAATATTAGGCATGGAGATATCTTCAAAGTGACGATATTTGTAATAAAAGTAAATAGTGAATCTTCTGTCAGTCTCCTACATGGAATAGCTAGACCAATGGTTCCCAACCTTTTCTCTGCCGTGGCACACCTTGATACCTTCAAATTTTTTGAGGCACACCACTATTTAAAAACTCATGAATATTCAAATTAACTTAAACCCCTTATGAATATTCATGAACCACAGCAAGTGTTTCAGAAATGCTGCTATGCAGGGTAGTAGGGGTAGCAGAGCAGGGGTGGCAAAACGGGAGGTTAGGACTTGTGTGCAGTGGCAGGAGTGAGTTTGGGGAGCAGAGCAGGGCAGGGGTGGCAAAAGAGGACAAGGGCAGCCATCCGGGGAACAGCACAAGGGTGGCAAGAGACAAGAGAGGAAGGGAGAACAAGAGTGGCTTTGGGGGGGGAGGGGAGCTGGGGAGTGGGAAGGTAGGCCAGGGGAGCCCCACTTCCCCCTTCTCCACAGTGGCTCCCTGCCACACAGGGCAAATCCTTACCCAACTGCTGCTCCCTCCCACCCCAATGGGTCCCATCCTCCCCTCCCCTCCTGCAGCCCCCTGCTGCCTGTGATGGACCCTCCCATCACTGTAGGGGCCAGAATTAGGCCTCCAGCCCCCCACTACTCCTCCCAGACACAGCCACCTTATCCCCCAGCTACACACACCCGCAACCAAACAGCCACCCCACAGCCCCAGCTACATGCCCTCTGCCACACACACACACACACACACACACCCACCCACCCCAGCTGCGCCACACAACCCCCAGCAGCCCTCCCCTCTAAAGCCCTTACCTGGCTGTTTGCAGTCTGGCTGCTCCGCCCTGCTGGGGGAGATTCACACACTCCCAACCTCCTGCAGCAATCTGCTGGCTGGGTTTAAGGTGGAGCAGGATTTAACGCGTAGCCACCGTAATGCTGTTTTCCAGCTGCTCGTGCTATTTTTAGGGGGACCCCTGGAACTCCACGTTCTGGTGCCTTCTTCTATTTTTAGGGGGGCTAGAAGACTGCCTGCCTAAAAATGGGTCCCAGAACTGTCTTCCAAGTGCCTTTCCCCTTACTTTAACCCCCGCCTTTTCCCAGCCCTGCAGAGCCCATGTGGCTGGGCTAAGCAGGGAGGGAACTTTAACTCCAGCTCTCGGGGATGCTCGCGGCACCCTTTGGGTGTTGCCACAGCACACTGGTTGGGAACCACTGAGCTAGACGACAAGGTATTTGCGTGACACAGGAAGGAAGTAACAAATACATATGTATATATAGAGAAAATACACAAGATACACAGTTATGGAAAGCCCAAGGGACTGTAGTTTTTCTATATTTTAAATCTAAAAATAATAAACTAGCATTTTGTTCAAATCAGTATTTTTTAACAACAATAATATTGGTAGTGACAGCGATAAATACTATACTATAAACTATTTAAAATAGTTTCTGTGGTGGAATACCAGGAGACTATAAAGAGTACTACTCAATTGTATTGTTTTTATATCATTAAAATGGTCTTTTTTCCCCACTAGTTTACCCAAATTTTTTCTTCTGTGAACCCCTTTCTTTGCTCAGAGGTTAGGGCTGGCTTTATTTTTCATGAACATGAAATTGGGAGCTGGCTAATACTTCATAATTTATTCTCCCCTTCCTATCCGAAATGTGAGGTAGATAATTAAGTAGCCCAGATGCATGGGAAGGGTTGTTGAAAGCACCACTAGACCAGTGAAGGTAATTTCAAATACACTCTCTCTCTTCTTCCGGTGTGCACACAGTTATCAGCTATCAGGATGTGATTCTCATTAAGAGGAGTACATCCCACTTATCAAGGCACTCCTTAAGCCTTGTCTATACTAGAAAGTTTTTGCTAGCTTATAACTACTGCTGTAATTAAATGGCTGTCCAATGTCTTCACTGTCTCCTTGTGTCAGTGGAGTGCATTCACACTGCTAGCTCTTTTGTCAACAAAGAGAACAGTGTACTGTGGGGTAGCGATCCCACTGTGCAACTGCACACATAGTGCTTTGGGAAGGGTTTGTAATGCTTCATGGGTCAGGTAGAGTACCACATAATGAAGCTTTCTGAATTTTATCATTCCATGGACATCTTAGTAGCTTCACAGCCCCTTTTAAACTGCCTTATGGGAAGGGTTTGTAATGCTTCATGGGTCAGGTAGAGTACCACATAATGAAGCTTTCTGAATTTTATCATTCCATGGACATCTTAGTTAGCTTCACAGCCCCTTTTAAACTGCCTTATCCAAACTGACATTGCTAAACACAAACACAAGAAACCCAGAGGAGTATGAGGCAGGGAGAGCCTGTCTATTAGGGTGTGGGGGTGGGTGAGAGAGAGACAGATAAATAGCGTGTGTTGGAGGACAGTGAGTGGGCCTACATGTTGCCTCTAAGTTCAGATCAGCAGCAGCTGGAGGCAACCAAAGCTGAGGCAGGAACTGCTGCACAGACAGGGGTCCCCCCATGGCCCCGCTGGTCTGGTATACCTATGGGGGTAGGGAGACACAGCCCTCACTCTATCTCTGGCTTTGCACAGCATATCAGGAGTTACACACCCTTACCTGAAGTTTAGGGCAGGCAGGACTGCATTAGCTGCTGCTGTGGAGTCAGTTATTTGAAAACTTCCTGGGCTTTGAAAGGGAAGATGCAAACAGCTGAGTTCAAACTGTTTACCAGAATGCTTACAATGGGTACTATTGGAGTCTGGAGACCTTTTATATTTAAATCTTTCTTTCTTTTTTGGAGGGGAGAGGGGAAGAGCTCTGAGCCAATTGTGGAGATGGTACTGGTTTTTTTTTTGTTTTTTTTTTAAAACAGGGCATTTTTCTTGGCAGGAGGGTGACTACAGTGTGCACACCAGCACTGTTTTGCTGGAAAAAAAGAGACTTTTTCAACAAAATAGCCTAGTGCAGAAAATGCCTTAGTGAAGGCCTAGATCAACTCCTGGTGAACTAGTGAAATGTTATTGAGTTTCATACTGTAAATGGTGAACACATGCAAATTATGTTTGAGAAGATCTTCAGATAAGAAGAGTATGCTTATTCCAGAGTTCAAAATTAACTCCTAAGTTCTCGTACACTGGTTGACATCAGAATATTTGATGGATACTGGATTTAGCCCAATTTAAGGACAAGTTCACTTACTGAGGGAACAAATTAGACAGCCTCCTACAAGAATTACCTTGTATTAAAGGCAGCAGTTTTTGGTGGCAGCTGTGACAGGTGGGGGGCTGTACATCAAGCAACAGGCTAGTGTTGTTTTAATGTTTTGTTTGGACCAAAATGAACATGTGTTTATTAACCTTCAAATAACAAACTTCACATTTCCTCTGGGAGTTCTTAATCAGGAGGCCCGGGATCACTATTTTTGTAAAGCACAGTAAAGTGCCTCTAGATGTCCCATGACGGAAAATGTCACTGCATCAGCAGTTCCAGAATATTGACAAGCACATCTTTAGAAGTATTTGATCATTTATCTGGAATCTTCAGGTAAGCGATCTTACAGAAATTTAAAAAGGAGAGCTTCATAAGATGAGTACATATAGAAATTAAAAGGCCCAAATACTTACCAAAGATATAGAAGACATAAATCCAATTCATATAGTAGCAAATTAAGCCAGACAATGGAAGAGACACAACTGTTCCTAGCTGTGTACCTAGAAGAAAACAGTTTGAAATGGCAAATTGAAAAACAATACACATTTGAGTGGACTTCAGAAAAGCAGATTTTGTCTCCCTCAGGGAACTGATGG
>ML681979.1:26774827-26787177 GCA_007922195.1 Podocnemis expansa
GACCTTGTGGGGTCCCTTCCAACCCTATGATTCTATGATTCTATATGGATTGATCCAAGAGAAAACAGCATCTGGAATTATGCAGATAATATTTTCAGCACCACAAAAGGGCTATCGTTTCAATTAAACTAAAGTAAGCACAATAAAGTGCAACAGTAGCATCTGCTTTGAGAGAATGAGCATATGGAATCGCGAGGTCTCATAACATCAACAATGATACCAATGAAAGAACTACAACAGCGAGTGAGTCACATGGTTGAGTTCTTGTCCTATTACAGACTTCTGACAGATCTCTGGTGGGCTCCAAATATGAAATGGAGGCATACTAAAACACACAATTCTGTGAAAAGTAACAGCACAAAAAGAAACACTCCTTTCTTACTACAAGTTCCATTCCCTATAACTCTTCTGACTCCCACAGTCAGTTTTCACTACTCCTAACTGCTGTTAGATCTGCAAAGATAGCACAGTTATGAATGTGAAAGCTGGATAGTATTCACATGATCACAGAATATTAAGGCTAGAAGAGACCTCATGAAGTCTTCTAACCCAACTCTCAATCCCATCATCAACAGAACTGTTAAGTAGGTTTCATTTGCATGGCCAGTGTCTGCTCTTATTTATGCCAAGACAGAATCCATTAATTTCAGTGGGACCATGTAGGTAACAGAAGAATTTCATGTGCAAACCTATTATTGGTGGTGATCCCTGAGCAGAAAACTTTTCTTGATTTTCCAATCCAAGATTCAGTTGGAACAGATGGCAGTTAGAAAAACAAAAAGCCATCATAATATTTTTAAACTAAGGAAACCTCCTCTGCGAATATGGGTTGACACATAAACGCAACATATCATTTTTACACAATCACTTTCCAAACCTAGACTGAATCCAGCAGATATCATTGTGTTGACCTTTTTGTTTGACAGGTCAAAAAGTGAAAACAGACTAAACTGAACTGTGTTCTAGGTGAAATATGGCAATATTAGGAGATATGATCATGTCCACTTTGGAAGACAGTTTTTGATGTAAAATGCCTAATTAAAGAGAACACACAGATCACATAAAACATGTCAAAATAATAATTCCATGAACATTTCAATAGGGGCTATATGTTATTTTGATGAAGTGCTGAAAAAAGAAAATAAGCCCCCAAAATCACATGACTGCCAATCAGAGCCGTAACTACAGAAGGGCCAATGGGGCAAAGCCCTGGGTGGCCCAAAGTGGCTCAATAGAGCCACGCTACTAAGGGGGCAGCTTTGCAGCACCGGGTCTAAGTGCCGCTAATGGGAAGGGGCGCGTCCCGAGTGGAGCATGCCTCGGGCGGCAAAACGCTGCATTATGGCTTTGCTGCCAATAATGAAGATGCAAGCAAAGAAGAAATAGATTATCCTCTGAATTTACATTTAAGGCAGTGGTTCTCAACCACTGTGTCGAGACACAGTGTGTCACTACACAGTGGTAAGTGTGTTGTCGAGAGCCAGGGAGATGGCTGGATTTGGACTGCAGGGAGTGGGCTAGTGTGCCCTGTGGAGTTGCAATATACTGCTAAGTGTGTTGTGACCTGCAAAAGGTATCTTATCCAACACAGTTCCTGCCCATTAATCAGTGTTGGCATTTAGAGTCTGATTCTCCTCTCATTGCACTGTACTTTCATGTATGGAGTGAACAATAAGGTTAATCATTATCATGTCATTATGGGCTATTTTCTTATGTCATTAACCCATAGAGATATTTGAGAACAGACATCGAAATAGTAACTTTCACAATAAGGATACACACACACACACTCACTTAATTTGGTACATGACTGGTTTAAAAATTGTTTATAGACTAAACATTTATAATTCCTTTATCAATCTGGATACTGAATTGTCTTTCACCTGCATATGAAATGCTTAGCAGCTTGCTGCGTTCCAGAGGTGGAGCCCAAGATGACCACATGGCATGCATAGCAGGAAAGGTAACACCCTGGAAAAGAGTTTTTCATTCTATTGAAAAATATAATTCCAGAATTATCTACTAAAACTTGTGTGTCAATCAAGTCATATAGTTCAAGACAGCAGACATCCTATTAGCCTCATGAATCAAAGAGAAGCTGTTCTACAAAAAAAAAAATGCACATGGGAGGCACACAGAACAGTTAAGCAGCATTAAATTTCTTGCTTGTTCTTCACTCTCTAACTGAATATGCTTTGTGGGGGAAGAGGATGCAAAGCTACAAATAAAGTAACTCTTTTTAACCCTTGACTTCTCTAACTAGAACAACAAAACTATATTGATACAGCAACTTACTCTAAGTTGGATTGAGAGTTAACATGAAACTATTTGGTGAAAAGGGCCCCATTTTTTCACTCTAACTAGGAAAGTGATTATAAACTAAGAGCAGAGAAGATTTAAGGAAAAAACTGCTCAGAAAACAAATAAGTAAAATTAAGCAGCTTACTGACATTGCCCCTTCCACCCATCAAAATGACAGCCCTCCAGAGACACCCCCCACCATGTACCTATGACAATGATCCTCATAAGATCCATTTACTGTGGAATTATATTAACATCTCCTCAGAAAGGTATTGTTACATTTTAAAGCAAAAAGAACCATTACCTCACCAAACCCCTCCAAGGCTCTGACTGCTATGAGGTATCCAACCCCCAAGTCTGCAGCTAAGGGGGTAAACAGAGTGAAGACAGCAGTACCCAGGATGCCAAATCCCAGCAATAGCTTCCCTCCTACTTTACTTGCAAGATATCCACCAGGAATTTGAGTAATAATGTAGCCATAGAAAAAGGAACCAAGGATCCATCCTTGAGTATCCGCATCCCAGTAATACTTTTTCCCCTGAGGAATAAAAAAGAAAAGGACTTAACTAGCATTCTTTCTGCATCATACTTTATATTAACGAAGAATGCAATTAAACTGTGGTTCATTATTTAGTCCTAGATAGCTAAACTCTGAGGGTCTCACTGCATTTCATCTTGGCTTTTACTAAAGGCTGGCAGTTCTTGGAATACGGTAGCCTGATGGCAGCCAAAATGCAGAGAGAGAAGGAAAAGCAAGTAGAGAAGAGATAAAAAGACTGAAAAGTTTACAGGCAGTGGGAAAAGCAGACAGTTGTATACAGCAGTAGCAAGGATATGAAATGAAGAATGTGGTGATTGTATCAAATTCAAGAAGAGACAGGTATGAACTAGTGTGTAAGAGAGAGATCAAAGCAGCCTGATAGGCAGACAACCTTATCAGAAGGCTGGAGGAGAGTGGTAATAGCAGAGACCAAAGTGGTGGAGATTGAAGAGCACCGATAGATGCAGAGGTGGCAGTTTTGAGGAGCATGACTCAAAATTTCTGGATCGTCATTAGCTGAGCATCCAAGTGTGCACCAACTAACTCACGGAAAAGAAGAGAGACCTACTGCATTCTCCACACAACTTATAATCCTTATTAACTCATGCCTGAATTTAGAAGTCCTAAATGAACCAAAAAGGAGGGTCAGGATGAGTTCTACACTAATAAGATGCTCAAAACATGTGTCCATCTTCAAGGGCCCTGAATTTTTTATGTTTTTAAATCATAAACTCATTTCTCATTGGCAATATGATAAAGTTTCCGGGAAGAGCTTCAGGGAAGAGAGATGGCCTGGCAAACAGATGTTCCAGCAGAGAATGAAAAAAAGTACAGACATAGAAGAGACTAGAAAACAGAAGACAAAAAAAAAAAATCAATATATTTCTTAGAAACAGATCAGGGAAGGTAGTTTCAAAGGTCAGAGAAAGGGAAGGGAAAAAAAATAAAGAGGAGAAGGGGGGGATGGATATGAAGGACCAACCAGGATTTTAAAAGAGATCACAAATGAGCAGATAAAAAAATATTATGTATGGAGTAAAGACAGAATGAAACTTGTCCCTATCATTAAAATAAAATTTCATGCAAAGTCAAGATCTGAAAAACAGACATCTTAATAATATAGCAGAGCCCATGAATTCTCAAATGCCCTGATGCAGATACAACAAGAAATAAACTTCTCACATCACACACTATTCAGAGTAAATCATATTAGACCTACAAAGTCTGTGTAGTCATTTTGCAAAATACCATTTAGAACGGATGCAATACCATTTTTTCCTTAGGACGCACACACACTATTAATCTAAGCGACTTAGTTCTCAAAATGGTCTGAAAAGTGTCAATCTGTATTCCGAGGTCTGCTCCTAAAAAACACCCAGTGCCCCAAAAAACAAACAAAACAGTACATAGCTCCTGTACCATTAACGGAGCAGCTAAACGTGAAACAAAAAGTCAGTCAAGCAGATTGCTGAAAATACTACTACTTATTTTAGAAATATTAAATATTAAGTCTTACCGTTGTATTCCGACGGACACTTAGGACAGAAGAATGTTCTGGACACACCTGGGTACTTGTATTCTTTGCTAAACTTGCATTAGTTTCTACCATATCTACCAAAGCAACGCTTAGATTCACACGTAATGCATACAGGAAGAAGAATCCAAAAAAGGCCAGCAGTGCTAAATTGTAGCGAGCGGAGCAGCATGCAGGCACTGAAACAGATGTTTTAAAAAGTTACATGAATCCAAAAGGGAGTAACAGTATTTTTAGTCAGTGTAACTTAAAAACAAATCATAAAACAAGTTTATTTATGCTGAAAGATGTATTTTACTGAGTGATTGGGTGGGGTGGAAAGAAATGTTTGTCTAGTTCGTTGTGGAATTGTGAACCACATAAGTGTAGTAACTCTTCTGCGCACATTAATGGCAGTTAAAAGCATAAACACCTATTGATCCAACCATTGACCTCAAATGTAAACATAGTGCATGGGTTTTAAAAGGAGGATTTAACAGTATGGTCACAATGGCTTCAAGTGGTCTTCTGAAACATGGTTATCAAACTGAAACTTCACAATTCAGAAAACAAAATTAGTAGTAAGTATGTTATACACCTGAAAATATGCATGGTAGCCTGCCTTCCTTTGTGACTTAAGCAACAGATACTCCTCAACTGATGCTACAAAATGGGGGCTCCAATCTGTCACATCTCTATAGCTTACAAATTTTGCTCTGGATGTTTACTTTATAGGTAACCAGGGAAGATTTTGAACTCTCAGTTGAACTCAACCTTGGACCTGGAAGTTAAGTTGGATTCCGCCTTGCACATCTCCAGTACTAATATGAGCAAGGAGTCCTGTGGCAGTTTTAAGGACTAACAAAATTATGTATCACATGAGCTTCTGTGAGTGAATTCCCACTTCATCAGCTGGTATCTGAGTAATTCCTCCCTTATTCTCCTGATGTTCCCCCAACCACCCTGATCCCTTTATTCTCCCCCCAGCAACCCCACCACCAATAGTCAGAACACCTTCTTATACACATCTCCTTCCCCCAGGTGCTCCCTCACGACCAGCCAGACCCACCAGGGTATTTTTTTTTTCCCCACTTGTAACTTCCAAGTGAAAAAGAAAAAATCACCAGCACACTGCAACTAGGAATACCTGCCAGATAGTCAGGTGCCCTGTGGAAATGCAACCTGTGCACATTGATTAATTCAGGCTTGCTACATTTATGAAACATCGTTTTATGAGGATTCCATATGTGGTAGCTCCAACATGTGGTAGCAAGTAGTCCATAGGATTCTTTGTGATACAGATCATGCCCCTATGAGAAGGGGGGACAATTAACAGTGGAGGGGCTAATGATGTCTCAGGGGTATGAGGAGCAGCTCAGAAGCCTGAGCACATACATTAAGCTACAATAAAGTATATTGTGGCAAGCTGTGGCTTAACCTGTCTACACTACAGTTTTTTTCATCAGTGGCTGGAATCAGAGGACATCTACAGTGTAGAGGAGTCCTAACAAACTAGTGGACCCAAAGGGAGCAGGTATGGAGTTACAGAAATCCTTAAAAGCAGATAGTGAATCTTAGAGGACTTCTGGATTTGGACCTACACATGGCTTCTGGATAGTCAAGCTATAACATATAATTTAATCCGATCTGTACCTCCCCAGTTTGTCTTTTATTTTAAGGTAAAAACTGTACCTGTTCTATATAAAGTTGTTTGATTCCTCAAATATGGACAAGTTGCAGTTAAGATTCCTGATATGCAACAAAAATAACCTTAATTTATGAACTGGAAAACTACACTAATGACAGTGGTAGAAACAAAGCAGCTGATAAATGTTGATATTAAAAAGACAAGAATGAATATATTTCCATTACGAGAAAATAAATTCAAACAATTTTTTTTGGTAAACCTGGACGAGACTGCACCTTTAAAAAGTGAATTAAAGGCCAATTAAGAAGATATCCGATAGAGGGTAGAATAAATATTAAGGAAATCTAAGATAACCATCTTTAAAGGTAAGTTGAATTTATGCCCCTTGCCAAAATTCACTCACATTCAAAAGCATGGCCATTAGGTCAGGACAGGGACTAATCAATCATACAAAGAATGGGAAATACAAGCATAGGTTGAAAATCAGCTGTTGTGTGCCTAGCCGCTAGACCAGGCATGGCCAAACTGAGGCTCCTGAGCCACATGCAGCTCTTCAACGAAAAAGCACGGGCCACGGAAGAGCACGGCAGGGAAGGGTGGCACGGTGGTAGATGGGGGGGAGAAGTGCGTAACGGTTAGGGACAGCAGAGAACCAGCTACGTGGTAAGAGATGGCAGGGAAGCGGCAGCATGGTCAGGGCCAGCAGGGAAGTGGCAGCATGGTCAGAAACATGGGGAAAGTGCGGCAAGGTTGGAGCTGGCAGGAAAGCTGCGGTGGGGGCGGGGAGGGGGAACGGAGCAGAAGTGCAACATGGTCCGGGAGAGCAGAGAAGCAGCAGTGTGGTAAGAGACTGCAGGGAAGTGGCAAAGGGGTTGGGGGGGGGGGAGTGCTGCATGGTCAGGGAAGCCGCAGCATGTTTAGGTTTTCTCATTGGCCCTAATGCAGTTTATTCATTGTTAAAATAAAATCATGTTTTACAAGTTCTAAATGTGATGTGGAATACTAAGAAAGGAAAATACAAAGGAGAAACGTTTAAAACTGAATGTACATTACTTTAAATTTTTGGCACAACTTACTTCTGTGAAGCATTGTATTCCACAATGAAATCTGTTAAATCAAAACATTGTGCAATACTTATGGCTCAGCACCTGAGAGAGCTTTTACGTACTGCATTGACAAGTTACTGCCCAGATTTTAAAAAACTCACCACTAGCCTGCAGGCTTCCACATCCAGCGACAGCTAAGTTTTCACTGTGTAGGCCTAGTTTTCACAGCAACTTTAAGTAATTATTAGAATCTGACATTAGTAGGATCCATATTTGCCCTATTTTTATGATAAAATTAAAGTGCACAATGAATTTTAAGCTTAGGTAAAAGTATGTGCTTATACGCCTCAGTGCAGCTCTCGAAGGTTTAATAATCGACTTGTGCAGCTCTTGAGTTCCATAAGTTTGACCACCCCTGCGCTAGACCTTCAAAGCAACATTTGTAGAGCTGAAAGTAGCTGAGGAAGAACAGGAACCCTAAACCTCCTTACTCAAAAAACAATGGATTATAGTGCTGAATAACTAAAATTATACACTGGGTATAACTTAAGGAGAAAATCTACTCTGAAGATACACCAGGGCACGCTCCTTTGTCCCGCGTGCAGCAGGAATCATTCAATAGCGCAGCAATCACTGCCAGCAGCGCAGCACCGCTGGCAGCCATGGACCCTAGCCAGCTGGAAGACACAGTCTTCTGGCTGGCAGGAAGCTGTGTCAGCCTACCGCAGTTTGAAATTTCCCACCCTCATCATGCGGGGGCAGCAGCAGCCTGTGGCCTGGGAGAGGCTCTGAAAGCCAGGCAAGGAGGAAGGGGGTTTTTTCGGAGGGTCAGAGTGGGGAGCAGGGCAAAGGGGGGTCGGCTGGGAAGGCACCGGGACTCGGGGAAGTGGGTGGGGAAGCAGCCTGAGCAGGGATTGGCCAGAGAAACCGGCAGATGGGCAGAGAAGGCTCTTGGCCAGGGGTTGCTTAAACTACCCCTGCTGCAAGGGTTAGAATGTATTTGCTGGCCTTGGAGCCCTCCAGCACAGGTGCCCCCTCGCATGGGAGAACCTGCCAATAAATCCCCCAGACACACAGACACACACACAGCCAACCCCAGACTGACAGACACCCACCCACCCACAGAGCCAATCCCAGACACACACACATACAGAGCCAACCCCAGACAGAGACAGAAAGACATACAGAGCCAACCCCAGACAGAGACAGAAAGACAGACACCCACACAGCCATTGATGCAAGCACTAAGCGATGTCAGCGTAGCAACTCAGCTTGCACCCAGTAAGTCCTATAACAAACAAGGACTTCTGTGGCACTTAAAAAACTAACAATTATATTTATTGCGTGAGCTTTTGTGGGAGAAAATGCCATGTCATCAGACTTGCATCCTAAGTTCCTCCATCTTCAAAGCATCGATCGGATGAACTGAATTTTCTCCCACAAAGGCTCACGCAATAAATATAATTGTTGTTGTTTTTTTTACTTAAAGACTAACAATTATATTTATTGCGTGAGCCTTTGTGGGAGAAAATTCAGTTCATCCGATCGATGCTTTGAAGATGGAGGAACTTAGGATGCAAGTCTGATGACATGGCATTTTCTCCCACAAAAGCTCACGCAACAAATATAATTGTTAGTCTTTAAGTAAAAAAAAACAACAAGGGGTTGTGAGGCACTTTAAGACTAAAAGATTTATTTTTTGCAAAAAATAAATCTGTTAGTCTTAAAGTGCCTCACAACTCCTTGTTTTTTTTACTGGACTAGACTAACACAGCTATCTCTTTTGAAATTGACAAGATGCTAGTCTTTAAGTGCCACAGCATCCTTCTTTGTTTTACTGAACTAGGCTAACACAGCTGCCCCTTTGGATCTTGAAAGGGTGTTTTATTCCACCTAACCAAGTTTTTTTAAACTTCTTCATTCCTGAAACAGATGAACACCATAGTGTGAATACACAGAACATGTTGCACTCAAGTTCATGTGAATGCATCTTCGTTTCTTTCATGATAGATTGTTTAGTGTTATGTGTAAACATTCTGGTTCATAACTTCAGGAAGTGCAACAATGTTCTCTATGTAGGGCTGTAAGCAGAATTCATTGCAATAAAGTAGCTGCAACATAGCAGAAAAACATATCCAGAAATTCTGTTCTTTCAGTCTATTTTTCTCTTGCTATTCACAACATTGTATAATTGTACCCCTCCTTTTTGACTATTCTATTATGGGCTTTCTCAGAAAAAGAAGGGAAACTACTTGCTCCAGTAAATGGCAGCCTGAATTTCCAAACTCTGCCAAACTGGTCATATGGCCAAAAAAATTAACAACTGTACAGTAGAGACAGGGATATCAATAAGTTCTCTGTTGATAAAAGGCTCTACAATTTCAGGAAGGGTTAAATCGTAGGATCAGGAGGAATTCTTAATTAAGAAATATGTTTAATTGACGATTACTGTCTGGCTCTGACTAAACCGCATGCTTGTTTTTATTTGGCTAATGTTTGACATAGTGCAGGGGTCTCAAACTCAAATCACCATGATGGCTGCATGAGGACCGGTACACTAGCCTGAGGGCTGCACCACTGAAACCTTTTCATACAACAATATTGCAAATACTGGTAACAATGGTGTCATTGCAGGCCACAGGAAATAGCTTTAGAGGCTGCATGTGGCCAGCGGGTTGCGTGTTTGAGACCCCTGACATAGTGTGACAAGCACCCAAGCACTAAATCTGCCTCTCAGGCTTCCAGTGAATTTGGAGGGTAGAAAAGAAATATTTCTAATCTATTTTCTTGCTTTTTGCTTACAGCCAATGTTTCCTCTAAGCTGATGATACAGCTGAGCAAGCTTTTGAATGCACTGGAGAACTGGGAGGCAGTAAGAAAGGGGCCCCATGGGAGTCGGGGAGCCAGCAGGGAACTTGCTCAGCTGCATCATCGACTTAGAGGGAACATGGACACCAATGTATACTGATCACTTCCTTTTCTGCCTATAGTAATTATTTAAATGTCAGAAGAAAAAACAAACTAGTGTGCAAAACTTAAATACAGATCCATCTTTACCGGACTCTGATAATTTTGAAAATCTTGTTTTTAACAGTTTTTAAAGGAGGTACACTCATTTTTAAGTGACAAGAAGGTGTCTAATTGAGATTTACTGAGGTCTTAAATTATTCAGGCAGTACTCAGTGCACAAAACTAGTCAAGCAACTTTATTCTTCCTCAGATTGATTTGAAAGCAATAAATCCTCAATGTAAATTAACTGTTCACGATAGTTTCCAAAGAATGAGTACAACTATGGCTAAATCTGTTTAAACAACCTATTGATACTCTATATGTACAAAGGTTAAAAAACAATAGTAATGGAAGCTCCATATTTTTAATGACCCAACAGTCCATTCAGGAGTGTAATTTGAATTTCTATTACTCCATTTAGAAATGATTTCTGGAAAATGAAGGCACTAAATGAAAATGTAGGAAATTAAAATGAGGGAACTTAACAAACATATGCCTCCACCACAGTGTTAATTTGTGAACCGCTCAACACACAGGTCAACAGGTAGATGCATTACTTAAGAATGCTTCATCAGGTAGGCAAAGCACAGATAGCTCAAAACTTACTAAGATACATCTCACTCTCCTCTCCACCTTTAAAAATGGTTAAGACTAGGAAGAAGACATCTAACAAACAAATCCATCTATAAGTCCAATACAAGGAAGCAAGGTTCAATTCCCTACCTTGAACAGTGGGTTCAGCTCCTTGTTCTGTTGCTTTCAAACACATGTTTTCTTCCTTTCAGCTAGTTTTTTCCCTCCCCCCTCCTTCTCTTTTAAATAGTAAAGTCTGCACTGAAAGTTCCCTGATACTTTTGCAGTTTAAGGATGTTGTTCAACTGTATTTGTTCCTGTGGGTGAGGTGAGCCACTCACTGGAACATGGCACATTGTGCAAGCTTAAGAATATATTGCTATAACTGACAATTAGAAAGCCACATGTTTTAGCACGGTTAGCAAGCCCTGATGCCACGCCTGTCTGCGATGCCTGTAAGCACCATGCTAGATTCCATACATCTCTTAAGAATGGAATCACCACCACAACTAACTTACACCATGACTTTTGGGGAACTCAGTAAGCTGGTAATAGTTTAGGCAGATAAAGTGATAGTACTTGTCTTTTGTCTCCATAAGCAAGCAAACACATTTCTCTCTCTTCCCCTCCCAATATATCTATTCTGTACCTACAGTTCCAAAGGGGGTAGCCAAGTTAGCCTAGTTCAGCAAAATAAGCAAGGAATCCTAGTCTTTTAAGTGCCATAGGACTCCTTACTTATTCTCTACCTACAGGTTGCCTTCAGAGTTCAGCTAGTAAAAGAGATGGGGTTGTATGTTGCTAGAACAGTTTCAAAATTTTTTAGTTTTTTGTTTTAAAATCAAAGATGTTTCAAAATACTTGAACAAAACATTGATCGTCAAAACTGACCGTTCTATTCAATCCAAAACCACTTCTCTTCAACTTTCTGAAACTGCCAACGAAAGGGGGGAAAAGTCTGTTTTTTGCCCAATCCTGTTAACTTCCTCTTCTCTTGAAATCTATTTGCTTGCTTTTTTCCACCCATTAGTGTTTATAGTCCAAGACTGATTCTGCAAAGACCTGTGCATGTTCTTTAAGTCAACAGAACCAGCTTTGTACTTAAAATTATGCAAACTTGTAAATCTTTAGAGGATCAAGGACCAACCAAGACTGTATACTCTTTGGTTTAGAAACTGTTTTCTACAATATACTTGTAAAATGCTTAACACAAAAACTGGTGCCTGTAATGTCTTGTGATAATATCCATTTTAAACAAAAATAATTATGAGAATACTGGTGAAAAGGTTGGCACTGATTTCTCTTGCCTCATTCTCTAAGATGGCCTTTGTTCTTGACCAGAGTTTGTCAAACTTAGGGTTGAGACCCAGTACTGGGTTGCAGAGCCTCAAGCACTGGGTTGTGGCACCCCTTGCTTCCACGGCCAAAAGACTGGAATGCATTCCTCAAGATGCGATTGTTGGGTCATGGGCATAAATGATTTTTTAAACTGAGTTCCTAGGGAAATGATTGAAAACCACTGTTCTAGACTTCATCTGCCCTACTAGTCTGTCCGCCCCTCCCCAGCTATACGTACAACCCCTCCACAACATGGTTTCTTCCCATATACCAACTAGTGTACAAAAGATGACAGATTCAAGTGAGGACTGAGACAGCCATGGCAGAGAGATGTGTTACGTGTTAGCTCTGTGTTCTTGAGGAATCAGAGCATAGTATCC
>ML681979.1:26797177-26808745 GCA_007922195.1 Podocnemis expansa
ATTTAGCTGATCACTCCCCAGCCTGTAGCAGTACATGGGGTTTTTTGGCCCATGCATGGGAACCTCTTCTTTTTGTGGCATGCCTGGGGACCCCTGTCCCCAGGAACACTGCCAAAGATGAGCCACTGTGGTTGACTTCTTTCTGTGGCATGCCTGGGAAGCACTCCCACTCCAGCCGTGACCACTTCTGTATTTTCAGGCAACTGCCACATTTTTCAGCAGAGAGGGCAGCCGGCACCAGCTGAGGGTTGGGTAGGAAGGACCAACACAGGGGTCAGTAAAGGGCATGGGTGGCCAAACTTATGGAACTCAAGAGCCAGACAAGTTGATTATTAAACCTCCAAGAGCTGCACTGAGGCATCTAGTCATATACTTTTACCTAGTAAATTGATTTGCTGACATTCTTCCGTGAGCCACACTTTTTCATTCAAGAGCCACATGCGGCTCCCAAGCCACAGTTTGGCCGTGCCTGGTAAAGGGTGCTGACCCCTGATATAAGCACTAGTATAACCACATTACATTGGTGGGAGAGCTCTCTCCCACTGGTATAATAAGACTATCTTAAATGAGGGATGGTAGCTATGTTGCCAGGATAGCGCTCTGGCTGACATAGCACTGTCTACACTAGCACATATGCTGGCAAATCTAGTGTTGCTCAGCTGTTTTTTCACACCCTGTGTGACAAAAGTTTTACTAACATAAGTGCCAGTGTAGGCAAACCCTTTGTCAAAATAGCTTGCCATACTTTTATTGCAATTCCACTGACATTCATTTTGAATTAGATTTGATAAGTACATTACCTGTGCAGTACCATCCCAGCCTCAATAGTTTCTATATGATCTCTGAGCACCACACAACCTGATCTGCACTAGAAGCTTATATTGGTATAGCTGTGTCACTCAGGGATGCAAAAAAATCCACATCCCTAGAAGATATAGCTATATTGAATTAACCCTTAGTGTGGACAGAATTATTCCATCAACCTAGCTACCATCTCTTGGGGAGATGGCTTACATATTAACTGGAGAACTGCTGTCCAGTCAGCATAAGTAATATATACTTATATTTAAGTACATTCAAAATGCTGCAGTGATGAGGCTGTGGTGCTTTAAGTATAGATATAGAGGCTAGGTCACTACACTACAATCTCATGTTCATATAACTATGTCATTCCTAGGGTGTAGAAAATCCACACCCTAAGTGATGTAGTTATATTGACCTAGCCCTTGTTGTAAGTGCTATGTTGATGAGAGGGGTTCTTCCATCAGCATAGCTACTGCCTCTCAGGTAGATGCCAAGTTCCAAAGGGGTAGTCATGTTAGTCTAGTTCAGCAAAAGAAGCAAGGAGTCCAGTGGCACTTTTAAAGACTAACCAATCTATTTCAATAGAAATCTAAAATAGATATGATAGTCTTTAAAAGTGCTACTAGACTCCTTATTTGTTTCAGGAAGGTGAGAATCTCTCCTATTGAAACCTATACTCAAGAAGAAATGGCTTAAATTATAGCAAGGATGGTTTAGGTTGGGCATTAGCTGAAGGGCTTGTCTACACTGGTGCTGATGCTGGCAAAACTATTGTTGCTAAGGGGTACAAAAAAACACCCCACTGAATGACCAAAGTTTTACTGTCAAAAGTGCTTACATAGTCCACCTTATGTCTGTGTGAGATCTGCTGACATGGCACTCAAGGTTTAAAGTATAATTTGGTGGGCCCCAGAACCCTCCTAAGTTTCCATGACCCCTCATACAGGTCCAGGCCCCCTTCCTGCAGGTACAGGTCTCTTTCAGCCACCCCATCTACTGCCCCCAAACGCCTGCCCCTCACCCCAGCTACTGCCCCCACCCCAGCTACTGACCCTGACCCCCATCTCACCACTAGCCCCTTGAACCTTTCCCCAACCCCCTCCAGAACCCCTGTCTTGCCACTACAGACAGGTATCCAGGTGTGTACCTGGGAGCAGCCATGTTAAATCTTCTCTGGGGCACATCTCCCAATTTACACAACAATGGCCCATGCATATCACTACAGTCATTTTGTGATCAACCAGTACGCCCAGGTCCTTCTCCTCCCCTGTCACTTCCAGCTGATGCATTCTCAACTTATAAGAAAAATTCCTGTTACCTGTCCCTAAGAGCATAACCTTGCACTTGAATTTCATCGTATTTCTAATGCTCCACTTTACAAGGTCATCCAAATTATTCTGCATGCTATCCCAATCCTCCTCCATATCGGCTATACCTCCCAGCTTGGTGTCATCTGCAAACTTAATTAGCACATTCCCACTTTTTGTGCCAAGGTCAGTAACAAAAAGGTTGAATAAGATGAGTCCCAGGATCGATCCTAGGGGAACTCCACTAGTAACCTCCTTGCAGCTAGACAGTTCACCTTTCACTATGACCCTCTGTAGTCTCCCCTGTAACCAGTTCTTTATCCACCTTTCTATTTTCATAGTAATCCCCAACTCCCCCAATTTAACTAATAATTCCCTGTGTGGAACTGTATCAAATGCCTTGCTGAAATCTAAGTAAATTAGGTCCACCGCATTCCCTTTATCCAGAAAATCTGTTATCTTCTCAAAAAAAGGAGATCAGGTTGGTCAGGCATGATCTACCTTTTGTAAAGCTGTGTTGTATTTTATCACAGCTACCATTTTCCTCAATATCCTTAAGTACTTTCTCCTTCAAAATTTTCTCCAAGACCTTGCATACTGCTGAAGTCAAACTGACAGGCCTGTAGTTACCTGGATCACTTTTACTCCTTTTCTTGAAAATAGGGACTACATTAGCAATTCTCCAGTCATAAGGTACAACCCGTGTGTTCACCAATACTTTAAAAATCCTTGCTAAAAGGCTGGCAATTTCACGTGCAAGTTCCTTCAATATTCTTGGATGAAGATTATCTGGACCCCCTGATTTAGTTCCATTAAGCTGCTGAAGCTTGGCTTCCACCTCAGATATGGTAATTTCCACTTCTACATTCCCATTAACTGCCCTACCTCTGTCCCCAATCTCACCATCACCCTCATTAAAGACAGAGGCAAAGTACTTATTTAGATATTCAGCCATGTCTAGATTATCTTTGATTTCTACTCCATCTTCAGTGTATAGTGGTCCAACCTCCTCCTTCTGTGTTTTCTTTCTATTTATATGGCTGAAGAACCTTCTACTATTGGTTTTGATTCCCTTTGCAAGGTCCAACTCTGCTTGGCTTTTGGCCTTCCTCACTTGGTCCCTACATGCTCTGACCTCTAAAAGGTAGTCCTCCTTTCCTATCCCTCCCAACTTCCACTCCTGGTAGGCCTTGTGTTTCCTCCTAATCACCTGTTTAAGATGTACATTAATCCAGCTTGGTTTAGAACCCATGCCTGAAAATTTTTCCCTCTTCTTTGGAATGCAGCCTTCAGATAGTTCCTGCAGCTTTGTCTTGAAGCAGTTCCAAGCATCCTCAGTGTTCATATCCATGAATTCTTTGGTCCAGTCCACTTCCTTAGCTAATTCCCTTAATTTTTTGGGGTTAGCCCTTTTGAAGTCAGACTCTGGTCACAGATTTATTTTTGTTTACCTTTCCATTCAGTTTAAATTGGATTAGCTCATGATCACTAGAACCTAGGTTGTCCCCTGCAACTAATTCCTCTATGAGGTCCTCACTCCTGACTAATACCAAATCTAAGATCGCATCTCCTCTCATTGGTTTGGAAACCGCTCGATGGAGCAATTCATCTATCACCTCCAAGAAAATCTGGAACCTTTTATTGCTGCTAGCACAAATCCTCCAGTCTATATCTGGAAAGTTAAAATCTTCCATAACCACACAGTTCCCAGTAGTGTTTGTTTACTTCCTTAAAGGCTTTAAAGAGTTCTCTGTCCATGTCCAAATTAGATCCCGGCAGTCTGTAACACACCCCAAGCACTAATCCAGGAGAAACTCTAGTAGCTTTCTTCTCCAATGTGATTTTGGCCCAGGTAGACTCTGTCCTGCTAATTTCATCACTCTGATTTTCTTTTCAATCTATTGCATCACTGATATACAATACCACACCACTACCTTTGCCATTACATCTGTCTTTCCTAAAGAGCACAGAGCCTTTAATGCCCATACACCACTTGTGACTACTATTCCAGCATGTTTCTGTTATCCCTATAATATCCGGTTTCAATTCCTCAACTAGTAATTCCAGTTCCTCCATTTTATTACCTAGGCTTCTCACATTGGTATATAAACATTTTAGCTTTTGCTGTTTGGCTTTGCTCACATTCTGTACCCAACATGGCCTTTTATTACTACTGCCAACATCGCCCATCAGACCAGCATTTGTGCTTCCCTCCTTCCTAGCATATATATGGTCTTTTCTGACTTCAGGTTCCTGCCTCTCAATGCTAGTATCAGGCGTAGAGATTGTCCAAGCATCTCCCAACCATCTCCCCACACTCCTTAGTTTAAAGCTCTTAATCAGTTGAGCTAGCCTCACTCCCAGAAGTCTGTTACCCTTCCTACTCAGGTGAAGTCCATCTCTAGCAAATAATCTTCTGTCTATGAATGCCTCCCAGTACCCATATATCTCAAAGCCCTCCTTGTAAGACCACTGCCTGAGCCATCTGTTAACTGCCAGAATCTTCTCACAGCTGTGTTGTCCTCCTCTTGGGACAGGCAGAATCCCACTAAATGTAAGCGGGGGAATGGACCCACTCTTGTGGGGAACTTCCCAGACTTTGTATACCACCCCAGTGAAGGTGGGTAGCAAAAGGATCTGAGTCCCTGCTCCCACTTCCTTTACCCCAAGGCCTGCCTGACCTCAAAGGCTCACCTCCCAATCTCCTGTTTGGAGGAGTCTCTGTAACCCCGACAAGGCTGGGCCCCAGGATTTCTGGGGGCTCGACCCCCACTCTTATCGTGGTCTCTCAGGACAGGGCTAGGGTGTCCCCACTCCAGGGTGCTGACCACACTGACCACTCTTCTGGCCCACCAGTTACTATATACACTATATACAATTTATTTAAGCATACAGAAATAAAAAGAATGACCCAATAAGAAAATAGAAAAAGTGGAGAAAGGTGAACAGTAAACCCCCAGCGCCACCGCCTGGCATGGGAGCACTACAAACAGAGTCTTTGGGGCCTGAGGAACAGTCTCACAGTCTGTCCTCCATGTTGCAAGCCCTCTGCCCAGGCCTGGCTGCAACTGGATGATCCAGGGGGCCAGAGGCAGGCTCCGGCTATGGCCACACGTCCCCAAGCTCCAGGGGCAGGGCCCTTCTTCCCAGCGTCAGCCCCCCTTCACTGTTCCCCAGCTGCTCACCACACCCAGCTCCAGATGGCTGCAACTCCGGCTCCCAGCTGCTGCTCTGGTTCAGTGGGGCTCCTCTGGCCCTCCTGCTGTGGGGCTGCACAGATGAGCTCAGCACCTTGGGCTCCTTCTCTGGCCTCCTGCCCCAGCTTCAGGCACCTCTGGCTCTGTCACTGCCTCCAGCTCTGCTCTGCTCAGCTCCACTTGGCTTTCTGCTGGTCCAGCTGCTGTGGGTCTGCTCTGCACAAATCAGCTCAGCCTGGCCTCCCTTCGTGGGTCCTCTGGCTCCCAGCTGCTGGCTGCTTAGTGCTTCCTCCTCAGCTCGGCCACACACACACTCGCTTGCCCAGGCATGTCCAGCCTGCAGTTTCAGCTCAGGGGCAGGGGAGCACTTTCAATCAATCAGGCCATCCTCGGACACTGGCCTCTCCCACTGGCCCTGGGGCTGGCTGTTTCACAGTCCTGCTTCCAGGTGGGAGTGGCCAATCAAAAGGTCCATTCACTCTCAGTAAGGGGCTATCAGTCCCCTTACATAAAGATTACCTGAGCCTCCAGCTCCTTGAAAGTCCTCCCCAGCTTGGCATAGTCTCCTTTGATACGTTCCGATGGGAATCTAGCTATATCATTCATACCCACATGAAGGATAATCAGAGGATTCTTTCCTGCTCCCGTGAGGATCCTCTTCACCCTCAAATCCACATCATGTATCTTAGCTCCAGGCAAGCAGCATGCCCTCCTGTTCTCAGGGTCACTTCTAGTTATAGAAGTGTCTGTCCTCCTCAGAAGAGAATCCGCAATCACATACCCTTGCCTTTCCTGGAAACAGTGTGCTTCTCCAGTCTATCCCCAGTTCTCTCGGTCCAGGAGTCATGTTGTCTACAGGTGCTGTTTGCAATCCTCTGCATCCGCTCCTGAATGCTCCCTGGGCTCTTATTTATCTCCAGAGGCTCAACTCCCCTTTGAATGGGACTAGCTGCTCTCCTCTTCTTCCTCACACTCCCACCTTCAGTGTTCCCCTGCTGGTCTTCTTCATTTGCTAATTCAGCAAACCTGTTACTGAGTTCTACTTCACCTTCACTAGCTGGTCTTTTTCTCTGCCACCGTCTCACAGTCACATGTTTCCACTGCTCACTTTCCTCACCTAGCAGTCTCCCCTCAGAAGCAGTTGCTCCTGTTTCCATCTGCAGGTCTGAGTTTTTGTCTTCAGCGTCTCCAGTCCTCTGCTCCATCAACTGTTCAACCCCCTTCTAAAGTCAACCATAGTTGCCACCTGCATCTCCAACCCTCAGATTTTCTCCTCCAACAGCTCTATGAGGCAGCACTTCATACAAACAAAATTCTTTGGGGTTATACCCTCCAAGATGATGTACATCTCACAGCTTCCACATCCTCTCATCTTCATTGTCTCTTCCCTTGTTGGAGTGATTTCTACTGCTATCTCCATCTCTGCCATAAGTCTGCCTTTCTCCCTCCAAACTCCCTCTCAAACTTCCCTGTTAACAGCCCTGCTGGTGGTGCTGCAGCTTGCTTGAGTGTCTGCTTTTATAGCTCCCCCAATAGGAAGGCTCCACCCCTAATTGGGGTCACCTGATCCCAACTGCCACTCAGCCCCTACAAACTGAGGGGGGGGGGGGGAAAAAGAAAAAGAAAAAGAAAAAAAGAAAAAAAGCCAAACCAGAAAACAAACACAGAACAGAAAAGCAAACATACACAGCACTCTCAACCCCACAGAACTCCTCTACAGTCCCTAACTCCCTCTCAAACTCCCCTGTTAACAGCCCAGTTGCCTGTTCCTGGTGCTGACATAAGGGCCAATGTAGATAAGCCCTAACTCACATTTACAATATATTGCACATAGAGGACAGCAAATACTTATTGAAATGCAGCATGATAATATAGAAATCACTTAAGTATTCAAAACTGAAATGGTCTTAGGTAAACAGAGTGAAAGTCAATAAGGACAAATGCAAAGTTTCCACTTAGGAAAGAACAATCCGTTGCACATAAACAAAATTAACAATGTCTGCTTAGGAGGGAGTACTGTGGAAAGAGATCTGGGTGTCATCGAGAACCACAAGCTAAATATGAGTAAACACCATTCTGGAATGTATTAACAGGAGTATTGTTAGTAAAAGATGAGAAGTAATTCTTCCATTCTACTCCACCCTGATTAGTCCTCAACTGGAGTATTGCATCCAGTTCTGAGTGCCTCATTTCAGGAAAGATGTGGACAAATTGGAGAAAGTCCAGAGAAGAGCAACAGGAATTATTAGAGGTCTGGAACACTTGATTTATGAGGGAAGATTGAAAGAGCTGGGCTTATTTAGTCTAGAAAAGGGGAGACTGAGAGGGGACATAATACCAGTTTTCAAGTACCTAAAAGGTTGTCATGAGGAGGAGGGAGCAAAAATCATTTTCCTTAACTGATGATGATTGGACAAAAAGCAGTGGTCTTAAATTATGGCAAGGGATGTTTAGGCTTAACATTAGGAAAACATTCCTACCTGTCAGGGTGATTAACCACTGGAATAAGTTGCCTAAAGAGTTTGTGAAATCTCCACAATGGGAAGTTTTTAAGAGCAGGTTAGACAAACACCTATGAGGGATGGCTTAAGAAGGTACTTGGTCCTACCATGTGTGCAGGGGACTGGACTTGATGACCTCTCATGGTCCCTTCCAGTTTCTATAACTGATGCTGCACATCACTCTTGGAGGAAACACTTTTAGTGTTGTCATCGTCTGATATGCTAAATATAATGATTCACCCTTTGTGGTGATAATTGGAATCCAGTTGACTTTATTGGTAAGGCCTTGTCTATACTAGCACTTACACTGGTAAAACTTTTATTGCTCAAGAATGTTAAAAAAGCAAACCCTTGAGTGACATAAGTTTTGCTGGCACACATGCTTGCGTTGACAGTGCTATGTCAATGAGAGATGCTTGCTTGCTACCATTGCTTGTTTAGATTATTTTATTATGCGGGCAGGAAAATTCTCTTCTGTTGACATAACTTGGCTATACAAACACCTTTTAGAGTGGCACAGTTGCTCAATTCAGCTGTGCCACTGTAAATTGTAAGTGGGTAGTTAAAAAGGTTACACTCTGAGTTCAACAGACTGGAAATGGGTGACCTGGATCCATACAGTGTGAATCAGATAAGGGTAGGTACTTTTCTCCCAGAGCCCTATGGACTGGGAAAGAGCAGGGGTAGAGCCCTGCACAGATACAGATATGTGGATCCGCTTCTGATCTGCCTCTGCAAGAAGTGGTCCACAGATATCTGGGTTGTATCTGCAGATGTGGATATAATGCAGACATCCACAGATTTGCAGGGCTCTAAGTGGGGGTGCATTAACCAAAGTATGCCTTGAGCCCTGTAGATTGGGTAAAGATAAGGTACCCCAGTGTGTGTGGGCAACACTGTTAGGTTTGTAAACCTCTGGAATAAATTGCCTAAGACAGGTGTAGAAGATTTAACAAATATCTCTTGGAAACCCAGAGAAATCAAATGAAGTATCTCCATGAAACTCAGAGCTACAGCCAGTGCTTAACATGGGGAAGCCAACTGTGAAACCCAAATTTTTCATGCTTAAGAAGGGATGCTATAAACACATGTAGAGCTTGTTCTAGAGTTGCTGCCTCCTGCAACTCCCTGTGTTCCTGCTTCACTGCCCACTCATTGACCATCCATCATGTACTAAGTAAGTAGTGTATGACCGTAGGGGTGTGGACTGGAGACTGGAAAGCTGCAGAGATAGCAGCTCTGGAAGGTTGGAGGCGAAGTGTCCAGGAGAAGCTGCAGGGAACCTCGACCTTCCCTTGCCAGTTGCCCAGTACCTTGTAGAGACAGGCTCTTAGTCTCAGCCAGACCCTGAGCCAGGCCAGCAGGGAGGGACAGAGCTGGAAGAACTAAGCAGCAGCCCTGGCCCTAGGGCTGTCAACTGTCTGTAATTACAAGGAACATCCCTTATTTCTTCATCTCTGTACTACATCGGGAGTTGCTCAGTGCTGCTAAAAGCAGCAAGTAATACCCCTGTTGAATCTAGGTCATTACTGCTTATTGTTGTTAGCATTAACAACAATAATAATAATTAAAATAATAATATTGGGAGGAGGGCTGGGGTGGGAATTCTAAGAAAACAGTCTCTTGTTTTTGAAATACAAAGTTGGCAAGCCTATGTGACCACACAGGTCCCAGAGACTCAAAGATGCACATCATCTCATCTCCACAGTCACTGTACTCTCCGTCCCAGAGAGACCCCAACCCCGCTGAATGTCACTGCAACCCCATCCCCAAGGAGATTCCCCTCTATTTTGATGTGAATATTAATAATTCCTACAGTGCTAAGCAGAGGCTCCTGAATACACTATTCAGGCTCATAAACAAGGCTCATAAGTGGTCTGTTTGTGATACTATATGGAGAAGACTAGGGCCCAATCACAAAAGCGAATCATGATAAATAATGTTTTGTAACAGGCTGCTCCCAGAATCTGGTCTGGTGTGTCATTGTGACCTCCACTCCTGAACCTTGACTTACCCCACTCTGTCAGGTGACTAATCACTCCTGAGTCAGTCCACACTAGCCTCCCTCGTGTAATTGGTTCCAGGCAAAGGATAGGCACTCTCTGGCCACCTATGGGATGGTCCCCAAGCGAGTACCCCCATGTTACTTGTCAGCTCTGTGTTCTTGAGGTATCAGAGCATAGCATACAGCCTGTGACTCCTACACACACACCTCCCCCCAACCTCTGCTTGAATAGAAACCAAAAAACAGTGAAAAGGCAGTGGGAAACATCCTTATCTACCCATATCCAAAAGCACAGTAAATGGAGCTTCATTTGCACTGAGTATAGAGAACCAAGCTCCAAAGCAAGAAATGCACCGAATTCTGGGACTGAAGAAGCAGGAACTGCACTGGACTTTGCGACTGAAGAAGCAGGGAAGCATTGCATGATGGAGGATCTCACACCAAAACGAACAAGCTCAGAAATTATCAGACCATTCTAGTCATAGACATGATAATGGATACCCAAAATACTGAATCTGTCCGATTGTATTGTGAGCTTCCCTGAACCATTATCCCTCCCCAGCCAGGATCGTGTATTGGCCACTTAAAAAAGTCCTTATAAAAAACCTTTACCCAAATCCAAGAGTGAGTCCTGTGTAGTTCAACCAGCTACCAAACTATGGAAAGGAGGACAGGGAAGTACAAAAAGGAGGACATTGGAGGACACACAGTATAGAAAAAACGTAGTATTAATGTAATTTTCTTCTGTTTTTAGGGGGAATGCTTCCCCCTAAAAATAGGGTGTTTCAGGATGTTCCAGCATACTTTAGCCCCTGTAAGTAAAATGCCAGATAAAATCATGATTTTGAAAATGCCTGCCAGACAGAGGGCGTGAAGGTAAAAAGGAGGACATGTCTTCCTTTTGCCTGACATCTGGTAACCCTAGTCCTGTCTGAGACCTGGTTGAATACTGAATCCTGATGCCTTGATCTAAAGCTGTACCATTTTCACTGGGAATTTGCCTTTTCTGTTCCTTGCTGATTGTTGTGAGAACTTTGCCTGTTTCCATCAAACTTCTGACCCTGATCTGCACAGCTAGGGAACCTTTATCCTACACAAAGTGGTAAGACCCCCCACCCAGGGCCGTAACTACTCTGGAGTGAAAGGGCAAGGCCCTGGACACCAATTTGAAAGGGCACCAGACCCTTCCTTATCCCAAAGAGGAATGTGCCTTAAAGGTGCTTTCCTTGGGGAGCCAGGGAAGGGAACTCCTGGCTGGCTCTGGCTGCAGTGGGGGAAGGGAGCTCCTGGCTGGCTCTGGCTGTGCTGCCCGGCAAGTGCTGCCAGTGCTGGGCTGGAGGGTGCTTCTCCCTGCCACCCGGCAAGTGTAGCCAGCGGGTGCTTCTTGCCGGATGGCAAGACTGGCCAGCGAAGGCACCCTCCTGCCCAGTGCTGGCTGCACTTGCCGGGAGGTGGGGAAAGGCACCCTGCTGTCTGGCATTGACTGTGCTTGCCAGGTGGCGGGGAACCACAGGAGTCCCTGCTAGTGGCAGGGAAAGCCCCCGCCAAGGGTCCCTGCCCAGGGACTCCTGGCTGCTGAAGCTGGATCGGGCCCTTGGGGTGGCAGTGGAGCATCTAAGGCTCCTTGCCCTGGGTGCCATCTTAGGTAGTTACGGCTCTGCCCCCACCCCCGTGTTACCAACGTTGCCCACCAACTTGGGGTATGCTTATTTATTAGGGTTGCTTTCTCTATGGGGAAGATGGTACTTCTATTA
>ML681979.1:26813745-26927914 GCA_007922195.1 Podocnemis expansa
GATCCCACTTCCTCAGATGCTTCGATGCATCTTCGAAGCATCTGAGGAAGTGGGATCTTCTCCCATGAAAGCTCATGCAAAAAATAAATCTGTTAGTCTTAAAGTGCCACACAACTCCTTGTTGTTTTTTACTTAAAATACTAACAAATTTTAAAAGGTACAGCTGTGTTAGTCTAATCCAGCAAAAAAACCAAGGAGTTGTGTGGCACTTTAAGACTAAGTGCCACACGACTCCTTGCTTTTTTTTAACAAATTTAAGTCATATCCGATTGCTTCACAGTTGGGGGGAAATGGGATGTTGCTGTTGCTTGGACTCTTCCTTACAAGCAGTATCTGATCAGCAATCAGCTCTATCTTTTAACAAGTATTGGGCTGGTCAAATAGTGCTTGGTTCTTAGTCAGGCTCTGTATGTAGTCTTTGTTACTTTAAGTGACCATTATACCTTAAATCACAGATACTCAGGTGGTCTAAGTACTAGTACTTAGACCTGGAGTGTTGGAAAGTAACCATACTTTGTGGAGACCACTAGAGACTTCCAGCCTGCATCAGTATGCATTCCCCCACTGAGACATAAAATCACAGAATCTGTATTCTAAGACAGATTTTCATTTTCTTCCCATTTTAGAGTATCAAATTTTTAAACTGTTACATGCTAACAGCTTGAACTGTGTATGTGGTGGGTGTGACATTCATCAGTACATTCAGATGTGGCTGTACATCAGAGCTTGTGTGCCTGCCTGTTTGTTTATTGTATTCAACAGGCAGCTTTGCACATACACACAGACTAATGTCTTACTACAATACATATATCTCATGCAGTGTACTGTATTTTCCCAGTAAAATAAGTTATTTTTAAAATATTTGAAAGATACAAAAATAGAGTAAGTCAGAAAAAGATGATAATGTTCTGTGAAACTAGGAATTTCTTTATTGCGTAAAAATTGGTTTAAACTGAAAACAAATGGGCCTTAAGTTCTGACACTATATTTACGCTCAGCACCCTGAGCCTTCTTGGGGTCTGTATAGAAATCTGTGCTTGTAGACTAAGCAAAGTCTTCAATGCCAGGGACCTTAACCCCCATTTCACACCTTGGGAACATTTGATGGGGTTTCATGACATGAGCTTAATTATAGTTTTAGCAGTTCTAGTGTCACTCCATCTGCCTAATGTCTCCCTTTTAACTGCCACCTTCCATTTCTGCTGGTGATCAAACGGATTTGCACCCAGGAGGGTGCAGCATAACATGCATGTAGTGGTATGGGGTGTGAATGGTTCAGTATGAACATTGTATGCCATTGGCAAATTGGCTAGATGACTCTTCATCTAGAACTTCAGTCACCCAGTTGTCTCAGTGACATTGGGGTGAAACTGGCATTTCCAGCACTGCTCTGGGATTCAGTGGATGCTGTGGGCATTCTTAGACAAAGTGACTCTGCTGACCACATGTGGCACATGGCTTCTTCCCACTCATCCTAGGGTTTCTCAAAAGTAGTTTCCCACACCCAGGGTGTGGATGTTAAGGCCTGATCCCTGTTCTTTGATCCCATTGCCTTTTTATTAGACTTTCCACCAAACCCAGGCCAACTATCTGCATCTTGATTAGTCCATTTCCCAGCTAGGGTTAGGTCTCTGGAATTTTTGCCTGTTAACCATGATTTCAGATTGGGATGGCAGAGTTTGTAGAACTGTTCTGTTTCTACTAACACGGGTTCATCAACTGTGGTAACCCCAAACAATTCCCGTTTTGTTGCTAACCCCTAATCTGACATCAGCACAGTCATATCCTCTTTTCTGAATTCCCTGAAACCTTCTGCTCTGTACTCCAGAGATCAGATCCAACTTTTGAACAAGTTTGTTTACAACAATTAAAGTATTTATAGTCCTTCCATCCCATAAAGACAACAAATGTCCAAGGCTTTTGTTCCAGATACTAGTAAAGCCATTTGCCGTACCATGTCTCCCTTTCTCACCTTATTTCATTCACACTCCATTTCCAAGGCATGCAGGAACACATCCAAGTCACTTCCTTCCCAAAAGCCAGTAAACACTTTGAAGTCTACACCGCCCATTGGGACAGGTACCTGGGCACTGACTCCACCTACTGACAGAGTCTCCATCCTGATGTGATATTGACACTTCTGTCCTTCTCATCTCTTTTAGAACTGAGACTGGTGTTCCTTATGCTGATGCTGGTTATCCTCTTCTCCCATGTAGGTGCTGCTGCTTCTGGCCTTCCAGATACAACTTGATCCCTCTTTCTCTGAAACTTCCCTTGCTTCTGCTCTTAAGCAGCTTACCAGCTCCTTTGGAGGGTTGTGCTTGGTCTTGATGGAACATAGCAGCTGCCTCTGTAAGTTTCTTTCCTGCTTCCCTGGTCAGCATTGACTCCAAGATTTGCTGTCAGCTGACTGGAGGTTCTCTGTGGACTGGACCATCATATCTCAACTGGTCATTAAAATACAACATATCAACTAACTGTGGTTTTGTTCCACCTTCAGGGCTAATCTCCCTTTCTTTGCATAACTCAATCAGCCAACTTTTCTTCAGCTGTTCATAATTCATATGCCTTTGCCTCTCTTTTTGCTATTCTTTTTCACAACAAGACTACTGAGACATTGTTCTCCAAGCTTTTCATTCTACAGTCCTTGTTTTTTTCTGCTATGGGTGCTATTATATATCCCACTACTATCAAGGGCGTTGCTAGCACTGGACACAAGGGGCTCGTGCCCCGAGTCTCAGTGCCAGTGCCCCGGGTTTCCTGGAGACTGGAGACCCGGCCGCTGCTGGCCCAACACGGCCTCCCTCTGGCAGCAGCCAGCCCAGGGCCGTACCTTGGGGGGTGCGGGGCCCAGGGCCAATCAGCCTATGTGGGCCTCCCCCCTGGCCAGTCCGTCCCAGGGGCAGGTTGGGGCAGGGCGGGGTAGGCTGGCGAGTGGCGGGGGCCCTGTGGAGCTCTGGCTACATGCCGCCCCACCCCGCCCAGCCCTGCCCCCTGGGCCAGAACACCACTGGGGAGCCCAGCAAACAGTGGGGCTTGAGGTGATATCCCTGCCCCCAGGGATGGCCCAGGCCCCACCCCCGTCTGGCCCCACCTCTGGCCCGGCCCCAAATCTATTTTGGGGGCAGCAGGGCCCTTGACTACTACCACATCACCATATATGTCACAGTTCAGGGCAACTGCACTTTAATTTTGTCTCAGTAATTCAGCAGAGTCTCCCACTCTTGGCTTTCAGATTTGCACCTCCTGTCTCTCTCTTTCTCCTGACCAGGGTTAGGAGCACCAGAACCTCAGTAGAATTGGGGCCATGAGGTCCCACTCCTCCCTGGTCTACACCCCCACTCTTCTATTTCCATTTCCACTGAGACCATGGCCTCATCCCCTGCTCCTCCTCTTCTTCTTTATGTCCGTTCCACTGTAGGTGTTCACATGTCATGTGAACTGTTCTCAGAAGCTTTTTACTAGTGGTACATGCCAGGTCAGCGCTGGTTCCCTCAACATATGCCTTGATCCCAGGGCTTCAAATAGTGTGTGACTTGCCTGAAGAAAATACCAGTAAGCAACCCACACAGCAGCTGCCTGAAGTACCCAGGAGAGTGACATGTCCCAGTGAAGAGCTGGATTTGTAAGAACTTCAGGCCCAGGATGGAAAAGACAGGGACAGTATACATATGCTTCTTGTATTGGAGGCTGCACTTTGCCTTGCATTGGACAGACAAGACCCAAGTCTAAGCAACTCCTTGGTTAAAAGTGCACTTGCCTCAAACAGAGAATGAAAAAGGAGTTGGGTATCCCCAGCATGTAAGACCACCTGGCACTGTGACACTCCCTGGCAGCCAGAAAATGGACACCTTTGGTGTGGCATCATGCCCCATTATTGTTCTTGAAGAAGAAGATGAAAAAATCAGGCCAGAGATGCTCCCCAACAAGAAGGAACATGAAGAAAGTGAGATCTGTAAATGGATCTGTAATGAGGTGGCAGCTGCCTGTACACTGTGGCATAAGTTTGCAATTCCAAGGGACCCCAGAGCTGACCCAGTACTTACCACTAGGAAAATGCTTTTGGTGATGGAGCAGGTGGTATACACATACCTGCATTGGAATGGATGTGAGCGACACGTCTCAAAGAACAACAGTTATAGAAAGGGTAGTAACAGTTTTTCTTCCCAAGGCCCTGTCCACTGGCCAGGCTGGAAGCCAGTGCCTAGCTGTTGTAAGAGCCTCCTAGGGATGCCAGGCTGCCCTAAGAAGCCCCGGACCCATCACCTGTCTGGGGTGGGGTGCCCAAGAGTAGCTCCTGGCCCATGTCTCCACACGCTCAGCACTCCTAGTCCTAGCACCCCTGACTGATCATGATCAGAGCCCAACAATTTAATTTGCCCGTTTGCAGTTGATGACAGCTTGAGCTTCAGTAACTGGCCATGTGCATATAAACACTGCAAATCCCCAAACACAGAACAACTGTTTTTAAAATGCTTTGTTCAAAACATGTAAGCTTGATGGTTCATACTATTGTCTCTAGTCTGCAAACATATGCAGCGCTTAAATGGGTTGCCACTAAAGTCAGTGAAACTCCATCATGGGGATTTAGCAGAGTGATTTACAAGATTGGGGCCTCTCACTGCAAACAAGTCATATGCTCTGTTTCAGCTTCTTGCTATAACATCACTCATCCAATGATATCACTTATCCAGGCAAAAGCTCCTCTGTGTTGGTTCAAACAACTTACAGCGGCGCTCCATATTTAAGGGCTAGATTTTGTCATCTGTACTCTCAGTAGATAGAGCTTCATGTAAGTAATCACATGGAAGTAACTGGGACTATGTACACAGCAAATTACTACTCCATATGAATAGAGGTGGCATAATCTGGTGCTGTCATTTTCTTTCCTTTGGTTTTTTAGAGCTGTAGGCTTGATCATGAAAGGTGGTCAGCATCCACAGTGCCCACTGAAGATCGGGGGCAAAATGTATTAATGTCATAAACATGCACAATTCCATTGATTTCAGTGTATTTATTCCAGAGGTGATCAACACCTCAGAAAATCAGGCTTCTTGTGAACAGTGAAATATACATGCAAATAGGAGAGTAATTCTTATTGAAGGAAAATCTGTGACTCTTAAGATTTAAATTTCTGGGGTAGACAAAAACAAACAAACAAACAATAAACCCAAAGCAAAGCTCTGAGGCTTTACAAAAATCTGACTGGAGCAAGTCACTTTGCATGTCAAAATTGCACAATTTTGAGTGGAGGAAAAGAGGAAATATCATGAGTGGATGAAAGTGCATGAGCCACATTTTTCCTGTCTGGAAGCAAAAGAGCTTGTTCAAAAACCTGTGACTGAGTTCACATGCGTCTTCAGATTGCAAGAGGAAGCTGATGAGACCACATCTGTTCTCCTGTGCCCCTAGGAGGCTAGGGTGGTGCTGAGTTAGACTAATGACCCCACTGGTAACCCTTTTAGAACATCCTGCTCTGCTGGATGTTCATTGCTCTTATCTTCACAGATATGAGAAAAAATAGTTGTCCGGAAGACCTGCAGCACTAGGCAGTGAGGGATGAAATCAGAAGAATACTGATATTGCTGCTGACTGCAAAATGATAGCCTGAGTTTGTGTCAGTTGGATGACAACAATTCTGTTCCCCTGACACTCCACTAGAAGCACATTTGGGATTTGTTCTGGTTCTTGTCCTTAGGACAAGAGGAGCGATTATATTTATGTATAGATCCTTCCTGTCAGTTTATTTAGAGAAAACAAATTTCCTGCTACCAACATGTGTTGGTAGCATTATTATTGATTGTTCCTGGGGTGTACCTAAAGGGCAGGGGCAAACAGGGGCACAGACCAGACCCTACCTTTGAAATCACTGGGGACTCAGAGCTCCTCCACCATGGGGCTGGCTAGGGCAGGGAAGAGTAAGTTCCTGCTGGGGCCAGGGGTTGGGGAATGAACTCTTCCCAAGGTGGAGGGGGAGGGGAAAGTAACCTGCATATCTAGGGGCAGAGGGGGCACAGAAAGTGTCCCTCCAAAAAGGGTACAATTTATATTCCTGTCCATGCCTTTGAACCTGTCACAAGGTATGCAAGCCTTGTAGTGCTCTCTGCTAACATATTGCTGTAAGGGCCAAGGGGCTTTCCCTCAGGGCCCCTCTCTGACAGGGTGTAAGACAAAATCCCCTGCTGGGGTTGTGCTTTATTAAATACAGAGAAACTTCAAGAAAAAGAAAACCTCTACTTTGGACTCAAGGGTTACACAGCTCCCAACCTTGGAACTTTTGGTTCTGGAGCTCCTCTCCCTTTATGGAGCTTCTCTTTTTGTGAGCACCACCTTCCAAATGAATCCACATGGTCTTTTGGCAGGATCAGGTGCTTGTGAGGCAATTAGCTACCTAAATGAGCTCCTTCTCCTTAAATGATGAGTAGCTTGGAGCCAGCAATCCAGTTTGACGCTTCCATACTGTTGCTTCAGTATGCATGCAAGTGTATAGTGCTTGGCTGCTGAGTAAGCATAAATTATGAACCCAGCATACCAGTGATCCAAAAAGCTACCCACTTCCTTCTGGGTGAAGTTCAAAATATTGGTTATGCTCTGTGAAGTCCTAAAAGGACTATGTTATCAAGTTCCAAAGGGGCGGCCATGTTAGTCTAGTTCAGCAAAACAAGCAAGGAGTCCTGTGACACTTAAAGACTAACAAATTTATTTATCCCATGATTTTCTGTGGGAGAAAATCTCACTTCTTCAGATGCTTTGAAGATGGGGGAACTTACACAATGGGAGAAAAATAAATGCAGGGAAGTATAGGTCATGGGATCAGGTCACACTGTAACAGCACATCAAAGCAGTTGTTAAGATTCAAATACTGACGAAGTAGGATTTTCTCCCACAGAAGCTCATGCAACAAATAAATTTGTTAGTTGTTAAGTGCCGCAGGATTCCTGGCTTGTAAAAGGACTGTATGACTTCACTTTGTGTAGTCATTGCAGTTAAGACTGATCTGTTTCCTGTTGTGCATTTCTTGTTGAGCTGTCCAGGAGCAGTGGCAGGACAATCTCATCAGCACTCTTACTAATGATCTGCCAGAACCAGAGTTTGATGAGTTTAAGGTCAGAAACAGGACTTTTGCCTGATTAAGTCTTTCATCTTTGGTTAATTCTTCGGTTAACTTGTGAACAACCACTACAGCTGTTTACATGGCATATTAACACATTTTTATTATTGAAGACCACTAATTATTATTGGACCACAATTTACAAACTCAAATATGGAAATATAAGAGAATCATATGAGACCTGTTGTTAAATTTGTGTGCCAGTTAGAAAATAACTTCAAGGACAGTGGAAAGGTTTCTATTCTATTCTGAACCTTATACTGCCTTTGTCATCACAGTATGGTACATCTACATTGGAGCCTTAGGTCGATTTTGTCTGTGACTCATAGCAGTTACTTTGATGGCCGCCCCTCCCAGGCCATCATTAAAGTACATAGAACGGAACAATGGCTCCTTCACCTTAACTAGATGGCCCCCTTGAACTCAACTGGATGGCCATTACCACCCTGGGGGCCCATTGTTTTGCAGGACTTGGTGTAGGTGGGCTCTGCCTAACTGCAAGGTCCTGCAGGGCATGACTCATACCCCCATTGTTCCCCGCATTCCCTGTAATCAGGGAAAGGCGGGAAATAGTCTTTAAAAGCTGAGGTCCTGGGGTGCTCAGGCAGGATGGTTTTCAACATCTCTCCTGGCCTGATCAACCAGAAGCTGCCTCCTCCGCTCACGAGTTCCCCCTAGAGCGTATCCACGAGTTACCCCCACGAGTTACTGCCGGCCGATTACGAGTCTCCTCCAGCCTGTAAAGCTGTTACCCTTGCTGCTAGGAGTGGTAAGAGTCTGCCCTGCAACCTCTCTCTAAGAAAAAAGTTATTCTATTTTTTTAGGGCTGCTTTAAAACTGCTTTCCCCAGCTTTACAGGCTTGCGTGTGTACCTTTCTGTTTGCTTGCAGCTCCAGTTTGTGTTAGGAGCTCCCCGTGTCTGTAATTGCTTCTTGCTACTTTGTATCACCCAGTGTATCTCTTTTCCTTCTGGGTTGTTTGAACTTGCTTTAAGAGTATTGTGTTTTGCAACATTGTATAAAGTTAATTGGTAGCCTTAGAAGTCTTAAGTTAGCTGTTAAGATTGTTTCCTTTAGTTCCTAGCCTTTAGAATTGTTTGGCTAACTTGCCTTTGCCCTCCCCTCTGTAACCTCCCCAACTTAAATAAACCTTTTTCTCTTTAATTTTACTTGCTCCCTCTTCATTTCTGGGATCCCCGGTGCGCCTCAACTTTCCTTCTGTCCCTGTGGCTCCCGGCTCCCGAGCCGCTCTCCCCGCCCCGCTACCCTTGCGGCTCTCTGCGGCTCCCGAGCCGCTCCCGCGGCCACCATCGGTTCCCCCGATCCCTGCCGGACTCTCTAGCGCCCCCCACCGCCACTTTTTCCCTGGCTCCCGCGGCAGCCCGCCAGCCCTCCCTGTCCTCCGCCGCTTCCTGCGGTTCCCGGCTCCCGAGCCGCTCCTACGGCCGCCCTTCCTGCCCCGGCTGCCAGCCGTTCTTCCCCCCCTCCTGCCCCCGGCTCCTGAGCCGCTCCCGTATCTGCCGCCTTCCTGCGGCTTCCCGCGGGCTCCCCGCCCTTACTGCGGCTCCTCCCCCGCTTTCCGCGGCACCCCGGGTCCCAGCCGCTTTTCTGCGGCGTGCCGGGCTCTCCAGTGGCGCTCCCGCTTTCTTTGCGGCTCCCGAGCCGCTCCCGCAGCCACCGCTGCTTCCCCTGAACTTCTGCCTTCCCTGCCAGCAGCTTCCCCCGAACCCCTTCTGCCTTCCCTACCATTTTGCCCTCCTCTGCTTCCCTCACAAACCCCTGAATCCCCTTTCAGCCCCTCGTGCTTCTCCCCATTGCCCGCACTCCCAGGCACCTACAGCCCCTCTCCTGCCTCTGTCCCCTTACCCCAACCCCCCACAAGCACCTCCTCACCCCGCTGCCTTTCGACACCCCCCCCACTTGCCTTTACTCCTCTTCAGGCCCCAGCTTCCCTGCTACTTATCTTCTCTGCCACTGCGGCACACTAATTTGCATTGTACCCCCCTCCCCCTTTTCCTATAGCGTGTTAACGTAGCCTTTAGGTTATAGTGAGTAGGGCTATAGTGTTAGTAGGTTAGTTGAAGAACCCCATTGTTCCCCAACCTGTCCCCACTCCCGAAAGTTAGGTACCCCCCAACACTTTACAGAAACCACTGTGACAAACACGACATACACCGACCACTGCTCACCTTACCCTATACTCATTTTAATAAAGTGTACCCCAGATCCACCCCGTACCCCACGGGTGCCGTGGTTGCCCCCCAAGATCCTCAAATCTTCAAACCTGCTGGCAGGGTCAGATTTAAGGAAGGTTAAGTCAAACTACAGACTTCTGTGGCCATACTGTGTTTCCTTAAGTTGACTTAACACCACCTCTTAAGGTCAACTTAATGCTTAAGTCGACCTTATTAAGTCAACTTAAGCCAGTGTAGACAGGGAAAGCCCTTAAGTTGACCTACTTGGCCTCCAGCTACACACAATGGACCACTCCTCCATGGACCTAGCACCTGCCAGTGTGGACGTAGGGCAGTCGACAGGAGTTGTAAGTGTGGACTCTCTAAGTTGACTTAACAAGGTTGACTTTAAGTCAACTTAAAGTCAACCTTGTTAAGTCAACTTAACAGCCTCCAGTGTAGACATACCCTATGTGACTGCCTTCCAGTAATGGATTAAGCAACAGGCATAACATCTGTCACACATGTATGCAGTGCAGCTGTAGCTGTCCCAGTTCCAAGATATGAGAGAGACAAAGTGGATGATGTAATATCTTTTATTGGACTAACTTCAGTTGATGAAGGAGAAAAGCTTTCAAGCCTCAGTAAGCTTTTCTTCAGGTCTTCTGTCACCCATCAGGTATTTTAGTGTCCATATTTTTCTATCTATTTATTTATAATGCTGAAAAAATTATTTAACATTATTCATATTTAAGGTTTCCCATCATGATTTCATTATATGCCTGCATGAGTAAAGACATACTTTATTGGTATACCTTAGATACAGCAGCGGGTGGCACTGTTTCATTTAAAATCCTGACTGGAAAAAAAGATTCCATGTATGAGATTTTCCTTGGCTAGAGAAAGCAAGTTAAACTGTTGCTGCATTTTCTTATATCCTGTTGGTCCCACTTTAAGAAGCAGAGCCGTAATTATGGCGGGGCCAATGGGGCAAAGGTCCGGGTGGCCCAGAGTGGCTCAATGGAGCCGCTCTATTAAAGGGGCAGCTTTGCGGTGCCAGTTTTAAGTGCCGCTAATGGGAAGGGGTGCGTTCCAATTGGAACACGCCCCAGCAGCAAAACACCACATTATGGCTCCGTTAAGAAGACCTCTGTGTAGTTGTATAGTTACACATCATGAACAAGATCCATTGCCAGAAATCTGTTATAGGCAGATGAGTACTTGTTTTCCTTTTCAAGAAACAAGTTAAGCCTGTTTTAGCTACAGTTCCTGTTGATATTGTGTAGAAGGTGGGGAAGTGGATAGAATTACAGCATCAGCCAGGGAGGATCAATAGTGCCAACCTAATTCACAACTTGTATACAGCACCGTAATGGCTTTCTCTCAGGCTCTGGAGTTAAATGAGGACATAATTGAAAATTGTTTGCCTTGTAAGATTGTCCATGTATTGACATGTGTCTTTATTATGATATTCTAGCACTCGTACTACAAAATAGTCATGTTTAATATCTCCATAGAGAGACCTTAAATTTTGGGGTCAGAGTTAATCAAGGAAAACACAAGAAAGCAATAGGAAAATATGTATTTGAATAAAGTCACAAAGCGTACAACTTTGCTGTTGTGGTACCAGTCAGTCATTCAGAGGAACCAGATAAACAATGATGAGATACAAGATCAAATAAAAGTTAGTATATTTGCTAGCAAATCTGTGTGTGCCTCATAATAGGAGGATTATATAGTTCTGCAGGTTAGACAGATGGTTGCCTCTTTTGCACAGCATGGAGTAGAAATATGTCAAGGTGGTGAAATCATTTAGAGAAGAAAGGCAGTTATGGAGGCATGTTCCCTATGTAGGTGCCAGCAGTCCCTGTACTCCAACGGGGATGGTGGAAGAAGGAAGACCAGAGGCAATCAAAAGGGGAGCAGGGTTTGGAAGCCATTGCCCAGCGTGGCCTGCTCCCATTAGAAAGCAGCATACAAAATATTACTAAATCATGTGTAAGATAATGCTGACCAAGTAAGAATAAGCTTATCTGACTCTGGCAGTACAGTGTGTTTTCAGCTGTCTGGATGCATTCTGTCTGCTCCAGATGACTCAGGCCTCCCTGTCACCGTACATTTTGCTGCCTGTGGTCTAGATGGGGAAGGGAGATAGATGGACCTACACTCACTCTCTCTGCTGTTTGATCACAGATGCACAGACTGCTCGTATATTCTGGGTCAATGGTGTCTTTATCTATGGGTTATGTCCACACTCACTCTTTAAATCAAAATAATGCTAATTATTTTGATTTGAAAGATTGCATGTCCACACTACATTTCCTTATTTCAAAATAAGGAGCTACCTCATTTTGAAATAATGAAAGTCATTTCGATATAATAAAACCTAGTATTATATCGAAATGATGGTTAAATCAAAATGTTATTTCAAAATAACACAATGTGGACATGTTATTTCGATTTAACTGTTATTTCAATTTAACACTTTTTGCTTTTCTTCTTCCCAGGGTGCTTTCCTTTTTCTATATATTGGGTGGGGGCATGGCCCTTCTAGAGGGCCATGTTGCCACATCTCCCATGGTGCCCCTCTCCTAAATTGAACTAGCAAGTCCTGTCCATGGACGTGCTAGTTCGATATGAGTTTTTAGTGAGGGCATGTTAAATCAGTTTAACTTGAATCAATTTAATGCTTTGTATATTGATTTTATTAAATTGATTTAACTTAAATTGATTTAACTGCTGAAGTGTGGATATAGCCTATAAGTCCTGAGACAGAGCCACCCGGTCCTTCCAAGAACTCAGAATGAACAGCTGTTACTTAGAAGTTACATAAGTTCACCCATCTTCGAAGCATCTGAGGAAGTGGGATCTTCTCCCACGAAAGCTCATGCAAAAAATAAATGTTAGTCTTAAAGTGCCACACAACTCCTTGTTGTTTTTTCACTTAGAAGGGAGCCTGTCTCACAAGTTATTTTGCCATCATGATGTGCCTGCATTTTGTGCTTCATGTACTTTTTCAAGCTCATTTTGTTGGTAATTTTCCTATTCCCCTTCTTGCAGGAGTGGTACTACAGTTAGTGGCATTTTCTGGAGCAAAAGAAGGCTTGGGAAAGCATCCCCTATGTGCCCTTACCGCAGTCTGGAATTCTGGACTCATGGGGGAAGGGGAGCATATGTGGCACTGTCTCTGAGGTGGTACAGTGGCTGTGTTACCCTGGGACCCTGGAGACATTGTGCTCTTTGAAGTACACCACCTTCAGGAGTTACTGCTAAAGCACTGCATTCCCTCACTACTCCCAATGCATTAATGCCTTATTCAAGCCTACTGTATACCTCTGCTGTCACTGCAGATGTCTGGCAGAATAAGCGTAAGTCACAGTACAATACATTCGACGATGATTGAAAACAAGAGTGTGGGTAGTGGGGCAGTCCTGTGAATTCTGGAATACTAACATGTTGCTGAACTCCTCACAAGGTATTGTAACAGATTCTTTTTTATTTCGTGCTGGGAAAAGTTGATAGGAGCTGGAATAGGCAACTGTAGATGTCAAGGACAGGAAATGCCCAAGAACAAGTTGCAGCTGCCTGTCTTAGAATTGGAGTGGTTGTTGTTATTTTGAATTCTCCCCATTGAGAGAGTTCTGCTTGATCTCAGAAAAGCTGTTATGTATGGTATGGATCTGAATGCAGAATAGACGAGAATCTGTTTCTGCCATTGATAAGAAGAATCCTTTATGCACAGACTACAGGAAGATGAAAAAAGATAACAGCTCTAAATCTGCCCCATAGGCCATGATGCCACAGCTAACTATCTCAAGGAAGATGAAATAATACTGTAACTGAAAGACTAACTTGTGAATTAGGAGTCTAAGCACTGTTGCACTACTAGACAATGCTGAACACAGGAAACTGGAAGGCCTAATGCAGAGGTGTCAGGATCTCAAATGGGATGGAGGAATAGAAACCTATTTCTTTACTTTGTAGCAGAAGACTTCCAGGGAGAAAGTTGGCAGATCTGAATATAGGCTCAGATTCAGAATTTAGGCATGGAGATGATTTCTGATAATAATAATGCTTATTTCTTGCATAGCACTTCTCATCCATAAACTTCAAGACACTGCAAATGTAGGTGGTTACCGCTCCTTTTTTACAGATGGAAAAACAGACAGGTAGGTGACCTGCTCAAGGTTACACAGCAAGTTAGCAACAGACCTCTGATGGGACCATTTCTAGAGGGGTGCGGGGCCCTGGGTGAATTGCCCTCTGTGGCACTGGGGGATGGGGCCAGCCAGCCCAGGGGAGGGGCAGGCCCCTGCAGCAGCTGACCCATGCTGGGGACTGGGCTTGCCAGCCAAAAGCAATGGCCCAGTTCAGCACTGCTGGTCCCTCCCTACCCGCTGCTTTCGGCTGTGTACTGGAGCAGCAGGGAGGAGGCAGTACAGCTGGGGGCGCCTCGTGGGGCCTCCCCAAAATGCAGGGTCCTGGGCAGCTGCCCCACTCACCCTACCCCTGGCTAAAACACATTCTTCTTGATTTTCAGTTCACTGACACATTAGAGTCAGAGGGGTTCATGGACAACCTGAAGGAGGCTGCAATCCATTTCAGAATTACTTCTTGAAAATTTAGCCTCTGACACAGTCTGATACATGAACTCTGTTGAAAATGTTTTTGCTTAGGACTAGCATCTCAGTCTTCTTTCATCCAGCATCACAGCGTGCCACTGCCTCAAGTTACGCCTTTCCACAGGCAAACAAAACAGCTACAACTGGTGCTGTGCAGTGCAGGGGCATTGCTGGCTGGGGGAGGGACCTGGGGCATGGGCCCAGGCCTCGCCCCCGGCCTGCAGGCCCCCCCCCCAGTCAGCAGGCCCCGTCCCCTGGCCACGGACAGGGCTAGGTGCGGTCGCGCCGCCGTGGGCGGCTAGGCCCCACATCCCCAGCTGGGGCCAGGACCGGAAGCAGCTGCAGGAGGCTAGGCCCAAGATCCCCAGCGGGGGACGGGGCCACCGCAGCCACCGTGGCTGCCGGCAGCTGGGCCCTGGATCCCCGGCCCGATTGGGCCAGAGATCCGGGGCACTGGTGCTGGGGTTCAGGGCACATGCCCCAGGGTGCCCAGTGCTAGCAACGCCCATGGTGCAGTAACTCTGGTTTACTAACAAAGGATATAATTTAACTCAGAATTAAAAATTCCCAGGTCCTTTGTACAGATCACCAATCCGTCAAGCCCCTTATGGGTTCCTAATTCCCTTCTAAATGTTTTTTCTCTGCTCCACACTGCAGGTGGTTCCAGCCAGGTCTTTTCCTCTGGCAGGTAGGCTATGTCTACACACAAGGCTTTATTTTGAAATAAGTCATTCCAAAATGACTTATTTCGAAATAAAACCTTTATTTCAAAACAACTTATTTCAAACTAACAAAAAGTTAGTTTGAAATAAGGGAGCCCCTGAAAGTGAAATAGTAGGTCCTATATGTGGACCTGCTATTTCGCTTCAGGAGAGGGACACCCTGGGAGGTGTGGCAACATGGCCCTTTGCAGGCCATATTGCCATCAACCAGGATGGAGGGGGGAGGAGGGCTTGCCAGGAGCCTGGGGGGTGCTGCGGGTCCCCAAGCTGCTTGCCCAGCAAGGAGGTAAAATCAGGAAGAGGAGGATTAAAAAGAGACCTACGAGAAAACAAGCGGCATAGGGAAATACAGCAGTGGACAAAGCAGCAGGCAAACAAGCAACAGAAAATAATGGCAATAAAGACAAGAAACAGAGACTTTTAACCAAGATAGGTCAGGCAACCAGCTGTTGAGCCAATTCCATATAGTTTGGGGACTGAAAGAAGTGTTATCCAACAATATCTTATGGAACAATCGTAGGAAACCTGGATGAGGTGTCTACAAAAACATGCCATGGATCCGTAATCAGTAAACGCAGCACCCAGAACACCAAAGGAGCCCAAAGATGACATGTGTCCCTGATTGTCAGAAAAATAAGGGAGAATAGTGGGAGCAAGTGGACTACTACTCTTGTTCCGCATCTGCTCACCCAAGTGTGATTGTATTGGCTACGTTCACACACAGGGGGTTATTTTGATACAAGTTGTTTCGAAACAACTTGTACCGAAATAACACCTTATTTTGAAATAAGTTAATTCGAATTAACAGTTTGTTAATTTGAATTAAGGAAAAAAGCTCAAAGCAAAATAGCATGTTCAGACAACAGTTATTTTGAAATGAGTCACCGTTGTTTCGAAACAACATGTTCTGACGGCATTGTTTCAAAACGATCATTTTGAAACAACGTTGTTTTGTCCCCACATGGGGTTTAAGTTGTTTCGAAACAACGGTGTGTCGTGTGAACATGGCCTTTCTTATTTTGAAACAACCTCTGTTGTTTCGAAATAAGACTGCTGTGTGAACACACCCATTTAGACAGCCAGGACCAGCAGGCCAAAATAACAGGAGCCTGACCGGTTGGCAGGAGTCACTTGTAAGCTGAAGTGCCACAAATGTAGTAAGTTAAATTGGATCTGGAGTATAAACCACTGGAAATAGAGGGGAAGCTCCAGTGAAAAGTAATGTTTCAAGCCGAGCTTTACCTGGCTTAGACAAAAAGGATCTAGCACCCGTGAAGAACCCAGAGCTATTAGAAATGAAACAAAGGGGGCAAACACATTATAAGCCAGACAAGTAGATGAGCGTTGTGTTACTGAATTCGGGAGCAGAAAAGGTCCAGGAAGAACCAGAAACCCACGAGGTAGTTCAATAGCGAGTGTTGTTACAGGTAGAAGCAAGAGGGGAAGAAGGATTTCAGGAGGGTCACTGTGCCATAAACCAACACCATTCTAGGAGGTTCCAAGGCTAAGCGGGAAGTGGGAGCACACCCAGCAGTTTGTTACATTTAAATCCTATAAATTTAAGCTTACATTGAGGATTATAACATACCAGAAACTATGCTGCAAAACACTATAGCAAAATTGAAGTGGGTATCTTGTAAACCTTAGAAGCCAGAAATTTGCACATATATAAATTACAGGTAAGAATGATAACATTTTGATTTCATGGAGCCCCACAGACTTGCTGGGACCTTACTAAAGAGTCTCTAGGGTATTTTTCCTTGCAGATTGTAAGAATGTGGTAGTGGCAAATCCTCTGCAACAACAGGGGGGAGGTTACTAGCACATATGCCCTGTGTTTTTAATTTTCTTTTTCTGGGGGGGCGTAGATCTTTTACAGTGTGAAGCATGTATTCACAGAGGCAGTCCATGGCACTTGAGTGCTGTAATGGTGAATAACAAAACCTGAAAGGGATCTTTTAAAGGCTTTTGCTAACAGTGGCAAGGACCGGCTTAACACAAGGACAGACTTTTATCCATTCTGAAAAGGTACATACAACTAATACAAATTTATAAAAACACACTTGGGCATTTGTATGAAATTAATTTCAAAATTTACAAAAGGTCCCCTTTTTGTCTTGCCAGGTTTGTCAATATTATGGGCTTGACAAATTGCACAGGCATAACAGTACTGATCCTGTAAAATGGGTTACTTCTAAGTACTTTGTGTTGTAAACGGACAACATATGTAGCCACAAGCTTGACTTGTAATTTTTTTTGTTTGTTTGTTTTTGTTTTTTTTTTTACAAGACCCATCTTCATATAAGAAAAATCAGGATTTTCTAAAGGAGTATTTTAAAATTCCACTTGAGGCATTGTTAACTGAGTGGTGACAAACAAGCAATTATGAGGTTCCCCATCCAGGAGAATTGGGAATAAAAAAATGGGATTTAAAACAGAACAGCAAATAAGAGTAATATTGTTTGCAGAAAACAAAAAATTTATATTAGATTAATTTAGCCTGAAAAAAATGCTGTATTTAGTTTATAAAAGGACCGCTGCAACAGAGTGTGGGAAAGCAACCCTTTTCCAGGCTGTCCTTACGAGAAGGAAATTGAGGATTAAAGGGTTGGGACATGGGCAGTGGAGGCATTGTTGCAAAGTCAAGTGTCACTTCCTGCTGGCCGGGCCAGTAAGGACACTTTGTCTTTCAGTGGCCCAATTGTCCACAATAGTGGCATGTGAAATTTTTCGGAATGTTGAAATGAGCCCCATACCACATCCCCATTAGCAGCCAGGGATCCCTTGCATGGCTGCAGATGACCCTAAGAAAGTTTTTAAGCCATCTATATCATTTTAGGAGAAGGCGGGGTGATTAAGCCTGCTTCTGGTTCCCACATTCAGGCTCAAGGCTAAGACAGCTTGCAGAAACAAAAAAGAAAGGAAAAAAAAATACATTACAGCCAAGTTTTGCAAACAGCAAAACACCTTATATCAGGCCCCAGCCAGTTTTTACAGGAGACTGACTTTAGCTGGTGCTTTGGGCATGGAGCCCAGCATTAGTTTACAGTCAGGTCGCTCACAGGAGTGGTGTAAATACCATGCTACCATTTTGTTACAAAATTTTTTGCTTTAGCCCTACATTATAACCCTGATGAGCAAAAGTGATTTGATTGGCAAAGCATCCTTATAATTAACAAATGGCTGCAGGACATTTAGCGGGATGGCTTATGCCATTCAGTTTTCACACCAGCCACGCCCCCTTTTGAGGTTGAACAAACTATTTGGTTTTTTTTTGGACTCTCGAGAGTTCATGACCACAATTAGCACTGCAAAATTTAGGTAACCTGCCATCTGCAGCTTATTTGTAGTATTTAATATTATACAACTTAAACTTATAGCTACCACTGTGACATGCTACAGGCTTTATTGTACCAACCAATATAATTTAGGGCCTGTCACATTTGCCATAGTTCCTTTTAATTTTGGACCAAGGCTTCCAAAGGGAAGCCTCGTCAATCTACAACTTCATTACTTTCACATGAAGGCCTACTTAGTGCCTTAACGTTACCAAAATGCCAAAGGTTTGTTCCCATTTCTATTTTACCCCCAGGATGGTGTTCATAACTTAATGCTTTTTCTGTTACCCTGGGGTGAGGGGAACAACAGATTCTCTCCACTACTCCCACAAATCACTTGCTTAAACCAATAGCTTACATTACAAAACACAACCAAAATTATACCAATATCAATATTCACATTAATTCCATCAAATTGCAGTCACAAAACAACCAGATTGCATGATTTGTACCTGTTGAGGGGCCACACCCAGATAGTCCCTTAGCTTCATTTGTAACTAGAGGTCAGAAGTCCTTTGCAGAATGATCCCCTGGCTCAGCTTCTTCTTTCTTCCACCCCCTTACCATTATTGCTGGAATTTTACACATTTCCATTGCACATTTTAGGGTTCCCGTTTGATGCAATCAGGGCTCAAAATTTACTTGGGACATGGTGGGGTGGTGGTTCTTTGGAGGGCAGCAAGGGTGGATTATTACCACAACCTCCTCTTTCTTGCTGGCTCTCTGCTGCACAGCTTCCAAGGGCATAGCCAGCAGGGAGTTTTTTCTTCAGACGCACTCTGATAACAGTCTGTCTCAGCTTTTCATCCTCAGTTGTTAACCCCTTTTTCCACATCACTACTGTTATAGGTCTCGGGTCCCAATTTCCATGGTGGAGGGCGTGCAGCTTTGCCAAGAAACCAAGAACCTGGGCTGATTGCTTAAGTTGGGGATACAATGACACTTGAGGTGTACTGGGCTTATTTAACAAATTTGACTGGCCAGTAGTATTTTGGGATTTTTAACTTTAAAACTGAGTTTTTAGCTTGTCCTGGGAGTCCTTTAGACTCCTGACAACTGATTTTTGGCTCCTTTTAGACAAATTTTTTTTTTTTTACAAGAAACTGCTATAAATGATTATCCCTGGTATACCAACTTCATTTAAATAAAACCAAACAAAAATCAGGCCCATAGTAAGTATACACATAATACCCTGGAGTACCCAAAGGGGGGAAGCAATTTTAGTTCTGCCTATTCCCATTATTCTCAGACCACTCGCTTCACAGTTCACTGCTTGAGCCTGAGAAGGCTCTGGAGACTGAGGCACGGCATTAGGTCGCCATTCATCAGAATCTGGAGCACTGGCCTGAAGATAGGAAGGGGGTGCAAGAATCTTGCAGGCTGTCATTGCCATTTTTGGCTGCCGGGCATCCTTGTCCTGCATGTCTGCCCACACATACCAGTAATCCAGTTGTTTAGGGTCTTCTAATCACGATCACAAGAGTTTCAGTTTGCAATAATTATAAGTTCCCCACTCAGGCCAAATAAAATTACCTTGTGTATCAAGAAACCTTTCCCAGTTTCTACTAAGGACCTCAGCCTGCTTCTTAGACATGCCAGGCTGCACCGGAAGCTTTCCCCGCTCCCATGCCTGCAGGAATTTTTCCATGAGCGAGCCTGCTGGGATCTTACTCCCGCTGGTCCCCATATTCTAACCCTATTATGACACCGGTGTCCCTTGGTTTTGATTTCTTATCGGGGACGTCTTAGTGACATTCGAAGATGCCAAGACTCACCTGCAGTTCCGCTCCTCAAGCAGACTTATCAGATACTCACACAAAACACAAATTTGAAGCATGGGGAAGTTAGATGATTGTCCGTCCTGTTGTGGGTAACAAAACCCAGACCACTTTACAGCCTCACTTGCCCTAAGGTTCAGGAAGGCGCCTTTCAGGGGGACCCAAATGATCCAAGGTGCCGGCGAGTGGCGATTCACTGGTCCCTGGGGTGGTATTGGCAAGCAGAGGGTCCTGGCGGAGTCGCCAAAATTGTTGAGAGAAAAGTTCGTTCTCTGCTCAGGTCAATGAAGAGCCAGACAAGAGGAGGAAGAATCACAGGTTTATTAGCACCTAGAGCTACTGGGTGCGGCTGGCCCCCACTGGCCATTGCCCAAGATATTTATACAAGGGTACAAACAACTTTCAGGAAGGGTTAAACAGTCTCCTAATAAGGTAACAAAGCAAATTGTCCTAAACTATTGGAGAAAAATCCTCCTTGCCTTGGCTTACATAGGTATTTGCAGGCCTCTACTCCCTACAATCTTATCAGTGGCCGAAGGTCAGGGCTGGTATCCGGCAGATGTTACAAGTCAGAATTGCTGACACCGTTACAATGCTGTTAAACAATGGAAAATGGTTCCCCTTATGCTAAGGGCACAGAGAGTAGCTTGTCCTAGGAACCTAAATCCCTTCACATTATGGAATATAGGTAGAGGAAGTATATTTTTTTTCTTCTGAAATGAACCAGGCCTCTAAAGTCTGTAGTTATGTTCCTTTCCACACTATTTTTCAAATACACTGTCTTGCAATTTCCCAATGGTGCTCTACTTATTTGTGCTTCACTGCAGTTCTAAAAGATTTTAATCTTAATTAAAATAAATTCAAAAATGACCAAATTAATATCTGAATAGCTGAATTAATTATTATGGCTTTTGTTTTCTCTGCTCCAGAGACCTGACACTATGAAAGAAGGAGAAACAATTTACTATGTTATGCACCAATGCATAGTATGCCTTGAATGGCACAGACCAACCCATGAAGTAATAGAATGACACATATGTCTATTTTTTAAAATTTGGATGTTTTGGGAAAAATTACAAAGTCAAAAGGGTTGCAAGCTTGTCATACCCATAATGTAACAAGAACTGATTTCTTATAATTCAATTAATTTCCAGTGGAGTCCTGCCCTTTCTCAGCTATCTGATCACAAGATGCTTGAGTCATCATATTATTACAATTGGAACCACCTAGATTAAAATATAACATCAGCATCTTTCCCCAAAAGCCTCCCATTCAGTGACTCCCATCTAAAAAATGTATTCTGGTGTGGAAATGCAGTACAATATAAATGCAGTACAATTCCTGCTGTGCTAGGCAACATGTATGGGGAGAGTGGGTTTATGGCTGTGGTCCCCAAACTTTTTAGGTCACCCCCCCCTTATCCTGGTCTACAGCTCCTCTTCCAGCTGGGGCTGGGAGTGAAGCCATGGTCGGGGCGAGGGTATGTAGAATCATAGAATCATAGAAACTGGAAGGGACCATGAGAGACCATGGCTGAGGAACAGGGCTGCAGTCAGGGACTGAGGTTGGGAGTAAGGTCATGAGGCTAGTGTCTGAGTGAGAACAGCTGCCAGGGGCTCAGGAGAGAGACCAGGAGCTGAAGCCAGAGCAAAAACCAGGCCAGGGACAGAGCCAGAGACAGGACCTGGGAGCATAGCTGTGGTGGATAGGGGCTGAGACTGGGAGTGGGGCTGCCACAGCTGGTGGCCAAGTGTGACACAGTGTCTGGGGGCCAAAGCTGCAGCCAGGAGTGGGGCTGTGGTGGCTGGTAACCAAGGTTGGGAGTGGAGCTGGGGGCCAAACCGGGGACAGACTCCAGGGGGCTTGACTAAAAGGCTGTGTTCACACAGCCTCCTTATTTCAAAACAACGGAGGTTGTTTCGAAATAAGGTTTTGGCTGTTCACACGACGCACGGTTGTTTCGAAACAAGTTAAACCTAGTCTATGGGCTAAACAACGTTGTTTCGCAATGGTTGTTTCGAAACAACGCCGTGTGAACATGTTGTTTCGAAACGACGGTGAGTCGTTTCGAAATAACTGTTGTCCAGAATCACTATTTCGATTCCGGCTTTTTTTCCTTATTTCAAATTAACATTTTGTTAATTCGAAATAAGTTGTTTTGAAATAAGCATTATTTCGATATACGGTTGTTTCGAAACACCCGTATCGAAATAACCCACTGTGTGGGAACACAGCCAAACAGAACTTGGGATGGAGCAGGACAGGGCTGTGCTTCCTACTCGCGGGCTGGCCTGGGCCTTGCCCTCCCTCCAGTGTTCCTCTAAACCGCTCTATGGGGTTCACCTCAAAGTTTGGCACCTCTGGTTTATGAATTGGGGTGATGTATCGATCTGCTTTATGTCATTGTTTGAATAATGGGAGCTAGATATTAAGCTATTTCTTAATGGTGTCAAAACACAGTGACTATGTGCACACCTAGCTGGCTAAATCGCTTTAACTTAAATTGATTTAACTAAATCGATATAAAAATCATTAAGTCGATTTAAGCTAAAGTGATTTAACAGGTCCACACCAAAAAAGCCCAGATCAAACTAGCATGTCCGGACATAGGACTTGCTAGTTCTATTCTGGGGGCAGGCACCATTGGAGGTATGGCAAGATGGCCGCCTAGCAGAGCCATGCCCCCGGCCAATCGCATAAAAGCAGGAACTGCCCTCAGCTCCCTGTCCATTCTGGCTGCCAGGGGACTGCAACAGAGATGGCAATGGATGCTCCCCAGCTCCCATTCCATCATTGTGCGGCAGCCAGGCCCTCTGCAATTCTGCAGGGTGCCCTCCAGCATTGGGACACATTGTTCCTGGACCGTGATGTTGCTGAGCCTGAAGCCCTTAACATTCTTTTGCTGGGTCTCAGAGCGGTCTTGGTTCCCCTCCCCGCCTCTGTGCCCCAGTGCATCTGGGCACAGGAGACCAGCATAGATTGGTGGGAGTGGGTAGTGCTGGGAACCTGGAGCAATGAGCAGTGGCGCAGGAACTTCTGGATGAGCAGGGAGACCTTCATCCATCTGGTCTCAGAGCTTGCCCCGGTCCTGCGCTGAAGGGACCCTGTAATGAGACCTGCCATCCCTGTAGACAAAAGAGTGCCCTTCGCTCTCTGGAAGATGGCCACTCCTGAGTCCTACAGGTCTGTGGCACACCTCTTTGGCATGAGCAAGTCCACTGTCGGGGAGGCTTTGCTCTAGGTTGCCAGTGCCATCAACGTGGTCCTGCAGCCATGCCTTGTCACCCCAGGTGAGCTGCAGGACACCATCGTCGGCATCGCTGCTCCAGGGTTCCCGAACTGCACCGGGATCCTAGATGCCATCCACGTCCTTCTGTGAGCTCCGGAGAACCGTGCGGCAGAGTACCGAAACCGCAAGGGATATCACTCCATCATCCTTCAGGCCCTTGTGGACCACCGTGGTGTCTTCCAGAACAGCTATGTTGGATGGCCAGGGAGGGTGCATGATGCCAGGGTCCTCTGGAACTCCACCATGTACCGGGGCTTGGAGGTGGGCACCTTCTTCCCCCCCATGACATCACTGTCGGGGAAATGGAGGTGCCTGTCCTCATTGTTGCCGATGTGACTTACCCCCTTCACTCCTGGATCATGTGCCCCTACAGGGGACCTCTTGACGCTGGCTGCCTGCTGTTTAACCGCTGCCTGACCCACTGCCACCAGGTGGTTGAGCGGGCATTTGGCAGGCTGAAGGTCTGGTGGAGGTGCCTGCTCACACACTTCCCCCTCATGGAGGACAAAAGAGTGGAGGTAATCAGTGTGTGTGTGGTCCTGCACAATCTTTGTGAGCTGCAGGGAGACACAGTAGCTGCCACCTGGGAGGCCGAAGCAGAGCTCGTTGGCAGACAATTCCAGAAGCCGTGCCCCTATGAGAGCATACACCAGTGAGGTCTATTGTGGTACGTGATGCAGTTAAGGACCTGATCCTCAGTGAGGACCTCTGAGGGCCAGGCTTGCCACAACAACCCCCCCCAGTTACTTCCTCCTGCCACAGACAACCCTCACCCATCCACCCACCCACAACCTGAACCACACCCAAATAAATCACTTGAAACAAATCCAAAAGGTCACTATTTTTTATTTACAATGGGGAAAGGGAGTAGGGCAAAGATGGCTTGGGAGGCAGTAAGGGGCTTCAGAAATTTTGGGGTGGAAAACTGGGGGGGGTCATTGTCTAACTGGGAAGGGGGGATGTAGGTGGGGGGGTTGTCTAACTGGGGATGGGGGATGTAGGTGGGGGGTTGTAAACATTGGTGTTAGTGGGGGTCTGTACATGGCTCCTGGCCTTCCGTGTTGCGGCCTCCCCCAAGGCCATCCCGGGTCTGGGGGTGCCTGTGATGAGGGACACCAGGGTCCCTCCGGGGGTATCTCTCGGCTCCTGGGGGGGGGGCAGGTGCCCCGTAACGCACTGCAGGCTTGCTGCAACATCCTGCATGGCAACGCTAAGGGCCTGCAGTGCATTGCTCTGCTGCTCCACGGCCAGGCTCTGCCTCTCCAGTGCTGCAACGACTCACTCGTCAGCATCAGCCTCCCGCTGAAGCTGCTGGAGGGTGAGATCCTGGTGGCGGGCTAGCTGCTCCCGCCATGCCTGGCTGGAGTCCTCTGCTCCCTGGCCAAGCTCAAGGAGCCTCCGAAGGACCTCGTCCCGGATCAAGCAGGCCCTCCTCCTCCTCTGGATGGTGGCTTGTGGGCTCCCAAGGGCAGGGTGGTGGGTGGCTCTGTGGGCTGCTGGAGGGAAGGTGAAACCATCATTAAGCCCCTTCAGCCTACTGGCCTTGCCTGTGTGCAGCTTGTCAGCTGCAAATACCTCCACCCTGACTGTCCACAGGCAGCCCAAACTGTGTTCTGTGGGACAGTATCCCAAAGGTGCATATGGTTTCGTGATGCCCACTGAGGTGGGCAGCAGTGAGGCTGGTCTTGCCTTGGGGAGTCTTCCAAGGCCACATGCCAGCAATGTGGGCAGCATGCTGTCTGCCCTTGATGCCGCCACATGCGGTCACTGCCACCTTGATGATCTGCAACCCCCACCCGGCATGGGTCTGGGACCCTGGCACCACATATTCCTTGGCTGGTGGGAGGGCCTCCGTGTTCCCCTGCCCCCATGCCCTGCCTATCCCTGGGCCATGCCCCCTCAGCAGCCATGCCACAGGCAGGCTTGGCCCAGCCTGCATGGAGCAGGGAGGAACACTCACTAACAGGTGCTGTGGAGGTTCTCCGGGATGTCTCCTCTGGCTCCATTGCGGGGGGGCCTCGGGTGTCTCCCGACCTTCTTCCTCTTCCTCCAGGGGGGTGCCTGTCCTGTGCTCCCGCACTGGAAAAAGCTCAGGGCTGGATGGCTGGGCTTCTGTGGGTGCTGCACTCCCCAGCCGGCTGGTGTTGCCCATGTCCAGCGAGGCCTCACTGCCCGAGGGGTGTCACTCAGGGGATGTGGCCGTGGGGTGTGCTTGGCCAAGTCCATGGCCCTGGATGGGAGGCCATTGGGCTCCTCCTCCAAGAATGCATGCAGCTCCTGATAAAAGGGGCAGGTGGCCGAGCTGCCTTCCCCCTGGAGCTGCCTGGCTTCTCTGGTCTTGGCATAGTCCTGCCGCAGGTCCTTGACTTTGGCTCGCACCTGTGCCAGGTTGCACTGGTAGCCTTGGGCTGACATAGGTATGGCCATATCAGCATATATGTCATGGTTCTGGTGCTGTGCCTTGCTTGGAACCATGCACATATGTTCCCTCTGCCCCATATGCCTATGAGGCATTGGAGTTTGTCGGGCGTCCATACTGGAGCCCTCCAACGCTGTGGGGCAGAGCTGGCAGCAGGAGGCTCTGACATGCCTTCTCTCCATATGTTGTAAGTCCCAGGGCACAGGGCTTCCTGGTTCCTGGCAGGGGCAGTGCACCCTGGGAGGAAGAAAGTCAAAATAGTGTTATTTCGATTCAATGGAATCATATCGATATTAAACTTGATTTTGTTAAATCATCATTTCCATCTAAGAAAACATCGTCTGGACGTAACAGTGGTTGCATCAATATAACGCTGGTTATATCAATTCAACCTCTGTGTGTGGATATGCCCAGTGTGTCAGATTCTGTGCTGTACCTTCTGTGGCAGTCCAACATGGTGCCTATGCCAGGGAATTCTCCTCTGAACCTTTATTGGCTGTTTAAGGCCCCAGTGTATAGGGTCCAGATTGGTGAGCAGAATCTCCTCACCTGTGTCAGCTTTTACCCTGCTCCTCTGACCCTCCATGTTTCACTATACTAACTGTAGCCACCCACAGAAAAGCCTGTCTTTCTCTCATGTGTATGTGTCTGGGAGTTGTTATCCTGAAAACTGGCGGTTTAAAGTATGTACAGACTGTCAAGCAACCAGTGAGAGCCTTCTGATTTTGGCACCACTTTATTTAGAAAATTCTGCATGGGTGACTATGATCTGGATTATACCCCATATAGACACTTGGGGTGGGCACTGTAATTAGACACCTGCAACTGGCCAGTGCCAGCTGACTTAAGCTAAGGGACTGTTTAATTGCACTCAGCCTTCAGGCTTAAACTACAGACTGAGCTGTGGAACTCTCCAACCTCACAAGGTTGTATAGACAAGGCTTTATCCTAAGCCTGAATATCTGCAAGGCAGTTAAACGCCTCCTTGAGTTCACTGGGATGGGCTAGCCATGCGTTTTTAAATGCAATATAGACATACCCTTGGTGTGCTCAAGCCCCGGTGCACTCAGAAAACTTGTGTGCTCTCAGTAACTTTCAGAATTCCTTAGCTGCCCCTTTCCCGCTTGCACCCCAGACATACAGCAAAATGGCTGTTAGCACCCACAGGCATTTTAGAATTTTGTCATTAACCTCTCTACCTCAGTTTTGTCATCAACTCCTTTACCTGTAAAATGTCATCAACTCCTTTACCTGTAAAATGTAAAGTGCTTTGAGATCAAGGGATGTGAAAACTATTATCATGTGGGTATCTAAGGACACATTTATGGAACTTTTTTCCAAAAGAGATCAGATTAAATCCAAACCTGACAATAATTAGGTCTAGACTGCTTTTTTCAGGAAAGCCTTTCTACCAGGGAGACTTCTCCTACCTATGAACTGTAAACAAATAAACCTCAAACCCAAATTCACACACTCAGTTTGATGAAGAGTAGCAGCATCATTTTGGTTAAGTATTCTGGTCCTTCTTAATTCTGTAAAGTGATAGGTGCCAGAGAAATACCACTCCAATAGGTAACCAACTTAAAATAATCTCTTTATAAGGGGAAATTATACCTGGCTGTACTGTTACAAGGACATACTGAGCAATAAAAAGCAGGCTGATTTGTAAATCTTGCTTCATATTTCTGTATGAAATAATCATATATAAGCTTGGCAAAATTTTATTTTTATTTTTTTTTTTATAATTTACTTCTAAGCATTTTTCAATTTTTATTGATTTAAATTTTTACAGCTGAGCATACTTATGGGTTTGTAAGTTTTTTCTATTTTTAATAGATCAAAGTTTTTACAATGGCAGGATATTTTGGAGGGGTCAGGCAAAAAGAGAGGGAGGTCCTATAAGAATTATTTAATGATAATAAATGTTGAGATTCAAAAAGCTAACCTTTTTAGCAGTTAAAACACACATTGTCAATATTACATGTAAAAATATACAAAGTAAATACTCCTAAATCAAGCTCTAATATTTTATCAAGAGTGTTTTTCTTCTTTGCCTATCTGAAAATTTTGATTATGGAAATATTTTTTCATCAGTTTGCACATGTATGGTGAAATAGACATTGACCAACATTGCCTGATAAATATCTAATCCCAGGTCTGCTACTAAATAGAGAAAATCTTAGAGAAACATGTCTTCATAAAAAATGTTTCTACAGTTTTTTAATGTATTTAAATGAAAGTGAAGCAATAACATGAATGCATGTGCTGCAGAAGGTAATAATGTGTTTTTTGACAGTAGGGACACATTGGCTTCAGAGCATCCTTTTTAGCTCTGTAGTTTAAACGAACACTTTATTTGTGGAATAAAGTTTGATGTAATTGCATCTTTATCAGAATCTCATGATATTCATTATGAATTAGCTCTAGTGAACACTAAAGAGTTAGGCTATGTCCACACATAGACGCTTATTTTGAAATAAGTTAATTTGAAATAAGCTAATTCAAAATAAAATCATTATTTTGAATTAACTTAAATCAAAATAAGCAAAAACCTCAAATCGAAATAGCAAGTCCGGACACAGGACTTACTATTTTGAATCAGGAGAGGGGCACCATGGGAGGTGTGGCAACATGGCCCCCCCATTCCATGCCCCCACCCAATATATAGAAAAAGGAAGGCACCCTGGGAAGGAGAAAGGCAAAAGTGTTAATTTGAAATAATGGTTATTTCGAAATAACATGTCCAAATGTCGTTATTTCAAAACAACCATTTTGAAATACCGGCTATTTCGATTTTTGCCTAGGTTTTACTATTTCTAAATAAGGCTTATTATTTTGAAATGACGGGGCTCATCATTTTGAAATAACAAAATGTCGTTCAGACATGACAACTTTTAAATCGAAACAATGACCGTTGTTTTGATTTAAAAGCTACGTGTGGACATAGCTTTAATGAAAATGGACTTGTCTTGACTGGTCGCAATAAAAGAGGCAGTGGGGTACTGAGGGGGAGGGTGCCCCCCACCTGGATGCCCTGCACCTTTCACCGCCCCCCCACCGGGGGCAGGAGAAGTCCCAGGCCCACCCCCTCAGCTATCTCAGGGAGGGTGGCCTTTACCTGCGAGAGGGCTCAAATGCCCCAAGCAGCTCTCAGCAGGGCTGGTGCTGGGTACTGTGGCGCTCCCCCCCTTGCAGCAAAGTGACACCAGCGCAGACAAGTGATGTCATCAGGGCAGCACCACGGCGCTGTCCCCTTTTGGTGCCGCTCAAATGCTGGTGCCCCCCTGCAATGCAAGGGCTGCTTACCGCCTAGCGCCGGCCCTGCCTCCCAGGGTCCCTTGAGTGTTCCAGTTCCAGGCTGGCCACCACAGTGGAAGGGGCGGGGCCCACAAAATTTGGCCGTGGGGGCACCTGTTGCTTTTGTCTGCTTGTCAAATGGATTGTAGGAGTGCCCTTTCCTGGTGTAGTTAACTGTTTTTGGGCAACTTCATATGTTAGTGCAATAATTTTAGGTATTAAATTACTTACTCCAAGTTTTTTACTTTGAAATTCTTTTTTATTCACCCGCCTGTGATTAAGTTGCAACTTCTGTCTTTTAATGTGCTCTGTGAACTGTTCCATTTTTTCCTTCAGTTTGAGTTACCAGTTCAGTGAAAGTATTGTTTGTGATTTCTCGCTCCTGTGTACTTACTCCTTTGCTTCTGACAGGCATCAGTTTAGGTCTCATTTTAAGTTTTACTGGAATGTGACTCTTGTCATATGTTGACAATGAGGTGGCCCATTTCATTTTTTAATTTAGCTAAGACCACTTCTTTCCATTTTTGGTTTCATTTTCAGTCACAGGGTAGCTACCTGAAGACTGCTATTGACCACAAATATTTATAATAAGGGATGGCACTTTTTTTTACAGTTTTTCCAGCTATTTAACCTGCTTCTCATGTTTTATTTTGTTTCTGTGCTCATTGTAGTAGCATATCATGTCTCTGGACTGCTTTCTGTTCTGCAAGGAGAGTGGAAACATTCCAGGGCCTTTTTTTTTTTTTTTTTAACTCTTTCCTTTGTTTTTGTTATTTGCCGCATAACCTTTAGCTTTTTTCTGCTGCTTTAGTTCAGATCTCAGAGCTTGTGTCTAGACCTGTTATACGAGACATCATCATGTGCCAAGTGCTTTCCACTACAATATACTATGTTACAACTTATTTTTTTATTTCAGCTTGTACTGTTTCACAGAAAAACAGATATTCCTGCCCTATTATCTATCTGCATTTTAATTTTTGCACTATAGTAATTTAGCATTACCAGGGATTATGGCTTTCCATGTTCAATGAGCCAAAGATTGTTTTGTTTACTCATGTCATTGATATTGATTGGACTGCTTGCCTGAGGAAGGTGAGCAGCATCTGGTTTACAAGCTGTATTCATCTAAATTCACAGGTTTTTTTCAGTCTCTACAGTTTGTTTCAAGTTCCTGAGGGTGTGGAAAAATAACAGTAAATGACTCTGCTGTCTGGTAATGAAGCTGTTCCATATGGAATGTCCACTCTGGAGGATATGTCAGAGGAGTGTGTAAATTTTCAGGTCTGCGGTGTGTATTCAACTCCAGTATACAAAAACAAACAGAAATGGATTTTTCAGCTGGTTTTTCCAGCTCATGATTCCACTGCTCTGAATGCAGTGATGACTTGTTATACTCCACAAAAGTAACCCTCAGTTTGCCCACTTTGTTGGGCTGAAGCAGCTGAGGATTATTGAATCCTTTCATGCCGCATGTTGTGCTTTCAAAATCTTCTAAAAGTACAGAGTTCTAGCTCAAGACAAACTTTCCGCTGAGAGTAACATCAGTAACTTGTGTTCAGTGCCCAGCTTGTAGCTGAATGCATAAATGAATCTCTCAGTTGTTGCTAGGATCTAATCGTTTAAAATAGGCTAATAGACCAAGACTTTTTCAAATGGGTATTTCTGTGGTCTTGCAAACTATATATTTTCCAGCTAGGACATTTTATTTGGGTGAACATAAATTTCTTGGTAATTTAATAAGAACATTATAAACGGTTACATCTAATTTTATTGCCGGGAGAACTTTTAGCAGAGTAGATGCTTTTCACAGATGCCAGGTCTATAGTACATATTTACTTTGGTATAACCTTACTTGGGAGTGTGAGAAATCCACACCGCTAAGTGACAAAGTTAAAGTGACCTTAACCTCCCATGTAGACAGCGCTATGTCAGCAGGAGAGCTTTTCCTACTGACATAGCTACCACCTCTTGTGGAGGCACAGTTATTAAGCTGGCAGAAGAGCTTACTCCTGCCAGCGAAGAACGTCTTCACTAAAAGCACTACAATGTTGCAACTGTGCTGATGCAAGTTTGTAATGTACACCCACCCAGAATAAACAGGACTGCTCTCAGTTAACTGTGTGCCGAATTGGCTAGTCAACAGACTGCAGGATTTATTTTAGCACAGGTTAAGATAGTTGAGTTAAAGCCTAAGGTTTAACTTGACCAAGTTAAACACAAGTTTGCTTTGAAAATGTTAGATTGAGCTAGACTGAGATAACTAAAGTTTACATTACAAAATTAAGTCAACCTGTGTTAGGTTCATGTCTGCATTATGCTCCCTCTGTTGGTGGTGCTCTTGCAAAGAGTTTTTCTACCTACTTAAGGGTGTGGGGCATTGCAGGACATTGACAGTTTGGAGCCCTGCCTGACCTGGGACTGAGAGCCTTTGCTCTCAGCCTTATGTGGGGCTCACAGCTGGAGTCTGGTCACCTCAGTGCTGGAGCTGTCAACCTTGCATGGGTCTCACAGCTTGGGCTGTCAGCTGCAGGGTGGGGGTGCAACAGTTGCAAGCCCCACATGGGACGACTGACAGCCAACAGGCGATGGTAGTAACACAGACGCTCCATAGTCTTAAGTGCATCAGTGTAAGGGAGGGTGCACTTATTCAATCATTGGAGTAGCCACATCAGTGGGAACAACAAGCATCTGATGAAGTGGGATTTTCTCCCATGAAAGCTCATGCGATAAGTAAATTTGTTAGTCTTTAAAAGTGCCACAAGATTCCTTAAAACCAACAAGGAGTCCTGTGGCACTTAAAGACTAACAAATTGATTGCATGAGCTTTTGTGGGAGAAAAGCCCACTAACACAGCTACCCCTTTGACACTTGTCTACACTCACAGAGTTAGATTGACATAAGCAATTTTACATCAGCCTAACTCTATTGTGTAGACCAAGCCTAACATACTCCAAGTCTAAATCCTAATCCAGACAAAATTTAACTGCAAGGTGAAAACAGAGATGAGAAGGATGAGGGAGCTGGGGGTGACCTGATGAGTATTCTGCTGTTGCATGGCAACTTACTGTTACCTAGAGCAGAAGTAAACCTAACAGGAGAACATAGTTTAGCACCTCATTAGCATAATAGGGACAGTGTTATGCTCATGAACATGTACATTTTCCACACCATACCCTGAAGTCATTTTTGCCATCTGCACTTGCAAATAAGGGAGTGGATGCATGGAAGGCTTGAGACTTACTGCCGCTCAGTGTGGAAGACAATCCTTGGAGACAGACTTTCAAAGGAACTCAGCTCCTTTTAGCCACCAAGATAGGAGCCAGATTTTCAAAAGAACTGGGAAGCATGTCAGACACTGAGTTCTTTTTGGAAATCTGAGCAAGTGTCACAAGGGGTGTGAGGATTTTTGAAATCAGGCCTTTATTTCAATGCCAAAATGAAAGACAGGCAGTTGTAATGTTCCCAGTGGGACTGCTTATAGTTAGGCACATGCTTAAGTTTCCTGGAGAACTGAGGACTTCAGTTCCTAGCTACTTATGAGGAAGTTCTTGTTCATTTGTCTTTTAATAATGCAATACCATGTGTGAAAGAAAACATATCTACAGTTGCACTGTCTGTAAAATGGGGACAATGTTAGTGACGTGACCTCCTTTGTTTTTGCTATCTACTGATGAGAAGTCCTGTATAAATGGTAGGTATTATTATTATTACTACAGTGGACTAGGTCTTCAGCTACAATATGGAGTAGTGCCAAGGGGTCATGAAACTGTCCTAACTAGGCACCTCAACTTGGTGGAAACACTAAGTAATGCAGAAGGTGTAGGAATGCATGGAACAGTGTGCAGACAAAGAACAATGCTTCAGAGGTCCTCAGATGATACAGTCGTCCCTTGTTTATTATTTTATTTAACAGTTATTCTGCAGTACGGGTCTGCCTAGAGGCCAGCCAGATCAGTAGAACCCTGCAAATCTGTGGATATCCGCATTAAATCCTTACTCGTGGATACAACACGGATATCCGCAGACCATTTCTTGTGGATGCAGATCGGATACGGATCCACATATTTTTATCTGCACAGAGCTAGAGCCCTGCAAATATGTGGACATCTGTGGAAATATGCATCATAGCCACATCCGTGGATACCACATGGATATCTGTGGACCATTTCTTGTGGATGCAGTTTGGATACAGATTCACGTATTTGTATCCCTGCAGGGCTTTGCAGATGAAGGCAATGTTACCAATCAGCACAAGTGAAATTAGCCGTAAAGTGCTTTAAGTAGCGGAAAAGACCCCAATGTCCCCATGACCAAATCCACCAATGGGGCTGGGAGTGTGGAAAGCTGACTTCCAGTTACTTTGGCTCCCACTTGAGTTCTTCACCTGAGCCCAATTCAAAGCTTGTGAAAAAAGCCCGCCAGTTGACAAAACATACGGATAGTTTCCTGTCTCAATTGTCTCTTTTCTTTTTGTTCACCCTCCTCTTTCATTTCGTGCCTTCACGCTGCAGCTCTCCTCCACTCGGGGAACAAAGCCGCGGTCAGACAAGGCACGAGAGGGGAAGGGCCGAGACAAGCAGGGCCCCAAACAGCAGCAGCGGCCGAAGGGCGAGCGGGATCCCTGTCTGACTGCAGAGGAAACGCCCCTGTGAGATGCCCATTTGGCCGCTGATCTCTCTGGGAGTCTGACTCACAGTTGAGGCAATTAGGACATTTTTTCCACTCCGCCGACTTTCTCTCAGGCTGGGACTCGTCTCTGACAGTAGCAGGGTGGCTCTGCTGAGGCGGGCGAAGCGGGCACTTGGCCCGGCCTGGCAGGTCTCCAAGGCCAGCTCCCTGCTCCCTTCCCTGCCTGCTGGAAGGGGAAGCCAAGAGGCTGCGGGCGGGCGGGGCAGCGCTGGGTCTATTTTGGAGCAGGCAGCCAGGAGGCGGGTGGGGAAGAGCCGGGTGTGGAGCAGCCGCAGCCTCAATAAGGAGCTTCGTTCACGGCCCGAGCCGAGCCCCGCACGCCGCGTCGCGTCGCGTCCCGGGCAGGATGCCGGCCCCGCACCGCCGCGCTCCGCTCGCCATCGCCCGCCTCGCCGCCTGTCTCCTGGCCGCCTCGCCCGCCGCCGCGGCCGGGTAGGGAGGACGCGAGCCGCGTGGGGCCGGGCCGGGGAGCAGCCGCGGGGCTCCGGGGGCGTTTCCCCGGCCGCAGCACGGCCCCGTGGGAACGGAGCAAAGGTCCCAGCGCTTCCCCTCGCCGGCAGCGTGTGGTGCCTGCACTGAGTGACCCCCACCGCTGCTTTAGGGGGGTCCGGGGAAACCCTCGGCTTTTCTGGGCGGCTCTGCGTCTCCTGGAGACCTGCTCAGCCTTTCACCGGCTGGGACTTACCCTCCCAGCACAGGCTAAATATATGGTGGTACAAAATTACCTTCGCCTGCAGCCTTGAGGTGGGCGTGTGGCTTCCTGTTTTCCTGCTTGGTTATTTGCGAGGCGTCGGGGGGGGGGGCTAACCACAGCCTTTAGGTCAGTGGGTCTCAAAGGCAGGCTGCTGTTGTTACTGATATTTGCAATATTGGGGTATGAAAAGGTTGCAGTGGTGCAGCCAGGGGTGTCACTGGCACCAGGCACATGGGGCCCGTGCCCCGAATCCCGACACCAGTGCCCCGGATGTGGCGGGGCCCTGCTTCTCCTGGTCTCCGGCTTGATCAGGCCAGAGATCCAGGGCCCAGCCATCCGCAATCGCTCCCGTCCCCGCCAGCGGATCTAGGCCCAGACACCCGCGGCTGCTCCAGGCCTGCAGCTGGGAGAGCGTGGCCTCTGGGTAGGGGGGGGGCCTGGGCCAATGTCTCAGGTCATTTCCTCGGTGCAACCCTGGGGCTAATGTGCACCTCATGTGGCACTCATGGTGATTTGAGTTGGACACCCCTGGTTTAGGTACACCTTTGGATTGCAGTTATTTAGCTTGGAGCCTTAGCCTCCCTGCAAGTCAGTGGAGGAAGGTGAGGCACAGCAGACCCCAGCCCTGGAAGTTCCTTTGGATGAGTGGACCCCCTGTGTCCATGTCAGGGCCCACTGATGTGTTTGGTCACTGGACTGGTACTGGGGTTTGCCTGACTAGTGTAACTTGTGTTACAGAAAATAATACTTTTGCGTTTAGATTTGATCACTTTCTACCAAAATGGAAAAGAATGAATGAGTTAAAGTGGGCACGGGTACTACCCTATCAACAAAAGCAAGGAGTCCTGCAGCTCTTAAAGACTAACAGATTTATTTATCGCATAAGCTTTAGTGGGAGAAAAATCCCACTTCATCGGACACTTTGAAGAGGGGGAACTTACAGAAGAGACTTTCTCCCACAATAGCTCATGTGATAAATAAATATCTTAGTCTTTAAGTGCTACAGGACTTCTTCCTTTTTTTGCTTCACTAGACTAACATGGCTGCCCTTTTGGAACCTACCAATAAAGTATCTTCAATGTAATTTCCCTCTGTTCTCATTGATAAGTGAACTGATCAGGCTTATACAGTAATACTTGCATAACCTCTGTCCCAATTTACGTTTGGGCATATGTGTAACAGCAGAAACACAGAATTTGTGACCAATACAGTTGTTGTCTTTTGTAAAACAAGATCATTTAAATACCAAAGGGTGATGGATAAATTTGATTTCCTTCTCTCCCCACTTCATATTTTTCAGCTCCACATTTCTGGTGACAGCTCCCTGGAGTATCAGGCCTGGTACAAATGTGACTATTGGGGTAGCTCTGCTAACAGACAGCCCTCCACAAGTCACAGTGAGAGGTGAAGTGCTCAGAGGGAATGATACTTTGCTACATGGGGAAAATACCTTTGAAAAAGGTGAGTTGGTAGTATCAGCCTAGAGAGATTTACATGAAAATTATTTTCCCTGAAATATCAGTGTTGGTAAAAATACACTAAACATGAATTTTATTGGACTAGTTTTAGCAAGCACAGTCAATCAAAGAAGAAAAATCCTGTTTCCAGCTAAATATAGCTAAAGGTGGAACTGTTTACTGAATGATTTGTCTGTATGTGGAGTAACTCAAGCACATACATGCACTTTGAAAATAATTTATGTAATACTGGAGTGTCATATGGTGCCTTAGTGCGGTGGTTTTCAAACTTTTTTTCTCAGGATGCAGTTGAAAAAAAATTATTCCCACAACCCAACAATTACATCTTTCGGCAATGTATTCCAGTCTTTAGGTGGCAGTAGCAGGGGGCCCTGCAACCCAGTACCTGAGGGTCTGAGACCCAGTAATGGGTCCCAGCCCACAGTCTGAAAACCACTGGTTTAGTGAACTCAGGACACTGGAGTCACATGAAGATAATCCAGTTCAGAAACCCCCTCTCTCCCCTATGTTTATTGGAAGGATTCAGGAGTATGTGAAGTTATCAAGTCCACTTATAAAGCAACCAAGCTCTGTTGCTTTATGTATATTATATAGCAGAATGAGAAAAAGTGGGGAGCGAGTGTGTGCTCTTCTCGCATAATGACGTGGCTTTCACTCAGAAGAGAAGGCATGAGAAGGTCCCTCTTTGTTTTGAGGCTGTGTGACTCACAGTCTGAACTCTGTGTCTCGAGGGGCAAATGCTGCCTTTGTGACTCCTGGATTCAGGTACTGACTGATGATTTCTCCTGTTCATGTTGTAAGTTTAGAGTAGTCTGAGAGTTGCTCTAATGTATGTTTGAGTGACCCTGGCCCATACTGGCAAAGCTGGCAGCTAGGAATAGCTGGAGAACTGACATACTGTGGTTGCAACTCCTTTTCCAAACCCAGCCAGAATTCTATACTAGAAGTCATAAGACAGTGGTGCTGGTCATAATTCCCAGGTAGCTGGATAAACTAGCTTCTAAACTGCTTTGTGTCACCAGAATGGTGCAAAGCAACAGAAGTGAAGGGGCCAGAATTTAGTACTGTGTTTGCACAGAGTTTGAGAGGGCCAATATGTAGCCTTGGAAGAGCCCATCATAGTGTATTGAGTAACATCAGAACTTTTCCCCTTTTCTTTAACCTGCGGTTTTTTGTAGTGAATTTAGTGCCTGTTAAAGGTACTCAAATTGCTGGGTTTAAATCTTATTAAATCTCTTTTTGGGAGGTTCCTTAACTGGGATCCATTTTTCTTTTTTCTTTTCTTTTCTTTTCTTTTCTTTTCTTTTCTAGTTGTGAGAAAATGATTGTGTAACAAGGGTATCACATAGTACTCTAGTGATTTCTGTGATTTACAAAAAATGATCAATATTATTATCATTTCTCATGGTTCATCACCACAATTAAGAGAGGAATCACTCCATCTGAGAAATGACCAACACTCCTGATCTCCTTGAGTTAGAACCACTATCAAAGAGAAACCAAATTGTGGTGGTGGTCTTACGTGAGAGACTATCCAGAGCCATACTACATCTTTGTGACTAGAGGAAGGTCTGTGTAAAAGAGGAGTCTTGTATTGTGCTCTGTGCATGGCAAGACATGGTTACAGCTGGATCTCCAAACAGTGAATTCTGAAACCCAACACCTCACAGAGAAGACTTTGTCCTTAGTCCCTGCAAGTCAAACCTGGGCTTCCTTAGCTCAAGCATCCCTCTACTGATCGTAGCTGACATTAGTGGTGTATGGCAAGAGAAGTGATTTCTAAGATAGCTTGACCAAAGTCATGTTTCTCAAATGTCCCTCATTTCTAGAGACATCACTAATGTTAATGACAAGTTTACCTATGTTCTGCTCAGATTTAGTCTCCCTTTTCTTTTATTGATGAAAATGATTTACATCAGAAGTGAAGAATCACTGAAGTAACAGAAAGAGGTATTCACATGAAAAGAATGGATTCCCCAGCATTTTAAATTTCTTGCAAAGCTGATAGTTAAATGTCCATCATTTTGGGGTGTTGGTCACACACTGCATTTGATGATATATCATTGGGTCAGCCAGCACTGCTGGCTGTGAGTTATGACCCAAGCCCATTGAAATAATGAGGCAGGACACAGAAGGAAATTCAAAATTGGGTTGGGAACTATTGTAGAGCACAGGTATACTGTTCTCTCATTGGTCATTTATAGTTAGCATGTGAGCTATTGTGTGTTGAACCAGTATTTCTCAAGGTCAGATACAGCCACTGTGATTTTAAATTGGACCTGAGAAAACTATGGACCTAGTGGCTAGATTTCCATCTAAACAGAATGGCATAACCTCCTTTGGTTGCCAGAAATGAATAAAGGCATTTCTGGACACTGCTGCTACTTGACTGTTCCAGTGTGTTGATGAGCCTACTAGAACTCTGACAACTGGAGGACATACGTACAGGTCTGTAGGGAAACAAAATTTGTATCTGCATCCAATCCATGAACCTCAAACATGGTCCATAGGTATAAAGCGAGTATTTACAGATTTGTAGGGCTCTACATGCACACTCTCAACAGAGAGTAAGGTCATACCTCTTGGAGTTCTTCAAAATATTTTGCACCTCCTTCCCATATTATTGGAATAGAACTTGAGCCAGTTAGTTTTCATGCCTGGCTGCTCCAAAATAGCATTATCATTGTTAAATTACAATTGCCCACCTTTGGGCCCAGATCCCAAGCTAATTAAAGTCAGTGGAAAGGCTCCTGTTTATTTCACTGGGCTTTAGATCAAGCCCTTGAAGATGCAGAGCAGGGCACATGTTTATGAGAAAATGGACTGAGCACCCTAAACTCTTTCCACAAGATGGTGATGACAACAGCTATCATAAATGTAGAAAGCACCAGTCTGCTCTGAAGTTTCCAAGTCATCCAATCAATTCCTGAAGATCATTTTGTTTAAAGATATACTGGCAATTTCCCCAATCATAGTAACTGGATCTCCTATTTTGAAACTTTCTCACATACTACAAATAAGGGCTATGTCCACACTACGGGGCTTGGGTAAGTCAATTTAATAAGGTCGACTTAGTGAGGCCCCATTTGTTTAAGCTGACTTAATAAAGTTGACTTAAATGGCTCTATTGCACTAGGTCAACTTTATTAGTCGACTTTAATGGTCACATTGTGTTAAGCTGACATAATAAAATCCACTTAATCCTTAAAGTCAACTTTACGGGCAACTGCTTAAGTTGACTTAATGAACTCCAGATGGGACTAGGGGTTGCTTAAATTGACTTAAACCTCCAGCTTAGACATAGCCAAGGAGTCTGACTCCTGCGGTACTTTCAGGGTACGTCTCCACTGGAGCCTTAGGTCAGCTTAAGGAAGCTTACGTTGACTTACAGACCTCTGCTGCCACACTGGGCTTTTATTAAGTGCTTCCTTAAGTCCACTTAATAACACCACCTCTTAAGGTCAACTTAATGCTTAAGGCGACCTTATTAAGTGGACTCAAGCCAGTGTAGATGGGGAATAGCCTTTAAATTGACTTAAGTGACCTCCAGGCCCCCTCCTAGAGTTCCTGGCCACCAGGGAGGGTTGACCTAGCACCTGCCAGTGTGGACGCATGCAGTTGACAGGAGTTTTCAGTGTGGATGTTCAAGTTGACTTAATAAGGTCAACTTTAAGTCGACTTAGTCAACTTTGTTAGGTCGACCTAACAGAGCCTACAGTGTAGACATCGCCTTAGAAACTAACAAATTTATTTTTTGCATGAGCTTTCGTGGGAGAAAATCCACTTCATCAGATGCTTTGAAGAAGTGGGATTTTTCTCCTACAAAAGCTCATGTGATACATAAATTTGTTAGTCTTAAAAAGTGCCACACTACTCCTTGTTTGTTTTGCTGAACTAGACTAACATGACTACCTTGCTGGAACTTGTCACATACTACAGTATTACAGATGTCAACCCATGCTGAGAAAACCTTTATGTCATATGATATCATCACACAGAAATGCACAGTGTAATGATGGGCAATGGAATATTGCAGTTTGGGTTATAGGATACTGACCATTTTCTTACCTGTCTTTACTGGAAATATCAGTTCAGGGAAGGTGTAAGTGTGGAAGTAGTGATTTATGTGGTCATAATTTAAAATATGAATTTGTCTCCTTTCAGCAGTGACCTCATCCAACTATAAACTGTTGATAATGCAGATTACGCTTTTAGAAGAGATTTATTAACACTTATGGCACAAATGTTTGTATAACACTGTGGAGCTACTACACATAGTAAATTATTCTGTTTTCATAAACACATGGCAAGTGTTGAAATAACAGATGACAGATGCAGCAAGTGTTTAGTATAGGTCTAAACTTTCCAGATTGCATTTCTGCTTGTTACCTAAACTCATTTCCACTCCCCATTTTGTCTGAGGCTGAATGTTCTTGGGCTCATAGCATCCCTTCAGATAAGCTGTCATTTTCTTTCTGGAAGGAAAATAAAACACACATTTATTTTAAAAGCTGTTCTCTTCTTCCCTTCCATTCTCTTTCTAGCTTCTCAACCACTTCTTTTATCTCTGTTCCTCTTGAGAGGAAGTTCAGTTTGTCTGATATGGTTGTTATTGTCTACATTTGTTTAATACCTAAAATGGCACCAGGTAATTTGCTGACATAAGATCAGACGTGTTCCTGCCCTGAAAAGTTTATAATATGTAGACCTGATCATGCAATGTGTTGACTTCAGCCGGCGTTATGGATGCTCGGACTCAGGCTCTAAACAGACAACACACTTTGATCTGAGCAGCTAGTCACAGTTCTGGTTCTTGTAGATTGTTCCATCTGTTTATTTACAAAAAATGTACAAGTCCTGTTTCCCTGAACACAGGAAGAGCCAAAATAACAGGAGACCATTTCCTTGTCCCCAAGCCTATGCTGCTTTTAGCCAGCACTCCTGACCTTCCCTCTAGGCTGCTCCTAGGGTGGCACCATACTTCCAGGCTGCCATTCCACTTTCTTTCCCTGCTTCTGTGTCTCTCTGTCTCTGTATAACTCTTTAGGTGCAGTCTTCTCTCTCTGGTAAAAAAGCAGTGTGCAGTGAGACCCTTCATGCTTATGATGGTAATTTCTGGCATACTCCATGGGTACATCTACATTTCTCTGCATTTTTGAAAAAACTTTTTTTGGGATAAGTATTTCAAAATAATTACCTCAAAAAACAAACAAACAAACAAAAAAAAAACAAAACCCAACCTTTTTTTTTCAAAAATGCTATTTTGGGACAACAGTCTGGGGACCGCTCATTGTCCTGACAATACTGTAGCCTTTTTTTTTTTTTTTTTTAAGAAAGTCTACACTGGACTTTCTTTTTCGAAGAAAAGTAAGGCAATGAAAGAGATAGGGAGGCTTTTTTGAAAAAAAGCCTTTGCCATGTCTGGGGATGGCTTTTTTTGAAAAAGCTACCTCAAAAAAGGGTTTTTCTTTGGAAAAATCTGTCAGGTTTAGCTTTTTTGAAAAAGCAGTCTGGTATCTTGAAATACTGGGGTGCTTTTTTGGGATTGCTAAACCTTGTTATATGTCGGAAAAAAGCCTTTTTCCAGGCAGCTTTTTCGAAAAAAGCAATCCCTGGATACGGCAAAGGCTTTTTTTCAAAAAAGCCTCCCTATCTCATGCATTGCCTTGCTTTTTTTGGAAAAGAACGTCTGGTGTAGACTTTCTTTTTTGGGGAAAAAAAAAAAAAAGCTGTGGTATTTTGGGAGAGTGAGTGGTCCCCAGACTGTTGTCCCAAAATCGCATTTTTGAAAAAAGTTTTTTTTTTGAGATAATTATTTTGAAATACTGTACTTATCCCGAAAAAAGTTTTTTCGAAAATGCAGAGCAATGTAGACATAGCTCATTTTACCTTGTTTTAGGTGAGGCTCCTTAATGTCTGTTGGTACGATCTGTCTGTGACTCATAGCAGTTACTTTGATGGCCGCCCCTCACGGGCCATCATTAAAGTACATAGAACGTGTGAAGTGAACAATGGCTCCTTCACCTTAACTAGATGGCCCCCTTGAACTCAACTGGATGGCCGTTACCACCCTGGGGGCCCACTGTTTTGCAGGGCTTGGTGTAGGTGGGCTCTGCCTAACTGCAAGGTCCTGCAGGGCATGACTCATACCCCCATTGTTCCCCGCATTCCCTGTAATCAGGGAAAGGCGGGAAATAGTCTTTAAAAGCTGAGGTTCTGGGGTGCTCAGGCAGGATGGTTTTCAACATCTCTCCTGGCCTGATCAACCAGAAGCTGCCTCCTCCGCTCACGAGTTCCCCCTAGAGCGTATCCACGAGTTACCCCCACGAGTTACTGCCGGCCGATTACGAGTCTCCTCCAGCCTGTAAAGCTGTTACCCTTGCTGCTAGGAGTGGTAAGAGTCTGCCCTGCAACCTCTCTCTAAGAAAAAAGTTATTCTATTTCTTTAGGGCTGCTTTAAAACTGCTTTCCCCAGCTTTACAGGCTTGCGTGTGTACCTTTCTGTTTGCTTGCAGCTCCAGTTTGTGTTAGGAGCTCCCCGTGTCTGTAATTGCTTCTTGCTACTTTGTATCACCCAGTGTATCTCTTTTCCTCCTGGGTTGTTTGAACTTGCTTTAAGAGTATCATTGTGTTTTGCAACATTGTATAAAGTTAATTGGTAGCCTTAGAAGTCTTAAGTTAGCTGTTAAGATTGTTTCTTTTAGTTCGTAGCCTTTAGAATTGTTTGGTTAAGTTGCCTTTGCCCTCCCCTCTGTAACCTCCCCAACTTAAATAAACCTTTTTCCCTTTCACTTTACTTGTTCCCTCTTCTTCTGGGATCCCCGGTGCGCCTCAACTTTCCTTCTGTCCCTGTCCCTGCGGCTCCCGGCTCCCGAGCCGCTCTCCCCGCCCTGCTACCCTTGCGGCTCTCTGCGGCTCCCGAGCCGCTCCCGCGGCCGCCATCGGTTCCCCCGATCCCCGCCGGACTCTCTAGCGGCCCTGCCACTTTTCCCGCGGCAGCCTGCCAGCCCTCCCCGTCCTCCGCCGCTTTCTGCGGCTCCCGGCTCCCGAGCCGCTCTTACGGCTGCCCTTCCTGCCCCAGCTGCCAGCCGTTCTTTCCCACATCCTGCCCTGTGGCTCCCGGCTCCTGAGCCGCTCTTGCCACAGCTGCCGGTTCCCCGCAACCGCCTGCAGCGGCCCCGAACTCCCGCCTGCCACCTTTCCGCCACTTTTTGTGGCCGCTTGGTCCCCGCCACTTTCCCCGATCCCCGGCGGCCCCCGCCAACTGCCCTCGCCAGCCTCCACTGGTTCCCACAGCCGCCTGCCAGGCTCTCCAGATTCGCCGCCGCTTTTTCTGCGGCTCCCGGCTCCCGACCCGCTTCTGCGGCCACTGCTGGTTCCCCCAAACCCCTTCTGCCTTCCCTGCCACCGCCGCTTCCCTCAAACCCCTTCTGCCTTCCCCGCCAGCCACTTTCCCAAACCCCTTCTGCCTTCCCCGCCAGCTGCTTTCCCTGAACCCCTTCTGCCCTCCCAGCTACTGTTTCCCCGAGATCCTTCTGCCTTCCCAACCATTTTGCCCCCCCCCTACCTCCCTCACAAACCCCTGAATACCCTTTCAGCTCCTCCTGCTTCTCCCCATTGCCCACACTCCCACGCACCTACAGCCCCTCTCCTGCCTCTGTCCCCTTACCCCAACCCCCAAGCACCTCCTCACCCCGCTGCCTTTCAACACCCCCCCACTTGCCTTCACTCCTCTTCAGGCCCCAGCTTCCCTGCTACTTATCTTCTCTGCCACTGCGGCACACTAATTTGCATTGTACCCCCCTCCCCCTTTTCCTATAGTGTGTTAACATAGCCTTTAGGTTATAGTGAGTAGGGCTATAGTGTTAGTAGGTTAGTTGAAGAACCCCATTGTTCCCCAACCTGTCCCCACTCCCAAAAGTTAGGTACTCCCCAACACTTTACAGAAACCACTGTGACAAACACGACATACACCGACCACCGCTCACCTTACCCTATACTTATTTCAATAAAGTGTACCCCAAATCCACCCTGTACCCCACGGGTGCAGTGGTTGCCCCCCAAGATCCTCAAATCTCCGAACCTGCTGGCAGGGTCACAATCTTTGATGAAGCATGCATTTCATACCCATCAGTTTCAAGCAAGGTTTAACCCAACCCATATATAGGTGTATACATATATATTTGGGATATGAAACAGGAAGTCAGATTAGATGATCACAATGATCCTTTCTGGTCCTGGAAGCTATGAATCTATAAGAATACTTAGAGAAAAGAGGGGAAAAGATTTAACACAATACTTAAAAATTGTTGATTTAATTTTAACCTTGGCCTATATACCTCTATTATTTGTCCGTTTTTATATTTTTCCTGTTTTTCTGATTGACATGTGGAAAGGCAACGAGCGAGGTAATGGGGGTAAAAGGCTGAGAAAGTGGCAGGGCCAGAATCAAGCAAGCTTCACCATACAGCAAGCTGTTCTTGCAGCTGGGCTTGTTGATTATTGGAGTTCTTATCCTGGCAGCACAGAAGAGTATGGAACAACTGTGGAGTAGTGATACTCAGAGATAAAATAATATATCGGACTAAAACTCTTGAACTGACCTCTGAAGAGCAAAACAGTCTTCCATTAAATTACATCACTGTTGAATACAGTGCCTGAAAGTGTTGCTTCTATCTGGTGTTGATATGGGTCAATTCACCTGGCTGATGTGGTGACATCATTATGGTGTAGGATAGTGAGGCTGGCAGTTGCTGGTATGCTGTGCAGGGCAGTACAAGTATTGGGGAGGATACCTAAAGCTATTGAACATCTTGTGTGTTCCATAAGCTGGGACTGGTTCCCCACTTATTCATCAGTGCAACTTATTCTGAAGGCCCCAGTTCAGCAAGATACTTAAGCATGTGTTTCACTTTAAGTGTGTGAGTAATCACTTTCTATTCAACAAAGTGCACAAGCAAGTGCTTAAAATTAAGCATGTGCTCAAAAGATTTGGGTCTCAAAAAACTTAAGCATATGCTTAACTTTAAGCAGAAGCTTAAAATCAAGCATGTTTTTAAGTACCTTGCTGAATCAGGGTCTCAGATGGTATGAGAAGTTTTTCCTTCTCTAACATAAATCTTGCTATTCTTTGTAAGAAATAGAAGAGACAGGGCTGGCCCAATGCTTTTTGGTGCCCTAGGGAAACTATGACTTTGGTGCCCCCACCAGAGGTGATGCTTTTGTTTAAAAGAGAAAACATTAATATATATATTTTTAAATAGAGAAAAAAAATCACTGCCATCTAATTTGACACCCCTTAAAGCCTGGTGCCCTAGGCAAACTGCCTAGTTCACCCATATGGTTAGGCCAGCCCTGAGAATAGACTTGATAGGTTTACAGTTTTAACAGGTTGATGTGTTTGCAGTTTTAAATATGCTATAAATAAAATTTTCATTCCTGAGAGATTCTTGAGATGAGAATGAGATAAGCATTGTAGCAGTATAGGTTCACATCTTTGCCTTACTTAATAACCAGTGTAACAAATGAAACAGTCATACACTGATGACATGCTGATCTGTGGTTCATGCAGAGAGACAGTACAAAAGTGCTTATTACCTGAACCTGGCTTCACATACCAGAAACAAAATATCAGACACTGATGCAACAAGAGAAATTAAGTGATGCTTTGGTGTGGAGGCTTAGCTTCCAGGTATTAGGATAGTAAGGAACACATTGAGTATGTCTGCAAGCAGAAGCACATAGCCAAGAAGAAAACTTACAGGAGTAAACAGGACAAAAACATGCCCACAAGACATGGGAAGAGAAAGAGCTTGTATTTCCCAGAAAAATTTAAAAAGAATAGCTTTGGAGAAGATATGACCATCCACATCCTCAGTATATTAGGCCTTGATATAGGCTCTGGCTAACTCCATTATTAGAAGAACCTTCACATTGAATGGATGTGAATACAGAAGCATCAGCATTGCTTACATCAGAAAAGGTATAGCTTTAATCTGTATGAATTGTGATGATGAGGATTATAAATGAGGTTAAACTCCATGGATGGAGAGCTCCAGTGTCATGGACTATGATATTGTTCCCATACATGAGAGGACAGCTGTAGATCAAAAAGAACCAGCTTGAATTGCCAAAAGGTCACTTGATGGATTTAAGTAAAACCATTTACCTACAGTATTACAGAAACAGGCTTTGGTTTCCAAAGGAGTAATGGGGAGCATGTAGTACTTCAGTAGTTTTCAGACTTAGGATCAAGATCCAGTACTGGGTTGCAACGCCCTCTGCTGCTGCTGCCACCAGAAGACTGGAATTTATTGATCAAAGATGTAATTGTTGGGTTACAGGTATAAATGATTATTTAACTGGGTCTCCTCCCCCACAAAAAAAAAAAAGTTTGAAAACCACTGTAGTACTTTATTGTAAAAATTATCTGTTAAGCAGGGCAGCTAGCCCTAATGTTACAAAGAGAGCAGGAGTTCACTGTATGCCATCAGACCATCAGTGCAGATCTGGAAAGTCCAGTCAAGACAGAGCTGTTGCTGGCGCTGGGCACGCCGGGGCATGTGCCCCAAACCCCAGCACCGGTGCCCCAGATCTTGGGCCGGAGATCCAGGGCCCAGCCGCCGGTGGCTGCGGCGACCTCATCCCTGGCTGGGGATTTGGGGCCTGGCTACCCGTGGCAGCGGTGGCTCCGTCCCCGGCCAGGGATGCGGGGCCCGGCCTCCTGTGGCCGCTTCCGTCCCCGTCCCTGCCTGGGGATCTGGGGCCTGGCCACCCACGGCTGTGGCAGCCCCCACATCCGCAGCTGGGGATGCAGGGCCTAGCTACCCGCGGTGGCGCGGCCGCGCCTGTACCTGTCCCTGGCCAAGGGGTGGGGCCTGAAGGCTGGGGGCGGGGCCTGTGCCTGTGCCTCGGGTCCCGCCCCTGGCCAGTGATGCCCCTGAGTCAAGATAGGAGTTGTCTCATGCATAGACAATGAGCAGCTGCCATTGTTCCAGCATTTCAGTTAAAAGGGAATTTGAAGTGGTTTCAAAGTGACTATAAATCCAGTCTTATGTACAGAACAATGTCCTTCCTTGTAGTTAAAATTTATTTGCTTCTTTAGCCAGGCAAAAGTTTATTGAAATTGAGTCTGGCCAAGCTTACTTACCAATTCAGCTGGAGGAAAAAATTCCAGGGGAATGCTAACAATAGCAAGTGTCTAATGAGTTCTACTGATGCAAAATATAAACTCAACAGAAATACTTCCTCAATTTGAGGAGAAAGAAAGCAAGAAAGAACTAATCTTATAGGATTCAGGGTTTACCATCCAAACACTGCAGCACCTTCTGGTGCATGAGAATTGTCATGGTAATGGGCCTACAAATTTACCCCAAATGTGAGCTCAACTGTCAAAAGGACATGTGAGTTCATAAGATGTCACTCACAGTAATGTATAATAACCACTATTGATGGAAAAAGATACAAATGGCAGACAGACAGAATTAGTCCAAACAGAAAGGCGTGCTGATACAGTTCAAAGTTCATATTAAGATCATGCTTAGTAAACAAGAAACACGTGGAACCAGAAATCAGTAAACCAAAATTGGTGTGTCAGGAATGGTGGATAAAATAATGAGATGGTGGGTTATTCAACCCATCACTCCCTTTTGGGTGGTCCACCCTACACAAGGTCTCAGGAGGTTAGTGTGGGTCAGGAGAGGCCAGTTAACCTTATAGGCTGTATCTGGAGGGAAGCCAGGGCAGCCAATGGCAAATGAAGCTTTAACGGCAGACGAAGCCCAACTGAAGGAGCTGGGGTAGGAGTATAAAGCTGGGAAATGAGATCAGGAGGAGGTCTGCGGAAACTCCCTAGAGCAGTGGTTCTCAGTCTGTGGGCTGTGAGTGGGCCAGTCAGCACACAGCTGTGGCCCATGTCACATCCTCAGGGCCGTACAGGTAATATATACATTGTGTGAATGTAGCCCACGTGATACATGGAGAGCTGCATGTTTGGACTGCAATGATAAATAAGTTGAGAACCACTTGCTAGAGGAAAAGGGCGTTGGCAAAAGTCAAGGTGGAAATGCAGGGGGAGAGTAAGTCCTGAGTCCAGTTCTGGACTTGGCAATTTGACAAGAGGCTTAGGGTGGTAAAAAAGCCACAGGAATGAGAAGAAGCATTAGTGGAAAACTCACAGATAGGTGAAGGTGTGTGTGTGGGGGGTAGGAAGGATCCAAGGAAACAGCAATGGGCTCTGAAACTGAGTTAGAGACCTGTAAAAATTTTCTTCCAAATTAAAATTTGCTGAACATGACAGAGGCTCTGAGAATGACTAATGCTCTCAGACAAGTACAATGATCACGCCAACACTGGAAAAATTGTTCTTGCCAGAAACTGTGTTTTGCATACTTATTATATGGACCTGATGTGAAACAGTGGAAAGCACTGATGAATGGTAAGTTGTAAAAGACTAATTTAGTAAGGATGAAAATACTAGATATGCTGAGACCTTAGTATTAAAATAAACATGTCACAGCATCTCTTTCCAGTATGGCTAATAATGTTCAGCTGTGCCAAGTGATTCATTGATGGTTGCAGAGTATATAGGAGAAAATACAAGATGCGGTTGCTATGGAATTATGAGACAACAGCAGCTGGCAAAGTGATTTGAGGCTCAGTTTCAGTTCTTTCAGTGCCCATGATTAAAGAAAATAATAAAACAAGAGAGGAAAAGTACTTCCAGCTCTTGAAGAAAAAAAGTATTCCGGTATTGTACAGTTGTTGAACACCCTACAGCTTATTGATGTTAGACCTTGATGAGCATTTTGCAGAAGGACAGTGGTAAATTTCCTGTGCTGTACTCCATCTGTTCAGTGCAATTGGAATAACTCCTGCAATGCAGTCATGAACAAAAGGCAGATAACTTAGAATCATAGAAATGTAGGGCTGGAAGGGACCTTTAGAGGTCAACTAGTTTAGGCCCCTGTGTGGGGGAGGACCAAGTACATATCGGCCATCCCTGACAGGCATTTATCTAACTTGTTATTGAAACTTGCAATGATTTGTTTGGTAACATATTCCACAGCCTAACTACTTTTATAGTTAGAAAGTTTTTTCTAATATCTAAACCAAATATCTATTGTAATTAGTTGTTGTCCTGCCTTCTGTGAACATGGAGAATAAATGATCAGTGTTCTCTTTTAGCATCTCATAACATCTTTGAATGATGTTATTAGGTTCCCTGTTTCGTCTTCCCTTTTCAAGACTAAACATACCCAGGTTTTTTAACTTTTCATTAGTCAGTGCAGGGGGACCCCAGTGAGAGACGCTATGGGTGCATCTACACTGGAGCCTTAGGTCGATTTAAGGAAGCTTAAGTCGACCTACAGACCCCTGTGGCCACACTGTCTTCTATTAAGTTGACTGAAGTGCTTCTTTAAGTCAACTTAATAAACACCACCTCTTAAGGCTGACATAACACTTAAGTCAACCTCATTAAGTCAACTTAAGCCAGTGTAGATGGGGAATAGCCCTTAAGTTGACTTAATTGGTCTCCAGACCCCCTCCCAGAGTTCCTGGCCACCAGGAAGGGTCGACCTAGCACCTGCCAGTGTGGACACAACAGTCGATAGGAGTTGTCAGCATGGACGCTCTAAGTCAACTTAACAAGGTCGACCTTAAGTTGACAAAGTTGACTATGTTAAGTTGACTTAACAGAGCGTCTAGTGTAGACATACCCTATGTGAATCTGGCCTAGAAACTTACAGGCAACTATTTGCTTGAACAGAGACTAGATTGGAGAAGGCACTCCAGGCAGTAGGCCTGAACAGCCCTAACTTTGGAGTGGGTTGTCACAGGGGCCTAAAAAAGAACCAATATTGTTCTCTTTGAACTCTATTTAAACCTCTGTACTTATAATATTTGTAACATTTCCTGCCAGCACTGGTAAAATAACTGTCCCCTTATTGGGACCCACCAGTGCTAGTTGCAGGGTTTAAAGTAAGCTGGAAGGCATCAGAACTCCATTCCAGTGCCCACTATTTTTGGGGGCTCAGTGTTCCAGACTCCCTAAAAATAGAGAATGGAGCCTGTATGCTGCATTCCAGGACCCACCATTTAAAAATAGTGGGCACTGGAAAGTAGCATTCTGGCTACATTTTCTATTTTTAGGAGCCAGCCCAATGCTGAGCCCCTAAAAATAGCAGGCCTTGGAATGCCGTTCTGGCAGGGCGGGGAGCTACCTCAGGCTGGGAGCTTTTAAATCTCCTGCCCTGGACGTGCTCTGACTGAGCATGCTCAGAGCTTCTCATGTCAAAGCATGCTCAGTCAGAGCTGGTTCAGGGTCAGAGGAGCAGCCCGTCGGGTGGCTGCACCACCCTGAGGAACAGGTAAGAGGCCCTGGGGGTGGGCCTGTGCTGGAGGATGAGCAGGAGCTGGGAGCACAGGGCTGAGGATGCTTTAGCTCCACAGCACAGGCCCTGGGGCAGCAAGGTGGGCTGGGACTGGCATGGGGAGCAGTGGAGTGGACTGTCTCCTGCCGGGTCAGTCCTGATTGGGGTCCCCAGCTCCCCGCAGCTGCAGAGGGGCACTGGGTGGTTGAGTGGTCCTGTGTCCCCTTTGCATTTAGCCCCAGCCCCCAACTCCCTTGCTCCAACCATTCTTTGCCCCACTTCCTAACCCTGCTCCAGCCGCCCACCTCCTGCTGCCATTGACCCCTTTTCTGCCCCCATCTCCTGCTCCTGGCTCCCTTCAGCACCCCTGCCTCTGCCCCCCCTCCTGACACCACCCACCCCTTCTCAGCCCCATCTCCTGCCCCTGCCCCCTTCATCACCCAAACCTCCTGCACCTGCCCTCCAACTCCTGCCGCCATCCACCCCTTCTCTGCCCCATCTCCTGCCCATGCCCCCCTACAGAAACCTGACACCTCTTGCCTCCCACCCACCCCTTCATTGCCCCCATCTCTGCCTCTGCCCCCAGCCACTCCTTGAACATCCCCATCTCTTGCCCCTGCTCCATTCCTCCACATCCCGTGCCCTCATCCTTCCTGGACTGGGGCCTGCACGTGTGGGAAGGGGGCCTGGACAATATGGGAAGGGGGCCCACCTATTAGGAAGGTTCCAGGGCCCACCAAATTATACTTTAACCACTGCTTAGTTACTTACTATGCCTAGCTGCTGAAGCGCCTACAATGCTTGCCTCCAAGACATCGTACACCTGGCATATTATAGGCACCTTAGGGATTGGTGTATTCCGGCGATGAGCAGCAGCACTTATTAGACAGTTAATACACCCCAAAGGCACTGCACCACTGCTTCCCTGGTTGCTTCCTGTCAGACCACACATCTCCAAAGACAAAGGGAGGAGACTGAACAAAATAAATCCAAGATCAATCTCACATTTTTTGCTTGTCTAGGTCTTGTGTCCTCAGAAAATCTGGTTGAGTCCCAATAGTCAGAAATCCCAGGAAGCTGAACAGCCCACAGTTCTTCCTCCAAGTAGTTAAGAGTGTTGGCCTGTTCACTTCCAGTGCCTGCCAGCAGCTGTGTATTCTTAAGAAGGCAGTGCTTGGGGCTTCAAGGGGAAGAAACCTGCACGTGACTGGAAAGTATCCAATTGCGTATCTTTCTGTCCAGGTTGGCAGCCTATCCCCACTCCCTGGCCTAATATACACCCTTGGCATCAGTTGTTTAATCCTACAAGTGTCTTTATGATATTGTCTCACAGAGCGTTGGAGGGGGAGGTGATTAGCTACACAAGAAGTCTGCTATGGCCGAAGGGATGATGATGTGGCACTCCCATTAGCACGCTGGTGGGTGTTATAGAGCATCATTTGTAGGGTTTTCTGGTAGCTTCATGAAGAGCATCACCACCTCCACCCCAAGGCCTGGAGAACACACAGTACCCACTAGAATGACTGCAGTCCCCACACTGGGTTGACATAACCACATTATATGTTTCAGGCCCGGCATGTTCACAGCCTTGGACATTTTGACTGAGCTTTTGCAAGTTGAGTTATTTGTTTTTAGTAAATTGTGGCCCATGAGAATGAGGTGAGAGTGGATCACTCACCTTAGTGATATCTTTAATAGCTCCTTCCATTAAGAGACAAAACAGCAGAAGTCTGTAGTGAGCTCAATTATAACCTGTTATTCACAATCTGAGACTTGAGTAGTTACTGCTAATCCTGGCTACTTCTGCTACACTCAGCTGTCTTGATTATGAAGATGGAACCACAACTTCTTTTCTGCCAACCCTTTCCTTTTAATCTGACTCATGAAGATATCTGTTAGGCAGCACACAGTCTGTGCAGCTGGTTCTGCGACCATGTGTTAGACATAGAGTTGCTGTTATTGCCTCTTGAGAAACACGCTGAAAAGCAGTGTATATTTGTTCTGCCTCAGGAGATGAATAGGTATTTTGTCAGCACTTCTCAATATTGCAGTGGAATAACCATAGGCTTCTTGAGATTAATTGCACTGTGTGCATCCACAGGAGGTACAGAATTTGTTGTTGGGCAAAACAGGCAGGATCCTGACACTCACATCCTGAAGTGGTAGGCACTATAGAAATACCTAGAAAAACGGCAAGTCATCAGGAAACCAAAATATACGTTGGATTCTTGCTGCTTTAGTGAGACTCCTAGAGTCACATTTAGCATTGGCAACATATCTGATTTCCATGCCTTACTGACATTGGCTCCCCACTTGTGGAGGCATCCATGTGACTTATTCATTGAATTTAAAGGGTTCGTATTAGGAGAAGATGCTGACTCAGCCATGGGTAGAATAGACATTTTCATGTGAAAATGTGGTGTATGATGGCTGTTCCCTAACTCCTTCCCCCAATTTCCCATGTGTACAGCTATTCTGTGAAGAAGTTATGCTATGTGCCAGGTGCTTATCTCCTGTGATTGGGAAATTCCTTAGCCTTTGTTGACCCATATGATAAGTTCCCAGTAATTTCTGAAATGATCCCTAGATTATTATATGGCATTAACTCTTGAACAAATGCTTAGTTTGAACTGGAACATGTGGTCAGTTCGAACTAACTGGCTTAGTCTGAACTTCTTGAGTTCGAACTAAGCCTTAGTCCAGGTCTTTCCCATGCCTAGTTTGAACTAAAGTTCAAACTAAGCATGTAAGATCGGACTAAGTGGCTGTACTTACAAGTTCGAGCTAAACTTTCCTTACTCTGAACTAAGAAATTTCTTAGTTCGGACTAGCAAATGCCTAGTGTAGTCATGGGCTAAATTAGTTGGACTAAGCCTCCTTCGTCCGGACTAATTTGCCAGTGTAGACATAGCCAATTTGTCTCAGGAAAATCTCTCTGTCCACACTGGTCAGTGAATCCTGCTAGCACAACCATGTTTAAACCCCAGCCATCTCAAGGCCTTATCAAAGGGAAAGCCCTGGCAAAAACTAAACCTTGGTTGGGATGATTTAGTTGGTAGTTGGTCCTGCTTTGTGTAGGTTGTTGGACTGATGACCTCATGAGGTCTCTTCAAATCCCAATCATCTATGATTCTATGATCACTTGAAACAAGACTATCTTCTGCAACCAGTTCTTTTATGAGGTCTTTGCAATTTACCAATACTAAATGTAAATCTAAAAGGACATCACCTCTTGTTGGTTTGGTGCCTGTTTGGTGACAAAATCTGTCAACTATCACGTCCAGGAATATTTGGGCTCTGCCATTATTAGTAGCACCTGCCCTCCAATCAGTATCTTGGATATTAAGTCTCCCATAATCACACAATTCTGCTTAGTTTTCATTTCATTAAAATATGAAAAAGATCTCTATCATTATCAAATCAGATCCTGGTGTCTGTAGTAGACCCCAAGCACTATTCCTGTGAGCCTCTGGGGCTTAGGTCCACAGCATTAATACTTCCATGACTTAACCACCGTGACAGAAGACACAACACTATTGTTATGTTGAATGAACCATTTCAGTGACTATAGAGGATGAGAATTTTAACATATTTTAAATAGAACTATAAAATCAACATATCAAAATATTTTTCTAGGATTTTCTTTCACAATTGAAACTTAATTTCCTCTTTGTGACTGTTTTAGTCCCACTCTTCATGTAGGCTGTGGAATCTTTATTGTGGATGTGTTTGCCTGTGTCACAACAGCTGATGAGGATTCTTTCAACAACTTAACAGTAATAAAAGTTTTGTGGAAATACAAAAAGCAGGAGAACCTTTCAGAACAATTTTTTTTGGTTTCTCTAGTATTAAATGATTTGAATCACTCTGTTCAGGAGAAAGGTTTTTCAACTATTACTCTGAAGAAAAAACTTGTAAATATGTATAGAACAAGAATATGTGAACACCGCTGCCAAAAGAAAGAATTTAAGTTGTTTCACTCATTTCAACCTGCAGTGGCTTTAGCCATATTAAGTTTTCCTTTGCTTAACAAATTAAGAACGGATGAGAATAGTTACTGGGGAAAGATGAAAGGAGAGACTAGTTTAGCAATCCTCCCAAATTAATATGAATATAAGGTCAGCTGCTTCGCTGGTATATAGATCAACTATTCACTTCAGCAGTGATACACATTCATACTAGCTGAAGTTCTGTTCCACTTCATCAAAGCATGAAGTGCTAAATGCAGGGCTCAACAAATTTGCCTTTCCGCTAGAAACCAGCCCAAAATTAAGGGGCCAGGCACATTAGAAGTGGAGTGCTCCCCCACCACTGAAAAAAAGCCACTGTTGCTGGCAGTTTTGGTGGCACTCCGGTGTGAAAAAGCCCCAGTCCTCCTGCTGCTGAGAAAAACTGCTGCTGATCAGGGTGCCTTCAGCAGCGGCAGGGGTGGGGGCGGAGGGGCTGTATGGCAGCGACACTGAAAGCATTGGCACTGGCAACTTCTTTTTCTGTTGCCAGGTGGCATTCTGTTTCTGAAATACCATCGCAGAACTAGGCACCACAGTGAAAGTTCTTGGCACCATGACCACCTGGCACTCAGGATTTGTTGAGCCCTGCCTTAATGAGTGCACCATGCCTTCCTGTACGTGAGACTCAGAAACTTGTATGCTGTGTCTACACTGGAGGCTTAAGTTGACTTAAGCAACTCCCTGGCCACATCTGGAGTTCTTTAAGTTGACTTAAGCAAATAACGCTCATCCTTACAGTTGACTTTAAGGGTTAAGTTGACTTAACAAAATGTGGCTATTAAAGTCAACTTAAGGCGTGAGAGCTATTTAAGTCAACTTTATAAAGTCAACTTAAACAAATGGGGACTCTCTAAGTTGACTTAATAAGGTTGACTTTAAGTCGACTTACCTGAACCCTCTAGTATAGACATAGCCATAGAGATTAAGGGCAGAAAGGACCAATATGATCATTTAGTCTTGTCTCCTAGAGAAAACAGTTACAAGAGTGTTCTGTATCTATATATATGTAAATAGATAATTAATAAGGCAGAGATGATGTGTGGTGGGGAGCACATGTGAGTCACAAGTACCAACCTCTAGATGTCTGTCTTTCATTTAGCAACAGCTAAATGTTTTGAGGGGCCATCCAGAGGGGCTGCTCCAGAGTCTGCCCCACAGGGCAGTGGAGGTGGACAAGGGCCTCAGCCTGCCTCTCTGGCTATGTCTACGCTTAAAAGGTTAATTCAAATTAACTGAATTTGAACTAATTAATTCAAACTAATAATTATTATTTTGAATTAAGTTATTTCGAATTAACACAGCGACTCCAGAAACCCTAATTCCAACTAGGATGTCCATGAGCAGGACTTGCTAGTTTGAATTGGGTAGGGGGTGCTATTGCATAGGGAAAAATCAAGCTTTGGTTAATTCAAACTAACAGTTAATTCAAATTAACACAGCTACATTAACACAGTGAATTAACCATCACTTCAAACTTAAGGGAGGTTTTATAGATTCGAACTAGGCTTTCCTTAGTTCAAACTAAGGAAAGCTAGTGTGGATATGTACTAATTTAGTTCGAATTAAGCCTTCTTAATTCAAACTAAATTGTAAGTGTAGCCATACCCTCTCTGTACAGCTTTGAGTGTATGCATGTTTTGGCTCCACTTTGTTTATAGCATGAGGTCCTTAGTTTTTAGTCATTATTACTTTTACAGAACTTCCCTTGGCTTCAATATGCAGTTTGACTGACTAAAAAATTTAAGATATGACCACTTAAAATGCTTATATCTCTAGTCAGTATTCTGTAACTACAGAAAGGCAAGAGCTTCAGCTAATATTAACTGGCATAGCTCTATCAGAGATATGCAGACTTACACCTGCTGAGAATCTAGCCCCAAATGTTGAGGGCCTTGAACTAATCTTTCAAAGCCAAAAATAAAGCCATCATATATGTCTGCAGCAAACTTGTATTGCAAGAAACATCCAGTAATGGAAACCACATCATGGTAATTTCTTACCAGAGCAGTGGCTACTGGACAAAGGTTAACTCTGATTGCAGGACTTTGTTAATTAATTAAATAAAATTTGATCCATAAGCAAAGCTTTCAAAAAATATGAAATACGTGTTCTAGCAGTGTATGAGCATTAAGGGAGAATCCCTGAATCATAATCTCAATTGAGAAAGTCCTTAGCTCATTCTGCATGAAATTTGGTTGGCATTTGAAGGGATTACTATTAAGTAGAGTAGTGAGAATGTGGGGAAACCTCCCTGGCAAGGTAGGACACATTAACACTTAAAAGTAATGTCTCGGACTTGGCTGTGCTAATTCCCTAACAAGGTCATTATGCTGTGATCATAACCTAAAAGTTATGTAGTGCTGCAGATGGCTTATTTATGGTTTTGACTTAGAAAAATTTGACATTAAGATTTTTAGTTTTTATCCTTTTTAGGAGGGAGCATTGGCCAGGGCAGTGGTTTTCAAACTTTTTTCCTCAGGACTCAGCTGAAAAAAATCATTTATGCCCATGACCCAACTGTTACACATTTGATCAATGCTTTCTAGTCTTTTGGAGGCAGCAGCAAGGAGTACCATGAGCCAGTCAGTGCTTGAGGGTCTGCTACTCAGTACCGGCTCCTAACGCTAAGTTTGAAAACCACTGGGCTAGGGGATAGTGCGGTAATGGTCCTGTTAGTAAAGACACCTAAGCCGCAGGTACGGTAGAGAAAAATACCTCCCACTATTCCTAATGCTAATTTAACTGCACCACTGTTAGCAATTCTTTTGATCACTGTGTGGATGGATTGCCAATGCCATGTAAGTGAAACCTGCTCAGTGTGCCTAATCAAAGTGGTGTTGAAAAATATGTGGAGCTAAGGAGCCATCTGCAGTAAGGCTCTCAAACTGCCAACACCAGTGCAGCTGAAATGGTCATAATGGTAGGGACTTTTTAAAATTCCTTAGTGTAGGCAAGGCTCCACTGTAGTTTCTGCTCCTGTCTCTGCACTTGATGTGACCTTCAGCGAATCAATTACATATTGTGCTTCAGGTAAAATGCATGTAAAGTGGGAGTAATAATGAGGCTTAATTTAATTAATGTTTATAAAGTCCTTTGAGATTCTTGTAAAAGTGCTACATACAGTTATAATCATCATGGGTGTATTTGAGCATGTCCTTGCTGACTGTGCACAGAGCCATAGAATCACAGAAACTGAAAGGGACCATGACAGGTAATTGAGTCCAGCTCCCTGCACCCATGGCAGGACCAAGTTACCCTATCAAACCATCCCTGACAGGTGTTTGTCTAACCTGCTCTTAAAAATCTCCAGTGTAGGAGATCCCAGAACTTGCCAAGGCAACTTATTCCAGTATTTAATCACCCTGACCGTTAGGAATTTTTTCCTTATGTCTAGGCTGAGCCTCCCTTGCTGTAGTTTAAGCCTGTTGCTTCTTGTCCTATCATCTGTGATTAAGGAGAATAATTTTTCTCCTTGTTCCCCATAACAACCTTTTAGGTATTTCAAAACTGTTATCATATCCCCTCTCGTACTATATGTCAACTCACAAGGAGTTTCCTGCATGCAGAGACAGGAATGAGTTCCAAGGACAGAAGACTCAGTGAAGCTGTGTTACAACCATTTACTTATACATTGTTTCTTGTTGTTAGTTAAATACAGAGATTATTCTAAAACCTGCCTCTGTTATCAACCAAATACTATAGTTCCTTTAAAATATATTTGTTGGTTTACTAAGTTTTTTCCTTATGTCAGTCTGGGAGAACTGGGTTTCCAGGAGATAAACTTATACTGCTCTTAATATAGTTCTGTGGCTACTGTCAGGAATAGATCAACAGAGAAACAAGCTAAGTGAGGTAATAACTTCTATTTGACCAACTTTGTTGGTGTGAGAGATGAGCTGTCCAGAGCTGTGGTTCTCAACCTTTTGCAGGTCATGACACACTTGGTGGCATGCTGTGACCCTACAGGACACACCAGCACCTTCTCCCCAGCCAACCCCAGCCACCTCCCCAGGGGTTAAAGTGAGGGGGAATACACTGGAATGTCGTTCTGGAGCTGACAAATTGTAGGGGCCATTGTTTCGGGGTCCCTAAAAATAGAAGGCTGCGTGGATGGGTGGGGGCACAGCCCCCGTTGCTGTTGGAACGTTGGCGGCTGTGCATGGCCAGCAACCATGGCCCCCACCCGGCTGGAAGACACAGTCTTCGGGCCAGCAGGGAGCTGCACCAGGCTGGTCCTGGGACTTTTTAAATCTCCCGCCCTGAGCATGTTCTGAGGAGGCTTAGGGCTGGAACAGCAGCCTGTGGCATGGCTGCTCTGGTGGCCAGGTAAGGGGGCCTGGGTTGGCAGGGTCGTACTTGCGGATGGGCAGCTGCCACGGAAAGGGCGTGGGGGTAATTGACTTGGGGCAGTGCGGTGGGGTTAGGGGAGGGGTTGGGGGACCATGGGGAGCCAGTGGTGGGATGGGGGGTGGTTAGGGAAAGGCTCAGAAGAGCAGGGGGTGCTAGCAGCAGGGTAGGGGGTAGGGAGGGGGTTGGGATGACTCAGGGGAGTGGGGGAAGGGTTTGGGGTGACTTGGGGGAGTGGGGGAAGCCAGCAGCAGAGCAAGGGGGGTAGGGATGGGGTTGGGGTGAGTCAGGCACAAGCAGTGATGGGTAAATCACAAAGAGATCAAAATTCTGGTTTGGTTCATACCCGTCTTAAATCTGCAACACTGCCTTGAAAACCTCCTGGTAAATGCAACCCATGAGGCTTCTGGTTATTTTGGTTCCTATCTGCCTTTCTAGATTCTGTTATGTCTCCACACCTCTCAGGCAGTAATGAATTAAGTTTCAGAACTCCTCCATGGGGTTACAGGGGGAATGGTGACAAGGGGACTGAAGGAGACTGGCAACCAGTGGTGTTGTTGGCACTGGGCACATGGGGCTGGTCCCCAGAGTCCCAGCGCCAGTGCCACGGTCTCCTGGAGATTCAGGGCCCAGCTGGTGTGAGCCTGACATGGCCTGCTGCTGGCCTGCTGCTGCCCCTACCAGGGCCTGGGATCCGGCCGTGGCTGGCCAGATGTGGCCTCCCATCAAGGCCTGGGGATCCGGGGCCTGGCTGCTGGCCTGATGTGACCTCTGCTGGGGTCTGGCCATTGCCTGCCCGGTGTGGTCCCTGCTAGGGCCCAGGATCTGGGGCAGCCCGATGCAGCCCCTGTCCAGCGCCGCCCCTTGGAGGGGGTGGGGCCCAGGGCCAATCGGCCTGTGTGGGGTCTCCCTCCTGCAAGGGGACTGGCCCTCCCGCAGAGCCCAGGAGCGGGTCTCACCCCCTTGTCTGCCCCAGGGAGGGGGGCCCTGCTGAGGATATGCAGAGCTGGGACAGAGGGTCCCCAGCCCGGGCCACTGTTTCAGGGTGCCACTCAGTGCCCCAGTCCCTGCCCGCCCTCTGTGTGGGCCAGAAGGCCAAACGTCCATGGCCCGAAGTGCTGTAGGGGGGCTGGGGCCACTGGCCATCCTCCCTCTCTGTGCAGCAGAGTTCTTCTGGGCCCTTCCTGCCCCCAGCCAGTCTGTCTCGGGGGGTGGGGCGAGCCGGCGTGTGGCCAGGGCCCTGCAGAGGTCCAGCTACACGCTAGCCCGTCCTGCCTGCCCCCTGGGATAGAGCCCTGCTGTTCCCAGAGAGCACACAACAGCACAGGGAGGGAGGAAGGGGGGGCAGCCTCTGGCCCATGGTCCTGCCCCCCCAGCTCTGGACAGGGCCTGGAGGAAGCTGGGGGGGTGGCGTGGGGCCTGCTGAACAGTGGGGCTTGGGATGATAGGCTCACTTGCCCCCCCCCCCCCGTCAGTGACCGCAGGTCAGGGGCAGCAGGATCCTGATACAGTCCTGGCTGGGGAACCAGGGGACGGCTCGGGCCCCCTGCAGATGCATTGGGCCTCAGGCCCGGGCCCTGAACCTATTTTGGGGGTAGCAATGCCCCTGCTGAAGTGTGGAGGAGGTTGGGGGGCTGAAAGGGTGGAGTGAAGAGGGAGAAGTTATGGGGTTAGGAGGCCTGGAGTGAGGACTTGGGGGCAGGGAGCTCAGGGAGTGGGGATGGGGCTGAGGACGACATGGGAAAAGAGGGGTTTGATGTGGGCACTAGTGGACAGATTGGGGTGAGGCTGTGCTTCAGCTGTGAGGAAAGAGCCAGTGGGGCTTAAAAATGTCTTCCTGGGCTGGGGCTTGCACATGGATGAAGGGGGCCTGGTCAATATGGGAAGGGGGCCCAGAGATTAGTTGGGTTCAGGGCTCATCAAATTATACTTTAACCACTGCACCTCCCCAGCCCTCTGGGACGCACTTCACACTGTGTGGCAACACAGTAATGTGTCCTGCAACAGTGGTTGAGAACCACTGGTCCAGAGGAGTATGTCAGTAAGTGAATCAGAAGAGAAGCTGTCCACTCACATACCAAGTACATTGAAGGACTTTCTGAAGTACCTCCCATATATGGTAACCAAGAGAGTGGCAGGCTCCCAGCTATGGTGATGTTGTTAAGAATTCTAAATACTGTGCTCAGCAGTAGCCAAAGAGAAGGAAAATATTTATTTGCTCATTGCTTGGAACTCCTGAAGCCTCTGTGTCTGTGAAACCTATGAAGCCTGGGGAGCGTCTGTGTGTCAGTGACTGTATAAGCTGCACTTAAGAAAAAAGAGTGTCACTCTAAATACAGAATAAACACAATAGTAAGGGTATATCTTCACTGATGGCAGCAAAATCGGTGCCATCAACCTGACATTCTGGGCACAATTAGCAGCGAGTTTGTATTCACTGCTGCACTCCTGGAAGATATTGCTGGAAGTTCTGGCCCCTAGAAGGCATAGGGGAAAGCTGACTGCAAGCCTTTTGCAGTTGACTTCCCTGAGTGTATTCTGGTTGGTTAGAAAGTTGCTGGGAGCTACGCAAGGCACACACCTTGCATACCTGCTAGTCGACTGCCACCAAGAAGCCCTGTAAGTATAGACTAAGGCTAAGTGAACTTCTAAATTGCTTGGGGCCTATGAGATGCATATGAAGAGCTGCCATTAAAACCTGTGTGCTTCTGAAGATCAGGCGTGTGTCTCGCAATGTGTCTCTGCAAGAAGGCCTGTGGTTATTAGTCATCTGGCTGAACCTATGTTTAAATTCTAATGGGTTGCTTATACTAGGTGAAATTTTTTCTTTGCCCATTCCAGATCAGCTATGTTATTCTGGTTTTACCCCATGAATACTTCTTTTAGTTAAGAAAACAGAAAAAAAAATTAGGAGAATTAACGCTGGATCTTCTTTTAAAAAAATATTTATTAGAGTTCTGTGAATGTTTGTTTTTTGCTTTTTGTCCAGGAGCATGGTAAGGAGAAAATGAAATTTCACGAGGCCCAATCCTGAAGTATTTACTTCTGGCAAAACTCCCTTTGATACCAGAAGCAGATTTGCCTGAATAAAGACTTCAGAACCTGAATTTATGTTTCAGTAGGGACAACGAACAAGTATGTTTGAGAGAGAAACTAATTCTTTTCCTTCTCATGATAATCACCACCAGTAATAAAGGTTCTTCAGGACAAATTAGGCCATCAGCTATATCCGTGTAACTGTGCTGTTCTAATGTTGTGCCTTTGGTGACAGTACTGCAAACCTGCTGTCTTTAATGAGTTAACACAGCTGCGTGACTGAACAGAATTTAGTGAACAGTTCTGTTGATGTACATGGAAATGTTATTCATTCCTCTTTTTCTCTAATCTATATACATTTTGCAGTGCTTGTAGGAAAATGTACTAAAACTTTCTTTTGTCACTAAAATCAGCACATATGACTCAATATAAATAGGAAGCAGATGTCTGAGTGAGGATGTGCCAGTTTTATGTGATTGTATTTTCAGTGTACATAACAAAGAACATGAAGACGTCCAGTGAAATTGACATACAACATGGTTAAAAGCTTATAAAAGGAACAGTGTGGATTTCAATGCCACACTATATTGAGCCCAAGAGCCTAGCAGTATTTATAAGAATTGCTCATATGGATCATGAGAACATTCATAGTCATGTGATATAAGATAATGTTTAAAAAAGGAATGGATATAAACCTTCCTGCTTCAGAGGTCATGCCAGCCCTTAACTGACAATAGATAAGGAAGAAACTTCCCGTCTGGGCAGGTTATTCAGTAATTGGCTGCTACTGGGTTTCTCTTATTCTCCTCTGAAAGATCAGGTTCTAGCTGATACCAGATAGAACACTGTGTTAGGTGGATTTCTGGTTTGATCAAATGGGGGAAATTCCTATGTTCGGCTATCTTCCTACCTGGAAATGTAAGAATATGTGAAATGTATTAATGGGATTATTTTGGCTATTTGGTCTTCAGTTGAGATCAATCAGAAATACATTATGTATGATAAAAATCAGTTCTTCTAAGAAATACATTGTGTAAATTTTACAGTATTTACAACTGTTTTCTTTAGGGAATGCAGCCTGTTCCAGTACCATAAGTCTATGGATCATATCAGTGCCTTTATAAGAATAGAAAGTGTTGACATGGGTATTTAAACCATACTGTGCCTGTTTAGTTTTAGTTACAGGGACTGTATGAGTTAGTTACTGGACACCAACATCATCCTTTCTGCAAACCCATGGTCTAGTTTCCAAACAGTCCATCAAGATTATTAGGATCCCTCAATCAATGTTTTGACTTTAAAATTATATACAAGTAGTAAACTATATTGTGAGTAACCAAGCTGATCACAAAATGGGTAATGGTAGTAAATAGTAAAGGCAGAGAGAGAGGTAAATATTTATGAAGGAAGAGGCTGATTAGTAAGACCAATGTAGATTTCATACCATACCTGGGCCTAAAACCTAATACTGATAAGGTTGTAGGAAATCTGAGGACTGCAGGTGATACCAGAGTGGCTTTACCTCTGTTGTTTCTGTAAGTGTGTCAAATAAAGAGAATACCACAGAGAGGATAATAATTGGTTAAAATATAACATCAAGAGATTGATCTATAATTGCTTCCTAGTATAGCTATATAGATTGTAAACTTTTAAGGTAGGGGTGCCCTTATTTTTAGCGCAGATTATGCACTGTACAGCTCTAAATAAATCATGGCTGCCCTGTTTGATAATAGGATGCATATCTAGTTACACTTGGAAGGATACATCCAGAAGTTATATTTAAAATTTATGGGAAAAATTAGTGGCACTTTCTGCCCCCTTTACTTATGAGCATACATTGGTGCAGATTAATGCACAAGTGAATGGGTGGTCTCTAAATCATGTTATTTCATTAGAAAAAAAGGTCTTGATGGATTATTTAAGCATAACTTAATTATGTCTTTGCTTTAAATAACTTTCAGCTTTTGCAGCTGGTTAGTCACTAGGGAGGGGCTTGCCTTCATATATCTCTGTGCATCTGTCAATTAAATGAAGAATTTAGTATTCATGAGAATTGTGTGATCTGAGACACTCCCTGGAGGAGTAGGTGCAACAAGTGCGTGAATGGATTAGAATAAATTTTTTTTGACAGATATAATCCTCCTGCTCCAGCTCTGTTCACATTATATAAAAGAAAAATGTACTCATTTTCTTCTGAACCGAATGTGCCACATAATTATGTTACAGGGAGGAGCACTGATAAACCTCAATCATTTCTGTCATCTTCTGTATTGCCATGCAGTAATCAGCTACAAGATGGTGATGATGTAGGTGAGAATAGTGAGTTCTGTTGTCACTAGATTGGGGTCTGCAACCTGTGGCACCAGAGCCACATGTGGCTGTTTGGATGCCTCCTTGAGTCTCTGGGCTCTTCCTTACCACTGGGGGCTCTAGGTTCCCACGCTTAGCACTGGGGGACCCTTGGGGAGGGGCTTTTCCAGTTTGCGGGACCCCCCCCACCAGGGGACTCTGTAGCAGGTGCCCTGGCCCAGGTCCTAGCTCCCTCCCCGCCCCCCCCCACCAGAAGACTACATCCACTCAGAACACTGGGTTATTGCAGAAATTTTAAAAAATGGCTCTTCTTACCTTTTGGTTTGCCAGTCCCTGCACTAGATGAATTCAAGAAGCTCTGTGACTGCTTCAGAGCCAAATCTCTCCTGGATCAACCAATGAAGGAGCAGAGAGGTATTCCTGCTGCTCCCTCTTTGGCAGGAATCCTACTACTTCAAGACAAAGCAGGGTGATGCTCTGTGGGGGTCACTTTGTTGCTCCTCTGCTCTGAGCAGGATCATAGTCCTTGCTGACTACAGGCTGATTTTGATGCTCTCTAATCTGCAGGACATGCCCCCTTAGGTAGGTGAATGCATTCGTGGATGCTACAGAGGGATGCTACCTAACAGTTTGTGTGGTTAGGAATCTCCTTCTGCCTTCCCCTTCCTTTCTGTATCAGCCCTTAACGTGTGTACTGCTTTGCTGAGTTTTTAGCAGGCAAGATGTGTCCGTTCCACAGTTTGGGCAGGTATTTGTTTTTTATTTGTTGGTTTTTCTGATTTGCTTCTTGTTAGAGAGACAAGGTAAGTGAGGTAATATCTTTTATTGGAGCAAATTCTGTTTATGAGAGAGACAAGCTTTTGAGCTTACACAGAACTCATTGTCTTATTAGCTCAGAAACAATCCAAGGCCATTATTAGTACAGAGATTTTTAGCTTTGCAAAAGGTGAGTCAGTTTCACTATGGGATCAGTTGAATGAAATGCTTGGAGGCAATTCTTCTATCAAAGAGAATTGCTCACTAGTATAGAAAGCATTAAAAATACTTTTATAAGAGAACTAATAAAGTACACTACACATTTGGCTGCTAGATATAACACCAGAGATGAGAATTTGTGCTGTGCTTCTTAGAACACCCTATGTCTGTTTATACCAAGGCCTGGTCAGTTTTTCATAAACTCGTGGGCAGCAGGTCTAAGGCTCCCCAAACAGCAGCTGGCAGTACTCGGCATCAGCTCCTGAGGCCCCACCACTGCTCTGCTTCTTCTGCACCTGCTCTCCTCCTCCACCTTGCCCCCACACCCTAAAGGGGTATTTGGGGGAGGAGACAGAGTAGGGGTGTGAAGAAGCGAAGTGAGAATGGAAGGCTGACAGGAGTGAACAGTGCAGGCAGGGGAACCTTGTGGGAGGGGTTGAGTGGAGGTGAGGTCTGGGATGGAGCAGGGGTAAAGCTTAGGCTAGGCATTGGGGGGAGGAAGTGAAGTGGGAGTGGGGCTTCAGGATGGAGTCAGCCTTCAAAGTCAAGAGGCTTGTGCCACTTATACACATGATCCAGCTGCACACACAGAATAAAGGCATTAAGAATGTGGAAGGAAGACTATCGGCCCATGTCTTTAGGTATGTCTACACTTACAATTTAGTTCAAATTAATAAAGATTAATGCAAACTAAATTAATGCATGGCTACACTGGTTTTCATTTCTTTGAACTAAGGGATTTCTTAGTTCAAAGTAATGAATGCTTACTTCGAAGTTATAAAACCTCGCTTAACTTCGAATTAACGGTTAATTCAAACTTATTAGTTTGAATTAACCCAAGGGAGCCACATTAATTCGAACTAACCGTTAGTTCGAATTAGCACGGTTTGACCTTCTTCGCCCTAGGGTGTCTTCCTCTTTCTATGTATTGGGTGGGGGTATGGCCTTTCTTGTGTGCCATGTTGCCACACTTCCCATGGTGCCCTCTTCCTAAATTGAACTAGTAAGTCCTGTTTATGGACATGCTAGTTCAATTTGGGTTTCTAGTGGGGACATGTTAATTTGAAGTAACTTAGTTCGAATTAACCATTATTGGTTTGAATTAATTAATTTGAGCTAAGTTAATTCGAAGTAACTACTTAAGTATAGACATAGCCTTTGTGTGCTAGAGTAGTGGTCAGAGCATCTGAAGAGAAAGGATGGGACTTTATGCCACCTTTCTGCTCTCTTGTTCCTGGGACCCACCAAGGCCTAAACTTGCCTTGGCACAAAGCTGTTCTACCAAGTCTACCATACATAGATTCTATATAGTCCACCAAGGAGCTGCTCAGCTGGCCAGTGCAGTATTTTGTAGTGCTATCTCTTCAAGCTCAGACATTTCCTCCACTCCCTGGAATGGCACCTATTCTGTGGGAGTGTGGGGAGTGGGAGGGCAGGAAAGTGCATAGCTCTGTGAGGGCTGTTAGTTAATTATGGCTGAGGAGGCATGTCACTGCTCTCAAACATGCAGCCTATGGGCTGCATATGGCCCCTAAAGCTATTTCCTGTGACCCGCAATGACACTGTCATTACTGATATTTGCAATATTGTATGAAAAGTTTTCAGTGGTGCGGCCTTCAGACTTGCGTACTAGTCCTCATGTGGCCCTCGTGGTGATTTTAGTTTGAGAACCCTGGTTTAAACTAAGAGTGACAAACTTGCTACTGCTGATGCTTTTGATAAAATGGGGTTTCCTGGCAGAACTTTATTTTTTTCTTTTCCCTTTTTAATTTAGGTTCCTTTGGAACTCTTGTTCTTCCAGCAGTAAGTATTTATTTCATGGCCTACTTGTCATTCATCGCAAATGTTTATGTTGGATAACTGCAGTCTCTCAATGCTTCTTTTATTGACTTATGTTGGTGACATGGTATATTTTAGTATTGTGCAAGGTACAAGTCATTTTCATACTTGTGGAATATATGTCCCAACTGACCAGTGAGCCTGGGAGGTCCCAAATCCAAATGTTTTGTAGCTTGAATATTTGAAAGATTTAGAAGGCAAATTCCAGCACCAGCTGGCAGAGGACTCTAATATTTTAATAGCCTCTGCCCTGCTTAGTTTATGATTGGTGGATCGTTCTTCTTAACATACTATGAATCTCATGTGAATCATGCCAAAACCCCAATCCACAACTGTTAATTCAAAATTGTAAACAATTTTACATTGATTGTGCTTATACAAAATTCCCTTTTAGAATTGTGTACTCTGGCAAACACATATTCCAACAAGAATATACACTTAAAACAATACGGTAGTCAGATATTGTAGGACGTGTGGAAAGTGAATTTTGAATGTGTAATCATAAGTATTCACATTGGAAACCTGACTTTAAGAGCTGTGCTACTTTATCATGGAATACAGATTACCAAGGGGCTGCTTTTCAAAGGTTCTGAGCATTAGGAACTCCAGTGGCAGTCAACGAGAGATGCAGATGCTAAGTATCTTTGAAATTCAGGCCTGGAGTAACACATGTCTTCAGTCAAAACAGCTGAATGTGAATAACAGAGATCAAATATTTGAAGCAATACTCACAGTGAACAGTTTTTTTTAAAAATATTTGCTCAGAACATTCATTGAGCAAACAGATTTAGAATTGCAACCCATTCATGGATACTTCATGAACAGAAAAGAATTTAATTCACTGGCTACATTAACTATTATGGAATTGTTTGCCCAGTTCTTAAAGAGCCATTAAATCCTCCAAACCGTTCCCAACTTAAATGCCATGATTTCCCTCAATCTCTGACAGGAGGTAGTTTATGTGATTACTAATGTATTTTAATACATAGAAAGCAACCGCATAAAGCAAAAGATACAAATTGATATTGAGTCAGATCCTAGCCTATGAAAAGACAGCTTTGTGATGTCCCAGTGCTGCAACGCAGCCTTAAAGCTGTCCTACCAGGTCAGGATGAGTCTTTCCTGGCAGGGAAGCTGCAGCAATTCTAGGGGACTTCTCCCAGGCACTACTTCGTGCCTGGACTCTTTCGGAGGAGATATGGGTGTGATTACAGCATGCATCAGTGCCTGCTGATCCCCACTAATTTGCTCTGGGGACTGAAATTATGTACCCACCAACTCCAGGGAGTGATAGATCTAAAGGCGGCTCTGATGCAGCTGAAGTATCTGTAGAGTTCAGCCTATACAGAATCTCTGATTACTGTCTAAAGCTATGATAACTAATTCATTCTTTCAAGGGGAAAATGTTTTTTTCATTAGTAGGGCTGCAATAGTCAACCATATTATCTACACAGTGTAATTGTCTGGTAACACAATCTACATAATGTGGTACTGTGAGTTACTATTCTTGGTTGTCATAATTTCCATAAGAAATGCAACTTCGTGGGCTGATCTGAGAGTTCATGACAGTAACAGATGGAGTTAACAGCTGTACTTCATATATTCAAATCCTGACTATTATTATTACTGTTATTGTTAAGAAAAATAAAATGAGGACAAGAGCGCCATTATGGGAGAGAATAAGAGGAAGTGACTCCCATGTCCTCCATCTGATTTTTGTCATGGCTGGGTGAAGAGAGAATAATGAATAAAGAGGGAGAGAGTAAGAGGGAAAGACATAATAAACTTCTGTTGGACACCACTCAAGAGTTGTCTAACTCCTGTTTGGTCAGGAAATACCCCTTTTAGGGTAGTTGTTTAAGGAGCCAAGGAACTGAAGTGAATGGCTACCATTATTTTAACAGTGATTTCCTGAGCTTGTGGTCTCTGTCAGATAAATATGTTAAATACCTTTAGCAATGCAGTTATGCTCCCTAATTTCCCTGTTGCTGACATTACAAGCCTGATAACATCTTACATCAGCATCAAGAAAAACGAAAAGCCAGGGAAGTAACAGGAAGAAAAAAAATGATGTTTTGGGGGGGGAGGTGGTAGCATTTGGAAAGTCAAAAAGTGATAGAGCAATTCATTTTGAGTGCCATTATTATTAATAATAAAAATATATAAAAAATTGGGAATAGCAAATAATATGGATTTTTCAGTAAAAAATCAAATCAAATCCTTTCAAGTGTTCTTATATAATAATTATAAGGAATTTTCACCATTGTTTTGGTAGAAAGGAGTGAGCTCTTTATTTGTTTTATCCACTGTTTTTAATCCTTTTTATATTTCTTGGTGCCTGTTTCCATAGTGAATACCCCTCATTACATATGTTGAAATGTTCATTAATTTAACTCTTTTTTTTGTTTTTGTTTTTGTTTTTCCACATTGAGCCAATTGTTGTCAAAAGTTACAATTGGGGGTGTGTCCCTTTAGTGAACATTTTCTAGAATACTTGGTCATGACATGTGAGAGGCTTAGAAGACATGAATCATATATTCTTGGCAGTGCGTCCATTAAAGCATCTAGTTTAAAAAAAAAAAAATGCAGCACCAAGTTTAGTGTGGCATTCCACCTCAGAGATTTAGTTTGGCAACTCCTGATTTGAAAGATGGCCTTTGTTTCTGTGATAAATGTGCATTTTGGCATAGGAAACAAAACTATAACTAGAGACAGAAAAAGAGTGTATCTTAAGTTATTTTCCTTCATGCAATACTCCTGATTTTCACTTTTTAAAACTTGCTTTTATAAACAGATAATTTACAAAGGAGAATTACAGTTCTTATTCATTTCTGAATGGATACACATTCTGTATAGAGATATGATTTAGCCAGTATGGTCACTGTATGGCATTTTTCCCATGCTGGAAATTTCATTCACTTGAATTACCTCAAAACAATTTTTAAAAGAAAGAGAAAAGTTAATTCAGAATGTGATATGGTATTTTTCAGTGCTGGGCTTGGTGAATTAACAGATGCAATTCTTATTACCACTTTGAGGTGTGCATTTAATTTCTTATATGTTTTACTGAAAAATATATGGCTGTTGTGTTTAAGTTGTTTTGGCTTCGGCAGATTTACTCTAGATATACACAATACTAACTGCAAATAAAAGGCCGTGTCATGCCATAGAAGATTTTTATTTATTTATTTATTTAAGCAGAAATCCCTACTGGAATCAGCTGGATGTTTGTTTAAAATACGATGGCACATTAGGACCCAGAGATTGGGTTACCATGGGTCAAGGGTCCACAGTACCCCAGGCTGACTCATTATGTACCCTGTGCCTCATTCAGAGTGAAACTTTCCTGTGCGGCATTAGACCCTACACTAATAAGGCCCGCATCTCTGGCCTGGTGGGAACCACTGAAAGGGTTTCTGCACTGGCCCTGCACAGAAGGTTATGAAGGTGGACAGTGGGGTGGAGCCTGGTGGTTCACATTTATTATTCTTTTTTCTTGAGGTATTAGGGGAAGATTATTATTTTAAAGTATTATTAGAAACATTATAGTGTGTGCTAAATATGAACCTTTAAGCCACTGTAATGTGGCCACATCAAATCCAATTTTTCTTGAAAAGCTTCTCTTTTTCCACCTCTGCCACTTTTGAGGCACATCTAAATACAAGTTCTCAGACATCTAATGATAATTGCAGTAATAACACTTTTCAAGTCAGACTCCTACCTACCAAGTGCAATGTTTCTTCATTCTGTTGGTGCATGGTAACAGAGGACTATGGATGTTGGTTCTGTAGCAGGCCAAACTTCTCTGGAAATAAGCTGGCCTGTTATGGAAGGCTGACAACCAACTCTGCATCTAAACAGCTATGGGGAGAAAGGTCACAGAGAAGGGCAGGATGTCAGGCTGCCCGTCAGTATCATTTCATGATTTTACTTGCAAGGGAAAAGTACCTCTGTGCACTCAGAAGCAACCCATGTGACAGCACCTAAGCAGTTTGCAGGGCTACTTACTTAGGAGGATGCTTTCTGCTGGAGTGGGCCGTTAATTGCAGATTTCCCTGAAGCGGTATATTTGAAGGCTGAACTAGCTGTGTGGAAATAGAACTAGCTAAGTACTACCAGAAAATAAAAGACCTCTGAGAAAAGTGCACAGTCACAGGAACGATATAGTGTTCTCACTGAAAACGTATTTCTCTTTTCATGAACCAGATCAGTGACTCTTAACCACTGTGTTGGGACACCTTACTGTGTTGCCACACAGGAGTAAGTGTGTTGCGGAGAGCTTGGGGAGATGGCTGGATTCAGCCTGGGCAGGGCAGGCTGGTGTTTCCTGTAGGGTTGTGATACACTGCTAAGAATGTTGCAACATGCAAAAGGCCGAGAAGCAGTGAACTAGATTAGCTGACCTGCTCCAAAAGGTGTTAGCTTCTCCTTCATGTTTACAAACCGCAGTATAAGAGACTGTAACAGAGATACTGTTTTCTTTTCAGCTGCCTTTGAACAGCAAGTCTGACTATTACGAGTTACTGGTGAAAGGTCATGCCGAGGGCCGTCTATTATTTTCTAACAGAACCAGCCTGTCATTTGAGCACAAGAGTATCTCTGTCTTCATTCAGATTGACAAATCTCTGTATAAACCTGGCCAAGAAGTGAAGTTTCGGATTGTCACTGTTGATCCTGATCTAAAATCGTTCAAAACTTCTCTAAGCATATACATCCGGGTGAGTACACATTGGAAATATAGCTGTAATCTGGAATCAACTTGACATTTAAATTTCTAGTGAAGTCATGCTACTGAATATGCTTACATTTAACATTCAGCATGGATTTTACTTTAGGACCCTCGAGGGAATTTGATTCAGCAGTGGTTGGCAGAGAAAGGTGATTTGGGTGTGGTTTCCAGAAAATTTCAGTTATCAACAAGCCCTCTACTTGGAGATTGGTCCATAGAAGTGCAAGTCAATGTGAGTATTAACACTATTGATTTGTGTAGAAGGTTAGTGCCTCCTGCCAGAGAGCAAATTCTGCACTGTTTAAGAATCAAATCTAAGTTTGCAATGAGACAAAACAGAAACAAGTATAAGTCCTGATCCTGCAATGAGTTTGCTTTTGGGCTGAGCCCTCTAGAAACTGGTGTCACTCTACTTGTATGGAGCTCATTGCAGGGCCGAAGCTATCAGCTGGGAAGACTAACAAAACCTAGGTGAAGGTTTTAATAGTATATCATTTTGTAGTATCTAGAAAGTAGGACATTCTAAATTTAGGTGCAGATTTCATCCTGAGTTTTGATTTTGATTTTGCTAGTTAATATTACAACTTACATGTTTACAATTAGTTTGTTTGTTATAAATATTATTTAAGGAAAGAAAGAAGTCGTGAAAAGTTACAAGTAAACTGTTTTGGTTTCTTGAGGACAGGTACATTTAGATTTATTCATGACAAGCAAGTTCATAAAAAAAAAAATCAACAAATTATGCAGCTGCCCACTAAATCAACAAACCATAGAATCAAGCACTGGAGCTACAATTTTAAAAAAGGACTGGGTAGTTTTATTACAGTGGAACCTTACTAATTCACACAGGTGATTGGGAGAGCCATTAAGAATGACTGAGTTAGGTACAATAGCAAATAAGTTAGTAATAAATCAGTTATAATGTATTACAAAAGATACTTTATTTAGTTTGTAATTTAGAATAGTTTCTAACTGTTTGTGACATTCCATGGGATATCAGTAAATGTAATATATGTTTTGTAAAAATATACTGTAAATGTCATAGTGATCAATAATGGTTGCTGTAAAAGTGTTCAGTTTTATAGTCACATTTCCAAAATTGTCTCTAATATGTCTCAGAGAAACTCAGTGTGTACAAACAGGATAGCTTCATGGTTCCGGTCCAGGTTGTGCTCTAAATTCCCATCTAGGCATGTGATTGGTTGCTTGTATACATACACATTCAGGGCCTGAGTCAAAGCCTAATGGAGTCACTGGAAATACTACATTCACCTAAATGAGCTTTGGGCAGGCTGGGGGGATCGAAGTTTAAAAACTGGTTTAAAATTGTGTCCTCTTAGTTTCAGTTTGCTATTCACAAAATGTTAGAGATTCATATAGTCTGAAGCAGGCAATAGTAGCAGCCAGATGAATTGAAGGATCTAATTCTGCAAACATTGACTACTGAGTTGGGTGCTTACTATTCTTAGAAGTTCCACTGACATCAGCATGATAAGTACTGCCCTTGATAGCAAGAATTCCAGGTTTGGGCCTTTGGTTTTAACTTTCTACTTGGGGGAAAATAAACAAAAAACAAAGTTGGAATACTACTTATTGGAAAGTAAAAAAGAAAAATCCCTTAGACTCACTTTTAAGTATTGTAGTAGTGCCAAGAGAACAGAGGAAAAGCCTTAAAGGAGAGGTGAGTTTTAGCAGATTATAGGAGCCAGTACTGTACCTTGTAGCTGTCAAACACATTACAGGATATGACTACTGTACATCTCATAAAAATATGATGTTCCCAAAAAGCTGAAGTTCTGAAGCTTAGGAATTTAAGCAAAGTTCTGGGAAGGCATACTGTTTAGAGCTTCATGCATAAAGCTTAGCTTGGCACTGTATACATGAGCCACATGAAGAACAGAATGGCTATGTCTACATTACTCTGCCTTTTTGAAAAAAACTTTTTTTGGGATAAATATTTCAAAATAATTATGTTGAAAAATTTTTTTTCCAAAAATGCTATTTCAGGACAACAGTCAGGGGACTGCTCATCCCAACATACGATGGGTTTTTTTTCTTCGAAAAAGAAAGTCTACACCGGATTTTTCTTTTTCGAAAAAAAGCCAGACTATGAATGAGATAGGGAGGCTTTTTTTTTGGGGGTGGGGGGGGGAGGGGGGAGCCTTTGGCATTTCTGGGGATGGCTTTTTACCGAAATATAATGCGGTCTAGCGATCCCAAAAAAGCGCTGTGGTATTTTGAGATAAACCTGCCAGCTTTTTTGAGGTAGCTTTTTTGAAAAAAGCCATCCCCAGACAAGGCAAGGAGGAGCAGTGGAATTCCAGTGAATCATGTCTTAGAGGTCAGTCTTGATTCAAGATTGGGGGCTTTGTGAAGCCTGAGGCATTTCACCCATTGTGCTCATACCTGTTTCTAAAGGGGTAGTCGTTAGTTTAGTCCAGCAAAACAAACAAGGAGTCTGGTGGCACTTTTAAAGACTAACAAGTTTATATATTATAAATATATCAATATATTTAATAAATAAATATTGATATATTTATAAGAAATAAATTTGTCAGTCTTTAAAAGTGCCACCAGATTCCTTGTTTGTTATGCTCATACCTGGGATACAAGACAACACAATCAAGAATGTGTATTATTTTCTTAATAATTTTCTTTTCCCTTCTGGCTTTGATGCATGCTAGGATTTGATCTTTACATTTTATGTTGATAGAATGTTTTGTAGCATTTCTGTGAGAGGGAGCCCATACTCACATACTGTGGAAATGTCTTATGTTGACAAAGGTTTACAGAACCCTAAATATCAATTAAATACTTCGATTTGTATAGAAAGATGGAAATTGTCATTCTTGATACCTGTAGTAGACTATCTCCCACCATTTTGTCTCTGACAGTGACAAATAGCATCTGCTTCAGAGAACAGTGCAAGAAACCCCACAGAAGGCAGTGACAGAGTAACTTGTTTCAAGGAAAAGTTTTTTTTTTCTTGACTGCATTACTTAGGAGTTGAATCAAGAGAGTTCATTTTTTCCCCCCACATGAGGTCAGATTCTGATTCCTTTACTCCATGAAATGCTTGATTTCAGTTGTACTACACATGGAGTAAGGTATTATTCAAATGGAGTAAGGATATCAGAATCTGGCCTTTTAAAAAATTCCATATTATTATAATCTTGGATGTTTTTCCTGGGTAAAATTTTTAGACGTTCTTAAGCCATTTAGATTCTTAAGTCCCATTGATTTTCAGTGGTGGCCTGAGCATGGAATGAGCATAGAGTGATCTCAGTCCCAGTCCCTGGCTTGGGCCAGGTGAGGCTGGGCTGGACTGATCAGCATCATGTGCTAAACTTGTTCTTTTTGCTCATTCAAGTGCCATTTGTCAAGCAGGCCACTGATGAGACATTCTTTCCCCAGTTTACCTGCCTCCTTCTCTACAGGGTAGGATTGTTTTATCCCCTGCCTTCTCCCCACTCCCTCCCAATGCTCTGGGATGAGAGTGGTCTGCTAATCACCCACAAGCAGCTGCATCCACAGAGGGCAGGTGTAAGTGTAGTTACCCATTTTCGCCTCCCTGCTGTTGGAAGAGTCATGGTATTGGGCTAATTTCACGATTTCCACACAGTCCATGGAATGTTTTCATATGACCCTATTAATAGATCTCTGCTTCTAGTAGATTCAAACGTAGCATTGGAAATGTATGCAGCATGCTTTTAAGAGAATATATACTTCATAATTATAATGGAAAAAATGATTCTTTAAAAAACACCATAAAATGTTACTCTCAATTCACTCAGTCTAGATACATTCTGTAACTAATGCAAATGTGCACATCTTTAAAAAAAGGTTGCCCACCAGATGTCAGTATAATCAAGAAAAAGCAGTAATAGAAAAGTAAGATAAAAACACCATCCGTCACTGAAACCTGCATGCCTTGGGCATTGCAACAGGAATGTTCCTTGGTGTTCTCTGCACTAATGGTGGGCTTTTGCATCACTTCTCTTGGATGGCAGCGACACAGTTTTAAGTGTACATCTTCTGGTGTCTCTCTCTTCAGTCATGTTTCTCTCCCCATAGGGAGAAACAATTTAAAAATTTGTAGCTTTCTGTATTCATAAGTAGAATATAAGTAGAACTGACTGAAAATTTTACAACAAAATGTTTTTCTGCTGGAAAATGCTGTTTTATGGAATCTGAAAGCTTTCTGTCAATTCTGATGAAATTTTGTTTACAAAACCATCAAAAGGAAGCACTCATTAAGGTTGAAACATTCCATTCCAATAAGGTCAGAACAGACTATTTCAACCATATCCAAACTCTGTAGTTTCTCTGTTCTTTTCCTAAATGAAATTTTGCAAAGACTAACATGTTCCTATGGAAATTTCTGATTTTGTTTATATGATTCAGTTTAAATTAAATTGAAGAATAATCAAAATGAGGTAGTTAATTACAGTTTTTGATTGCTAAAGGGCAGACTTTGAGAAATTAAGGGAATTTATTAAAGAAATAACTGGATTGGAGAGCTCAAGGTCTTAAATGCAGAGGAAGCTTGGAATTTCTTCAAATTAACTATACTAAAACTGCCTGAAATCTGCATCTCAGGCAAGGGGAAAATTTGTAGGAAGGACTCCATACCCAGCTGGATGAATAACTACCTCAAAAAAATGTGAAGTGGAGTGAGCAAAGTGCCTGTGAGAAATGGAAAAAGTTGTTGATCAGCAAAAAACCGACATTGTATAGATTAAAAAATGTAGGAAAAAGTCAAGAAGAATGACAAAAGTCAAGCTGAATTAGCTCTTGTCAAGCAAGTGAAAACAAATGAGAGGTTTTTTTAGTTATGTATATATGAAGACAATAAGGAAAGATGAGGTTAGGCCACTGTTTATTATGTACAGGAAGGAGATTAAATATAGTTTAAATATGAAAAAACCTGTATAAAACCTAGATGAATACTTTGCCTCCTTTTTTAGTGAGGATGATAATATGGAACAAATGCATGAAGGCAGGTACTGCTGATGGATATGGGTGTCTAAAATTGGAAATCATCACATCTGAGGTGGAAGGAAAGCCTTCAGCTCAAATTAGTGGGTTTGGTATTTTGAAAGAACTGGCATACATGGTTGTTAGTCCTGTATTTTTAATAGATCTATCTGTTTGTGGGTATTACCATATGTCTGAGGAATAACTAATGTTGTACTAATATTTAAGGAAGGGAAGACAAGTGATCTGGACAATTACAGAGTTGTTAGTCTAACCTTAGCAGTATGCAAGGTTTAGGAAAAATTGCATAGGAATGAATAATGAAATTCATAGAGCTAAATGGTAAAGAAGATATAATGCAAGATGGGTTTATCAGAGGTAGATCATGCCCAATTTCCTTCTTGGAGGAAATAACTGATTTTTAGATAAGGGAATTGTATACAGTAGATTTAATATACTTGGATTTCTGGAAAGCACTTAACACAGTGCCACATGGGAAATTACTAACTGAATCAGAGTAGGTAGGGATCAGTAGGGCGCCGTAAGGTGAATAAGAAACTGTCTCAAGAAGAGAAGGCAACAGGTTGCATTGAAAGTTGAACGATTAGATTGGAGGGATGATCAATTTTGGAGACCAATCTAAGTCAATATTTTTATTAAAGACCTTTGCACAAAAAGCAGGAGTGTGTTAATGGGAAGTCTGTTGATGATACAAACTTGGGAGACTTGGTCAATAAAGAGGAGGATCAGAATATTATATTGGGAAAAACTAACTAACAAATGGGAAAGAATTCAAACAAGAGTTAAAAATATCTCTAGTGGGCTGGATGGAGTCTTTTAGCCAGTGGGTTTGGAGGCTGGAGAGAGAGGCTACACTAACATTGCTAAGAAAGATATATTTAAAAGGGCATAAACATAAGAAAGGAGTAGGAATTATTTAGGATATTATAAGAGGCTTTAGCTAAGAGTGAGATAGAGAAAAATATGAATGATTATGAGGAAAATTTCCTGACAGTAAGATTTATTAGCTTGTGAAGTAGTCTCTGAAGAAAAGTGGTGGAAGGCCCATTGCATAGCATATTTAAAAACTAGACCAGACAAATCATTGGTAAATTCACACTAGGAAACAATCCTATTTTGACAGGCAGATGGACTAGATGACCTAGTAGGGTCTTTTCCATTCTGTGATTCTATGAATCTATGACTTTATGATGTTTCTGCCAGAGAAGTTGTCAACTTAAAGAAATTGCTGCCAAAATCTCTACACTCAATTTAATCTATGTCTCCTGCTGCTAGTGGGGACAAGTAACTCTTTCAATCCCAGTCTGGTACAATAGATTGCACAGATCACTTATTTCAGGAAGACAAACAAGGAATCTGGTGGCACTTTTAAAGACTACCCCTTTGGAACTTATTTCAAGAAGGAAATTTCTCCTCTTTCCCAGATATAGAAGTTGTCAATTGGCATGCTTAGCTCAGCAAAATGGACTGTTACATGATGTAATAAAAGATCTGTTACATGATGGACAGAGCTTTCGATTTAGCTAACCTGGTTATTCCCAGGTTTTTTCTGTTAGAGGAACAGCCAAGCTTAGAGCCCGTCATCACACTGCAGAAAGACAGATTAGTTTTCCTGAGGACCATTAACTGAGGCTTGTCCAAGTTAAATTTCAGCTATATACTACTTCACAATCTCTTTGTTTGCTTAGCTCTGTCTGCAGTTTCTCACAGTTGTAACTTTTCTTTATCTCTGGGGAGAATATGACATGCAGAGATTCACAGCCTGTCTTGTGCTCTTCCATGTCTCTGCCTCAACATATACCTAAAAACATAGTAGTTACCAGAGGTGATCCCTTTGGTATGGTCGTCTAGACCAGGGGTCTCAAACACACGGCCCGGGGGCTGCATGCAGCCCCTAAATCTATTTCCTGCAGCCCGCAATGAAATGATCATTACTGATATTTGCAATATCTTTGTATGGAAAGGTTTCAGTGGTGTGGTCCTTGGGCTAACGTACTAATCCTCGTGCGGCCCTCTACTAGTCCTCATGCAGGCCTCATGGTGATTTGAGTTTGAGACCCCTGGTCTAGACTGAGAACCAAAGATTCTTTGGCTCAGGAGTCACTGCTTCACCATGACATAACGTCAACATATCCTTGGGCATCTAACTGCAGGCCCTTAAAATGACCATCTCCCACTGAAAGTCAAAGCTGCTGTTCAGTGTTGTCTTCCCTGTCTTTTCACTTGGGCTATGTCTGCATGTACATGCTTATTTTGATTTAAGTTAAATTGAAATAAGTGAATTCAAAATAAAATCCTTAATTCGATTTAACTTAAATCTAATTAAGCAAAGACACCAAATTGAAATAACAAGTCCGGACACAGGACTTGCTATTTCAATTCAGGAGAGGGGCAGCATGGGAGGTGTGGCAATGTGGCCCCCTTGCTGGGCCATGCCCCCACCCAATATATAGGAAAAGGAAGGCACCCTGGGAAGGAGAAGGGCAAAAGTGTTAAATTGAAATAATGGTTATTTCAAAATAACACATCTGAACGGTGTTATTTCGAAACAACCATTTTGATTTAACAGCTATTTTGTTTCTTCCTAGGTTTTACTATTTTGAAATAAGGTTCATTGTTTTGGAATGATGAGGCTTGTCATTTCAAAATAACAAAACAGTCATTGTTTTGATTTAATAGCAACGTGTGGACATAGCCTTGGAATCTATTAAACAGTAGGAATGCAAGATCTTTAAATCAGGCACCTTCCATCTTCCATATCGAGTACTGGAAACTCCTTTGGTCACTCTCCACCTCAGCCCAGCTCAGACTTTCCACATGTGGTCCTGTAAAATGTAGGGAGTGAGCCCTGGAATTCTCCCCACCCTGTTCTACATAGCGTTTGAGACTTTTTGGGCTGCCCCTCTGTTGTGGCTCAATAGCTTCCTCCATATTACATTGGACAGTGAGGATGAAGTGTTTAAATTAGAACTACTCCAAGCTGAATGCAGAAACTCCTATAGTTGTTGTGATCATTGTTCCGTTCAGCTCAACTCTGGCCTTCTTTCCTAGATTCCATCAAATGGCAAGGCCGTGTAGGCTCCAACTCCCATTAAGCTTCAGCATCTTTGAGACAGACTTTTGAGATTTAACATAACACAATAATGTTCTCTTGAAATCTTACTTCAAAGCCTTCAAGTGAAGACTTAGACAATTCGCTGGATAGAACAAATGCCTACATTTGTTTTACATTTTCAAATGACCTCTGGCATTATCATGTTATATTAATCAATGGCTTTTTTGGTATACTTTTCCTTCAGATAAGCCAAATTAGGAGCATTTCATTTTACACATCATGTTTTAAGCTTCTTTTCCACAACAGCATGTGTTTATTGGCCCTGGTAAGCCTAACGGATCAGTGAGATGGAGGATACAAGACATATTAGTTTAGCAATTGTCGTAATGTTTCTTTAATTGATTTGTTGTTTATCACCAAAGAATGCTCATTAATACATCCCATATGGTTTAGAAAGGAGCAAACAGAAATATGAATGATTAATGTGTCCACTTAAAAGAAAGTTTAATCATGTTATTCGACGTGTTTGTTTGCAGGTCATCCTGTACTTTATAGACTGTAGTTCAATTTCAGTCACCATCCGTAAATCAACCATCAGACCATTGTAATATTGGCACTGTCTTTTAGCATAACAATATACAAGTTAAAAGTTCCATCAAGGGTTATGTGCACAAAGAGGCAAGAGACATTGTACTACCAGCCACAATAATTTCATTTTATATTAATCAAATCAAATCAAATCAAATCATAGGGCTGGAAGGGACCTCATGAGATCATCGAGTCCTTAGGGGAACAATAGAAAAAAGAAATCAAAAGTAAAGTCTCGGGCCTGGTCTACATGGCTAGTGAAAGTCGGTGGCAATCAGTGTAGCTTGTGTTAGTCCTTTCAAATTCATAACTTCTGTTCTACATACCCTCTTCACAGTGCTGTGCCAATGCGAATTGTGCTGTTATTGATGCAGTGCTATGTCACCTGAGGAGGTGGTTTTACTAGTTCAGCTGGATTGACTGAGTGTGTCTTTAGTGCTGCTTAATTGATCCAGGTAAATCGATCTGATGACAGTGAATTTGTCACTGTCAGTGCAGACACAGACTCAGAGGAAGAGCACAGACTATGTGTCTCTTTGGAAGTCTGCCTTTGTATCTGAAACTAAAAATGGCTTCTGAACTCTAACTGCCAGGACAAAAGTTTAAAAGTGAAGTGCACAAAAAAATTGAAAGATCACAGTGACATAATTAAATGTGCTGCATAAAGATTACTTCTTTAAATTGTGATCCAGAAGAAAATCAGGAAGCAACTAAAGGAATTAGAAAAAATGGGAAATAGAAAGGAGAGGCCTTGAGCAATTGTACATATTGTATGGAAAGCTTAATTCTTCTGTTTTTTTAATGCAGTAAACAAAAGGAACTGAGCTAAGTTCAACCCTGGTATATTAACGTTGAAGCCAGTGGAAATGTAAAATGAGAACAATGATACTGACCTACTTTGTAAAGTACTTTGTGATCTAAAATATGAAAAATTCTATAGAAGAGCTGACTACAGGATCATTACTTATTATGGAAATTATACAGGTCAAGACACACAGGGCTAACTGAATTTTGAAGGTGCATTGAGTTAATAAAGAACTTCAAGATTACTTGTATATCTCTGATGTGTTGTTTTAGGTTGAGATTATAGATTTTTGGGCAGTGATCATCTTTTTATTATGTGTATTTACAATGTCTAGCAGAATGGGTGTTCGGATCCTTGACCAGTGGGCTCTAGATACAACTGCAATGTAACTACAAAAATAATACTTATCTACACTTGTATTATAAATCAATAGTTGGTTATTAGTCATGCAGTTTTAAATAATGACATAATTTAATGACTGTAGCTTAACTTGTAGGCCAGAAGCATGCTTCTGTTGATTTGAATGCATGGGGGATTGGGTCAGAATTGATGTAATGAACCAAATAATCAAAATTTTATATACCTTATTTTGTTTTTGTATAGGATCAAGTTCATTATCAAAAGTTTACTGTAGTGGAATATGGTAAGTGTTGTCTGCGTGCACTCAGAAACAGAAAAAATGTAATCTTTTTATGGGAATGGGAACATGTTATATTGTTTTAAGAGGACAGTGGTGCCCGAATAGTGCCTTGATAGATGTCTGCTTTAAATGCACATCACAATAATTCCTATACTTCAAAATGATTCCAGTGGAAGAGGGTCATTAGAGTCTCAGTCCCTGGTTTTCCTGTTTAAATCAGGAGTGACTTTATTGAAATCAATGGAATTGTACTGGTGTGAAATGGTGAGAAAATCGAGAAGAACCAGGATCAGTTTAATTATAAGAGATAATTATAATCATAAGGGAAGCTGAATTCATTCAGTATCTCCGTCTTAATAAACAACATTCACTGAAATTCAGGGTATCTGAATCTGGCATTGAAACTCTCTGGGTGCTAAACAACTACTTGATGACACATGGGTGGGAAAGTCCACCTGCATCTTATACCTCTCTGGCTATGTCTGCACTTAAAGCAGTCATCAGTTTGAATTCTGTTAGGACCCTGGACATGCCTGCTTTCATCAATTTGAAGTGAGGCACTCCTCACTTCGAATTGATGAAAGCTGACTTTGAATTTGTCAAACCTAGTTTGACATGGAAGTCAGGGTCAATTCGAACCTAGGAGTTCGAATTGCAAAGCTTGACCTTCTTCCCAGAGTGCCATGCACCTTGGAAGGAAGAATAGCCCTTTGGCTCCTGGGGCCAGCAGCCCCAAAGGTGCCTTCACCACCCCCCGCAGCCAGATCTGGGAATGGGGACAGGGACACCTGACAGCCAGGCAGGGGGGAAAGCATCCTTCCACAGGACTTGTGCGGGGCTGGCTGCACGGGGGAGAAGCATCCCCGCTCATGGGGGGAAAAGCATCCTCACGCATGGCAGGTGTGGGGCTGGCCACGTGGGGGCTTGCTTCTCCTCTGCGCCGCTTCTGCCCTGCAGCCGCATGGGAGAAAAACATCCCCATGGGGCGCGCAGGGGAGAAGCAACCTCCCGCGCATCTTCTCCCCCATGCCGCTTCTTCCTCATAGCAACGCGGGGGAAAAGCATCCCTGCGTGGCTCCTGCAGGGCTGGCTGCCTGCTGGGAAGAGACCCAGCAGGTGACTTCTGCCCAGCTGGCCGCCTGCTGGCAAAACACCCTGGCGGCTGGCTTCTGCCGGGCTGGCCACCCGTGGGCAAGGCACCTGGAATGCAGCTCTGCAGCACCGTGTTCCCACCGGGCGGCCTGCACTGGAGAAGCTGCCTGCCGGGTGCCTTGCCTGTGGGCGGCCCGCCTGGCAGAAGCTGCCCGCCGGGGTGCTTTGCTGGTGGGCTGCCAGCCTGGGTGAAGCTGCCCGCTGGGGTGCTTTGCCAGGGCGGCCAGCCTGGGACAAGCTGCCTGCCAGGATGCACTCTCCTGGTGAGCAGCTTCGGAGGAGAAGCCGCCTGCTGGGGTGCTTTGCCGGCGGGCGGCCAGCCGGGCAGAAGCCGCCCGCTGGGGTCTCTTTCTGGCGGGTAGCTCCCTAGGCAGAAGGCTGCCCCTGCCCCCTCTTGCAGGGGTAAGTTCCCCTTCCAGGCTTTGGCAATCTGAGTCTGGCATGGGGTAAAGCATCCCCTCCCCAGCTCTAGCCACACTGTGGCTGGAGCTGGCTAGGGGATGCTTTTCCCTGTGCCAGGCTCAGAATGCCAGAGCCTGGCAGGGGATTGGCTGTGGCAAAGGCCATTTTACAAGGCCATCTTGCCATACCAAACATGGTGGCCCCCTCCAATTTGAATTGGCAAGTCCAGTCCATGGACATGCCAGTTCAAATTGGAGTTTGTGGTGTGGCCATGTCAATTCAAATTCACTCTAGTCGAATTAATAATTATTAATTCGAATTGATCAATTCAAATTCAGGAATTCAAATTGACAGGCCAAGTGTAGACATAGCCTCTGAGACTGACCCTCAACTTGTAGGATCAGCAATCTGTTAATGGGAAAAAAAACCTCCTGCATCAGTTGTTGTGCTGTTTATCAAAAGTGTTTGTAATGATGCTTACAATTTTTCTGTACAACAAGCTGCAGCCTTTCTATTGACAAAAAACTGAGGTACAACTATTTAATGTGCTGTTTTGTGAATGCCAAATTTGTGCTCACTCCTCATGCATAACACAAACCAGGATTCCTTTTAAAGGCATGAATTTGCATAGAACCTGTCCGAGAATATTCCCAGCATATGATTGAAATCATGGACGTTCATGTAAGAAACTTATTTTGTCTATGTCATTTAGCAGTTTAATCAATGATATTTTGGATAATACTAGAAAAATGACAGAGAAATGGTGAGGACTTTGGTTTGCCAATATCTCACCAACAGCAATCAGAGGATAGATTGTATGGGATATTCCTTAGTTATTGTAATGGATGAGTCCTCCTCTGTGAAAGAAGGCAATACCCCAACTGAAGTCCCTGATAAAATGTCCAGGGAAGGCATTCTTGACTCTGAAATGATGATCAGTGTGAACTGAACTGGAGCAAATGAAAACATATCATCACTGTAGTCTTTTAATCTCACTGGCTGTGTCTACATTGGGGGCTCAGTTAAGTTGACTTAACAAGGATGACTTTAGGTCAACTTAAGGTTGACCTTTTTAAATCAACTTAGGGATACATCTACACTTGTAGATATACCCTGGGCCCAGGCTTGGGCTCTGCTTCCTGCCCCACCCCAGGGCACGGTCCAGACTGGGGACCCTGATCCGGCCCCTTCCACTACCGGCAGGTGGCAAGGGGTCTGGGACTTCCTGTGCTGTAAAGTCGACTTAAAAGTTTGAGTCAACTTGCAGGGCAGGTTTTATTAAGTCGACTTAAGCAAGTGCTTAAGTCGACTTAATACATTCTAAATTTGGCCATGGAGTAGTTTAAGTTGAGTTAAGCCAGGTTAAGTTGACTTAAGCCTCCAGTGTAGAAATAGCCACTGATAGTGCTGTAAAGACTGAATTGGTTGAGTAGTTTTGCTTTTTCAGGTATGATCTCAGAGAGAAAGGAGTAATATATCAGTCCTCAGTCTTGTAAGAGTCTCTGGACACATGGGCCTCTGGGTCTGCTTGGCATCGCACTGAAGTCACTCTAGCTCTGAGTGGGCACAGCAGTCTGAGCATGCAGTTCTCAAAATGGGGTTCACCTTTGATGCACACCAGTTTTGGTTAAAAATATTAGTCCTTGATGTCCTCTAGGAAGCTGTAATAACGTAATTGGTATTAAAATGAAATAAGTTGTCCGTCTAAGTGACAGGCGAATTCATCACTGTCACGCTGAAATACTCCTATTATGCCTGCTTTCCTGGTTATAAATATATACTGCTTCCATGTTAAATGTTAGCTTTTGATTTTTTTCTTTTGTAGTGTTGCCAAAATTTGAAGTTACCCTAACAACATCGTTATATTATTCTTTGAAAGACAAGGACTTTACTGGTACTGTCACTGCAAAGTAAGTAAGTCATAAATTTATACAACTCTCTTGCTGGGTTAATATAATTTATGTATATTTATATTACTGTATGTTATAAAGTAGATATCATCAATCATGATAGAGATTTTAAAAGGTATAAAATGAATGTTTTATTTCTTTTCTAATTTAGATATTGTTTTTTAACATGTTAATGTGCTTATTATGACACAGACATGGTGTATGACCAGAGAATTTAGAACCTACTTTTAAAAATGACAGCTTACTTCTCCGAAGGTGACAGGAAAAGGAGATTAAAGGAGGAATAATATTTATGTATAGCTCTATTTCATTTGAAACATTTGTCTGGATATCAAGAGAACTGAATCTGCAAGTGATCATGGAGTAAATGAGATGTAATTAACATTTATAAAGCATTTTGAAATTCTTAGATGAATATTGTTCCATTAGTGTTACTGTTCAAGATTTATAAAAATTTCTTAATTGCTTACTGGTCCCTTCTGATCTCTGAGTCTCTGAGTCTATTATAAGACTGAGTTATGAAAGATACAGAATGATGCCCAGTGACTTTGTCTTTCACAGATTTGTTTATAGTTAATGAATGTAACTTGTATCTAGGTCTTTCAGCCTGTCCTCTAAAAGACTACAGTTGCTGCAGAATGTTGTTGTCAGTATTCTTCCTGGAACTAGGATATTTTATCTTATTTTTCCATCTTCTCTGTTTTAACAGTTGCCAGAGTAATTCCATATTGATTATACAGTATTAAAGTGCTTACTTATAATTTTTTTTAAATAATATTGCTCCAAAGTCACTTTGATTTGCTCTTTTTAAATTTCCCATGCTGTTGTTTGAGGTCTGAGTCTGATGAACTGTTGCAATTTTTTTAAACATAATCTGGAAGCATGTGTGGCAAAGCAGTTTAGTATCTGTCCTTCACAATGATTGGACCAAATTTTCCCTGATGTTCAAAAAACTAAATTTCTTCTAGCTTTTGGATTAAAATTGAAAAGGTTTGTTTACTGTTTTTAATTATGTTTGTATTGTTGAATGCCTGGAAACTTTTTTAGAAGAATGCTAGATAAATTTATTACTTTATGGTTACTCTTCCAGGCATATTTTAAAAATTAAGTATGAATAAACTGGGGTCTCCTGGTGTGTATTAGTTCCATCTGGTAAGATAAATGCAATCCTTGAAGGGCACACAAAACTCTCAGACACAGTCTTTAAACTCTACTGCACTAAAATTGTTGCATTATGTTCACATTTTATTCAGTTGCATTTCAGTTTGCATGGGACGTTTTCTCGTTTGTTATGAATTAATTAGAAAGTCTGACCAATTGTTATTTTTCTGTATTTATTTTGATATTGATTGTTCTCAGAATGGATAGCACTATGGTATAATATAGATGAATAGCATTTTATAATGGACTTCCAAGTGACCTTGGGGGAAAAGAACAGCACTTTCCACTTCTGTGCATATCCTTCGCCCACAAGTTGTGGGCTCAGGCCCTTGATGTAAATCAGCTGATGGCAGCTTTAGAAGTTTCACGTCATTTCAAAGTACAAATCTAATGTAGTTTTATTTAGTGCCATCAGAAACCTTTTTTGATTTAATCTTTGGTTGTAACTTCTTCAGAAATCTAAACCCATGTGGTAATGCTTCACATGATCTCTTTTGTCATATGTCAGATATACTTATGGAAAGCCAGTGAGAGGAAGTGTAACAGTCACTTGCATTCCTATGTCTTACTGGGGGAGCAAAAGAAATGTTACTAAAACATTGGAGGTGAGTTTTGTTGACAATTTGTAGTGCCCTTATGAAACTAAGACCTTTACTTCTGCAGCCACTTCACCACTAAGATGAACTATTGGAATAAAGAAACCCTCAGTGATATGAATAATTGTTGAGAAACATTGTGTTCCCATTTGGAATCTTTTCTCCTGCTGCTTCCTGTTGTATTGCTCACTCACTGCTCTTTGCTAATTCTCCTGTTCTCTCATAAGCTACTACAGACCTTTTTCATATCATCCACTGTACTTGAAGCATCTTTCCTAATTCTGAGTCAGTCACCCACATTCTTCTTCACACTCTTTGATTAAACTTACTTCTTCCTTTTATTTTTCCATTGTTGGTCTCCATACCTACCTTTTTCTTTCTGCACTTTTTAAAATCCATTCAATAAATAGAAAAGAAAAAGCCAACAGAAACTCTCTCACCCTGAAATGGAACTTGTAAGATGTGTTTACCCTGTCTCAGTTAAGTTATGTGCAGTAGCCAGCATGTTGGAGACCTATTTATAATACTATAGTCAGGTACTTCTATTATACAGAAGTAATACTTATTAAGCATGTCTCACATTCTTTCACCATTGCAATTTTTGTCTTTCTGTTCCTCTCTGCTCACTTGTTTATTATAATCTCTCACTTTGCTATGTCTCAGTAGATGCTTAGTACTTTATTCATAGATTTTAAGGCAAAAAAAGATCATTATGGTAATCTACTCTCCCCTCAGGTATAATACAAGACAAGTATCTGACCAAGAATTTCTTGTATCAGGCCCATGTCCCATGTCTGAGGTCATTCATATATTTTATAGAGATATCCTGTCTTCATTTAAAGACTTCAAGTGGTGGAGAATTTACCACGTTCTTTATAAGATCATGTTCTCCAGTTCTAAGCTTTTTTGCTTATAGGCCCGTCATTTGTATTTCACTACAAAATACCATGCACCAATTTTATGGTAGTGTACAGATAATGAATATTAATAGCAACATTTACCAGATCTGGCCCATTGTCCCTTTAAGTTACAAAGTTATTGAGGAAACAAGAATTATGAATACCAAAACAAAGAGTAAGTATCTTAATTAATGAATGTCTAGTGTTGACAGTAATTACAGTTTTGTACTGAGGGAACAATCCAGTTTAACTAGAAATAATGGTTAAAAATATCCTGATTTTAAGTGCTTTGAGTTTTGATGACTTGATTAGAAAAAATCCAGTCAAGCAAATTAAGATCTTTGTTTTCTCATTATAGATAAATGGATCTGTGAATTTCACTTTTAACTACGCAGAGTTTCAAGACTTAACTTCTGCCCCACATCCACGGTATCAGCGTGACATAGTTTACAGGGGGCCAGCAGAGATTATAGCTGTAGTTACAGAATCACTTACAGGTATATTACTTTCTATGTGACACTGCTATAGAAAGCAAACTGTTGAGCCATAGCCTAACTGTTTGTTTCCATGCAGGGGGGCTTGAAAAGCTATACCCTTCAAATCAGGGGAGAGAGTAGGGAGCATGGCAAATGTGTGGAGGGGAGCAGTGGAACTCCTAGAAGCACTCTAGAGCCTCAACAATTGGGTGTTGGTGGGATGAGTGCCAGTGAATATACATGGATTGCCAAGGCACTGGAGTCCTCAGTGATGGTGGAATAGGAATGGGGGTGTTTGGAATTAATGTTGGAAATACAAGAGATTTTCCTAATTATCATGAAGAGCTGGGAGAAGCCTTTCTAAAGGATTATACATGAAACCTTGTTTTCTGTACACTCATGGTCACTCCAACAGGAATCTCCCAGAATGCAAGCACCACTGTATTTCCAAAGCAGAGTGACTACACTGTTGAATTTTCTGACTATCCAAGAGTTCTAAGGCCTTCTCTGAATTTCACAGCTGCTGTAAGTTTTTCTGTTTAATTATGGTTTGTTTGGCAAGATAGTTCTAGTGTAAAGAAAATAGTCAGTGTTCCTCCTGTGCTTCTGCATAGCTAAAAACATCTGTTTAGGTTTGGAGGAATTTACAGATGTTTTCTAAAGACAACTCTTATTTCATTGTATGCTTGCTAACAATTTTAGTCTGACTGGCATTTGCACTAGAAAATTATAAAATAATAGGAAATGTGGTAGTGTAGACATTGGTTTAGGTAGACAGGCTGTATCTGGAGGTGGTTGGTTTAAGGCTCAGAAAAGACCTTTTTCACACAGACTTCAGTGTTTGTAACAGGGCTGATTATTTTCCATTTTTGTTCATTCAGAACACACTATAGTAAGTCTGAAATTTTTAGATAATGAAAGTCATGCTTTTACTAATATACTCTTATCACTTAGCATTCAGCCATTTTGTAAGTTCCAAAGGCATAGCTGTGTTAGTCTATTTCAGCAAAACAAAGAAGGAGGACTCCTTGTTTGTTTAGCTTTTTTATAGAATCTGGTAAAACTTGCTAATCCAAATACCTCCCTACGTAAAAACCTGTTTTCTGAAATTGGGTTATGTTTTCTGTCTTTTTCCTTTTATTTAAAACCCTCTCACCTGTCTAAATCTCATGTTCTGAATTCTAGACAGATAAAAGGCATTCTGCTATATAACAATATTATCATTTAATAGGCAACCATAATTGCACCATGTAACAGGGAAATACTTTAAAACTTGTCGAAGTGAAGTAAGTACAAGCGTTGCTGTTCTGAAGCAGCAAAAACCTTGGCTCTAGTTGGATAAATGACAAGTGTTGGATATAGTTCCAAAGGGGCAGCTGTGTTAGTCTAATAAAGCAAAAAAAGCAAGGAGTCTTGTGGCACTTAAAGACTGACAGATTTATTTATCACATGAGCTTTCGTGGGAGAATATTCCAATTTGTCAGACTCTTTGAAGTGTTGGATATAAGCATTCACAGCAGACCAGCCTAAGCTTTACCTTTTAGCTGAGACCTGTGGTCTCAAAAGAGATGTTTCGGTTTTTTGGTTCTTCTCCCTTCCCTTGCTGTCCTTTCAGCTTGCTCCCAGTCCTCACCCACCTGTTCCTCCAAAGCAAGACACAGAGGGAGCTATTGGAGCAAGTTATTACCAGTGCTGTGCAGCTGGCACATGAAGAAAGGGAATGTCAGCAGTTCACATTTGCGGAGCTACTGAATACAAGATACCCAGACAGGAAGGCAAATTAATGGATTGAATGATGAGGGAGAGTTAAAGATCTGATGGGGGCAATAGACTTTTAGGCTGGGAAGGAAGAGAGATGAACTGTGTATGTGTGTAGACAGTGAATTTATGGCACTTGGAGTGGGGAGGAAACTGGGGAATGTACAATAGGGGAATGTGAGAAGTGATATATTGATAGTCTGTGAAGATAGCTGATAGATTTGAAATGGAGAAGTTGTGTACTATGGATGTCCATTTTGGGACTTTATGCCAATGTTTGGGCAGTTTTTTTCCTTCAGGCTTTTTGAAGAGCCCATCAGTATCAACTCTGTTTTGATGAGCCCAGTAGTATCAGCTCTGTTCCTTCTGCAGATGATTTAGATATCGGACTAATCCTTTGGCTACTAGCACTCTATATTCATACTTTGCTGTGAGAGAGATGCTGTGGTGATTTCACAGAAACACTAGTAATCTTCACAACTGGAAAGGGGAGATTTCGCATTGTGACTGCTTTGTTTTGCTTCCCATTCCATTTTCTAGTCAGAGTCAGTATCATAGAAACACTGAAAGGGACCTCAAGCAGTCACCTAGTCAAGCCTTCTGTGCTGAGGTGGGAACAAGTAAACCTAGGACTGACCTGACAGGTGTTTGTCCAGCCTGTTTTTGAAAAGCTCCAATGACGGGACTTCCACAACCACTCTTTAAAGTGTGTTTTAGTGTTTACCTACCTTTAGAGTTAGAAATGTTTCCTAATCTCCTTTGTCACTGATTAAGCCCATTACTTCTTGTCCTTTATTGAAGGCTGTTAGCAGGTCCCCTCTCAGTCTTCTTTCTCAAGACTAGACATGACCAATTTTTTTAACCTTTACTCATGGTCAGGTTTTCTAAACCTATTATCATTTTTGTTGCTCTCCTCTGTGCACGCCCTCAGTGAAGCTTCAACCGGAAATGACTAACTGAAGTGAGATGTGCTGGTGGCCATATTAGAAACCTGAGGATAGCTGTTGTTTAAAAAATATAATCATGTTATAAAAACAAACATGCTTACATCTTACAAATCCTGGATTTGTGTTGCAGCCTGTCTTATTGACAAATGCTTTGTTTTTTTATTAGCTAAAAATAACACGTCCAGACAACAGTCATCTGACGATGGAAGACAGACAAAATTATGTCACAGTCACTGTGGAACAGTCAGACACAGTTCCTTACCATGCTGTGTTCTCTATGTATGAAAACAGAACTGGGCAGCAGAGAAATGAGTCAGTGCATATCCTCAATTACACTGTTCCAGAAAATGGAATCATTCACATTGAGGTCCCGGTTCTGGCTAATACAATGAGTCTGCTCATTAAGGTATTGTTTACATAAGGAAAACTCAGCATTAATCCAGCACAATTTAAAGAATTTGACTATAATGGCTTTTCAACAGTATATGGCTTTTGACATCTGTAAAAGCTGGTGTGGGGAGCAATTATTATAATTTATCATTTGTTTTACAGTAGGACCTGAGCCATTTTACTATACACACATATACAGCAAGAGATAATGCCTGACATTAAGTACACAAGACAGATAGTGAATGGGAAAGGAAAGAGAGGCATAGAAAGGTGAAATGACTCATGTAGTGTCACACACTAGGTCAGTGGTACAGCCAGAAACAGAAGCCTCTTCCAGAATGGTGGACCTTGAAGATATTGGGTTTTGGCCCTAGGGCCAAGAAAAAGAAAAGAGAAGATTCCCTGTTCATTTGCATAGCTCACCTGATGAAGAATACAATGCCATGCTCTCTGATGAGGGCAGCGGAGAACAGGGTGAGAAAAAAAGTAGTGAGGTTAACATTCAAGTCAAGGCCACGTGTAATGAGTGACAAGCTTCTGAAATCTCCTGGGATTTCTGATGAATTTTTATTGCAACTGTGAGTGTGAGCTGTCTCACAGCGGTTGCTGTTTCTAGATGAAATTCACGGGGTCAGGTTCTGCTCTAAATCATACCAGGGTAAATCTATTGGCTTCAGTGGAGTTGCTGTGGATTTATACTAGTAGAAACAGGCCACAACGATAATAAATAGAGGTAATATAAACTGATGGAAAATAGAGACAACCAAAGAGTTACACATATTATTAATTATAATGCTTTTAAAAATCTGAAAGTGAATTAGCACTCAGTTGTCCTTTGCGTCATTGCTTTATTTGGCATATTATACATGAGTACTCTGAGAATGGCAACCAAATGGGTCTGAATGTCCTTTTTTAAGGGCCTTTCCTAGAGGCCCTACAGATTTGGTGAAAAGAATGGTGTTATGCAAAACTTAAGTGCCTGGTCAGAGCCTGGGGGCAGCTGAGCTGATGAGAATGACTGTACATATGGGCAGGGCCATAACTGGGGTGGGGGTGGGAGTGGGGGTATGGGGCTTTGCCCTGTGCTCTATTTCGTCTCTCTATCAAAGGGCATGTTCTGCGCTGCTGTCTGCAGGCATCGCTCAGTGTTCTGCATCTTCTGCTCCAGATGTGCCCTGGGCACCAAAATCCCTATTTATAGCTCTGCATGTGGAGATTGGGATCAATGCAGCTCAAGCCAGTCCTATGTTTTCTCTTACTTTTCTGTTCTTACTGCTTCAGGTTAGGATGGTCTTGAAAACCAGGAATCTCTGTTTGTTAATTTAGTTCTAGGCTTCCTGGATGGTTGTCTAACAACACTACTCCCAGGTTTTTAAATTTACTTCAGAGCTACTCCTAGCCGGGGCTGGCTCTAGGGATGAGCCACTGTGGCACAGGCTCGGGGTGCTGAAGTGTAGGGGTACTAGGAAGCCAAACCCCATGCTCCTGCCCCTCTGCTGAGCCAACCACTCTGCCCCAGAGTGTGGAAAAGGCCAGTCCATGGGTCAGACTCCACTCTCTCACCCTGCCTAAGGGCTGGCCCTCCCCGACCCTAGGGAGGAACAGCCGGCTCAGGGGAAGGGCGAGAGAGCAGAGCCTGGCCTCTGAGCTGGCCTGGCCTGCCTTGCCCTGGGCTGGCTGCTCCCTATTCTGGGGGGCGCCAAAGCAAAAGTTGGCTTGGGGTGCCATAACCCCTTGAGCTGGCCCTGCTCCTAGTCCTGCTGAGATGTGATAGGATGGAAAGCAGCATCTTCATGACTGTTCTCTAATCTACCAGGCCAGTCCCAGATGCATCTTCCCGTCCACTGTTTTCACTGTGAGCTCACCACTGCCCACATCTTGTCATATGCTTTGATTTTTCATTTTGATGATTGGGCCACCTTAACTGTTGAAGCCATGTGTATGTGTGTGTATGCGCACGCGTGTTTCATTTGGTCATACGGTATTACCAATAGCATATACATGAGCATTACATAAGTTTCATAATTCTAGCAACAGCCTTGTTTGGTATTGTCTTACAGGCTAATTTTCTTGATAGTGAAACCAACATAGCAATTTACAATGTATTCAACTCCCCCAGCATGACTTACCTCCAGATAAAAAGACCAAGACAAGATGTAAAGGTAATGCATGTTCATATGAGACTGAACTAGTCAACAAAACATTACTGCCACGTATTCATCATGGACAACTATTTATCCCTATCATCATGTTATTTTTATAGGCTGGGATTCCTTTTGAACTGAGCATTGAAAGCAACAAGCCAATAAAGGAGATCAATTATCTGGTAACTTATTAGTTATACACATATATAAGATTCAGAGTATTTGTTACCAACCTGAGATAAAGTCAAATGAGTAAAAAAAAAAAGTTAAATATTTAAGAGATTTGATAATTATTTTTTGCTTGGTAGAAACAGTGGGTCAAAGCTTTACATTGTATTTGCCCAGTGCTTACTCTGAGGGACTCCCACTGTCTGTCCCTTGGAGTTGTATAAAAGAGGCAGCTCTTTAGTTTTAAAAAGGGAGCAGCTTGTGTCCCCGTTAGGCCAGATCTGCTAGCTGATGGGGCTTAGGAGTGGTGCCAGCTCTCTTCAGTTAGACTGTGCCCACATTGGCTGGGCTGGGATGCATTTCCAATCCCTCCACAAGCAGAGCTGGCACAGTCCAACCCCTGGTAAGGATGCTTGCTGGTAGATGTCTGTATTTCTGTTAACAGTAAGGTGAGCAAGTTTGACTCTTAGGCTGTGTCCGCATTTAGGCAGCTAAATTGATTTAAGTTAAATCAATTTAATGAAATCATTATAAAAATCATTAAATCAATTTAAGTTAAACTGATTTAACATGTCCCCACTAGAAACTCAAATTGAACTAGCATGTCCATGGGCAGGACTTGCTAGTTCGATTTAGGAGAGGGCCACCATGGGAGATGTGGCAAGATGGCCCCTTAGAAGGGCCATGCCCCCACCCAATATATAGAAAAAGGACAGCACCCTGGGAAGGAGAAGGGCATAAGTGGTAAATCAAAGTAACAGTTAAATCGAAATAACATGTCCACACAGCGTCATTTTGAAATAACAATTTTGATTTAACTGTCATTTCGATATTATACTAGGTTTTATTATATCAAAATGACTTTCCTTATTGTGAGATAAGGAAATGTAGTGTGGATCTGCAATATTTTAAATCAAAATAATCTGCATTATTTCGATTTAAAGACTGTGTGTGGACATACCCTTAGACTCTTACCTTTGACCCACAATAGAAAAGAACAGATTTGTGCACTTTGTAATGTAGAAAAAAGGTGGGATTTTTTTTTTTTGAAAGTGTGGTGGGTCTCCTTTTCTTTTGATGTCTTAGAAATAACAGGAATGTTAACCATGGTCTTTTGCTTGTTTTGTTGCACAAGGGATTGGAGGTCTGAATTATACATTAGATGAGCTTTCTCTGGATTAAAATGAAGAATAGAATTGAATCATTAACAAAAAGTCCTTTCCCTTTTATACAGAAGCTGTCTGAGGTGTTAAAACAGGTGTTCAAAAGGGGGTGGGGGGCGGAATGTCACAATATTTTTTGAAATTCCACCCATATTTTTTGAGACATTTGTACCAATTGTACATGTTACAAACAAACACTTCACATTTTAAACTGTCTGTTTAAAATTACTTCCCATCTCAATTAAATAGAATTTGGTAGCTTGACATCTGTGATGTGATATGCTGTAATCCTATTACTTCACCAGTTGTCTGGAGAGTCTTTGAGGAGAAAAAGGCTATCCAAAATGTGAGTTTCTAATGTAAAACAATCAATTTTCCCTTTCTTCCTTATACCCCCTCAAAAATCAACAGACCTTTTCAGGCTTTCTCTAGAAAAAGGCGCAGATAGCTGTATTTTCTTTTGAAGGTTATCTTTAGATTAATAGAACACTTGTGACATTTGTGACTATAACAAACAGTATCTTATCATAACTTAGACATTTTATTTTCCCTTTCAGGTGGTAGCGAAAGAACGGATTGTAGCTGTAGGTACGGAGGTTTTGACAACTTTCACTTTAAAACCAGAAAATTCCTGGGCTCCTGTGGCATATATATGTATCTTCTACATTGATGAGAATGGGGAAGTTGTAAATGATGCCCTGATGCTGCCTATTGAGCCTGTCCTTGAAAACAAGGTAGTATATGAAAGATTGAGTTTGAGATGGCTTCCATTATGTGTCTTACATACTAGATAATAGTTCAAAATGGAGGATTTACAGATATAAAAATTCTCCTCAATGTAGGCCTAATTCAAAGTTCGCTGAGTTCAGTGGAAAAATTCCTGTTAATTTCATTTCCATTTGGTTCAGGCCCTAAGTGAGAGGCCATTTGAGGAGACATTAGGAAGATATCACTATTATAGTAAACCAGGAGAGAGTTGCTTCAACTATGATTCCATCAGAACTGGACTAGAGAAAGATTCAGAAGGGCCCTACTCAGAACATACAAGTGTTGTCCTCTCAGGGGAGCAATACTCTTAGCTGTGATATGAATCCAGAAGGCAGTAAACTAAATGGAATGAACACATTTCTGCTGTATGGAGAGGAAACAGATTGTGGAGAGGCTACATAGGGGGACTACTTATCCCTCCCTCTGTGAGGCATGAGTATTGTCAGGTCTCTTTGTCACTATATGCCAGTGGCATTAGAGACAGGACTGGCCAGTGGAGATTTTTTCTGCTTTTCACTAGTCTAATGGGCTGTGGCTGGAAGAGCTAATGTGATCCTTGGATGCAGAAACAGGAAACTTGAGTAGGAGTAGGAAGATTATTTGCCTCTATATTTGGTACTGGTGTAACTACTGCAGAGATACTGCATTGAATTCTGGTGTCCAGAAATCAAGAAGGATGTTGATAAATGGGAGAGGGATCAAAGAAGAGTGATGAGAATAATTACAAGCTCAGAAAAGATGCCTCATGGGAGCTCAGAATATTCAACTTCTTAAAGGAAGGTTAAGGTGACTTGATTGTAACCTACACTAGAACCACAGAGTTATAAACACCAGTTATGAAGTGACCAGGCAACCACATACCTCATTTGGAACTAGAAGTATGAAATCAAACAGGAGCAGAGACCAAAAAAAAAAAAAAAGAAAAAAAGCCAATTCCGTATAGTGCTGTGTTAAATTGTAAACTCCTAAAAAAAAAAAAAAAAAGAAAAAGAAAAAAAAAGGAAGATTTTGAAAGAAGGTTTGACAAGATAAAGCAGTGGTTCCCAACATTTTGTCTGCCATGGCACACCTTGAGACCTTCAAATTTTTCAAGGCACACCACCATTTAAAAAACTAATTAATATTCAAATTAACTTATAAATATTCATAGCCATGACTGTTTTGGAAATGCTGCTATTTGCGGTATAGGGGTAGCAGAGAATGGGTGGTAGAACAGCGGAGGTTAGCAGTCGTGTGCAGTGGCAGGAGTGAGTCTGGAAAGCAAAGCAGGGCAGGGGTGGCAAAAGAGGACAAGGGCAGCCATGTGGGGAACAGCACAAGGATGGCAAGAGAGGAAGGGAGAACAAGAGTAGCTGGGGGGGGGGGGGCAGGAGGGAACCGGGGAGTTGGAAGGTAGGGCAGGGGAGCATGGCGGAGTACCCACTTCTCCCTTCTCTACAGTGGCATGGCAAATCCTCACCCCACTGCTGCTCCCTCCCACCCCAGTGGGTCCCGTCCTTCCCTCCCCCAGTCCCCTGCTGCCTGTGATGGACCCTTCAGCCCCCAGCTACACCCTCCCCCACAGCCACCCCATCCCCCAGGTACACACCCCCCCAATCAACCAGACACTCCACAACCCCAGCTACACACCCTCTGCTACACACACACACAGACACACACACACGCCCCACATAACCCTCAGCAGAGCCTCCCCACCCCCAAAGCCCTTACCTGGGCTGTTTGCAGCCTGGCTGACACAAGCTGCTCTATCCTGCATGGGGAGATTCACACACTCCTAGCTTCCCCCAACTCTCTGCTGTCTGGGCTTAAGGTGGAGCCACCTGAATGGTGTGTTTGGGCTGCTCCTGCTATTTTTAGGGGGGGACCCCTGGAACTCCCTGTTCCAGTGCCTTCCTCTGTTTTTAGAGGGCCAGATTGTTGCCTGGCTAAAAATAGGGGGACCTGGAACTGTGTTCTGGTGCCTTCCCCATTTCTTTAACCCCTGCCTTTTCCCAGCCCTGCACAAACCCAGGTGGCTGGGCTGAGCAGGGAGGGAACTTTAACTCCAGGTCTTGGGCATGCTCGTGGCACACTTTGGGTGTTCCTGTGGCACACCAGTGTATCCTGGCACACAGGATGGGAACCACTGAGATAAAGAAACTGTTCCTGTGTTTGTTTCATTTAAATTAAGATGCTTGAAAGCACCATTTTTCTTCTGCATAGTAAAGTTTTAAAACTGCACAAAGACAGTTTTCAGCCATAAACTTTCGAAAGAATAACCGTAGCACTGTAGCATTTTGTTTAGAGTTATGAATGTTTCAGAGATACAAATAACCTCCATTCCTCAAGTTCTACGCTCTAAGTATCTTCATGGGGAGGAAACATATGATAATAGGGTCCTCTATCTAGAAGATAAAGGGATGGTACAATCCAATGACTAGAAGTTGAAGCCAGACAAATTCATACTGGGAATAATGTGTAAATTTTTAACAGTGAGGTAATTAAGCATTGGAACAATTTATCATGAGTGGTAGCGGATTATCCAACACTGTCAATATTTAAATTAGGATTGGGTGTTTTACTCAAAGGTATGCCTTAGGAATTACCTTGGGGAAGTTCTGTGGTCTGTGTTAGAGTTGATCACAGTAGCCCTTTCTGGACTTGGGGTGTATGCTTGGAACAAGCAATCAGGTGGAAGTTGATTTGCCTTCTGTTTGTGAAGTGGATATCTATTCTTCAGTTTTTCACACTACTATCCATCCCCTGGAGCTGAGCAGTTTTTGTGATGTTATAAAGATGTTGTGTGGCAAGATGATCAGAAAGCTGCAGTTCATATTCTATTTTTCTTAAAAGTTCAATAAGTTAAAAAATAGCAATAAAGAAAGCTAATGTAGCTAAGAATTAAAACCCAGAAGTTTAAGATCAGAAATAGGAGAAGATATTTATAACAAGAAAGCATATAAAGCCTTATCCAGCTTCATTGAAGTAAATGGGATTCTTTCCATTGACCTCATTGGTGCTGGATTAGATTACACAAGAGGTTGTTTTTGCAAACCCTAGAGTAAGGACTAGTTACGTGTGCATGGGTTTGTGGGAACAGGCCAATATCCCAGGAGCATCGCTGCCCTGGGAAAGGATCCGGGGCACTGGCCCAGGCCCCACCTCCTACCTGGAGGCCCTGCTTCCCTGGCTGCAGGCCACGCCCCTGGCCGGGGATGGAGCCGCGAGCAGCTGGGCCACGGATCCCCGGCCCCATAGGGCCAGACACTGGGAGAGGTGTGGCCCTGCCAGGCCCAGGGCACTGCCGCTGGGGTTCGGGGCATGGGCCCTGTGTGCCTGGCACCAGCGACGCCCCTGCAATATGCAGGTATGTGATTAAACTGTAATTTCAGGAAAAGAAAACCAGACAAACCTCAATAATGGAAAGATTGGAAGATGAATTAATGGTTATTAAATAGCAGTCTCATTGTTTTAGCCACTAAAAACTTCAGATTTGGAAACCAGTGGGATAAAATGAAATAACTACCATTTTCAAAGCTACAGAATTCCAAATTATTTCCACTTCTCTTTGTGAGGGTTAGGAATTTAACTTTGTAAGTGCAGCAGAAACATGATCAGATACTCCTGTGAGTAATTTATGGCCTGTTCTAGCATTTCATTTTGATAAATAAACTACTGTTACTTAGCTGTGGAAGGGCCAATCAAAGCCTGTGGGGATGGTCTGCAGATTGAAAGTGTAACCGTTTGGTCGGTGTGTGACCAATCCACAGAAAGTGTTCATTTGTGATGACCCCAGGTACAGCACGGGGTGCTTTACCTCAGACTCAGCCCTTTAGCTTTGCTTCAATACTTATTTTAGTCCCTGGTTCAATACTCATTACTGACCAAGATAATGGCCATTACAAAAATCAAGAATGTCTCTGGCAGTGATTCTCAACTTTTTGCAGACTGTGACGCACTTGGCAGCATATTGCGACCCTATAGGATGCACCAACCCACCCATCCCAGGCCAAATCAAGCCATTTCCCTGGTTCTCCATGACACACATCACTTTGTGGTGACACAGTAATATGTCTTGATACAGTGGTTGAGAACTACTGGTCTATGGGGATGTGGGTGCTTACCAGGTAGGCATCCAGGGAATCTGATGGTTTAGGAAGGAGAACATAAACCATTAACACTATGTAATTTACACATAATTTTCTTCATGTTTTAGATCAAAATATCTTGGAGTAAAGATAAAGTCAATCCATCTGAGAAAGTCTCCCTTAAAATTAGTGTAACTGAGCCCAGATCTGTAATTGGACTTTCAGCTGTTGACAAAAGTACAAAGCTTTTGCAAGAAAGTAGTGACATTACAGAAGACAGTGTAAGTAAAGGAAAAAGCTTTCTATACAATGTATGCCTGAAATTGTGTAATGTTATGGAAATGTGACAGTTTTTATGCTGTATTCTATATCTATATCTGTATCAAATATGGACTGATCTTGAAAGTTTTACTTGTGTAAGCAATTCTTACTTGTGCATGTAGTGTCTCAACATCAGTGAATTGTTTATGAGTGTACTATTTGTAAGATCAGGCCCTTTATTGCTTGTTCTGTGCTGTAAGTAATTGTTCCTCAGATGTGCTAGAGGACTAACATTCCACTCAGCATTTCATCATTGTCTAATGCTTTTACACTTTGTGCAACAAACTACTCAATTTTCACAGTCAACACCTTTTTCTTTTAGAAACAAATAGCTTAGGAAAGCTCTGCCAACACTTGGGGCACTTTCAAATGAATAATAAAAAATAATGTAATAAATTTAGGGTTGATTTTTGTTGAGAAGTGAAATAAATTCTTCTTCTTCTCATTTATATTCCTTTTAGTTTCAGTGTCCGTCACCAACAAGTGAAGAGACACCTGATGATGGATAAAATTTTCAAAAGAACAAAAGTGACCTAAATCTCACTAAAACCAATGGGATTTAGGCTTCTAAGTGATCTAAGCTTCTATAAATTTTTTACCTGACTTCCTTTGGGGCTATTATTACCTAACCCTATTCATTTGGGTTTCATTTCAATTTCAGTTCAAGGGTTTCATTTCAATTTGCCCTTCATTTGATTGTATTATTATCTAACCCCAGGAGTGTCGCTAACGCTGGGCACAGTCTCAGCACCAGTGCCATGGGCCTCCTGGAGACTGGAGACCTGTCCACTGCCAGCCCAATGTGGCCTCCCTCTGGCAGCAGCCTGCCCAGGGCCATCCCTTGGGGGGGCGGAGCCCAGGCCCAATTGGCCTATGTGGGCCTCCCCCTGGCCAGTCCATCCTGGGGGCATGGCGGGGCAGGCCAGGGTGCGCTGGCATGTGGCTGGGGCCCTGTGGGCCCCAGCTACATGCCTGCCCCACCCCACCCTGCCCCCTGGGCTGGAACGTTGCTGGGGAGCCCAGCAAACAGTGGGGCCTGGGATGATATCACTGCCCCTGGGGATGGCCCTGGTCCCACCCCCCTCTGGCCCCGCCCCCATCTGGGGGGCAGCAAAGCCTATTTTTTCTTAACCTTATTCATAGAGACTAGTTTTCCAGTGGCAAGAGATCTATTATTTGAAGGATAGCTCTGCAAATTAACATCCTGTACAGTATATTTAATCTAAAAAATTGCATCCTGCTTTCACAATTGAATTATTTTATTTTTCTTTCTTTTTTTAGATACTCCATGAACTGCACTTGTACAACGCAGTACAGTATTCTGACTCAGTCAGAAGTCCTGTCAGTGTTTTTCAGGTATCATTTTTAAAAGTGGAAGTTGGATTTTTTTCCCTTTAATAGTTTGTACATCCTCTGCAGAAGGAAAATACATTAAATACTCCTTGTAAAGTTTGAAAACTCTAGACAATGCATTTTTTCATGTTTTTTTTTTTTTTATGTTGCCAAGAGCATATCAAGATGTTTTGGTGGAAAATTTCATTTTTATTTTTACAAAAGTCTAAAAATGAAAGTATTCACAGAATTTTAATAGATAATAGTAAAATTCATCACCATGCACCTATTTCAGAATGCAAGCATGCAGACAAACTATCAGTCCACTCTAGATGCTGAAATCTTTTTGTATAATGCTTTTTATCTTTAAGTCAGGATATCATGTCCCCATGATGTCTGATAGTGTGATAAGGATTCAAAGTCATAAATATCTTTTGTTGTGTCATGCATCGGACTTGCTAAAAGTTGATTTTCGTTTCATTATAAATTGACTTTACTTTAAAAAGGAAGGAAAGGAATTTAAAAATAATTAAAAAAAAATAAGATGAATACTTTTCATACTCTCTACTGAGATATGCTGTATGTTTTTTTTCATCCAGAAATGCAAGCTCTGGGTATTGACTGATGCAAGCCTTCCAGAAGACAGCGCTTATGTTCTTTGTAAGTAATAAAAATTGGCATAAGCAAACCATTGCAATCTTTTACATCCAGTAGAGTTGAAATAAACAAACAGGGCAAAATTCCTATTAGTTACACAGGGAAAACACACTCATTCCACAGAAGTCAATAGACTTACCGGTATGTAAATCTGATGTAATATGGGAGAATTTGGCCTGCATGTTTCAGCTTTGATTTGAATGAGTTTCTTTAACCGTGTATACCTCAAGGGTTGGCCCCTGTGCCAGCTCCTCCTCCCTGACCGTCAGCTGGTGCTGATGGCCCCCTCCACTGAAAAAAAGCCGCATCTGCCTAAAAATTTGGCAGTGACCATAGCTAAGGTGGGGCTTCCCAGGAATGCCCCTGAAAGGAGGCACTCATTGAAAGAAGACACCTACAGTGGCTCCTGTTGGCAGTGTGACTGAGGGTAGAGGTCCCAGGCATGCCATGGAAAGAAGCTGCCAGGAGCAGCTCCTCTTGAGGGGTCCCCAGGCACTCTGTGGAAAGGAGCTGCCTGAAGTAGCTCCTTTTGGCAGTGGCACACTGCAGTTAGGAGTCACTCTGAGAGACTTCTTTAGGCAGCATGCCTGGGGCATGCGCATGGCAGGGCCCCTTGCACGGCAGCCACCCCAAAAGAAGCTGCCTAGAGTGTCTTGGTAGCAGGAATGGTAATTTCTGTGGGTCTGTTGAGGGTGCATCATGCAATAAATACATTTGTAAGTCTTTAAAACTGCTACCAGCTGCTTATTTGTTTTACTAGGCGCTATTGTTACCAAACTTCTTGGAGTTTATAAATAGTTATACACCAAACAAGCAGCTAATTTGATTTTGTTTCGTTATGTAGTTTTGATATTCCACATTAATTTTCATTTTGTAGATAATGCCATGATACCCTACAATGCAGATTTCGATGGGCATCTAGGTTCTGCAGCAGAATTTCCTGTTTTCAGTAGTCCACACATAAGGAAAAATTTCCCAGAGACTTGGCTTTGGATTGACACCAACACTGGGTACATGCTCAGAGGAAAACTGTGATTTTTACATTTACTTGTTCTAGATTTTTGACATACTTTATTTTGTAGTGGTATGTTGCACTGTTACACTTTAAATAGTATTTTGCATTGATCTCAACAGGGAATTGCTTTAAATCCTGTTACTGTTTGTATTACAGTACCACCTAGAGGCAAGAATTGAGACTGGAGGTCCAATATACTAGACATTGTATGAATACGTTTAAAAGACGACCCCTGCTTGAAGATCTTACAGTTTAAATAAACAACACAAAGAAAGGGCGGGGAAGAAGAAGTATTATTATGTCCCTTGTAGAGATGGATAACTGAGGCACAAGAAGATTATATGATTTACCTCAAATAGTACTAGGAGTCTGTGGTTAGACCTAGAAATTAAATCATGCCTTACTGAGCCAGAGTCCGGTGCCCTAACCACAAGACTGTACAAAAATGCTAAATTGGTGGCACAATCAGCACAGTGTTGTGCTTCGATAGATGATACTCATTAACTAGGCATTAATATCAGTAGCTTTAGGAAAACAGCTGATATTTGGAGGATATTTTTGTAGAATATACGGAGATTAATTGTTTTAAAGTGAATAATTTGTAGTTCACTATTTAATGATTACGTTGAGGCCTAATGAAAGCATTTTTACAAACAGATGGAAAAGGAAGAATAAAAGGCAGATAGCAGTCTTCCCTGTTAAGAATTCAGACTGCATTTATGGTCTCTTAAGCAAATTTATTAAGTCAGCACTAAATTAGTGTTTTTGAAAATCTGATGTGTTTTGCTGTTGTTAGATCCAACAAAGACACAACCGTGGAAGTTACAGTACCTGATACCATCACTTCTTGGATAGCCAGTGCTTTTGTAATCTCTGAAAATCTTGGATTTGGCATTACCGCTGCTCCTGTTGAGGTAACATAGCACAATACAGTTCCAGTTTGTGTTAGTGGTGAAACACCAGTTTATTATTTTCAGTTTTATTGCAACAAGAAAAGTAGCAAACTGATTATTTTAATAAGGAAAATAAGACATTAAATTCAATCAAATTTTCAGCAGAGCTGTGCCTTGAATCCATTGGGGAGTTCTTTAAAAACTATGATGCTATAGCCTGTCTTCTCCCCTGTAGTCCCTCCTCAAATACCTATCATCCTGCAGAATGATATGCCTTTGGGTGCCTTTGTTGGAATTTATGCTTATTTGTTTGCTGGTAGAAGTAAATTACTTGTTGCATGCTTTTGTTTAGTTCACAGCTTTTGTTAAAAATACTATCAGAATACTAAAAATACTAAATAATAATAAATATAATATATAATATATATATATATAATAAATAATAAATAATAACACAATACTATCAGAAATACACCTAATATAGATGAATGTTAAAAATACTATCTTCAAATTATAGCACTTGTGGAAAGCAATACATGAAGAAAAATAGATTTATTAGATGAGCCCATTATTCTGCTTTCTAATATGTTCTTCCTCACTGGTATGAAGATAGGGCCATAGAGATGCAAGTTTTTGAACCATCCACTGTTTTAAGTGTCTAGAACAGTCAAAAGTCTTTATTTAAGAGGATCCAAAATGATGAGAAAGGTCAAAGCTTTCAAACCTAAAATTAGACTCTTGAACCATTCAAGTATCTAAGATATGTAGTGGCTTTCTCTTCAAAACTTCGAAGAATCCAGTTGCTTCCATGTGAACAATGTTAGAGGGTATGTCTACACTTCTGTAAAATTCCTCTGGGTGGCCTAAGTCAGCTGATTGAGGCTTGTGTGGGTATAAGATTGCAGTGTAGATGCTCTGGCTGCAGATTTGGCTCTGAGACCCTTCTGCATTGCACAGTACACAAGCCTGGGTGCCAGCCTCAGCCTGAGTATCTACATTATAATTTTGTAGTCCTGCTGCCTGAGGTGTGGGAGGCCAAGTCAGCTGGTGCAGGTCAGCAACTGGTGTTTTGTTGCAGTGCAGACATACACAGAGACTCCTCAGAAAAAGACATTTGCTGTTGTTGACTAACAGTTGCTTTGGCTAGTGCTTCAGTCCGGTGATAGTACTAGGGCCTCTGTTTTTCAAGGCTTGTTTATTTCATTTTTTGGTCCTTATTTTTAGCGATTTTTGAGTTTTATGTAGAAATTAAAAACTGAGGTATTTTGAGGTTCTCTCTTTGTACTGTAATAAGTAATCTCTATGTAATGTTCCTAGTGCATTGTAGGATCCCACATTTCAAACAGCACTACGTTAAAGCTCACTGGGGAACCTGTGGTGTGCATCGGCAAGATATACATGGATCAATTAATGTGTAACACATTAGTGTGTTTTAGAAATCATGCTTTAGTCCACATTACAGCTCCGTATAGATAAGCTGTTATGTACAAGTAAACATTTCTGATGTTTATGTGATAAACACTGTTTCCATTTTTTTATTGGGAGTGTTTTATTGATGTTTATTGGCTGAAACCAAAAATAAGAATACATTAATCTAACTGTCCAATACAAGTAAACATTGTCTCTAGTCAAGATTTGCTAATGAGAAAGTCTAATTAGAACAGGTCTAAATCTGAACTGCCTGCAACCAATTTAAAAGTTAATAAGCGACAACAGATGTTTACTCTTGTATAATGATTTTGTTTTCCAGTTAGAAGCTTTTCAACCCTTTTTCATTTCCTTGAACCTTCCTTACTCAGTTACCAGAGGAGAGGAATTTATTTTGGAAGTAAACATCTTCAATTATTTGAACGAAGCAACCCAGGTAAAAATAATCAAACTCTTTTTTGTTAATGTTTCTCCCCTACCATTTTGTACTCTGATGTTTGTCAGCTATTCTAGAGGAGGAGTCAGGAAAATCTGGTTTCCTAAATGTAAATCATTGCATGAATTAGTCAAATGGACTACACTTTTTTTGGCTTCCTTTGAATACGATTGACCAGAAGTAGGCTGTTTGGTTTGGTGGTTGGATCTGGTGTGCCATATGTTGTATTCTTGAGTCCTTCCATGTGATGAATGACAATTCCTGTGAAGTGCTGAGTATTTTGAACTCCCATCAACTTCCAGTTCTCTAGTTTTCTTCTTTGCCTCTTGTCTATATTTTCTTGCTGTGATTCTTCGTTATTGCTAAGACTCTGGAAAGCTTACACATACAATATGATCACATCTCCAGGAGACCGTTATGTTTCTTTTCAGTGAAATGGTAAGCAAAACCATATTTTTAAACATACAGAGAAAATGACAGCTTATCAAAGGGAATCCTTAAGTTTAGTATCTTTCCCTATTTAAAAATATTAATTGTAATTTTTGTTTTATAGGTTATGGTGACTCTTGACCTCAGTGATACCTTTGAAATTGTTATCACATCCAATGAAATAAATGCTACAGGAAACCAACAGTCTGTGTTGGTACCGAATGAAGATGCAAAAACTGTTCATTTCCCAATCAAACCAAAACAGCTGGGGGAGATTCCTATTAAAGTGACAGCAATATCATCCACTGCTTCTGACGCCATTCTCCAGAAAGTTTTAGTGAAGGTGAATATTCAAAGCCTGAGGTCATTTCAAGCATTCAGGGATGGTATTCTCTTTGAAAGAGAATGTTGCAAAAAGGCAGACCAATGGGATATTTATTTATCTGCATTGTGTCCTATAACTTTTCAGACTGGGTGGATGTTGGCAGAAAGGTTTTCTTTTAAAGAATTCCTCCCTTCAAGTACTTGGAGCTTCCCTTTTAAGAAATGTAAACAAAAATACAGCTAAATTTTGTAATGTAATCCTTGATCATATGACTGATCCTGCTGAAAGCAGGATGAATGGCATTTTCAGGACTGATCCATGTATGTTGCAGCTATATTATAATCCATTACCCTAACTACTGGACCGTCATTCCTGCCTCCCACCTCTTTGGCTTCTGCACAGGCCCCATATGTTATTTTTATTTCATCTTGATAAGCGAGGAGTAGAGGCAGAAGTGTCTGGTTTTAAGAAACAGATACTTGTGCATACTTCTTGTAGAATTAGTAAGTAGGAGAAAACGTTTACTAGCAACAGTTTAGGTCTCAGTCTGACAAACATTTCTTGTACTACCACGAAGAAAAATCTAAAGACAGCAAATAAAGTGCTGTAGATGAAAGTGACTCTTTTTGTTTATTTTGATAGGCTGAGGGACTGGAACAGTCTTATTCACAGACACGGCTTTTAGATTTGACTGGGAGTAACACACAAATTATATTAGAAACTTTGGATTTCACCTTTCCACCTGATGTAGTAAGTGGGAGTGAAAGAGTGCAAGTCACTGTTATTGGTAAGGATTGTTTTATCTTATTTCCACCTTCCTTTATTTCCTGGCAAGCTGTCTTACTTATTTGCAGATTGTAAATATAAAACTGACTGCTGGGCTTGGGTTGGATTTACCCTCAATTCAGGTAGCATCCAAGATAGAGTATGGAGTGACACTGTGTCATTACAATTACTTTTGAGAAAGTAGTCTAACCACTTCTACCAAAAAGGACAGAAGTTCTCTATATAGCTGAGTTCTTCCTTTGGCCCAGGTCTGTTTTCTTATGTCATGTGGTTAATCTCACTGAAATTAGTGGGGATGTTAGTGTGAGTAAAGTGAACAAGATTTGGCCCCATGTGGTTGTTGATTTGTGGTTTTCATGATATTGTGTTTTTATACTCTTAGGGTCTGTCCACACACAGGTTTTAAATCGAAATAACACTGGTGATTTTGATTTAAAAATGCTTAGGTCCACATAAATAATAACCCCGTGTGGCTGTTATATGGATATGACCCACATATTGATACAACAATTCACCTTCATCCCAGGGTGCATGGCATCCTGGAAGGAAGTCCCCCCACCAGCACCCTGGCCAGTGAGCTGATCAGCATCTTGGCCAGGGAGGGAGGGGAGGTGCAGGGGGCCACGGAGGGCTTCCCAGGAGCTGGAGGGCAGCACGGGCAGGGAGTCAGCACGCCACCCAGCTTCCCAGGAGCTGTGGGGCGGCTGCAGGGTATCCGGGGGGGGAGGGGGGGACGGGCTCCGTATGTGTGCCGCCCCGCAGCTTCTGGGAAGCTGGGTGATGCACCGGCTTCCCTGCCAATGCCTCCCCACAGCTGCGGGGAGCAGGGCACTAGCTTCCCTGCCCCGGCTGCTCCGACAGCTGCAGGGAAGCCGGGCGCACAGGCTCCCTTTCCCCACTGCCGGGCAGCTGCAGGGCATGTAGGGTGCCCCGTGGTCCCTCTCCAGCCGCCTGGGCAGTGGCAGAGGGTGCAGGGGAATCCCTGCTCTAGGGGCTTTTTACCCTTGCCTGGCTCTCCAGGTGCGAGCCAGGCAAGGGATTGGGTGGCAGCATGGCCCTGCCAGGGGGCCATGTTGCTACACCTCCTAAGGTGCCCCTCTCCCAAATCAAACTAGCAAGTCCTGTGTACAGACATGCTAGTTCGATTTGGATTTTTTTTTGTGTGGACCTGTTAAATTGATTTAACTGAAATTGATTTTACAAGTTTTATTTCGCTTTGGCTAAATCGATTTAAGTTAAATTGATTTAACCACCTGGCTATGTCTACACATGCATTGTTATTTCGAAATAAGGATTGCGAAATGAGTTATTTCAAAATAAAATCCTTATTTTGAAATAAGTTAATTTGAATTAACAAAATGTTAATTCGAATTAAGGGTAAGCCTGCAATCCAAATGGCTGTTATTTTGGAAGGGATATTTCGAAATAAAGCCGTTTGGACCTGCTCTTTCAAAACAACATTGTGTAAACCTGTTGTTTCAAAACAGTTCTTTCAAAACAACAGATTTACACAATGTTGTTTTGAAAGAACAGGTCTAAACGGCTCTATTTCGAAATATCCCTTCCGAAATAACGGCCGTTTCGAGGGGGGGGCCAGGTTTTATTTTTTCGAAATGACAATTCTTATTTCGAAAGGACGGGATCCGTCCTTTCGAAATAAGAAAACGTCGTGTAGACCTAATTTCTTTTATTTCGAAATAACGAGTGTTATTTTGAAATAAAAGAGCTGTGTAGACATAGCCCCTAGGTGTGGACATAGCCATAGGCTATGTCTACATCTAATAAGTCTGAGTTCAGTCCAAACTAGGCTCAGGCTAGTTCAGACTACCACAGCTTTTTAGTTAGTTCAAACTAAAAAGTGTGGCTGGTTAGAACTAACCGCTTAGTTTGAACTTTTTCAGTTGAACTAACGCAACATAACTAAAGTTCAAACTAAGCGCTTACTAACTTACTGTTCAAACCAACTAGTTTGAACAAAGCAATTGCTTAGTTTGAACTTGGCAAAGCCTAGTGTAGACCTGGTCCAAATTAATCTGGACTAAGCTTGCTTCGTCTGGACCAATTGACCAGTATAGGCATAGTAATAATGGCTTAATTGTAATATTAAAGTGTTAGAATAGAATCATAGGGTTGGAAGGGACCTCATGAGATCATCTAGTCCAATCCCCTGGGCTTTGAACCCAGGACCTTCTGCATGTAAAGCAGATGTGCTAGCTACTGGGATGGATTAACTCCCAAAGCTGTCCTCTCATTCATTAGGCTAAGAATGGGAGGGTTTCTAAGGCGGCCATTTCAGGTAGAGGAATTTGTAAAGAATCTTACTTGCATATTATGGTATTTTGGGTTTCTTCATGTAGAGGTCTCTTTTGTATAGTTAGTGATTCAGACTTTAATAAGGAAGTTTTAGGCCAGTATAATTCTGGGGCAGTATAATCCCAAATGTATACAGTTAATAAAACATTACCCTGGGTGGGAAGTTCTATTTTGTTTTTGAGAACAGTGAATGCTTGGCAGTTTGGAATGTTAATAAATCCCTGGAGAGATGTATGAATGGGCAGTGTGCAAATAAGATGGCTAAAGGGACAGGACAAATGCTACATACCACATGATTCCACAATTTAAGTAACATCACTATATATATGATATACATAAATGTATGTGCACTGAACTTTAATTTTATCTTTCAGGTGATATCCTTGGGCCTTCTATCAGTGGGTTGGAATCACTGATTAAGATGCCTTATGGCTGTGGTGAACAGAATATGATAAATTTTGCTCCTAATATTTATGTTTTGGAATACCTGACTAACACAAGGCAATTGACAGAAGATATTCAACTGAAGGCTACCTCATTTATGAGAGAAGGTCAGTACATTTTCAGGGGAGATCCTTGATTTAAAAAACAAAACAAAACAAATATACTGGCAGAAAATACTTTATTTGTGGCCCTGCATTTGGAACTTTATTTACCATTTTTTAGATGATGCGTGTACTAAATGCGATACTCACTCCTCTGTAGCTCTGGGGCTTCCCCAGGGCTGACTGTACTAGAAAGTAGGATAATTTTACATCTGTCCCTAAAGAAGGATCTGCTGAGTATGAAGATGCCATTTTTATATAGTAACTTTCTAGATGAAAATTGCTCTGTAAAAGGTGATCCATGTCATCATTCTTAGATCTGGTTATCTCTTGCCAATAGAAAAGCACTGCTCTGAGTATTTCTGACTCCTCCTTGGATCATAAAGGTTTGCAAATTAGTTAGCAAACTCAATGGAACAAATTTATCTCTGATGGACAGAGCCCTGCATTATATCCATGGATATCCGCATCTGCGGATACAATGTGGATCTTGTGGATGCAGATTGGATACAGGTCCACGTGTTTTTACCTGCACAGAGTTAGAGCCCCGTGAATATCTGGATATCTGCATTATATCTACATCTGCGGGACACAACATGGATATCCACAGACCATTTCTTGCAGATGCAGATCAGATACGGATCCATGTATTTGTATCTGTGCAGGGCTCTACTGATGGAAGTTCTTTGCCTACACTAGATACCAGGTCTACATTTGACCTAGCTTCCGAAACTGATGTCCCATTGAGAAAGAAATAGAAATATTCACAACAGTGTAGTTTCCAGGACTTCTTTTTGACCTGATGATTAGACTTTGATCACCCCAGAACTACACAGATGTTTGTCAGAGATATTCTTTCCTGAAGAAAATTTAGCTAGACACAGTCTTTTCTTTGTTGTTTGTTTTCAGCAATTTTTTTTCAAGGAAAAAAAAAAAATTCCTCTCTCACCCCCTATGGGTGGTTTGTGTCATCCTCAACCTCGGGTCCTCTACCAGAGGCCTGGGATTTTGAGGGTTCTGCGCAGTATCTTAGCTGTTCCTAGCACTGCACTCTTCTGGACAGAGCTCTGATGTTGTTCCTGGGATCTGTTGGAGCCACTCTCCCAGCTTAGGAGTCACAGCCCCGAGTGCTCCTACCACCACTGGGACCACTTTGGCCTTCACTTTCCACATCCGCTCTAGTTCCTCTTTCAGGCCCTGGTACTTCTCCGGCTTCTCATACTCCTTCTTCCTGATGTTGCTGTCCCTTGGCACTGCTACATCTATCACCACCGCTGTCTTCTGGTCCTTGTCTATTACCACGCTGTCTGGTTGACTGGCCAGTACCTGCCTGTCCGTCTGGGTCTGGAAGTCCCACAGAATCTTAGCCCTGTTATTCTCCACGACCTTCTGTGGGATCTCCCATCTGGTCTTGGGAGGGTCTAGCCCATACACTGTACAGATGTTCCTGTACACAATGCCAGCTACTTGGTTATGCCGTTCAGTGTATGCTGTTCCTGCCTGCATCTTACATCCTGCCATTATGTGTTGGACTGTCTCTGAGGCCTCTCTGCACAGTCTGCACCTTGGGTCCTGTCTAGTGTGGTAGACCCCTGCTTCAATGGATCTGGTGCTCAGTGCCTGTTCTTGGGCTGCTATGATCAGTGCCTCAGTGCTGTCTTTTAGTCCAGCTTTTTCCAGCCACTGGTAGGATTTCCCAGTGTCAGCCACCTCAGCTATCTGCCGATGGTACATCCCATGCAGGGTCTTGTCTTGCCATGGCACTTCTTCTGCTTGATCTTCCTCCCATGTCTGCTGCTGCCTCAGGCATTCTCTTAGCAGCTCATCTTTGGGTGCCATCTTACTGATGTACTCCTGGATGCTCTGGGTTTCATCCAGGACAGTGGCTTTGACACTCACCAAACTCTGCCCGCCTTCTTTCCGGCTGGCATACAGTCTCTGGGTGTTGGATTTGGGGTGGAAACCTCCGTACATTGTGAGGAGCTTCCGGGTCTTCATATCGGCAGCCTCCATGTCCTCCTTTGGCCAGCTTACTATACCGGCAGGGTATCTGATGACTGGCAGGGCGTACCTGTTGATGGCGTGGATTTTGTTCTTCCCATTGAGCTGGCTCTTCAGGACCTGTCTTATCCTTTGGTGGTACTTGGATGTTGCTGTCTTCCTTGCCTGCTCATCATGGGTCCCATGTGACTGTGGGATGCCAAGGTACTTGTAGCTGGTCTGTATGTCTGCTATGTGGCCTGCTGGTAGTTCCACCCCATCAGTCTTGACTACCTTTCCTCTCTTTACTACCATCTGGCCACACTTCTCCAGTCCGAATGACATCCCAATATCCTCACTGTAGATCCGTGTCAGGTGGATTAGCGAGTCGATGTCTCGTTCATTCTTAGCATACAGCTTGATGTCATCCATGTAGAGGAGGTGGCTGATGGTAGTTCCACTCTTGAACTTCTATCCATATCCAGTCCTTGTGATCATCTGGCTGAGGGGGTTCAAGCCAATGCAGAACAGCAGCGGGGACAGCGCATCACCTTGGTATATGCCGCACTTGATGGCCACTTGTGCAAGCTGTCTTGAGTTGACTTCCAGTGTTGTCTTCCACAGTCCCATTGAGTTCTTGAGGAAGGTCCTTAGTGTCCTGTTGACTTTGTATAGCGCCAGACATTCACAGATCCATGTGTGCGGCATTGAGTTGTAGGCTTTCCTGTAGTCAATCCAGGCTGTGCACAGATTGGTCTGTCTAGACCTTGAGTCTTGGGCGATTGCTCTATCTATGAGCAGCTGGTGTTTTGAGCCTCTGGTGTTGTTCCCAATGCCCTTCTGAGCTGTGCTCAGGTACTGGCCCATGTGGTCCTGTAGCTTGGCGGCTAGGATGCCTGATAGGACTTTCCATGTTGTGGGGAGGCAGGTTATTGGCCGGTAGTTGGATGGTGCTGTTCCCTTGTGGGGAACATCTTTCATGATCAGCACTGTCCTTCCTTGTGTTAGCCAGTCTGGGTGGGAGCCTGCTGCTAGCAGCTGGTTCATCTGTGCTGCTAGGCGGTCATGCACTGCTGTTAGTTTCTTTAGCCAGTACGTGTGGATCATGTCTGGGCCAGGTGCTGTCCAGCTCTTCATGTTCTTGACCCCCTGTTGGACGTCGGCTACTGTGATGGTGACTAGTTTCTGTTCCGGGAGATTGCTGTGGTCTCTTCTCAGGTCCTGCAGCCACTTTGCACTGGTGTTATGAGTCTTCTCTTTCTCCCATATGTTCTTCCAGTACTGTTCAGTTTCTGCTGTTGGTGGCTCTGCTGTTGTTGCACTGCAGTTGGGAGTACACCTTGGATGGTTCTTTGGAGAACAGGGCATTTATCTTTTTGGCCTCTGCTTCTCTAGTGTATCTCCTTAGCCTGGTAGCCAGTGCTGTGAGCCTTTGCTTAGCAGTCTCTAGGGCTTCCAATGGAGTCAGGCCCTTGTATTTTCTCAGTAGCCGAGTCTTATTCTTAATCTCTACACCCTTCTGTAGTTCCACCAGCCGGCTAACTTCTTTCCGGGTTGCCTTGATCTTATCCTCCAACCTCATTTTCCAGGGGGGTATGTACTGGTGTTCTTCTTGGTTGTGTAGCCAAGCATCTCCAGGATTACAGAGGCTGTAGCATATACCAGTTCATTGGTTTCAGTGATGGTGGTAGTAGGAATTGTCATTAGGGCTCTATTGGCATTTTCTAGTGTACTATCTGATGGTACTTCTCCAACGAGCCTTGGTAATCGGTCTCGAGGGTTAACTGTAGCTAGTTTATCCAGGATCTTATGCCTCATATCACCTGCTGTGCTCTGTAATGGAGGGGGTGGCAGTGAAGTTCCAGCGTCAGGTGGTGGCTGCACATCTAGTTGTTGTTCTGGGTCTTCTTCTTGAGTCTGGGAGGTAATGTGGAGTTGGTCTATCTCCAGTTGTGAGAGCAGCTGCCTGTTTACTATGTTGAAGCGTTGGGTAACTAGCTGTTTCTCAGTTAGTGTGGATGTAGGTCTTTTGTCCATCCATAGTCCCCTCATACGTTTCATATATCCCCTCTCATTAGGTCTGCTGTTGTAGTAGCATTCCATCAATTCCAGGTTCTCTTGTCTCGTCCATGCATGGTTTGTTCCAGTAGCCCACTTATCGTCAGATTGTCCTGGTTCCCCAACATGTGGCACGGACCTTGTTAATCCAGGCGACGTCCGAGCCGGCATGACTCTCCTAGTTCGTGTCACTCTCATATTCGAGGTAGGCAAGTGAGGCGTTTTATATATATATGTGTGTACACACACACACACACACACACACACACACACACACACACACACACACACACACACACACACACACACACACACACACACACACACACACACACA
>ML681979.1:26927924-27023849 GCA_007922195.1 Podocnemis expansa
ACACACACACACACACACACACACACACACACACACACACACACACATTTTTTTTTTGAAAAAATGAAAACTGAAAAATTTTAGCTGAAAACTAATAATTTTGTTTTGGAAATGCTTCTCAAGTGAAAGCTGTACTTTCACTGCCTCAGGCCTGTGGTCTACTCTGTGGGTCCAGCTACAATACCTATGATCATGGAATATTAGGGTTGGGAGGGACCTTACGAGGTAGTTTATTCCAACCTGCTGCTCAGAGCAGAACTAACCTCAACTAAACTCCATCTCCTATGAAGTACCACTGTATCCCATTTCTCTTAGCAACTGTGGTGCATCATAGGTCATATAGTCTGGTTGGGGAATTGGTCTTACAGAGGTTAATGGGGGCTTGAGGTATTATGGCTCCTGCAAGGTATCATGGTGACATTTCCAAATGTAACTTATTTTTGTTTTTGTCCAAAATTTCTGGTTTTCCAGTTTCACATTTTTTTAGATGAAAAGTTAAAATTTTTTCATGGAAAGTATACTTTTCACAATAAATTTTGTTTTCTTAAAAGCCCAATTTTCTGTGAAATGAAAGGCTGAAAATTTTCAACCAGCCCTACTACACAATTTGACTGCAAAATAAGACAGGGGTAAGCAATTGTTTGTAAGGAATTTTCTATAGTTCTCCAGAAAACAAAACCAGAGTAAGGTACTCTTACAGTGGAATAAGAGAGCAGAGGAGCAGTTAAGAGAAAGGGAGGCACTATTATGCTCATTTTACAAATGGGTTAACAGAGACTAAGTGATTTCCTGAAGGTAATAGAGTGATTCAGTGGCTACCAGCTGTGATAAAAAAACACAGAAGTAATAATTAAATAATCTGTAAGATTGTAGAGCACCACTGGAGAACACTGCAGTATTCCATAAAGGTAGTTTTCTTTTCTGATTATTAAAATTGTTCTGTATTATAGTTTACTAACCATATCATCTTGGCTAGCTCACCAAGTTTTCAAATTGATGGACATGTCCCACCAAAACTAATGTCTAATCCAAACCTCTGTACACAGTATACATTGTCACAGTGCCACTGAACAAACTGGGCTGGTCCCTTGTAGGCTTTGCAAAATCCTGGAAAATATTTGCAATAGGAACAATAATATTGTTCCATTAATGCAACATATTTTTATTACTCTTACTATGCAAGAGATCTTATTATTGATAGGCTATGTAGACAGCTAGTATGGGGTTTTGCCAAGAGTTTTTAGTATGCACAAGCCAGAAAAAGGGATTCAGAGACATTAAAGAATCAGTGGAAGTGGCAAAACAGTTCAGCTCTTTATTTTTAAATATCTTTGTAAACAGATTTGGCATTACAGTTAAAAATATGGAGAAAAGGATGTTGTGTATTAGTGATTGTGGTGGAACACTAAACTGAGCAAGCAGCTGATATCAAACTGTACCTGAGTTTTTATTAAAGAGAAGTATATACATATATCAATCACTTGGACTATGTTGGAAAACCTAGGGATATCTTTCAACCCAAGCATGGCTTACAAGCACTTCTTTTTATGGTTGGCTGGTCACTACTGAAGCAACTCTTTGAAGGGTCACCCTTGCAGAAGAGTATTTTCCAGAATTCTTTTTTGACAGCTCTGCTCCATTAAATTTGGCAGAGATGAGTAGCTGCAACCCTAAAGTAGCTATTGGCAGCTGTGATTTCTTCTTGATGTATCTTCTGCCTTTCTAGCTGGTAAGTGTTCTCCTTTTTGCTTTGCCTTTATCCTATTAAGATGGCACATCCTCACTGTGGTGTGACTCAGATTGACAAAAGCAAGGAAACTCTAAGCTACAGCTGCTACTCTGTCTTGAATTCACTCTTATGCTTAGGTAGTGCAGCAGTTAAGTCATGTGAAAATATACAGTTGTGTACTGATCTGGCCTTCCTTAAGGCTAGAGTGGAAGCCTGGCACCTCAGGTTCCATAAACAGATCTTTCATGTTACTGTACCCAGTTTTTTTTTTTTTTTTTTTTTTTGTATTCTCTCACTCATATTCACTCCTGCACATTTGGCAGAAATATTCTGAATCATAAGATTTAAAGTCTGCATAAATATATTTCTCTGGAGCAGTGTTTCTCAACCTTTAGTGAACCAGGGAACACCTAAAGTTTTAATTAGTTTACTCAGAAAACCTGACAAAAACTTTCATGAAAAAGCTGGCAAATAGTGTCTGTAATGTTTGCAATATCTGAGTACTGCACATCCATGCAAAAACTATTCAGGAAACTGAATTAAATACAATTTTATATATATTAAATGTGTTTATTTCTAAAAAATAGAGACAGTATTTATGCACACAACTTAAAACTGGAAGGGATACTAAAGTTTTAATGGGAATTTTGGGCCTGCATGTTCAGACAAAATTCATCTATGAGTAACGTTCATCAAAGAAGGTATTAACATGGAAGTGATGTTCAAGCTATTTCAATGCAGGTGGAAACAGCAGCAGGTAATTTTAAAATGCCCCAGCCATAGCAAAGAAACAAGGCAGAGGTGGATACCAATGAGCACCTGGAAGCTTTGCTGCTGCTGGGGCACTGTAAATCTCCCAGGCACACCTTGGCTCGCAGTGTTGTTCTTTCTCCTCTCACTATTCAGTCTCACCACCAGTTCTGGGTGTGTGGGGTTGGGATCTTCACTGTGTTCACAGAGCACCCGTGTTCAATGGAACACTACTTGAGAAACGTTGTTCTGGAGCAGGGTTCACTTTTCTTCTTTCTCCACTGTCGGAAAACTCCTTTCCCAAAGCCCTCAGAAAGAAGTTCTAATATGAATCCACTCAAGAGTAATTTATACAATACCTGTCTTGTTTTGGTCTCATCAGGCTATCAAAGAGAGCTTCTCTACCAAAGAGATGATGGGTCTTTCAGTGCCTTTGGAAACAGTGACTCTTCTGGGAGCACATGGTAAGTAGTTTTGCCAAATAAAAGAGGAATTCTAGAATTTTGTCAAATATCTGCATATTTGACTGGATTAAAATGTTTGTGAAACTGATAAAAATGTCCAGACACATTAACCCTACAGTCTGGTTTTCTGTATGACTTTAGACCAACTTGTAAGATTATCTATTTTTTTTTTGACCAATATCTGTTGGTGAAAGAGACAAGCTCTGGAGCTTACACAGAATTTACTGGTTTTTTTTTTTTTTTTTTTTTTTTTTTAACTTGGATGATCTAAGGCCATTATTAGACAGAGCTTTTTAGCTCTGCCAAAGATGAGTAGTGAATCAGTTTCACTGTGGGATTTGTTGAATGAAATGCTTAGAGGCAAATTTTCTGTCCAGGAGAGTAGCCCACTAGAGCAGAAAGCATGTAAAACACTTTTGAAATGGAACTAATGAAGTACACCAGACATTTGGCTGCTAGACCCCATGGAAAGGGTGAGATTTTGTGCTGTGAAATTCAGTCCTAGGCCTTTAAGCCACCTTTGCATCCTTTCAGTTCTAGACTCTTTAGGGGTTGGAATAACTCCCAGCATAACCTGAGAGCTCTCCTAAATTATGGCAAAACTGGTTGGGCTACATCAGAGGAGCTGCTAGGTAATCACAGATGTTCAGAATGGCCATACTGTAGTGTGCCACAGTGCCATACTTCGGCATTGCCAATAAGTACTACATTACAGGGTTTGTGGGGAGCACCACAGCCTGTTGCTATCCATCATGGTGCCTCTGCTTGAAGGGGATTCTCATCTAAGCAGATTGAAGTGCATTTAGGATCCTTGCATGTTCCTGCAGCAGTGTATGAGGGCTGTAGCAGGAGGGGGAATCCTTCCCAAAGTGTTGTGGTGTAAAGGATCATTTCAATGTCTTACAAAAAGTAGGGCTCACTGAGTGTTGTTCTGTTCACGCTCAGCAAAGAAATCATAGACCTGCTGTTGAGCAACTCATCAGCCTTGAAGCTGTTCAGAGTTTTTGTCACTGAAGTTCTTAGCCCCCATTACAGAAAAATTTAAAAGATGTTAAGTCCTGCCCATGGGACAAACAGTCTTTCCAGGGGTAAAACTAAACCCTGCACCCCACTCTGAACAAGCCTGACTTTCAGCTTCCAGTGACCTTGCCTTTTAAGCCCCCTGGGCAAAGCAAACAGCAGTCTTCACCAAGTGTCTTTATTGTTGTCTTCTGCCTTGTGCTTCCAGTCCCACAAACATAGCAGCACTTCCTGCTCCCTGACTCAGCCTTTTAGACTGCTTGCCTTCTTCTCCCAGCTGTCCAGGGGGTGAGCTAATTATTAGCACCTCAGGTCCTTCACAGGTGCAAGTGATTCCTTCTGACTTTGCAGGCCTGCTCTTACTCTAACCACACCACAGGTTGTTCTAAGTGACCAGGGTGCTGCTTTCCAAAAGCTCTCTTTACAGCTGCTAACAGCACCCTGTCACACACCTCCCACTTTAGTTCTAACTTAGCAAAGACCTAATTTTCCAGTGGCAGTCACTTGCCACTCTTATCATGTTTGATCTTTCTTATGGGGGTGGAGATTCCTCATCACCTATGGAGTTCCTTAGTGTGATTTTCTGTGCACTGTCTGATGTTCCCCATTCTTCATCCACAGAATAAGAACTCTGTGGGTGGGGCTGCAGCCAGTAAATCTTACAGGTCAAAGGGATAAGCTGTAGACTTTGTCTCTTGATGTATTCCATTCTTTATAGAGCATGCTCAGGCATCCTCCACCAGCAGCATACTGTCTAATAGTCTCTGCCCCACCTTAGGGGTTAAATTCTAAGGGATCTTTCCTTCCTCTGTTGGGTCCATCCCCACTCTTTCTTCAGATTCATGTACAGGTGACCCCTGTTCCTTTGTCCCCTTTCCCTGCTTCTTATCTACACCAGTTTTCCTGTCTGGGCCCTATTTGCTTGGGTTTTTGGTTCACATCTAGGGATTATGGGCCTGGTGTCCCCTTTTTCCTATAATCCAGTGAGGCTCCTTCCCTTAGGCCTCTTCTCCTTAAGGTAATGGGTCCTAGCCCATCCATAGGGCCACAGGATGGGGCAAGATTCCCTCTACTCTGGTCTGTTTCCATCAGAACTTCCCACGTACCTCTAATGGGACTAGTGCCACCGCATGCATTTCTTCCCCTGCTCTCCATCTATGCCTAGAGCATCTCTCTCCCTGACTAAACTAGCTTGATCTGCAAGAGCAAGCAATAGTTACCTGACTGATAACTTCCATGTCTGATCTTTGATTAACCTTTATAAGAATTGTTCTGACTCCCTCCTGAGATCTTCTGACCATCCCGGTCCAGCTGCAAAATTCCTCCATTCCAAATTTGGGTGGTCCTGCTTAATGTGGCTCTTTGCCCCAGACTGGCAGCAGAGGATATTGTGGGTGGCTGAAATAGCTTTCCTTTCATCCTGACTTGCACCTGTAAGTCTTACTGCCTGAGAGACACTCACTTTTCCTCACCCCCATGTTCTACCTGTGTTGGGTCTGTTGCCTATTTTGGAAAATCTATTTCAACACACTTCCTGCCAGTTTTACCACTGCCTCTGTTGTCGCTGGTCAGTGTCTCTTCACCCAGATCTTTGTGGTATCCAGGAGGCTCTTCATAAACTGTGCTAACCTCATGACTTTCAGGACCACCTCCTCATTTTACTCCCTTGGCTTTTCTCCATGACTATACTAGGCTGTATCTTGTGAGTCCACCTGCTTGCCCTAAACTAGTCTATTTTTTGGCTGACAAGTCTATCTGGTCCTGCACAGTAGCTTTTAACAACTCAGTCCTTGGTTTGCTCTTCACTCATTGCCATATAAGCAGTTTGGGTTTCTCCTGGTAGGTAAAGGACTACCTCTGGGCCCATAATATTTGCTACACTAGTAGCAATTCTTTCTAAAGTCAGTAAGACACTGTTAGGATCATCCTCACGGCCCACTTTACAGTGTCCCAGCCCCCCTCCCAATCATCATTCCTCATGACACTGCTTACCACGCTTTGTATTAATTGCTGCTGTAGCTAGCCCTGTTCCCTTACAAACTCCTGAGATGCTCACTGAATGTCTACAGCATCCTCTGCTTCTTTTTCTGTTGCTCTACTGTCCACTACACTAGTGCTTCCCTTTTTCCCCAGGGTCAGTCTGTCCTCACACTGGCTGCTACTCAGCCTTCCTAGCTCTGGCTGACCAGCAGATTCCAGACAAACCCCAGATGTAAACTGATTCAGTTCCTGAGATGCCTGGCTGATAACTCATATGTGTGAACCAAAGAGCACACACTGTCTACCACAGTTCCTTCAGCAAGTGTCTATTATTTTCTGCCTGTACATTAGCTATACTACCAATTCAGCAGTAGTTAGACTGCGATGGAGCTAAAGCCTCATCCTTTCCTGCTCCCTGGCTCAGCCTTTTTTACTGCTTGATTCATCCCAGATATCCAGCTGGTGAGCTAATTATCGCATCAGGTTCTGTACAGGTGCAAGTGATCCCTTCTCATTTTCCAAACCTGTTTCTAATATAACTACCCCCTTGGGGTGCTCTAAATGATGAAGGTGCTGGCTTTGAAACACTTACCCTATAGATTCCAGCATCAGCCTATCACATCCACTTAGATCACACTTACCTCCTGAGGTCTTAAGAGGGATTGAAGTGGTGCTTAGGCCTGGTACTATCCGTCTTCCAGGGACTGATTTTCTTCCAAGTTCTCTATTAAAATACCCTGATAGACTGATAGTGGTTGTTGCTAAATGCCTCTTACCTATCTAAGAATGATTTAAATTACTCCCTTGATCCACAGTTCTCTCAGCTCAGTGAGGGTCTTTCCACTGACCTCAGTGAACTTAGTGTCAGGCATGCTATTGACAGAATGATCTCTGTGTGGTGCTGCAATGTTCCCTCTAAGGCGATGATGCAGCTGAGCAAGTTACGAAGGCAGCTGAGCAAATTCCTCAATGTTTACCAGCCCCTTCCCCGCTGCCCCCCCCCTGCATATCCATAACTTGGTCAGCTGCATCATCAGCTTAGAGGGAACATTGCTGTCATTCCTATATTATGTCATGGAAAATGGTAATGATAACGAATGTAGCATTAAAACAGTACAAAGTCTGTTTTTTTAAAAATTATTTTAAAATAAAAAAAATTACCAAGATGTTTTCTGGTACTGAAAATTCATTTTTTCAGTAAATGAAAGCTTTTCATGATCCTTTCATTAATGTCCATGAAACTAAAAAAAGTTAAAAAAACTAAATTTGCAAATATAAGCTTGCAAAGCACATAAAAGTTTAAAAAAAAAAAAGTTGACTTGCTGGTTTTTCATTTTCCACAGCAGCCCATTTTACAATTTAAAAAAATGTCCTACATTGTTTCTAACCAATTCAAAAGTGCCCCTTTATTTCTTTACTTAATTTGTCCCTGCTTGTAATTTTTTTCACACTATAAATTATTTTCCTTTATTTATTTAGGGTTTGCTATATTTTTTACCTCAATTTAGGCCTTTTGTAGGGAGCAAGAGTCTCCCCTACCAAAACAAGCCAAAGTGCCCCACATAGGGCTCAAACCCACAACACAGAGATTGGTAGGTAGCTGCTCAGCCAACTGAAGCAAACAAACTTTTGTTGCAAACCCCTCTAAGAAGAGAGGAAATGGTATGTTCCACTCCCCGCTTGATTTTGCTGCAGGTTCTTTTGTTCCTCATGTGTAGTGCAGAATGTGGTGTTTTTTTTTTCTAACCACCTTCTACTCAGTGGCGTCGCTGGTGTTGGGCACGTGGGGGCACATGCCCCGAGTCCCAAGGCCAGTGCCCTGGATCTCCAGCCCAATCAGGCCAGGGATCCAGGGCCTGATCCCGAGCCGGCCACTGCGGCCCCGTCTCCGGCCGCGGATCCGGGGCCTGGCTGGCTGCCTGGCAGGCCCCACCCCTGGCCAGGGATAGGGATAGGGCCAGGAGAAGGCTGTGCCGCTGTGGGTAGCTAGGCTGTGGCGGGGCTGGGCCAGAAGCGGCCGCTGGAGGCCAGGCCCGTGGCCACGGCCGCAGCCGCGGGTGACCAGGCCCCCGATCCCTGGGCGGGGATGGGGCTGCCGTGGCCACTGGCGGCCAGGCCCTGGATCCCCAGCCGGGGATCCAGGGCCTGGCTGGCTGCCTGAGGCTGCGGCAACCCCGTTCCTGGCCGGGGATCAGGGGCCTGGCTGCCGCAGCAGCCCCATCCCCGGCTGGGGATCTGGGGCTGCGTACGCGGCCCCGGCCTCCAGCGGCCACTTCTGGCCGGGCCGGGCTGGGCCGTGCTGTGCCATGGCCTAGCTGCCCGTGGCAGCGCGGCCTCCCCCTGGCCCTATGCCTGGCCATGGGGGTGTGGCCTCGGCTGGGGGTGGGGGCTGGGCCCGTGCCCTGGGTTGCTCCCCATCCCAGCGACGCCCCTGCTTCTACGCCTAAAAACCAAGAAGCAGGAAAAAAAAATCTGTTTAGAATGCCTGCCGGACGGAGGATGTGAAGGTAAAAAGGAGCACACCACCCTCTTTTTGCCAGACGTTTGGCAACCCTAGTCCTGCGGAAGCTGCTTGCTCCCCCTGAGCACTTTCCCAGGGGCCAGGTGGAGGGTGAGGGGGCCTTCCCTGAGTTACAGAGCTGGGTGCTCTCCAGCCGGCTTCCCCGAGACCCCCTGGCACCCCGACCCTGCTCCCTCAGCCCACTCCCCCCGCTGCAGGAGCTGCTCCTGGGGAAGCCTGCCCTTCGCTGCCGCCATTCTTCCGGGCAGCAGGAAGCTGCGCAGGGAAGTTTAAAATCGCAGACCCTGAGCATGTTCAGGGGAGATTTTAAACTCCGCGGAACAGCTCCCTGCTGGCTGGAAGACTGTGCCCTTGGGGCCGGCAAGGAGCTGCAGCTGCAAGCCTGTGCCGCCGGCAGTGAGGCCTGTGCCAGGGAGTTAGGGCTTCTGCGCACGGGCGCAGCCTAGAGGGAACATTGGCTGCCACGAATGTGAACCTTGGTACATAATAGTGCAGGCGTAGGATATACATATGGTGTATCAAGAGGATAATGCAGTTTCAAAATGTTCACTGTTAGGTCACATGGAGTTGTTCTGGTGCTATGATTACATAGGAGGTATGTCTGCTTAAAATCACATTAACTGCTCTTTCACCTCATGTAATATAAAGTTCCTTGGGAAGTTTAGGCCTCAATACCACAAATACATTCACATGCTTAATCTGTGAGCCACATCCGACCAAACGTAAGCACGTACTGGCAGAACTGCTGTAATCCTCATTTAGTTTTAAAAATGCTGAAGAAAAGAAACATTGTTTTATGGATAGAAAAAATAACTTTATTTTTTTGCCGATCAGTGATTCTTAAATGTTTCTTGCCAATCAATATTCACAAAGGATATGTATCTTCCCCCGTGTTTAGCTACTGCTCACCAGACTTAGGGCACTACAGCAGTCTAAAAAAATAAATCATATTCAGCAGATGAAGCCATAATATATAATTAATTCTGTGTATTTGGTTAACTTTTCTCCCAAGGTTGTCAGCTTTTGTATTACGATGTTTCCTTCAAGCTCGTCCCTTCATAGATATTGATCCATTTGTACTGAAGAAAACAGCTGACTGGATTGTACAACATCAGAAACCTAATGGTGAATTCTGGGAGCCTGGACGAGTGATACACAGTGAACTTCAAGGAGGGAGCAATAGTCCAGTAACTCTCACAGCTTACATTATGACAGCTCTGTTAGGGGACCAGAATGATGAGGTATTAGAATACATTGTTATTGCTTGTAGTTAATATAATGTCTCTGAAACTCTTGATCATTTTGTAGCTTATAAGTAATTGAGAAATATTATAACAAAGACAATAGGACATGATTTGGTTAAACTTTGCCACACCTTGGCCTGATTCCTATCTACTGGTAGTAAGGAGTTGTGTTAGCACTGGGGAACATCCAGTCTCAGTGAGCCTTTCCAAAAGTCTCACAAAGTTGGGGAGAAAAAAGAAGCAAATGTATTATAGTTGAGGCCCCACATATACACAGTAGCTAAGCATGTGCTTAACTTTAAAGATATGAACAGCACCATTATTTTCAACAGGAGCGCTCTCATGCTTCACATTAAGGCTGTGCTTTGGTGGCTAGAGACCTTAATGTGTCTATGGTCATGTGTGTGACTCGGAGAGAGTTTCTATATTTTCTTTTATATTAAAATAGAATGTTATTTCTCTTAATACATATTTCTGACAAATTAGATAATGCTGCAGTTTAATGTTGCTGTTGCCTACATTCATTCTCTTGTGAATGGCTTTTTTTATTCTTGGTGTATTAAATTAACATCTTGCAATACAATCTTTATTCCCAGAATGCCTTTGCTGTAACAAATGCTGCAAACTTCCTGGAATCTAAATTAGAAGAAGGAATCTCAGATAACTATACACTGACACTTGTGACATATGCATTGTCATTGGCAAATAGAATAAAAGCAAAGGAAGCCCTGGATGCACTAAACCAGAGATCAGAGCAGCAAGGTACTGTTTAATAGCTCCTTAGCAGTGGTAGGAGTGGATTTTCTTCAAACTTTAAAAAAAAAAAAAAAAAAAAAAAAAAAATCAATGACTGCATCTAGGCATATGTTGGTACATATGTTGAATGCGGTGTGGGGATCTATTTAGAGTAGAATAGAACCATAAACCATGGGATTTCAGCCTTAATTACAGCATTCACCAGTGTGCACTGTAACTATATCATTTCAAAACAGAAGCTTGCTGTATTCCCACCTTGTTATAAATCTGACTTGCCTGTCAGATCTTGTCATGCCAGGTCAGTTCCTCTGCTGATGAACCTCAAAGGAACTGGAAGCTCAAAGGAGCTACAAGAAAAGGAATATGTTTGACTGATTGAAATCAGGGTCAGTATCGAGGACCTTAAGTAATATAGATAGGTTTCAGTTTCCTCTGTGACTCTTGTCCCCAAATGAACATTCATCTCTTTGGAACTGTATTTCAATGTAAGTGTTTGCACAGATGTCTGTGTACATTTTCCTGAATGTTTTAGCATGAAAGTGGAGATACAGCAAAATAGAAGTAGTACAATTTTTTGGTTAGTGGTTGATAGCCAAGTGAATAACATAAAGCTAGTTAGATTCCAGTTTAGAATTAATTCCTTTCTGTTTCTTTGGAGTCATAAAAATATTTTGTTTGGTGGGGGGTTGTATACAGCCGCTCTAGGTTGAAAGTACTGGAATTTATCACTGTCTTAGAGACTGGCCCAGCAAATTCTTATTATTAAGCTTACTGTTACGAGAAATCCCATTCAGTTTAGTGGGAGTCTTCTTGTGATAGTAAGTACTGTTTTCTGAATTGGGTGCTTCTATAATTGTGCATATATGGCTGACCCCAAATCTCTCAGTAGGAGTCATTGCATGGACTGGCAAGTTTTGTTTTAGGCTTTTAGCCCCAATTCAATAAAGCATTTAAACACATGACTAAGTCCGTCTATAATCAGGAAGGCAGTTAAGCACATGCTTAATTTGAACCATGTTCTGAAGTGCCTTGTTGGATCCTATAGGTAAACATAAATAAGCAGGTTTTTCCTCTGCTATGGAGCATTTATTCATATCTCCAGATCTGACATCAAGAATGATTTTTCTTTCAGGAGATATTCGATTCTGGACATCTTCAGCCCCTGCACTGTCTGACTCATGGCAGCCACGGTCCATAGACATTGAACTTGCAGCCTATGCTCTGCTCTCTCACTTTGAGCAAGATAGACTATCAGAGGGGATCCCTGTTATGAAATGGTTAAGCCAGCAAAGGAATCATCTTGGAGGTTATTCATCTACTCAGGTCAGATAGTCCTCTTTAGAAGCTTTGTTGATGCTTTGTTAGATATAAATGTACTTTCCAAATATACACATCAGCCCAGATGTTTAAAGGTACTTCTGTGCTACTGCAATCAGCACTGCAATGTCCATCTCATTTTTTAAAGAGATTTTGGCATTCAGGAGCCTAATACCATTGATAGCCAATGGGATTTAGGTTCCTAAGTGCCTAAATCACTTTTAAAAATAAGTTTTAGTCTCCTCAATTAGGTACAGCAATGTTGAGTGTGGCAATATTTAATTACCTTTAAAAATCTGGGTTTTCACTTTTTATTATTTTTTAAACATTTCTGCAACATTTTGATTATTTTGTATTCTGTAACATTAGTCACATACTTAAATGCTTTGCTGGATTAGGTCCTTAAACACAGACTATACATTCTGTCTAATAAACATTTTGAACAAAGAAAAAGAAGAACAGTCCAAATATTTTTAAAGGGAAAATATTAAAAAGAAAAGAACAAGAACTGAAATCAAGGGGAGGGAGTGACATTTTCAGCTAATATTTTTGACCTGCCTTTGTATATCTTTTCTATTGATGAACAGAAAATCTTTTGTTTTATTAAAGTATTGTGCTGCATTCTGTATCTCACATCATAGCTGTAGCCTATATTGTTGGTAATGTCTTTGAGAGCTCTCTTTATTTTTCCTCCATGTAGTATTTTGCTATTTCACAGGGTTGTTCCGAGGCTGAACTGTGAAAGTGTTCAGGTTCCTCAAATGGAAGACGCTGCCTAAATGCAAGGGGTCATTATTAGGCCAGTTCATTTTTACTGAGAAAGCCATGGAAGATAATTGGGGTGAGGTGTAGGGAAGCCCATGGAGGCTCCTCTTTTAGGATTTCCTCTGTATTCCTTTGGGGAGAAGTGAGATTTGCCCACTTTAGGGTGAGAAGGGGCTGACCCTTAAATGTTGCCACTATCAGGGGATCCAGGGAATTCACAGGGCCACCTGTGTGATATCCCGGTGCCTCAGCACTGGCTCTTAAGGATTCTTGTGCCATTCCCTTCAGTTTTGTGGCTGTGTGTATCTGCCTGTGGCTATCCTAGAATATACCTTAAAGTAGGGTTCCCCAGCATGGAGAGAGACTGCAGAAACATATGGCACCCAGTGGCTTTTACTCTCCTGTGGATTCTCCATGGTTTCTGGGCAGAATGATCAGTGTCTACCACTGTCCTGACAATAGCTCTCTTGGTCTCCCCGCTTTGTGTTTGGGACCCTTGACAGGCTATCTGTGGAAAGAGGCTGGGGAGATAGTGCTGGGTAGTCAGCTGACTCTACCATCTGCTCCAGCATGGCTCACTTTATGTATAAATCAATGTGACATGATCAGAGCTTTTACTGATTTTATTAATTAATAGCAACAATAAAAGGGGATGTTTCACACAAATGCAGCTGCCAAACTCTTTGAAAACTGATATTGGCATCCATTAATGATCATAAAGAATAGGTACTTGTGGTTTATATATCCACATTTATTCTTAAGTGTATCTGTCATACAGTCCCACTGCTGTCAGAATTTCTGAATGCCCAATAAATATGGATGATCTTCTGCACCTCCAGCAGGCATCCATTTTACTGAGACGACATCACTCAACTTGTGCTGGCATCCAACAGTATCTATACAGTACTTCTGAATGAATTAGCTCAAGCTAGCTGTTAACTGTAAAATGTGAAGTCAGTGAAATACATTTCATCGCATTGTCTTTTACCAAGGTGTATATACAATTCAATTTTTCAGATATTGACAGTAATCTGAGAGATATTAGTCCTATTAAATGACAAATAAATTTGTGAAACTGGTATTCCTGGGTGTCCATGATGGATTTCATAACTTCTATTATTATTAATTGAAGAGTCTGATTAAAACAATATCTCAGTTGCAAATGGTTATTTTGATTATTTTCCAGATGGCATTTGTCTTTTGAAGTTTGAAGACATAGCAGCATGTCACTTTAGTACCACTATGGTAAAGGGCACCAGTAATTCAATCATTTTATCCACTGTTTCTTACAATAATGGCTAGTTTAATCTATTTTAATTTTGATCTTACTCCAAAGAAAAGAATGTCTCTCTAGTTTGCCCTTACTTTTTTTTTTGTATGTGACTCCCAAACATAGTTGTTACATCTTAAGAATGAATTGTATTGTATAAGCTAGAACATTTCCTTGACCTGTAAGAGATTCCATATTAGAGAGTTTGCATCATTATTAGAGGAGTTAATTTGTTGGCCTTTGCCATCGTATTTTTCTAATTTGAATGATCATAAAACACTTTCTACTCTGCATGTCAGAAATATATAAACCATGATCAGAATGTTTGTTTTAAAACATTCATAATATCCTTATGCACATACACATCTTTTAAAGAGTGGTGTGCACAATCACAAAGGAATAATGCTAAGGTCAGCCAAAGGATGGTATTCATGTGAATCATTTGTGTAACATCGCACATGAAGATCATGCTCCACTTTGACAGATGAATTACTGAAACTTCTGTTAAGAAATTAATATTCTTTTCTATTATTTCCTCTAACCATTTGTTTACAAGTAACATCAAATGTTTCAGATCCTTGTTGTTTCATCTGCATGGTATCAGAATAAAAGTTCATACATGTTGATATGAGGGCTTGTTTGAGTACCAGGGTGTTTGCAGTTGCATTCAGGATGAAGTTTACGGGCCTGATCATGGAGCCCTTAATAAAATGTGCAGTTTTGTTCACTTTCGTCTTAGAGGTCTTATAAGATTTGGCCTTCATTTAGTAGATCCCAGTCAGAATGAACAACTGAAATTTGAATAGTGTGGGGGCAGTTATTCCATGTTTTGGTATTGATTGCTCTGCTATTACAAAGGGACCATAAGTATGAGAGACCAGCCAGTTTTCCTTTTGGGCAAATCTTGGCCTTCTTCTGAGAAATGTCTGCCAATTGCAATCTAGCATTGATTTTCTCTGGTTGTCCATAATTTGCAGCTTTTCTGCTATCATACCATTTTATCTAAGTCCACAGGCTAGTAGTAGTCCATGATTCAGTCCTCTGTGAACTTTGGCACGTTTTACCACTCAGGCTGTGTTTTCCAGATTTTAAGGAATTAGTGAAGAAGATAATTTGAGAACATGGATAGGAGTAGAAAAGAGAGGTTTCTGATGTTCCTAAGTGACTAGTCAGCAGATACTATTATATTTATGGCTGGCACAGTCAGAGTTGCATTGTTAATGAATGTTTGCTGTCATGTTACAATTTTCCTATTACTTGAAGGTGACCTAAGACTAAATAATTAAAACCTCTGTGTGCCACAACCCCAGGTTGTAGTGTTTCCATTACCAACTGCTAAGATTAAACAATAAATTAAATAATAAACTATTGAAAAAGTCAAAGAAATATAGCTCATTACCATATTTTTCAGAATGAGTTATTAGAACTCTGATTGTCGTGACACAGTTATAATGAGAACAAGAAATTGCACTTTGTGAATCTGTTATTCATCTGTTACAATAATTGCAAAGAGGATAGCAGAGGCTTTCAGTTTAATCCATTCTCTGACACTGTAAAACTCAAATTAAATTGTCTTGTTGTGATCCCAAACTACACTCTAGATGGCCAAATTTCCAAAACTTGTCTTTAAACTTAGCCATGCAGTTTTTCCCACACAATTATTTTGTACCTGGGGCAGGGGGAGAGGGAATTTGTGTTTCTGTAGAATGCTCTTGTACAAACACATTCTGTATTTGGTGGGATCAAATGATTGCACCAAATTTTGGGAGTCAAAATTTGTACATGCTGAAGGGAATCCCCTTTGAAAAGTTAGTTGCAAAAATGATTTTTACATATTCTTTTTTTTACATCTGCAATGTCTTATTGGTACAGTTTCATTGTTCCTGAGATGGAGGTACGGTGGAAATACGCTGTAAAATGCCTGATTATTTATAATTATTTCTGGCTAGGCTACACTGAAGGCCAGATTGTTTGTGGTCCATTGCTTTTCCTCCTTAACTTGTCTTCCTTATTGTCCAAGGCCTTTACAGAAGTGTGGGCTTGCTCAAATCTCCCCAGACCCACGTGACAGCTACAAATAAAAATCAAGTTGCAGTCCAGACAGCTGCATTTCTTTCACTATCACTGACTTGCTCTCTTGGGAGTGAGGCCCTTCACTAGACAGAATGCTAGGCAGCATGGCAGGAAAGCACTAGTGACCCATAGTCAGAGCAGAGACAGAGGCATTCCCCATGGATGACCTTGCCTATCTGCATATTTAAAGGAATCTGGAGTTGAGAGCTGGTCCCAGCCCCCATGATGAAATTATGTGGCAGTATCTGTGAGGTAATCCTCACAGGACTTTCCTCCTTCCTCGTTTTACTATAGAGGCAGACGATCTTGCCAAGAATAAGGACTTTGGGATATCGCCCATTTTGACTATCACTAACATTTCATTTTATCTGTGGAGAAATAAGTAGTAATACTCTTGTAGAAATTGTTGTCATCGCCAAACTTGAGCTAGATGAATAGTGTAGTCTGTACATTAAGGGCCAGAAAGCTCCAGTTATCTAAGACCTTGCCTACAGACTAACTTAGGTGAATTAATTAGGAACTGATTATTTTATTAAATTGATGCAACTTCTTTATGTACTTACTCAGATATCAGGTTAAGAGTATCCATGTTAAGAGGTTTCATTAATTTAACCAGTGTAGTTAAATTTATGCAACTTTTGTTTCGTGACAAAGTCTGACAGATACTGGCACTCATCTAGTTTTCAGGCTTCTGTATTTGATACAAAAGCATTTGTTTCTCTCAACAGGACACCATAGTGGCCCTGCATGCCTTGAGTAGATTTGCAGGTATTGTTACTGCCAGAAAAACAGGAATTGATGTAACAGTGACTGGACCTAGTCTGGAAGCTCCAGCAACATTTTCAGTTAATACTCAAAACCGTTTTCTTCTTCAGACCAAAGAGGTACAGTAGAAAATGAAGAACAATTCTAATAAATCCAGCCACTTGATGATATTTTTAATATGTTTAATTCACCATGTTATCCTTTCAGATTGCAGCTATTCAACCGATAGCAGTTACAGTTTCAGCTAATGGTGTTGGGTTTGCTATCTTTCAGGTAAGATATTCTTTTTGAAGATATTGTTTGAAACATGTTTTTTGAAGAATGAATATTAATAGGAAATGTCATAAAACTAGATCAATAAGAAGAAATAATCTTTCATTTATCTGAAAGATACAAAGCAGATGAGGTGCAAGTTTATCTCTCTCATCAACAGAAGTTAGTCTAATAAAAGATGTTACTTCACTTACCTTCTCTCTCCCACATCGTGGACCTACATGACGACAACATTGCTGCACACAACTTCAATATATACAGCACCTTAAATGAACCCCAAAGCGCTCTACTAATTGCCTAAATCATGTGAGCCAAATTCTATCTAGACATTTCCCCTGCATAATCACTGAAGCCAGTGGAATTACATAGGTTGTAAATCAGTATAGATTAAACATGGGTACACTGTTAGTGGTTTGTAGATTCTTTCCACTTTCTGAACTGTCACAGTTGTTTAAATACTGTACAACAACACTTCACAACTGTTTAGTAGGCTTTAGGCATTTTGTGCTGCTCTGACTTCATAAAAAGGCCAGATTTTGCCTGCAGTCTGCCACTTGGGAAAGCTTTGCAGCAGCCATCCTACCCTAGTATAAAGAAATTGTGGGACTGTTTGGGAGAGGAGAGGAAAGGAAAGGAAGTATGGTGGAACTTCTCTTTGCCAGACTTCTACTGGAATGCAGAGGACCTTATGGTGTGAGTTCAGTCAGCCGTAACTTGATTTTTGTCTGATCTTTCTTAAACTAGGGTTAGCATAGACTGGTCCTCAGATTCAGGCACTGGTAACTGGCTCCTTTAGACTTCTCAGTCTCCTGCCTGGCAGAGCTCAGCTGCAGAACTGAACCTGGCTTGTTATGCTCAATGAAATTTCAGAGGTGATTTGTGCAGGAAAACTAGCCATTCTGAAGCAGACCTCTCATCTATCTAGTCCTGTATTTTGTATAATGGTAGCCACTGCGAGATACTTCAGAGGAAACAGCAAGAAACCATGTAGCAAACAGTATGGAATAGCCAAATCTTATCTAGCATGGGGATTAAGCCCATTCTTTTTTATTCAAAAATATGGATTGCTATATAACTGTTAGTTATAGCCTATTTTAGTACAGTGCTTGAAAAGGCACTCACAAATACTACTCCAACTCAGGGAAAATTGAGAAAAATTGAGCTTAATCCATGTTGAAGAGCTGGTCCTGGGCAAACATCTTCAGTCAGAACAAATTCAGTTCATAGAATTATAGGGTTAGAAGCGACCTCATGAGGGCATCTAGTCCAACTTCCAAGTCAAGGTCCTTATCATCAGCTGGGCCTCCTCTGATTTCTTGACACATCTGGGAAATCAGGAAAAGAACCTGACTGTGTGTTCTCTTAAAATGATAAATATACAGCTGGATAAATAAAATTCATAATGAAATTTGCATGATTGGATGTTAGCAATGAAGAGCAGTTCAAGATATATATGTTGTTCATTCAGCATCAAGCTGAAATACCTGCAGACTCATAAATCTTCAGTCTTTTTTGTGCTTCTCCATTTACAGAGGGTCTGTTTACAGCAAAGTTCCAATATATTATAGTATCATTTTAGAATCCACATTGTCGGCCATGCTGAAAATGAACACCTCAGTGGAGCAACATTTGCTCATCCATCATATAAAACAAAAACAGGCAGGGAACTTAGCAGGGATGGTTTCCAAAAGCAAAATGATGCTATTTAACCTTCACAATTATTGAGAAATACTGCATGGTATTCAAAACTATTACTCTTTCAGTATTTGGCAAAGCTCATTTTAAATGTAGCAGTTAATCCAAACACACAATAATCAGGGCTGTCCCTGGGTGAGGCACAGCCCAGGCCCAGTGCTGGGGGTGGGGTGGGGTGGGGCAGGCTGGCCCAGAGGCCAGGCTCTGCAATCCTGCTCCACCCCTTCACTTTGAGTTGCCACTGAAGGCAGTGGTGTGGGGAGAGGGCATAGCATAGTAGTGGGTGTCTGTGGAACCACGAGACAGTGGCCTCAGTCGCCCCCCTTAAGGATAGTAGTGACAGTAACGTACATTTTTAACAAACTACCATGATAACTGAGGATCAGAAACCAAACAGATGTACAAAGGTCTATACTACAATATCTACACTGGTTATATTTCTTCTTTTTTAGCTTAGAGGCAGAGATGCTGTGATTGTATCCTTGCCGTCATGTTCCTCCTGCAGCTTGTCAGAGCAAAGACAAGACATTGGAGTAAAGCATATCATCCAGTATAACTATTTGTAGCTGGGACCCCCTTTTTCCTCCTGTTTTCCTTGGTGAGGCTGCTTTTCAAGAAGGAGCTCTGCCATTGTTCAAATCAGATATCTCTTTTTCCCCAGCTGCAGGTAGGATCTGCATCTTGTCTGCTAAATCAGATAGCATATGACAGCAGGATCATATTTCTTCAGCTGGCTTTCACTGTCCTAGACCTTATCAGAATGCAGTCATCAGACACACTATTCCTCAGAGTTGACTTCATCTCTTGATGGAGCATACAGTGATTCATTTAAATGCCAGAAAGTACCATGCCATCTTCTGTTGAGGTCCCAAGGATTGACCATTACTGGAAGAGACTTAGTTCACCATGAGATAGAGCCTTAGAAAAATGTATGTCATTCTTGATGACGCTACTAGCTACTTAGTAAACTTCTTCAACATCTGAGTCAGTGGGCTGTAAATCAGTTTCAGCTGCCTCTACTCCAAACCATTTAAGATGCCTTGAAAATTATTTATGTTGGATGGCATAATTACAGAGGAGACAAATATCTTTATTACAGTTTATGGAGAGCAGGAGGGTCAGTACATCCCTGCATTTTGAAAAGGGTAGTAGCTCTGACTTGATATTGTGTCTCCTAAAGAAACCTGTCTTTCTTCTCCTTAAGCATTTTGGACAAAGGGCCAGATCCCCAGCTAATGTAAATCAGCCTGTTTCCTTTGAAATGGAGCCACAGTGATTTACACCTGCTGAGGATCTAGGTGTGCATTTTCCAGCATATTTTCACCAAGGATGATAAATAATTAAAAGTGAGAAAAAATTAATTGGAGAGAGAGAGAGCGAGTCAATGCTGAAAAGATTTCTTACAAAAATGCCCTCAGCCAAATACATGTTTTTCATGGTTCTAATTTAAGACTAAGGAAAGGAGAGGAAGTTATCCTTGACCACATGGAGACCTTCAAAATAATTCACATTTTTTGGATGCGATACCATTTAAGTTATTTTCTTAACGCTCTTTTGGATACAAAACATTGAATTTCAATTTCCTCTCCCTGACCTGCTCCAGTATTCCTCTGTGTTATAAGAAGAGTGGACAAATTCTGCTTTTAGCTGTGGTAACTGGGTCTCTGCTACTTAATTGGGCTGCACCAAAGAACAAGGCTTCAGTTGATCTTTTTATATCTAAGAACTGTTTCCTTTCCTGTGCAAACCTGCTATTATTTATGAGAAGAGAGGAAGGGAAAATCAGACCTTGACAGCAGAAACTCATGCCAGAAAAATGCTAATTAACCTGTCCAGGATGTTGCTTCAGATGTTCCTGTGCTGGTGTAAATTCTCAATCATTTGCTTTTCCTGGCAGAAGCTAAAACAATGTTTTTCCTGTGAGGACAAATTGCTTTGTGCATTCCAGCTTGACTATACCAAACTTACAACATGTCTCCAGTAAACTGACCACAAGAGTTGCTCTATCTTCTGTGTTATTCCTGAACTTTTTCAATTGCCTTGAGGCATGTTGTTGTTGAAGAGAAGTTTTCATTACAGAACCAGTGGTGTTGTGTCATCTTTGTGGTGTGTTTATTAAATCATCTCTATATTTGGGTGCTAAATTCAGAAGTGTTGTACAAAGTGTAGGGAGTCACCATCTGGAAGTTGGAGTGCATGGTGGAACTTACACAAGGGGTTACAAGCAAAGTTCCCTCTAATTTTTCATAGTCTGTGTTCACAAAAAATTTCTTTTGTGCAAATTTTCAGAACCAATATCCAAATTTGTGCGTACTCCTGTGAGTGTGGTCAAACTTGTGAGTGCAACGAGTGTGTATAATGCAAATAATATCTAACTTTTAGTTTGATATGGTGATGGAAATGATTTTATAAATTACAAAACCTTATTTGAAACATGCTCTTTGAAACTGCCTTCTTAATGTAGCACAAAAATATTAGCACTGTTGAATTTTTTTGTGCATGCTTTATTTTGTTGTGTGCATGACCTTCACAACCTGTGTGTGCATCCACATCCGCACAGCTTAGAGGGAACATAGGTCACAAGGTAGAGCAGGAAAAGCAACTCACAGAAAATTAAAGGCCCCCATAGCTTGCACTGACTTAGTGGCATGTAACTTGCACTGTACTTCATGGTACCTTGAATTTAGACCAACATCTTTTCTTTCATTGTCTAGCACCAAGTTAAAGGATTGTATGAAAATGGAATACAATTTCCTAAAAGCTCTTTCTACTCTCCCCTTTTGCTGTGGGAGTGAGATGCACAGTGATGTATGGCCATTAAGTTGTATTTAAAAAGATGAACCAACTCTCTATTTGTCTGTAATTAGCAGAAAGTGAAGTTCTCTCTGCTGTCCCCTGAGATTTATCCAGAAGGCCAAGAAGATAGGGAAAGAGTATTGATTTGTATATGAAAACTTTGTAAAGACTAGCTTCCCTTTTGTTGGGAAAAGCCTGAAGAACAAATATTTATTAGCATGTATGAGTAAAAGTTCTCTCACCATCTTGTAGTTGTTGTTTTCATTCTAGGAATTTAAAAGTTAGCTTTCAGTTGTCCCTAGTGTTCTTTTCCTTATGGTGCTGAATTATAAACTCTTCTGGTCCCTTTCCAGATATTTTGTCCTGCCAATCATAATGGTAGATCTATTTCAGTGGGAAGATACTGCTACTACAAATCAATATCACATGGCAAACTTATCAGCTTAAGGCATATGATATTTACGTTTGACTGTCAGCAACTTCTGACTGCTCTGTGTCTGGCAGGTTTGGTCCTCTACGTGACATCAGCCATTTTCCTTTCTTTGGTGAATGTTTTCTCATGATTGGTCATATGAAAGTGTTTGTGGTTGTTTAATTCTAGCCTCAGCATCTTTGGTGTGGCTGTTTGCATTTATACTTTGCTAAAATGTTGTGATGATCAGACCATCGCCTAATTAGTCAAAACTTCCTTAAGTTCCATAATGCTTCCATAACCCTTCTTTTCAAGCTGCTGATGCACATCTGTTTTAAATAAATCAGGAACCATCTGAAGTGTTGTCTAATGTATAGGCTTGTTTTATATGTGTACCAGTATCTTCTGCTAGACAGAATATCACATATATAGTTCACCTGGCAGAGACATGCATTTGTTCAACAGTCAGATGAAAACTCAATTCCTGCTGTTTCTGATTTGTATTTAGATGATGATTGTGGTATCTTTATATTGATGAACTAACAGATGTGGCAAATTGGTCCTTATTAAAGTTTAAATACTGTATTAAGCCTAGAATAAAATGCTAACCATCATTTGCTTTGTATGGAGAATTGCGATGAGACAGGTCACACATGAAGGGTCAAGGTAAATTCTGTAACTGAACTGTCTATTATGGGATTAAATTCTATTGCTCTTCTTCCATATTCCCAGGTACATGCATGCATGTACATGTATGTTTTTTCTTTTTAACTCTCTAAGTATCATTGTCCAGATTTTTCTTTCATTGCATTTCAGAATTGAAAGGAAAAATCTGCAGTAGTGCACATTATAAAACAGTGGAAGCTACTTAGAAAATTTGTGGATTTCACAGAACTCCTATGTTTTCCTCAGTGAGGTCCTGTTAAGGTCTTAGTGGATGGCACTATATCATAAGACATTCAGAATCTTACACACTTAGCTTTCTGACACTTTCTGTATTCCTTTGAAAAGCACTTTGTTATACTTAATAAATGAGCAATGAGATCTTATTCAGGGGATAAGGCACTACACATCACATACAAGTCTATGGAAGTTGCTGCATCATGTTGTTCCCATGTTTGAAGTGACAGTTCATATGTCATAGATATAACAGACATAATGTTTCTGTTGTTATCCTTCCATTTCTGTTTCACATTTTATCTTGTTCCTGTACTTGCTTTCTGTTCCATGGTTTATTTTTCTCATACTTTAGACATCTGGATCATAAAAGGATTTTTGGAGACTGGTATAGCTCGCCGTTATATCCTCTTATCAGTAAAACAAACAAGGAGTCTGGTGGCACTTAGAGACTAACATTTATTTATCACATGAGCTTTCATGGGAGAAAATCCCACTTTGTCAGATGCTTGAAGATGGGGAACTTACAGAATCGGAGCAAAATAAATGCTGGGGAGAGTAAGTCATAGGATCAAGTCAGACTCATGAATGCTCATGTGATAAATACATTTGTTAATCTTAAAAGTGCCACTAGACTCCTTGTTTGTTTTGCTGAACTAGATTAACATGGCTGCTCCTTTAGAACCTCTTATTAGTTGTAACCTTCATTCACATTCACTCCTCAGTCACACAAACTAACAAATTTTAATGATTTTTCTACATTCCATTTGGTTAATTAAAACATAAATTCTAAAACAGAGGCCCCGTTGTTTCTTGGCCTCAGTAAATTGCTTGCTTGATTTCTCATCCTTAGCACACCAAACATTTCAATAAACATTGGGTATCTCAACATAAAAAGCAAGGAGTCGTGTGGCAGTTTAAGACTAACAGATTTGTTTTGCGCATGAGCTTTTGTGGGAGAAAATCCCACTTCGTCAGCTTATCACAGGGTAGAAATTTACATACCAAAGAGCATTACAGAGTGTTGTTACAAGGTATAGTAGTGGTCTAGTGGATAGTAATTATCTCACTTATTTTCCTGCAGTCCTTCTGGCTACAGCAGTAATTTTCCTCTGAACTTTTCACTCTAACACAAACACATATATTTTCTACTTTTGGGTCTATAAACTGATCTGTCCACAAAAAGTATTCAGTGGATGGATGGATACTGACATTGTACTGACATTCAGTGGATACTGATGTTCCACCAGAAACAGAGAATTTTGAGAATCCAGATTTTAGACAGTTGTTACTCTTAATATGATCTGTTCTCTAGAGTTCTACCATTATATATTTTGAGATCTATCTGACTGTGTCATTGAACTAGCTTTTATTGTACAAATGTCATCTTCGTTTTGTGTTTTTAATCCTGTAGCTCAACATTATTTATAACGTGAAACATTCAGTCACTGATAGAAGGCGTAGATCTGTCGAAAATCAAGAAGCTTTTGACTTAGATGTTGTCGTAAAAGATGACAAAAATGACATAAACCATATGACCTTAAATGTATGTACAAGGTAAGTAACTCATTCAATGCTTCTGCTACTTCTGTTTATCTGTACAGTATTGATATTATTTCAGAGGTATTAACTATGTATTTTTAATGCCTGTGATTCAGATGTATGTCTATTACAGAACAAACAAATACCTTCATAGACATTATTGAATTATTAAATTTAGAAGCAAATATTTAAATCACGTAAGAGTTTTTTTGATCTGAACAGATTGTTAATTGATATTCTTATTAAAAAGCAAAGCTGCCATTTGTCATCTCATTTTTTTCTAAGTTTGTATGCATTAAGTATGAAAGGTTTCAGAAAGGTTAGAGATATATGGACATGTTTATATGCACAATAGTGTCATTTAAAGTCTCAAAGGTCTCTGTTTGCCTGTGATGCTCAGGTTTTGTTTCAGAGATGTTTGTGAATAAGTAGAATGAGTGATGAACATTTTTGACAGAACGAAATTTCATCACAGTATGCCGTTTTGTTGAAACAGAAATGTTTTGTGGCAACACACTGGTTTTGAGAAATATTTTGTTTGGCTGGTGGAGGGAGGTGTAATAACCATGGAGAGGAAGGGGTTAACACCCTGGTCAGTGAGGTGGAGCCAATAGGAACAAAATACAGGTTTTCGAATTGAAGCAGCAGCCTTGCCTATTCCTGTTTGGTGGTAGCTGATCTTGTGGAAGGATTAGGAGAAGCCAGGTCAAAAGGCCTGAAGAAGGATCCAGTGTTATCCTTGCCAAAGATAAGCTCAGTTTGTAACTGACCAGACGTGAGTAGAACAGGGAACATTTACTTATATGCGGTCAGGCCATTTCTTTCTTTTTGGTTTGTTTTTGGAATTCTCTGTACTGAGCACATGTACCCCCTCCCAATACCTTGTAACTATCTAAGTTAAATCCCAGAGAAGCAACTGTCTGTGTTTCTTATCTGTTCTTTTTAATTAAAGATTTACTCTTTTAAAGTAAGCTTTGGTTCTGTGTCCTAAAAGGCAAGAGGTTTTGTGTGCATGCACCTCAGACTGCACAGCAGGCTACTAAAGGGGATTTTGTCCCAGTTCCAGCTGATATCCCAGCTGGGGTTCAATCACACTGCTGAGGGAGGAATAAAAGTGATTGAGGGTACCTCACAGGCAGGAATTCCCAAGTGCACCTTACTGGGTTTTCAAGAGGTTTTTGCATTTGGGTGGTGGCAGCAATACCACTTCAAGGCCTGGAATTGGTAGCCTTGGAGAGTTTTAAGACCAGACTTTAAGGCCAGAGGGTTTTAAGGCCTGTTGCAGGCCCCCATCTTTGGTACTCAGCGTCCCAGAGTGAGGAAACAGCCTTGACAGGAGGGAGAGCAAGATTCTAGTGTTCCATATCGTGGTAGTGAGAGCGCTGGCCTCAGATATATTATATCTAAGTTCAAGTCCCTGTTCTGCCTGATTTGGAGTGATGTGAAAGAGAAACTCTCTGCTCTGACCTAGACAAGGCAGGCACTTGAACCCTGCCCTCCCACATCGTAGTCCAGTGCATGAGCTACCAGGCTGGGGTGTAGAGCATGACTGATGCACACTGCTGAATAGCATTCTCAGATTGAAAGATGATGATTTCAATGTGAAAATGGATGCTGGTTTTGCAGAAATAATCCAAAGGTTTTGTTTTTGTTCCAGTGTGGAACAAAGGATTCCAGTTGTCATTTTATTTTATTTTATTTTATTTTATTGTGATAAGAAGTGGATGGAGATCACCAAACTCACTTCCATGGGCCACTGAACAGTGATCAAATGTTATCAGCTTTTATATTTAGGTTAGCAGTAAATTGGTGACAAAGAAGATCTCCATTTCATTAGTTATCACTGAGTCTGTTTGTATTACCCAAGTCACGCAACAGAATAGTGTTAATTCCTTTGCTAGCTTTCTTTGTTGCTTGGCATAAACTGAATATATAGAGTATGAAAGGAAGTGTTTAGAAAAAACATCGTTCTGTTGTAGTTTTTTCATTAGATGTGTCGTGGTGTGGTTCAAGAGACTGGATACTTCACAGAAAAACTCTGAAGGGCATTGTGCTTTTAAATCCCATATTTACATATTTTCTTTTTTTTTGTGATTCGCTACCAAGGACATTGCAAATAAAACAATCTTTAAGAGCTTATCTGTTCCTGTTGAACATTTCCTCCCTTGAAGTAGAAGCCCCCTTCTTGTGACATTAGAATAATTTCCCTGCAGATATGACACTTGCAAACCATTGCATTGTTTGCACTTTTTATGTGTGATACCTCTTCTCCATAAACTCTTTGTATGCTATCTTTTTAAATAGTAAAAAACTCAGGACAGTGATTGTGTATTTGTACGGTGCCTAGCACAATGGGGCCCTGCTCAGAGTGGGAACTGTGTGCTGCCACCATAATACAAATAATAGTATTTATGGATGTATAATATATTGTAATAAACATAGCCACCTGTGAAGTCAGTGCAGTGTAGATTGACTTCATTAGCTAATAATCAACAGGAGCTTATAGTCTTGAAAACACAAGTCCTGATTACATGTATATGGCTGTGTCTACACTATCAATTTAGGTTGACTTAAGGACCCTTAAGGTGACCTAAATTAACCCCAGTCCACACTGGGCTTTCATTAAGTTGACTTAAGGGCATCTTTAAGTAGACTTAGTAACTCCCAGTATTTAGGTCAATTTAAGGTCTAAGTTGACCTTATTAAATTGACCTAAATTAGTGTGGACACCTAGATTGACTGAGTCGACCTAGGGGTGGGGAGAATAGTGCCAGAGCTTGAGGCAGCCCTGGCTGGGAGAATAGAACCATGGCTTGGGGAGCCACGGCTTGGGGACAGGGGAGCCCTGTGGGGCTCCTTTTGACAAGGGAGCACAGGAGCTCCCCAGAGAAGCCAGCTGCTGGGGCTCCCCTGTCCTGGGAGCCCTGGAGAAGCAAGCCACTGGGGCTCCCCGGACAGGGGAGCCCTGGTAAAGACAGCTGCCAGGGCTCTGGGGTCAGCAGACCCATTGCCGGGGGCAGTGGGATTCTCTTGCTGCTGCAGCCGTGGCTGGGGGACTGTGAGGAATCCCTCGCCACTGCAGCTGGGACCGGGGAGTCCCACGTGGCTCCCTTCTTCCTGGGAGTCCCAGCTCCCTGCCTAGAAGGGAGCTGTGGCTCCCTTGTCCTGGGGGTGGGGGGAGTCGTGGCTCCCTTCTCTGCAGGAGCCATGGCTCTGGGGAAGAAGGGAGCTACAGTTCCCACAGAGAAGGCAGTTCTGACTCCCCCCAGGGCCAAGGGAGCTGTGGCTCCCTTGTCCCTGGCAAAAGGGAGCTGTGTGGGCCTCCCTGGTCCTGGCTGCAGCAGCGAGGGTTTCCCCGCACTCCACTGGCCAGGGCTGTAGCAGAGAGGGAATCCTATGCCACTGGCCAGATGCTCACTTCTGCAGGGCTCTGCTGACCTCGGAGCCCTGGCAGCTTTTTTTCCCAGGGCTCACTTCTCCAGGGCTCCCTAGACAGGGAAGCCCTGGTGGCTCCCTTCTTCCCAGGAGCCTGAGCTCCCTGGCAAGAAGGGAGTTGCGGCTCCCTGATGAAAAGGAAGCCGTGGGTCCCAAGGAGAAGGGAGTACAGGCTTCCTTCTCACCAGCACCTCCATGGGTCTTGGGAAGAAGGGAGTCTTTGCTTGCTTCTCCCTAGGACCCATGGGGCTCCCAGCGAGAAGGAAGTCTCTGCTCCCTTCTCACTGGGACCTGTGGCTCTCTTCTGCTGGAAAGCTGCAGGTCCCAGTGAGAAGGGAGCCGCAGGTCCCTTGGGCTCCCCACATCCACACTTTAAAAAGTTAAATCAACTTGTTAAGTTGACATAACAGGGTCGACTTAACTTTTCAAGTGTAGACATAGCCAATGTCTCTGGTAATAGCACTAGTGATACAGATTGGGGACCCTGCAGTCTATGAGCAGAACTGTCTCTAAAGAGGCCATTTTTCAAAATTTCCTGTGATGTGAATTCTAGCATAGACTGTAGACACTTCAGTGTCAGATTCTGTGCCAACTTTCACCACTGGCGTAGGATAATGTTAGATTGGGTGTTCTGGTTTTCTCTCCCTGGCTCAGATCTGTGACTCAGAGCTGTTGGCTAGAATGGCCTAGAATGACCCAGTACTCCACTCTTCTGGGATGCTGAGAGGCACTGCCACCTTTCACATCTTTCTCTGTACAGCTACTTGAGGATGGTAGATAACTGTTCATGACCAAGGTCTGTTGGTGTGGAGCCTAAGATGGTCCCCATGTGTCTTGTGCTGATGCGCCTTGAGTTGGATTCCTCAGTGTAATGGAGCTGTGCCTGGTTCTGATAAAATATTGTTGCTCTCTGATAAAAGGACACTGTTATTTCCATGGGTACTGAATGTTCAAATAATTTTACAGTTAGTCATTTTGGAATCCATATAACATGATGTGGTTTTTTTCATTTCAGCATAATCTAGAAGTCATAGCAAAATGCAGGTTTTCAGTACAGAAGAATTCCTAAACTGTGTGTTGGTTTGACTAATTAGGAGTATGCATCTTTGGCCAATGGCTGGAAATCACTTAATGTTTTTTCAGTACTAATCAGCAGAAATTCTGTCTTGTTTCAACCAGCTCTTGAGCTGATCTTAGCCAAAGCAGTAGATTAACAGAATAACATTTGCACACTGTGTGTCATCTGTTGACCTTTGAGTCTGTGATGCCTTACCAGACTGACAGTATCCTGCAACATCTGGGATCAACTTTCAGGAATTAAGATCAACTTTACTGAATTAAGTTAAACTTTATTGAGTAGGTTTAGTAACTGTGGAGTCTATTGTGTTCAAAATCACAGAAACTGGAAGGGACCATGAGAGGTCATCAGGTCCAGTCCCCTACACTCATGGCATGACCAAGTAACCATGCAACCGTGTGTGTGTGTTACTAGGGCACTTAATTTAACTCCTCAAGCTGGAGAGAGATGCTAATGTAATTTTTCCAGTTATCAGCCTCTTTGAAGCTACTCCTTAGGGATTTGCAAATATATTAGATCAAACTGGATTCCTCAGTGTCCAACAGACAAAGGAAGAATTTTGGATAAATAGCCTATATGATGGACTGCTCCCCAGATCCAGTCCGGTGTGCTGCTGTGACCCCCCAATTCCAACTTCTGAACCCTGATTCACCTCGCTTTGCCAAGTGACCACTCACTCTTGAGTCAGTCTGCTCCAGCCTCTTGTGTGCAATTGGTCCCAGGCAGTGGGTGTATGTCCCCTGGTACCCCAGCACGGTCCCCCGGCCCCAGTTGCTACACCAGGAACTACTGTCTACAGGGATTGGGAATCATTCCCAACCACCACACACTCAAGTCTGTCCATTTAATTAAGAAATGGATTGTGCCCAGCCTCCTTCACTCACACCCTCTAAAGATCACACAGCTTTAGGTAAAACAACTACTAGTTTATTGATCAGATTATAATTCTAAGTGAGAATATGGCCAATCATAGCAGAATCACAGTATAAGTAAGTCAGGAGAGACCACAAGAAAATAAAAGGCAAAGTACGTATGCTAACGTAATACTTCTACTTAAACTAACCTCCTAGTCCAAACAAGTTCATGCTCAAGGTGTTTTGCTGTTAGATGTTTGCACAGGCAGTCTCTGCCTAAGGCCAGGCAGGGCCCAGATCTTGCTTGAAGTTGTTTCAAGATGGAGAGTCCCAACTCAAAATCCCCTGAATCTTCTAGGTGTCTCTGTTTTTCTCCCTGCTCAACCCCTCCCTTTCTGGGCAGAGTTGATCCCTTTGTCTCTTCACAGACTCGGCCATTAGCATTCCTTTGTTCCTTCCAGCTAGTTGTTTGCTCACTGCTACTGGGAGTAGGGTTACCAGATACCAAAGCATGGAAAGGAGGACAGGAAAGTACAAAAAGGAGGACATCAGAGGACACATGGAGGAAATGTATTAATATAACCGTCATTACCTATTTTCCATGACATAATATGGTAATGATTAATTAATGCAGTGTTAAAATGGTGCAAAGTCATGTGTTTTTAAAATTATTTTAAAATAAAAATTACCAATATTTTCTTTTACTGAAAACTGGATTTTTTCAGTAAATGAAAGTTTTTCATGACCCTTGCATTAATGTTCATGAGACTAAAAATGTTAAAAACTAAATTTGCAAATATAAACTTGAAAAGCACCTTAAAAAATAAAAAAGGCAGTTAACTTGCCTCTCATTTTTCATTTTCCACAGCAGTTCATTTTACAATTAAAAAAAAATTGTCTTAAATTGTTTCTAGCCAGTGCAACTGTGCCTCTTTGTTTGTTTTACTTAACTGGTCCCTGTTAGTAATTTTATTCATGGTATACTTTATTTTCCTTTATTTTATTACTGTTTGCTCTATTCCCCCCCCCCCCCAATTTAGCCCTTTGGTAGGACACAACAGGCCAAAAATCAAAGCCCCCAGTACAGGGGCCAGACCTGTGAGTGACCTTGGCCATGTCTTACACTCCCCTGCATTTATTTTCCTCCCATTCTGTAAGTTCCCCCATCTTCAAAGCATCTGACGAAGTGAGATTTTCTCTCACAAAAGCTCATGCGATAAATAAATTCGTTAGTGTTTAAGTGCCACTGGACTCCTTGGTTCTTTTGCCATAGCCCAGGACATGTTTGAAGTGCAATCTCAGGATGTATGTGGCTGCAGCTTGGGTACTCATTAGCTCTCAGGAATCAGACAGGTCGCAGGTATACAGTACTGACCACATAAACAGCAAGGAAGCTAGGGCAGCTAGCCAAACAACCTTATAACATAGGCAGCTAGCGTTAGGGGCGGGGGCAAGAAGGGAACAACAGCAGGAACTCACAGTCAGGGAGCTGCCTGGGGTCAGAGGCTAAATGGCACCGGCCCCCTCTCTGGCCAGTAGAGGTGGGACTTCCCCAGGCCAAGTGCTGTGAAAGGGAGGGGAGGGGAGGGATGGTCAGGCTCGCTCCCAGCCACTGCAGCCCCCTGAGCGGGCAGGGAAAAGCCTTCAGTGGGGCATGCTGGTGTCTGTGTCTATTTTTAGACTGCTGCCCCGGTGTCCTGCAAAAAGCCGGACAAAACTGGCTTTTTTTGAAATGCCTGGAGGACAGAGGACAGCAGAGCAAAAACGAGGACATGTCCTCCTTTTGCCGGACGTCTGGTAACCCTAACTGGGAGAGACCTCTGTCTGTTCCCTCATTCCTGAGCCACAGAAAGTATGTTACATGTTTGTTCACATGTATGAAGTTGTAGGAAACATCATCATAGAGATCATCAAGAATGAGTCATTAGCATCCATAAAGAAACATTGCATGGTGTAATTGGCAGCAAATCATACAATTCCAGTGTATAAGTGAACGGGAAAATCATGTAGATCATAACCCAGGGTGCACAGATGTGCACACTGTGACAGCCTACTTCTGCACAGGTCCAGCAAACAGACAGGACCATTACATCACAAGTCACAGGGAATGGGTTGGAAAAACTGGGCCTTTTGAGGTCCCCTAAGACTCAGTGTTTGTTTGCAGCTGAAGCGGTGATGAACTTGAAATAGAAGGAAAACCCATGGGTGGGATGTTGAAGGACAGCTGCTGTTGAGCTCATGTTAGAGTAGGGGTGCTCTCTGGTAAGCTTTATGAGCATGTGTGTAGATCAGGGGTGCCCAGAGTGCAGCCCATGGGCTGCATGCGGCCTGCAAATGGCTTTTTTGTTGTAATAATATACTGAAAATATATAACTGGATATCGTGTGTAGTGCAAAAAGAACTGGTTTTGGAATTTTGTGGTCTGTGGGCCCACACCAATCAGGTTCTGTGGCCCCCTGTATGAAAACTTTGGGCACCCCAGTGTAGATTCTTTCACTGTTTTTAATATCTTTTTCCTGTATTATTTCTACCTTAAGAATAAAATAGGCTTGCACAGAAAGAATTGTGTGGGAATTATAACTGTGGGCAGTCCCACTGTTAACCATCCTTGAACAGAAAGTAAGTAGGCTGTCTTGGGCAACCTGCCTCTACTGGGATTAGCACAGTGGTGGCATGTAGCTATGTAGCCTGGAGATGAAAGGAAAGAGAACCAAGTTTCCACCCCAGAGGGGTGATGCTGCAGGAAGGCAGAAGTCTGAAAGATGATGGACCTTGTTGAACCATAGAAAGGGAATACAGGTGCAGCTGCCTTGAATGGTATCAGTGGCCTGATGGACTTTTGGTTAGAAATCCTGCCAGATTGGTAGAGGAGTATGTGCTGCTGTTTCTAAATCTGGATGACCTTGTTTGCAGTGGGATTTCGTCTGTATTTAAAGGATGGGAAGGAAAGCTTCATTAGCTCTACTCACTCTGCCTACTGGGCTTACTGGCTCCAAATGCTTGATATCTATCCTCATTTGCTGTTCTCTGCTGTATGGAGCAGAGGGGGAGCTACATCTCTCAGACTGCTGGTTTCATAGCACAGAATTCCAGACCATGGTCTCCTTAATTAAATGAAGCAACAAGTTTTTCTTCTAATTTTCTTCCTTATTTTTGTCACTGGCCATTCTCCTAATTGTGCATAATGTGTATGTGTTTTTTTAAGGATCCATATTGCTGAGGAGGCAATGGCTGGGACCCTGCCATTCCTCTCTCTGTTTTTTTGGTGGAAGGAGCATTTGTAATTGTTGGAGTAGATCTGACACACTTTTTTGAGCATACCAGGTTGGTTGGGTTACCTAATGTCTTTTTGGTGGCACCAAGACTGGCTGTTTTGGTATCCCCTAAGCTGTAACTATTAATACACAGACATAATTATGTCCATTTCCAATTCAGTTATTTGTTTTCAATAGCAGCTACTTTGGCACAGTGCATCATCCAACAGATGGTTTCATTTGTTTCTAATCTCATGAGCCAAACAAAGTCAACAGTTGTGTTGTATTTCTTTCAGTCATATCTGTGTTCAATCAGTCATGCTGTCAGGCTTAATGGAATTGCTTTGAAAAGCAAGTCTTTCCGTTTTTTAAACCTTCCAAATCAACAAAGAAATAGTTTTATACAATGACTTTCAACTACTGTCAGGCATTCAAAATGCAGATTAGAGATACACTCTATTCCTGGATAACAATGATGATTTACTTTCTGTGCCAAGGAAACAGCCTTTGCCATCTAATTTACTTAAAGAAGTGATCTTGGCTGGGCACGTAAGTGTTACTTGTAAAACGGAATGCCATAAATATATTCTGATACTTCTGTTTTGTACCACAGTATGTTAGACTTCTGATGTAGAGTAAAGCTTTGATGTCCCGCGTGTGATTCTCTAATGGGCAGATGATGTAAACAATATTAGGGAAAAATGGAAAAACTCAAATCAGCTAAACTTTCTCTTTTCAAAATTGGATCAATAAAATGGACTGTATATTTAAAATTCGTAATGGAGATTCAAAAGGTTATCATGTGATTCCATTAAGTGAATTATGGAACTCATCTGAAAAAACAGAAAGCAAGTTTAATAGCTTCTTCAATTTATACATTTACACAAAGGCACCAGACAAGAGTAGCATCAAGTGATTATCATTTTAGAATCCCAACAGTGCATAACCTGCAGCCTCCTTTAAGATTTGCACATTCTGGCTATGTCTACACTTACAAAATTAAATTGAAATAGTTATTTTGAAATAACTACTTTAATTTTAATTTGAAGTAATTATTTCAAATTAGTACTACATCAAATTTATTATTTCAAATTAGGAGTTCAGGGAAGACTCTGTAATTCAAAATAAGGTAGGAGTTATTAGTTTGAAGTAGAGTCTTCACTAGACTGTCTGATTTGAAATAGGGGAAGGCAGGCAAAAGAACAGGGCCATTATTTCAAAATAAGTCTGTTCTGCAGCTTAGAATGTCTTATTTCGAAATAATAATTTCAATTTAAGTTCTATTTTGAAATAAAGGCAGGTTTTATTATTTCAAAATAGCGCTTTCTTTTTTTGAAATAAAGAAGAGCTTAATTTGAAATAAAAAATAACATGCATGGAGAGGAAAAAAAATTATTTCAAAATAAGCCTCCTTATTTCAAAATAACTTCTTAGTGTAGACATACCCAATGATATTACTGCTCTGTGTGTTTGGGGCTTATGTCTAGAGCCCTGCGCAGATACAAATAAGTGGATCCGTCTCCGACCTGCATCCACAAGAAATGGTCCGCGGATATCCGTGTTGTATCCGCAGATGCGGATATAATGTGGATATCCGCATATTTGCAGGGCTGTAGCTCTGTGCAGATAAAAATATGTGGATCCGTATCCGATTTGTATCCACAAGAAATGGTCTGCGGATATCCATGTTGTATCTGCATCCGATATAAGGTGGATATCTGTGGATATCTGCGGATCTGCAGGGCTCTACTTATATCTACTCTGACTGTGGTCAATGGCAAAACGTCCTTTGGACTCTGTGCACGATTAGGCTCTTGTGTATTTCAAATACTTGCAGTACTGCTCTTTGCTCAGAGGTAAATCTATTCCTTGGCCCTGTGGTTGGAGTTGCTAGAGGAAATTGAGATACACATGTTTGTCTGTCATTAATTTTCAGAGTATGCAAAATGAGTAGTTTAAAATGTTAAAAATTGAACATCTGTTCTCAAATGTATTTTTTTCCTTTGTTTCAAAATAATTGTGCTTGATATATTATAATGTGGAATTTAAAAAGAAAATAATTTTATTTTAATTATAGAATATTTGATTTCTATTACAAGTTTTCTTGTCTCCATTTTTAAAAAAGGTACTTGGGATCTGGTGTGTCTTCCAAGACTGGTATGGTCCTCATGGAGATTGGCTTACTCAGTGGCTTCTCTGTATCGCCAGATTTTGTCTCATTAGATGATCCAGTTAAGAAAGTGGAAAAAGACAATGGGAAAGTCAACCTATACTTGGACTCTGTAAGTTGAAAAAACAAGAAAATGCATTTGTAATGAGAGATGCTAACCTCAACTCACCCCACAGCTATTTGACTTAAATTCAGAAGGACATCTTTATGAAAATCATGATTACATTTAGAGGGGTGGGCAGTAAGGGAAAACCATTACTCACATGACATGAATGATTCCACCATTGTTAACAGACAGCATGAGTAGGTAAAGACTACTCATATCAATACAGGTTTGCTTGATGCAGCCTTAAGTAAATTATTTGCTTACTTATGTAAGATACTTAAGTGGTCTGTGATGGGCTAAATTTCCCCTAAAATCACTTTAGTGGCCTAAATACAGACCTTGGTCTTTAGAGGTGAGTTTTTAGAATATTAGCTAGCTATCTTGTTCTCATCCCCCCACCATATACAGAATTTTCTGAATGTTTCTCTTGTATTTTTTCTAGCTAAATGAAACACAGATTTGTGTGAATATTCCTGCTGTGAGAGACTTCAAAGTGCTAAATACTCAAGGCACCTTCGTGACTATAAAGGATTACTATGAACCCAGTAAGTGTCAGTCATTCTTGATAGGTCATGGTGATGCACAAGCTAAAATATGCAATTACTGTATTCATGAAAATAAACAGAGAAGATGTGAAGGTCAAGAAAAAGCCATATTGCACTGAAAAGTCACTTGATACTTTACAAATGACATAAACAGGTTGCTCTCCAGTAACCTGCAAATGTGTCAAGGGTTATAATGAATTATTAACTCTTATACAGTATTTTAGTTTTAATGAAGCAGTTCCTCAGCTGGTGTAGGCCACATAACTTCACTCAAACAAATTTATACCAGCTGAGAATCTGGCCCACTGTTTCCAAAACTATCAAAATGACATATGAATCCTTCTGTTACCAAGTTAATGATTGTGTTTCAGGTGGTCTTTCCATCTGTTTCTTATTGAAACACAGAGTTCCTTAGAGGAGAGCGTGCCAATATTTTGTTTTCAATAATTATGTACATGCAAAAATATTTCCCAAGTTCTGTTTTAGGTGTGGAATGTGTTTTGAAGAAATTTAGCCATGTACAAAGCTCTGGGGTAAAGTGGGAAGCAGTGGTGAGTTATTAGGAGGGAGGAAGAGGTTAAGATAGGTCAGAGAAAATAGCAGAGGGTTGGGTCTTCCTAGTACAAACTAACCAAAACTTTAATAAAGATTTCAGTTTTGTTTGAGCTAATGGGTGAACAGGTTGTGCCAGTAACTTTATCCAGTTTTGTTTGTTCATCCCAGAGTAAGATACAGAGGAAAGCTGAATACTCTGTGGCAGAGTGTTCTTTTACAAAGTATTTTTTCTGGTAGAGATAATTCATTCAACCTATATAGAATAAATGTAATAATGTTATAGAGATCAAACTTAAAGAAGTGGCTGAAGTAATTAATTTATTTTGTTAGCCTAAAGAGTCTTTGGCTATGTCTACACTACCAAATTAGTTTGGACTAGGCAAGTTTAGTCCGGACTAATTTGAACCCTGTCTACACCAGCCAAAGCTTAGTTTTAACTAGTTAGTTCAGCTGGTTAGTCTGAACTAACTGCTTAGTTTGAACTAGTCACATTGGTTAGTTTGAATTAGTATGATGTAGACATGCTAATTTGAACTAAATAAGTTCAAACTAGTGGTTAGTTTGAATTAACTTTTAGTTCAAATTAGCCATGCTTTTTTAGAAAAAAGTTAGTTTGAACTAAAAAAAGCATGGCTAGTTCGAACTAAAAGTTAGTTCAAACTAAAAAAACACGGTTTAGTTTGAACTAATTTCAAACTACTTAGTTCGGACTAACCAAGTCCGAACTAAGATTTTAGGTGTAGACATAGCCTTTAAGTCCTATGGTGTTTATAAACACACTGTAGCCATTTGTACATGACATGAATACATAATAGCTGCAACCTGTGGACCAGCTCCTGGACCTGCAAATAGTTACTTTGGTGAGATTTCCATTAACTTTAGGACTGTCTGAGTTCTGCAGGATTTAGCTGTTATGTGTAACACTGATGATGAGCCAGACTCCAAAATGACCCAGTGAATGTTTAATATTTTTGAATTTACAATGCATAAATAAATCATAGACTCAGAAACGTAGGATTGAAAGGGCCTTCAAGAGGACATGAAGTCCACCCCTTCCCCATATGCTGGAAAGGGATTAAGTATGTCTAGACCATCACTGTCTAATAAGTTTTTAAACCTCATCCAATAATAGTGATTGCAAAACCTCTCTAGGTAATCTGTTCCAGTGCTTAAATATCTTACAGTTAGAAAGTTTTTCCCAATATCTAACCCTAACCTAAATTTCCCTTGCTGAAAACTATGGTGATTATGTTTTGTTCTAGTCTTAATGAACATGGAGAGTAATTGATCTCTGTTTTCATTATCATACCCTTCTACATATTTGAATACTGTTTTCTGCCTCAGCCTTCTGTTCTGTTAAACAGGCCAGTTCTATCAATCTTTCCTCATAGGACACATTTCCTAACACTTTTATAATTTTTGTCATTGTCCTTTGAACACTCTCCAGTATATTCACATTTTTCTTCAAGTGTGGTGCCCAAAATAGGACACAGCTGAAGACTCATCAGTGCTCAGTGGAAAATTACCTTTTGTGTCTTACAGATTTCGCTCTTGTTAATACATTTCAGAATGACATTAACTTTTTTTGCCACAGCATCACACAGTTGATTTATATTCAGTTTGCACTCCATCACCTCCATATCCTTTTTATCAGTATTGCTGCTTTGCCAGTTATTCCTCATTTTATATTTGTGCATTTGATTTTTCATTGCTAAGTACAGTGCTTTACATTTTTTCTTAATTGATTTCAGACCAATTCTCCAGTTTATGAAGAGCAATTGGAATTCTAATCCTGTTCTGTAAAGCGCTTTCAACCCCTCCCATTTTGGTGTCATCTGCAAATTTTATTAGCTTACCCACCATTCTGTCCTCCAAGTTATTGCTGGAAATACAGCACCCCAGACCACTGTGGTTCCCCACTTGATGTGACTTCCCAGTTTGACAACATACGACTTATAACTGTTCCCTGAGTATGGTCTTTCAGCCAGCTGTGCACTCACTTTATACTGCTTTAATCTAGAGCATATTTCCCTAGTTTTTATGTGAATGTCATGTGGGGTATGTCAAAATCCATGCCAAAACCAAAACACATCATGTCTACTGCTGCCCTCCTATCCACTAGGCTAGTACCGCTGTCAACAAAGGAAATTAGGTTGGCTTGGTATGATTTGTTCTTGACAAATCCACATGGGCTATCACTTACCTATTATCCTCTAGGTTTGAACACATTGGTTGTTTAATAATGCATCATTCAGAGGTATAAAATGTGAAAGTAATGTACAGTTACATCTTGTGGTGATGGTCAAAAACTGAAATGCAAACAACAAACACTCCATAGTTTTAATGCTAAATAAAGAAAAAGATGGCTTTACACATTATTTTACAAGCAGGCCATTTGTAGTGGTATGTGGAGTAGCCAATATAAATTAGTAAAGCAGTAATTTTGCCAAAGCATGTTTTTACAGTCAAAGCAATATTGTTCATGAAGGTCATTAGTCAAGTGTTATAGGCAGTACAATGACCTCTCTGCCTAGATTCTGGCAAGAGGTTTGTGAATCTTTTTCCTTGCTATATTAGTGTTCCATCCCACATGACACATGTTAGGTGCATTAAGTGCCCTGGAAATTTCTGTCGTCACTTAGTTACTGAGAGAAGAGTTGGATGTGCATGTTAGTTGCTTGCAGAACCTTATCTAATCTAATTAGCTATCTCTGTGCCAGGGCTCTGATGAGGAGTTTGGAAAGCCTTTATCTCCTGGCTGTGACAAGCAGTATTTTATCTACAGCTGTCCAGGAAACTACATTTCCTCTCTGAAAAAGAAAAAAAAAAAAGAGTTTTTTTGGAAAGATTTCCATCCTGAATCAGGATGCAAAGACAAAAACTTGACTTTTTTTGCAGAAATGAAATTCTGTAGCATGTCATTTGAGAAATACTGAAATGACTCTGCAACAGGTATGTTTTGCTGCTTCCAAAACAAAATGTGCTCCTTTGACTCCCAGAGAGCCTGTGAGACTTGGCTTTAGTGGGCTGTAGAGGAGCCTGGGAATCCTGGCTCCCAAGCTCCCTACCCCATGGGCTGCTGCAAAACCAGGGAGCCTGGCAGCCCCAGAGGAGAGACAGAGAGCTTGGGAGCTGAGAATCTCACAGCTTTCAGGCTCGTGCTTGTGAGCTCAGTGGCCTTCCAGGTGGGGAACCAGGGAGACAGGCAGGTAAACTGGCAGGAAACATGCCTAGGAATCAGCATGTTCTGGCAGAATGTTTCAGTATTGACAAACTGCCATTCTCTAATGGAAAAATATTCCGTCTGTGACTTTGGACACCTGAACGTGGACAGTTAAAACTACCTATCTTTAAGCATTTGTGCGAACACATTGCAAATGCTTCAGTGCTGGCAGAAAGGGAACACAAAGATTCAGTTCTAAATTTGACCAAATACATAACGACTTTTTTTTTTTCCTGATATTTGCCCCAGCCTGCATTACTGTCTGGTTGCATCCTTTCAAAAATACTCTATGAAGTTAAATAATCTTCCTCTTGCTATTACTGTTTGTAGCTGCAATATACAGCTGTAAGCTATTATTTTTTTTAAGCATTGGCCAGCTGCTTGTGATGGATTTGAATTAAACACATTGTTTTCCTCTTGCATTCTAGATTCCACTAGAAGTCATAGCATTTCACTGACTTGGTTCACCCAAGCATTTATTTTAATAAAGAACCATGGCCAACATATATCAAACTGCTGTGAAAATGCACACAAAATATTTGTTAGTTGGAGAATGATGCCAGTTAAGATTTGAAGCTAATTAATGCTTACCAACCTTTCTGAACAGGGAGAAGAGCAGTTAGAAGCTACAATTCAGAAGTCATGCAAGACTTGCCACCTTGCATCTTCTGCGAAAACGACTGCAGCCTTTGTAAAGGAGACACAGACTCCAATGGTGGCTCTCCTGGATTGCTTCCACATTCTTCAGTGATTTCCCAGTTCTCTTTATTGTTTGTAATCCATGTGATTTTACTGCTGAGTTGGATGATGTAAGGAGACACGTTTCTGTTGCACTTATGAGATTTCCATAAATAACTCAAAGGAAGTTTTATATAATCCTGATGCATTGAGTAGGAGCTGGATTGGGCCCATCTGCTAAACTTTTCACTATGTTAGAAAACAACTTCCATGTTTCTACTGGACAGTTTCAATGACTTCTTAAATGCTGGTTTCATGCTGTATTTATTTAGATTTTCTAAAGAAATACAGAATTAGGTTAATTAAGAAAACAGCTAAGGCTAAAGTGCTATTTTCCAAAGACTCTTTTTCTCCTTTCAGCATTGTTTTTGTTTTGCTTACTTTTAATGGATGGATGTGTGGTAAAAATTAAGAAAAGATGTTTGTTTTTGGAATTATTCTGAAAAATTATCTACGCTTTGGTTTGATTTGACTTTTAGTAAGCATAACAGTGAGTTTGCATCAGCCCTGTGCTCAGTTCTGTTCTGCATACATAATGCTACTTAAAATTAATATTGAACTCCATTGTTAATGCTCATGATTGGATAATAGGAAAAATAAATAGAGCCATCTACAAAGCAGTTATGGGAGCCAGGAGGTGATGCATTCATGGTCGCTGATAATCAAAAATTCTCCAAATCTGTTTACCATTACAAAGAAGTTAGCTTTTGCCAGTTTTTAAGTTACGCTTAAAAAAAAAAAAAAGGCAGCTCAAAGGTTTCAGAAGTTTTTAATACTCTTTACATTGAAAGATGACTTTGATTCTTAGAATGAAATTTGGCAAGCAGAGGTGCTTTCCCTGTGACATTATATTTATTCCTGAATAGCCTAAATTTTTTTTCCCCTTCTCACTCTGAATATTCTAGCCATTGAACTCTGGGAGGTGGCAGACAAATTCAGCTGATACACAAGGTCCACTGGCAAACATGTGACCAGCAGGAGGGGTCCAGGATCAAAGTTGGCATGACCCAGTTTTGGTGTCCTTGAGCTTTGTAGATTTGCCACTCTGGAGGGCCACTGTTACAGGATGCATTGGTGGACTACATGGGGGTGCTCAGCACAGAGCCCTTATGTTAATAATATGGGCACCCTTAGCCAGCCACAGCAATAACTGCTGCAGCACAGATTATTCACAGTTCAAGGACTTGATACTGCAAACCATACTTCCCATTATTGATTGCAGAAAGGGCTTTTCTCTTTTTCTTTTTCTTTTCTTTTCTTTTGACTCTAAATGCATCTTAAGAATGTTAAAAACAAATGCCTGAAGCATGTCTGTCTGTCTAGCTAGTTAATTAAAAAAAAAAAAAATCATAAACGTGTGGGGGCGTATCTCATTTTCGGCCTGATTTGGTGTCCAATGGAATCACCATGTGTCTTCCTATTCACTTTGATGTGCTTTAGGTTTGGCTCACTTATTAGTTAAATATTTACTCTGAGCTGGATTGTGTCTTCCTTGGTCACATTAGATTGTGTTTTGTCCATTGAAATCAATGATGCTCCTTCTGAGTATAGCTTCATGCTCCTGAATAAAGGGTTGGAATCTTTCCTTCTGAATAGTAGTTCCATGGGGCCACTGATTTTTCAAGGGGCACAAAATTTATAGGAAACCAAGATCCAAGTACAAAATAAATATTCTTTCCCCTCCTTTGCCTATCACATTTGTCAGCTATTCCATCTCATGTAGACAGCATGAGCAGTCACAGATAACTTTCTCACCATAGACTATTATTTCATTTTGAATCAGAAGACTCCTTAGTGAACACTTAGTGACTGCTTTGAGAAGACCCCTTGGTGAACTTAGAGAACTTGGCACTCTGGTTCTCATAGGCAGCAGTCAGGACTGATTGACATGTCAAGTACCTCAGATTTAGTCTAAGTTTCTGGAATACAGAGTCTGCTTTTGGCTTGTACAATACATTAAATTAGAATTAAATCAAGAGGGGAGTGGACATGAGGTTAGTATTACGAAAAAGAATCTTGTTTTCCAGTGGAAATGTACTGGAGATGAACTACTACTTTCTATCAGTATGTAGATAGTGGAAAAAATCCTGATTTTTTTTTTTCGACTAATCTTAGCTTCCCAAACACTCTCCAGAACAACAAGTTGCAAGTTCAGATTGCTTCTGGCTAACTTTTTTTGCACTGTAGCTTGTATTACTGTTTGCCTAACTTTGTTTTTCAGAAACAACACGTGTTATAAAGAGTTCTTGGCTGTCTAATGAACAGCACTAAGAGGCATCAGTCATGTTGCATCCTGTCATGAAAAGTGCCATGATCAGTATGTAAATAGTCCTTTTTAATGTACTGCAGGGATATCATTAAAAAAAAAATCTAAATCTGCCTCTACACTAAAGGCAGCACAAATGTACACAACATGTAATTTGGCACATGAAACAGAAGATTGACAATGAGGTGTCTTTTAATCTGTGCTCTCAATTTATGAAAGATGCCACCAGATTGCTTTTTAATTATAGCCAGTGCCTTTCATTTTGCATCAGAGTAACAAGATAATTTTTTAAATATTCAGATTTTGTATTTTATATTTGCAGTGGATGAATCTGAGGTAAGGCACAATAGTGGACTCTGTTTCCTCATTGCATACAGTAGCCTGCATAAAATTGTTTATGTGCACATTTTTTTCCATTACTTTGGGAACTCCGTTCTTCTATAAACACCAGCTCTTCCCCCACAATGGGAAGATTTTGCCACACCCTTCAACTAGAGCCTGATCAACTCCTTAAAGGGCACTGTTAAAATCATGCTCTCAAACAGGAGTCCTGTACTGTATTGTCTGATAGCTGCTTTCTTTTTCAATATTCTCTGATGCTCCTAGAGCCTTCTTCAGCAATGCACTATTGATGCTCAATCTACAGGGTCACTGTCATTTGATCTAGCAAGAAAACAATCACCATATATGTAATAGATTGTATTTTTACTTCTAATTGTATTTGGGACTAACTTCTACCCTCATTTTCATCCATCCAATCTCATTGAAAGCAATGTGGCTGCATGGTTATAGCTGAGGGAAGAATTTGGACATATATGTTCAGAATTTTAGATGCATCTAAAATAAAAGCCTGGTATATGTTAGATTAGCTCATTGTAGATCAGGGGGCAGTGTTTGCCATTAGCCGTGAATATTTCATAATGACTATCTGTGGACTGTAGTGTTAGCTCACGATGGAATTTCAGCATTGTAAACCAGAGCCCCCCCAGCCAGCCACCACATGTTCAACAGTTTGTCAGACTCATTTGTATGACTGTCCATGATATACCTCAGAGAGAGATTTATCTGAAAGGTATCATTTTGAGAAGCACCTAACTACCACTGTTTTCCACTGGGATTTAGGTTCCTAAGTGACTAAGTCATTTGTGAAAATGAGTCAATCATTTTTAAACATTTCTCAGAATTTTACTACTGGAACATGTCCCAAAACCCATTGACTTGAATGATTATAAATGAGGGATGCTAGGGATGTGGGAGCGCCTCCTGGCTTTAAGTGGTTTCCATCATATACAGGGCTTACAGTTCGGTTCAATGGCTCTCAGCATCCCTGTAACACACATTGTTCTGGCATTCCTGGTTGAAATATGTCCAGGGACTTTGTATAAAGCATATGTATATAAAGTGTAACTAGAATATGGTGTAGGAAAAGTCTGTTAAGAATATCTAATATATTTTAAAAAATAGAATAATAAATGTCATATCTTGAATTTGTGGAATATGTAAAACGAGAGCCATTGTCTGAAAAAGGCTGACTATATGAAACACTAAATTTGCTGAGGTCACTGATGGCTAGTTTCCTCCCTTTCCTATCTCAGACTCGAAGGTGGGAAGATAAGTTCACCTTTGTTGTATTTTGCTTAATTTGGCCTTCAGAATAGTTTATCCTTTTCTAATTTGGCCCTCACATTTTCTACAGACACCTCTCTCTTTATACAGTGCACTGTTTTTTTTTCTCCTGCCTGTTTTTAAATATGGTAGAATAATGTTATCAATTACTATATGATGGAAAAGTGCTATAGATTTAAAAAAAAATGATGACCTTCTTATAAGTATTTTGAAGCTAGAGAATTTAATAGAGAATTATATCCCTAGTAAAGAATTTATATAGGATGGTCCAAGAAACATATGGAAAGGTTTTTCACTTGCTAGTCAATTTAACTCTTTAGATTTATAATTTCCATAGATGTCTATTGCATTAATTCATATTTAATTATATGGGACTTACTCAAAACCATGACTTCAAGGTTTTCAAGGAATATATATCCCCATATACAAGTTATAGATGAGAATACCTCAGCAGGCATTGTCTACTTGATCCGTTCTCTCGTTAGTTCCTCCCCTGTGTAAAAAGCTGTTAGGCGTTGCATGTTTGATTTCAACAGTTCATCTTAGAGTAAGGTTATTCTGTTGCTGTATGCCATTTTGCAGTATCATTGCACTAATTTTTTTTTATGCAATGAATTCTAATAGCTTTAGTGTATTGACCATTCATAATCTTTCTTCTTGTGGCTATTTGATTTCTGATGTGTTACAGTGTTAATTTGTAACTGTGCTATATAATACGAACTATGTATACTCAGAGATAGTGAGCGAAGAATTCTCTTTAGTTTTATATAATGCATTTGTTTCTGTATTTCTTGGTACTTACACAAAATCTTTAGCACTGGCTAAAAAGAAGCATAGCGTAGGCAGATATGCTGTATGTTTCTGCATGGGTTTGCTACTGCACATCAGTCAGGGACTGTTGCATCTTGTTCTCTACTGACTTTTGTCCTGAGGCCGGAGCCAGAATTCTTGTTGCTTTAAAAAAAGGGTGTGTATCTGTTTTGATCAACACTGAGCTCAGTGCGCATATTTTTACTTCTAATCAAATCACAGAATTCTAAAAGAAAATCTGCACTTTTTTTTTGCTGTTGTGAAAAGGCTGCAGAAATTGGTATAAAATTCTTTATGGTGAATGTTATGGGATTAAACATAGACTAGCTTATGTAAGAATTTCAGAAATTATAATTGATTTATTTTTATTCAGATAGAAATTGTGATGCCCATTTGAAATTCAATTAAAGATTACATTAATTTTTGACAACTTGTTTGCCTAGTTATTCTAACCAAAGAAATTCTGGTAAGATGACAACATTCAACAAGGATGTGATGATGCTCACACTGAAATTAATGGGAGTGTTGCCACTGTCTTCAACAGAAACAGATCCCCTAAGGATCACACAGTGATCACCATATGGATCCAAGTACCAGTAATGAGCCCTATGAACTACTACACTGTGCTTTAAGTAGGTGTAGGAATTTTCCCATGCAGAGTTTATTGTGGGAGTGGGGCTTAGATGGCAACAAGGGACCACAATTAAATTCTAACACTGTACTAGCATGATATAAGAAATAATTGAATAAATGTTAGCAGAGTTTTCAGATTTCCCATGTTTGAGAAATCTTTTTTATTTATGGGGAATTACAGTCAGTCAGGAAACACTCCTTTTTTGACAGTAGTTAAAATTTCAGGTTATTGAAGCTGAGATTTCATGGTGGTAAATTAATGAATTCACTAGATTAATTCAAAAATTCAAAAATGTAATACTGTATTTAAAACAATATATTACCTGAAGTGAGTGTTAACTGAGATCATTAACATTTTATAGAAAATATCCACAGGGATAGCCGTGTTAGTCTAGTCCAGCAGCAAAAAAACCAAGAAGTCGTGTGGCTCTTTAAGACTAACAGATTTATTTTTTGCATGAGCTTTCGTGGGAGAAAATCCCACTTCCTCAGATGCTTCGAAGATGGGTGAACTTACAGAATGGAATGAAAATAAATGCAAGGGGGTGTAAAACATAGGATCAGCTCATACAGTAACAGCAAATCAGAGCAGTTGTTAGGTTCAAACCCTGGGAAGCCTGAAGTCAAATTACCTTTTGTAATGGGAAAAGAACCCATAGTCTCGATTCAGTCCTGCTTTCACAGAATTTAGCTTGCATATTAATTTAAGTTCAGCAGTTTCTCTTTGAAGTCTTGATGTCCCAGTCACATATCTGACAACGGTCATTAACAAATCATTTATGGAGTGATTAGAAAAATGGAAGTGCTCAGCAACTGGTTTCTTTGTTTTGTGATTTCTGATATCAGCTCTATGTTCATTTATTCTTTTGATTGGTATAGTTACCTACATTGTTCGATCTTCCATCCTAAACATACCACATGATCCATTGTCTACAGCTAAGGCCTAAGATATAACTGCATCTGCTCTGATCCCTCAGACAGAGAGACATCTTGAGGATCTCTATCAAGCATTCTTGAAACTATAGTACCCACCTGGGGAAGTAAGAAAACAAATTGACAGAGCTAGACGGTTTCCCCGAAGTCATCTACTACAGGAGAGGCCCAAAAAAGGAAACAACAGAACACCCCTAATCACCAAATACAACCCTCAAGTCAGACCTCTGCAACAGATCATTAAGGACCTACAGCCTGTTCTAAAACATGATCCCTTACTCTCAAGCGTTGGGAGACAGTCCTCTCCTTGCCTACAGACAGCTGCCCAATCTTAAACAGATACTCACCAGCAACTACAGATCTAACAACAGAAACATTGAAGCAGGCACACACGCCTGCAACAAACCATGCTGCCAAGTCTGCCCACATATCTGCACAATAGGTATGATCATAGGTCCTAATCAAGCCTGCTACTCCATCAAAGGCTCATTTACCTGCTCATCTACTAATGTGATCTATGCCATCATATGCCAGAAATGCCCCAACACTTTATACATTGGACAAACAGGACGATTGCTGTGCAAAAGAATAAATGAATATAGAGCTGATATCAGAAATCACAAAACAAAGAAACCAGTTGCTGAGCACTTCCATCTTTCTAATCACTTGATAAATGATTTGTTAATGACCGTCATCAGAGATGTGACTGGGACATCAAGACTTCAAAGAGAAACAACTGAACTGGAATTAATATGCAAACTAAATTCTGTGAGAGCAGGATTGAATTGAGACTATGGGTTCTTTTCCCATTACAAAAGGTAATTTGACTTCAGGCTTCCTATAGAAAATATACCACCAGATGGCAGCAAGTGATTAGAGAAACTTGGAGTATTTCAGAATTTTTTCTTGCATTTTCATTTCATGTGTATAAATGTTGCAGGGATATTTTTGTCCCATAGGAGAAGATTAATAATAAAGTAATTAAAATACTGGGCTTACTCATTTCCCCATATGTTTTTTTAGTTGTGTTCTTGTCCTTAACACATAACTTATGCTTATAAATTTGTTTCTTAGAAGGAAAAAAATTCCCATAGTGGGAGACGGTTTCATAGTTTTCTGTTTTCTAAAAATATTTTTTCTCAAACCCAAGAGAAAAATTGTCTTTACAGTGTTTTTCAATATAGATAAAGCCAAAAGCCTACCATTCAAGTTCACTGCCTTCTCACTAGTAGTCCATTGAGAAGTAAATAGTGGTAATCTTTAAGGTCAATGAGATTGTTAGCAGACAGTGATTGGTGGAATGTTTATTTTCTAATAACAAAAACATGGACGCCGTTTTTATGCATTAAAGTACCTGCTCTGCAAATCATCCTTTTCCTGTTTGCGTTTGTGTACCCTTAATTTTGATGTTGTTCTCTGTCATTGTTTTATGGCTTTGATCATAGCATGAACAGAATAGTGTAATAATTACTGCAATGTGTGGGGGAAAAAAGGTTGAGTGAGCAACTGTGGTTTATGGGAAAAGAGAGATGTGCACATCAGTGAAAGACAATTGCTATCCCCATGCTGCCAACACACCATGGTTTCCAACTTTCAGCCATTCTAATCCAAAACAAAACCTAACATTCAGAAGTGTTTCCTTTTAGTATTAGATTTGATCATGTTATTGAACACAATGCACTGTGTTGGCAGAAGAATTTAGACTGTGCAGACCTCCATTAACAAAGTAGTTAGTGTGAGGGTTCATTTTCACCTGTAAAACCATGGAAGAGGGTGGACAGCTAAACTGACTTAAAAGGTATGTTTGTCCTGCAATTAAACACTTGCAGATGACCCATGTCGACTGACTTGAACTCTTGAGCCTTGGGCTGGGGGCTGTAAAACTGCTGTGTAGACACTGAGCCTCAAGAAGTCATCAACTCCAACCCCCTAAGCGGACAGATGGATCATCCCTGACAGATGTTTGTTTAACTTCTTAAAAATGTTCAGTGATGGGGATTCCACAACGTCCATTGGAAGCTTATTCTAGAACTTAACTACCCTTACTGCTAGAAAATTTTCCCTAATATCTAACCCAAATCTCTCTTGTTAAGGTGTTACTTGTAACAATATCAGGTTAAATATTGACATAGAAGTGTGATTTTTGATAGGGGTCTATTTTTACTTCTTTAGCAAGATACAGCACCTGGAAGTTTGTCAGAAATTCCAGATGAAGATTTTCAAGTGAGGGTGAGTGTTAGAGCAACTTTGCAATGTCAAGCACTTGGAGTCTTTACATCAAGTCTGCAGGTCTTTCAAAAAGATATGCTGTAACTCAAGCACCTGTTACTGGGGTGGATCATAACAGTTGTATTATAATTAATTCTATCCAATTATATTAAATGGATAGTAAATATCATGCATCAAATCAATCACTAATTAACAGTGACCAGGAAAAAATCTAACATGGAGGGAAGATTCTTTCTCTACCTTCCACTGAAGCATCTGGTACTGGTCAATATCAGAAATAGCATATTGGGCTCAATGGACCTTGACTCTGATCCAGTATGGTAAAGCCTATATTTTTATACTTCAGGAATTACCAGGTGGAATTGTCTGGCCTATGCAGAAGGTCCACTCATAAGATCATAATTTTCTCGTTTGGCCCGAAAGTCTATGACAGCAGTCAAGTTCTGCAGGAGTAAAAACTGCATAACACAGGAGTATTTTTTTTTTTTCCCCCTAGCCCCTATGATATTTGGGTATGATTCCACTAGTCAAGAAAGATACAGCATTTGGGGAAGCAGCTGCAATATGATACAGATATTTATATACAAGACTTTCTTTGTGTTTATTTTTCTTGTTTCCAATTTACATTTTGTTTCTATAATAATTTGTAACTTGTATTTTACTTATTGCGTGCTGCATTTGAAATCTAGTATTTTCTTCATTTGGCTTCAGTTTGTTTAACTCGTCTATGAAATATATATTGTTGATTCTTTTAGGTCTTTCTAAGTCTGAATTCAAGCATTTTTTAAATTCTAGTTAGCTTTAGTTCTGTTTTTGGTTTTATAAAGCCTCTTCTCAGTACCGTGTAATATTATTATATATGCTTCACAGATGGGCAGAACTGAGGTAAAGAAAGATGACAGGTCAAAGAGTGAGCAGAAGGGCAGAACCCCAGATGCCTTGCAATAGGCTGTTAGATTGAACTTCTTTCCATTGTGAAACACAGTATTTGTGAAAGGCATCCAAAAAACCCCAAAAATCTACAGCAGCTATTGCCTCTCAGCTTGTTGCTGCAGAACATGGACCATTGTGATATAATGTGCCTTGGTATTAGTGCAGAAGTGAGGAAGGAGCGTATAAGAAGCCAGGCAGAATTAAAGTCCCTCTGAGTAAAAGGATTACTTCTTAAATCTATACTGGGGCTCTGACCATGTCAGCAAAGGTAAGGAGAGTGGGGAGACAGAGAGTTGATCCCTCTTGACTGGCTAATGTTGATGGCTACTTGCAGCAGGAAGATCTGTGCAGCACACACTTTTATTCCTCAAATGTAGCTAAGCTTAGTGACGGATTAGGGGCCTCTGGGGCTTTCAGGTTGGTGGGCTCTCACCTGCCCTTGCCTGGAGCCACAGTCCTCCCCCGCCCAGCCTACAGACCTGCCCTCTGTGCGAGGGCTGGCACTTGGGGCAGGGGAAATGATTGGCCCCCCAGAGTGGCCCATGCATGTGAGGCACCTTCTGGTGTGGCCCAGTTGTACCAGAGGCTGTGCTATATTGCACAACACAGCAGCTGACCCTTCCTCTGGGTTCAGACTGGCTGGCCCATGGGCCGGGCAGGAAAGCAGAGCCCAGCCTATGCCCCCAGGGGCAGATTGGCCAGCCCAGGAGTGGGATGGGAGAGGAATGCGGAGCCCAGCCTCTGGCCCAGGATGGTTCCACTCTACCCCCAGTGGTGCACGGTGTAGGGTCCCCCACATCGTGTGGGCCCCTGGGCAGGGGCCCCATAGGTAGAGCCCTGCATGAATACAAATAAGTGGGTCTGAAGTCAACCTGCATCCACAAGAAATGGTCTGCGGATATCCGTGTTGTTTCCGCAGATGCGGATATAATGCAGATATCCGCATATTTGCAGGGCTCTAGCTCTGTGCAGACAAAAATATGTGGATCCGTATCTGATCTGCATCCGCAAGAAATGGTCTGTGGATATCCATGTTGTATCCGTGGATGTGCATATAAGGCGGATATCTGTGAATATCCACAGATTTGCAAGGCTCTACCCATAGGTTCATGGGTTAATCCTCCCATGGTTGAGCTATTGCACACATTGCATCCCAGCAGGATCCACAAGAAGCTATCACTGCACCATTCCCATTGTAGGTTTGTGTCATCCCATCATTTCCAACCCTTTGGGTTTGTTTTTATTGACAAGCCTGTGATTTAAAGTAAGTGCCTGTGATTGCTGCAGGACCCAGCAGAAAACCACTGTTTTATTCAGTCAGCATGCCAGCTTTTTGCAGCCATTTTTGATACCTTTTCAATCAGCACGCTGGGTTTGTAAACAAGCCTGCATCTGCACAAGGCTCAGACTGACTAACTCTGTTTATGTGCTTCTAATTCAATAATAAATTCCCCTTCCAGTTTTAAAATCCATTTCCTTGTTTTGCTTGTCCTCTTTGCTCTTAATGTACTTGCCCATTCAGATGAACACCAGGCTGATCAGAAAGATAAAAATGGAAAAAATGGATGTTTTTCTTACCAAATACATTTTCATCCAATTGGTAAACATGTTCTTTCTCAGCTCCTCCTCCTCAAGTTAAGCACAGACTTATGTGTTCCCTGTATTGGAGGAAGTGTATTTTTGTAATGTAAATAGTTATTAGAATAGTTATGAATAAATTCATGTGTTCTGAAATGGATGTAAATAATCTCATATTTACAATTACTGGTCCCCTTCTTCATGAGTTAAGCTATTTAGTGGTTGGCAGTATCACTGCAGCATTATGTAACGTATTCATATGATTTCACAGGCTGCTTTTAAAGTAATCTGTGCCCCAAACTTTTGGGCTCTGAGGGCTGTCACTGAATAATCTGTGGAGAGCTATGTTTACTTCAGAAAGTGTAATTCTAAATATCTGTAGCTGGAATATTATAGAACAAATACTGTTCACCTGATGTCATATGCCACTTTTTTTCTGGAACTGAGTATGAATCAAGGGAGAAGGAATGCCAGTGAATATATGGGACACTTGAACAAGAGAAATTGAGCCACATATTGCTTCATATGGTTGAATATCCCCCATACTGTCAGATGTTGGATGACTAGGTTAAGTTATGTAGCATGTCAGTATACAGTTTTTAGGTCACTTTTTTTTTTTAACATTCTTGAAAACTCAATACAGTTGTCACAACCTGGACTGAACACACACACATATATATATAGCTCTGGTATATAACTAAATAATTCTACTTCATTGCACTTGCTATGTTTAATCACACAACTAAAAAAAAAAGTACATCCTTTTGGAAAGGCATAAATCTGATGCAGTAGATCTTCAGAGGGGCTGCATTGCATTGAAGTAATCATGACAAAGCAATTCTTAAATAATCAGTCTTGCTTTCCCAAAGGGTGTAGTGTGAAGGAATAGCTAAAGGCCTGTAGATAGTTCTTTTAAATATTCTCCAGTGTCTCTGCTTTCATTTAAAAAAGTTAGTCACTTTTTGTTATAAGGACAGAAAAGTGCTTCAGAACATGACCAGAATATAACTGATGGAGTCATAGCTTCTTGAGTTTGGAGAAAGCTTGAAGCAGTGGCTTTGGCATCTGAGCTGCCACATTCATTTCAAGTGAGGTTAACTTAGATGAAATAAGATTGCTTTAAATGTCACCTGTTTTACTGCTTGTGTGTGGGTGATATTTCCTTGCCCAATGCTCTTTGAAATCTCTATCAGTGATCTGAAAGAAAACAAAAAATCAGGTGACACAAGAAAAGGGTGGTGTGGTAAATTAAGTTGAATCTGGTTGCCAGCGTGATCTGAGTGGCTTGGAAGACTGGGCTTATCTGGCTAAGAAGTGTTTTAATAGAGCCAAAAGCAAGACCAGATAGCTAGGCACATTGAATGTACACCAGCCCTTTTCCGATAGCAGATGGTATTTTGGGAAATAGTGACTTTGGAGTAGATTTATGGGTCATTGTAGATAACCAAGTGAGACATGATCTCCCAGTGCAATGTAGTAGCTAAGAGAGCAAATATGATCCTAGGATGGGTAAACTGGGGAATATCAAGTAAAACAGAGAAGTGATATTAACACCGTATACCACCATTAGTGAGACCATTACTGGAATACTGTGTCCATATCTGATAAGTGCACTTTAATAAAGATGTTACTTAATCAGACACAAGTTGAGAAAGAGCTACAAGAGTTTTGAGGTCTTAGGCTATGTCTGCACTAGCAAATTAGTCTGGACTAATTTGAACCCTGTCTACACTAGCCTTTGGCTAGTTGGAACTAAAAAAATTTTTAGTTTGAACTCACCAAAGCTTAGTTCAAACTACTTAATTTGGCTGATTAGTCCAAACTAACTGCTTAGTTTGAACTAGCTGCTTTGGCGAGCTTGAACTAGCATGATGTAGACATGCTAGTTCAAACTAAATAAGTTCAAACTAAACCATATTTTTAAGTTCAAACTGACTTTTCGTTTCAACTAGCCATGCTTTTTTTATTTTGAGCTAAAAAGTTAGTTTGAATTAAAAAAAGTGCAGCTAGTTTGAACTAAAAAAACGTGGTTTAATTCGAACTAACGTCATATTACTTAGGTTGGACTAACCAAGTCCTAACTAAGATTTTAGGTGTAGCCATAGCCTAAAAGACTTATAAGTGTAGGCTGCAGAGGTCCAAGTCGGGTGTTTCATACAGAACGAATACAGTGAGCAGATAAATGGCTTGGTGGAGAACTTAAAAAGGAGTGGGACTGGGAGAGGTGGAGGCTTGGAGCTCCTATGGTTGATGCGGCGAGGCATCAACCCTCCTTTATTAAAGCCCACTTTAATCCTTATTTGAGGGCATGAGGTTGGTAAGGTCCCAATGGGAGGGTGCGCTGGTAGAAGGCCCATGGTTTATTATTGAATGAACAAGGAGTTACCTGCATCGTACATTTTTTTTATGCCAGGTAGTCCCAGAAATTTAATAATAATAATGATGTTTTGGCCTGATTAAAATCATATCAATTGCCTCCTGTCTTTCTTTTGATATAGCCAGGCAACACATAGTTTACATTGGTAGCCTGATTTTCAATTCTTTATGTTAGTCATATAATAATGAATGACTGATTATGACATAATTGCTAATGGAGTTTGAATGTGAAAATGAAAAAGCTAAAAATAGTTGAATAACCGAGTTGTAGCCAACTCTACAGATTATTTACAGTGGTCCTTCCATGTTACTAGGAGTTCTATTATTTTGAATGAAAATAGTTCTACAGTACACCAAACAGCACTTGATTATACAGAGATTTAGACTGTTCCTTTAGTTCTGTAGCTAAAGTCCACAGGGAAACCAATTACACCACAGCAAAGCATGTAGCACTATCAAGTTGCACAGACTTTGGCTGAGGAAAATGTCAGCAGAGGAAAAGGGAATTGCTCCTGAGAAATCCAAATACCAGTTCAAATTACTTCTGAGAGCACTGTAGGTCCCCTCAGAAACCACCATATTCCATTTTATCATTTGTCTACTGCCTTGTTTTCTCTTGGTTTTATGTTATGGGTCTGATCCCACCCATTGGCTTCAATGAGAATAGGAGCTGTGTTGCAGAGAACTTTACTTTTCACTGAGTACTTGTTATGCTTGGCTGGAGGAGAGCGCTGAAACGGCAGCTGTTGCCCTTGGCTCATTTTTAACTCTGGATATTTAAATGTACAAAGTGTAAATGTTTCAGATGTGTAAAGCCTTACATGTGTTAAAAATGAGTCACCATTGTTACTGCGTAGGATTATTGGTCTGCTGTAGAAGGGTGTGATGGTTAGATTTTGTTACTACCATGAGGTGGCTTACAGTATGCAAACCTTATGAGTTTCCAAGTAAATCAAGATGCCATTTTGCCCTCTACCACATTGTGCCTGTGTTTTGGGGTAACCTTCATTTTCAATTTTAAAGAGGTTTCCAGACCTTTCTCTTTCAAAATGCATTAAATAAAACACAGTGATCTGAAAGAACTATGATTGGAGAAACTATGCTCCCTGGAAAGCTGGCTGGTCACATGGTGCTAAATTCTGTTCTTGATATCCAGCCGCTAAATTACCTGAAAAGACAGCTTGGCATGCATAAATATTTCAATACGTACTGTTATTGTAAGTGTCACTAGGTAGTGCTGTTATATATAGCCTTCTAAATTCTTTTTCTTAACATGGGAGCAAATTTTGACTCTGACTATGACATCCAAGTGGCATTGTTACTGGTTCCATATTATGCAGGATTTTTATCTAAAGGCAGTCTGAGAGTTAGGTGAGCAGCATGAGTACCTGCCTTGGGTTCTGATTAGAGCCCAGCTTCCTGGGAGCCTGGCATTGGTGCTAGGCTGAAATTCCTAAGCGACTACCCTGCATGCTGTTTCAGCATCGCATCTGCATAAATAATGCTAGGTACTTCTAAGAATATTCCCAGACTCAGCATCACTGATTTCTTTCACTGAGAAATCAACTTGCATGTCCTCTGGACAACTGCTATCCTTCAGCAAAAGAGGTCACACTGGTGTCAAAATGATCACTGGTGTCAGAAGAAGAGGTTGTAATATTTTTCTGTGTAAGCAATTACTGTCATTCCCATGAAGATTGATTGCAAATGGGAGAGGAGATAGTTCACAAGGCAATGAATAGGAGATGTGATGAATGTTTCACAACATAAACCCTCTGTTTGGGATCCACTTAAAAAAAAGTTTGTAGGACCCTTCAAATGTCCTCCAAAAAAGCCAGGTTTTACCCTCTATCCTTTCCCACTGAAGTCCGTTTTGTTGCATGTATATAAAAAAGGATGGACCTGACTACATTTATTATTTAGTTCTTAGAATACAAGAATAACTGTAATAGTATACTGGGCTAGATGGACCATTTGTCTTGCTTGTCTCTGGCAGTGGCCAGTTCCAGATTTTTCAGAGAGAATGAACAGAAAACAGCAATTCTGAATGATTTATCCCATCATCCAGTCCCATCTTCTGGTTGTTGGAGATTTAGGAACACTCAGTGAATGAGATTTCCTCTCTAAACATCTTGGCTAATAGCCATTGATGAAGCTATCTTTCATTAACTTACCTAATTCTTTTTCAAACCCATGTGTACTTTTGGACTTCACAAAATCCCCTGGTAATGAGTTTTTCTGTACTATTGAGCATTATTTAATTCACTTACAAAACCATGGCTTCTTTGATTCACGTTTTCTGTGATTTAGTTTTGGGTGCACCAGTCCTATCCCAGGTGGGATGTTTTGCTATCGACCAGTGAGCTTATTGGTGAGAAGATTTGTCACCAGGAAGGGAACCTATAAGGCTATGTCCACACACAAGCAATAAAATTGATTTCACTGAAATTGATTTAAGTTAAATCTATATAACAATAATTAAATTGATTTAATTTAAATCAATTTAACAGATCCAAACCAAATACTTGAAATCAAACTAGCATGTCCGGGAACAGGAATTGCTAGTTCGATTCAAGAGAGGGGCACCGTAGGAGGTCTGGCAACATGGCTCCCTGCCAGGGCCATGTTGCCACCCAGTCCCCTGCCTTGCTCTCCCCAGGAGAGCCAGTGGTGGGGGAAAAAGAGCCCCCACTGGCTCTGGGCTCCCTGAGCCCAGCGGTGGAATCCCCCCAGACTGGTTGAAGCCTTGCAGCTCAGCTAGACACGGGGGAGATGGGACCTTGTGTGCCCAGCTTCCCCCTACGTTAGTGGGGCGGTGGGGAGAAGGGAGTCCTGTGTGCCCAGCTTCCCTCATGGGAGCCAGGTGGTGAGGGAAGGGAGCCCCATGAGTCTGGCTTCCCCCCCCAGGTGTGTGGCAGGGAGAAGGGAGCCCTATGCGCCCAACTTCCCCCACTGTCTGGCTCATGCAGGGGAAAGCTGGGCATGCTGGGGCTCCCTTCTCCTTACCTCCCGGTTTACACTGAGAGCCGAGCAGGGGCTGTTTCCCCCACCGCTGGCCCAGCCAGTGGGAGCAGGGGGGTAGGCTTCCCCTGCGCCCTCCCTTCCCTCCTTGGCCATGGTGCTGATCCACTCTTTGGCCAGGGTGCTGGGGCAGGGGCTTCCTTCCAGGGTGCCATGTACCCTGGGAGGAAGGTCAGACACCTTATATCGATACAGTGTTATATAGATACAACAGGTCCACAGAGGGTTATAGTGAAATGACTATTTCACTATAACCCTCATTTCAATATAATACTAGGTTTTATTATATTGAAATAATTTCCCTTATTTCAAAATAAGAAAATGTCATGTGGACCTAAATTTTTTTAAAAGCGAAATAACCATCATTATTTCAATTTAAAACCTGTGTGCGGGCATACCCTGGTAGTCTTTCCCTTTCCTAATGATTCCTAACATTTAGTTAGCTTTTTTAACTGCTGCTATATTTTGAGTGCATGTTTTTAGGGAACTTACCTATGAGGATCTGAAATATCTTTCTTGAATAGTAACAGATGATTTAGAACCCATCATTTTGTATATATAGCTGGGACCATGTTGTCCAATGTGGATTGCTTTGCACTTTTCAACGCTGAATTTCATTAGCCATTTTTTCATCCAGTTATTGAGATCCATTTGTGACTCTTTGCAGTCAGCTTGGGGTTTAACTACCTTGAGTTATTAAGTATCAGCTGCAGACTTTGGCATCTTATTATTTACTCCCTTCTTCAGATAGTTAATGAATATATCGAGCAGCACTGGTTTGAATACAGACTCCTTGGGTGACCCACCAGTATTTACCTGTCTCCATTGTGAAAAACTGATAATTTAGTCTTACCCTTTGTTTCCTATCTTTTAACCAGTTATTGATCCATTAAAGGAGCTTACATCTTATCCCATAGCTGCTTACTTAAGAACCTTTGATGAATAATCTTGCCAGAGTTTCTGAAAATCCAGCTACACTAAGTTGAGTGAATCAGTCACATCTACATACTTGCTGATGCCTTCAAACAATAGAAATAGATTGGTGGGGCATGACATCCCACCACAAAAGCTGTTTTGACTCTTACTCACCTTATCATCAGGAGCGTAGCTATGGGTGGGCCAACACTGCAGGCAGAAGGGGCAAGAGTAAGCTGCTCTCTGTCTGCACAGCCTCACAGCTCTGGCTCCCAGCAGCCATTGCAGCCTTGAAGCAGCCGGGCTGGGCTGCTGCTTCCCCTCCCTCCCACTGTGATGTACTTCAATTTTTTTTTGCCATTAGTTTATGTATCTGTGACACTGTCTGGGTCTAGGGGACTGTTTGTGATTATTTTTCATATTAATATTTCATATTTGCAACAATCCTATTGTCCTGTTAATGGCCCATCAGGAGGGGGCTCCCAGCTACAGTGGACCCAAGAGGAAACCTGTTTGACCAGTTATCCAGACTGACCATGTGGCCCACCTCCATTTTGATCTGGCAAGGACTCTGAGATAAGAGGCCATAGCCCATTCTCCATTTTGTCTTCAGTCTTCAGTCTGTCTGCAACCAACACCCCTCTCTGGAACTATTCTCCTGGGACTGATCAAAGCAGTGAGACCCACCCAACTGCTGCTGCTGCTAGGTGTACACCAGAGGACTGGGACTAACCTGTAAACTACAGATTATTCAAGGATGTGTTTTCTATGGACTCTATATCATTTGTATGTATGTGATTCACTTTGACCCTTTAACATCTCTCATATTTTGGTTGTTTTCCTTTATATTAAACCTTTAGCTGTAGTTACTAAAGAATTGGCTGGCAGCATGGTATTTTGAGTAAGATCCAAGCCCACATTGTTCTGGGTGATGTGGCTGACCCTTGGGGTTGGGAGAACCTATTTCTTTACGAGACCCAGTGGCTAAGGGGGACCGTAGGAGCTGATGTCCATGAAGGGAGCTGTTTCAATTTTAGTATGCTTGGTGATGACCAGAGTGGGGAATCAGAAACATGTTTTGTTACTGACTGGGAGACTGGTTTAAGTACCATCCATCAGTGGCTTAGGGGTTTGGCCCCCTGGTTTTGGCACATTCAGAAAGTTATCCCAGGAGGCCCGGGTTACAGTGTCCTTACCTATTTGCTCTTCAGATTCTTTCTTGGCCTTCCCTACTACTGTTTTATACTTGATTTGTCAGAGTTTGTTCCTTTTGTAATGCTATTTCAGTAGTATTTGACTTCCAATTTTTAAAGAATGCTTTTTTGCCTCAGATCACTTCTTTTACTCTGCTCTTTAGTCATGGTGGCTATCATTTGGGCCTCTTACTGTTTGTTTGTTTTTTGGTGATTTGGGGTACAGATTTAGTTTGAGCCTCTATTTCGTGTAGTCTCCATGCAGTTGCAGGCACTTGTAACTGTTTCTTTTAATTTTCATTTAACTAGCATTCCCCATGTATGTGGATATCTCATTTTTTTCAAGTTAAATGCTACTGTGGTGGGTTTCTTTGCATTTTTTCCCGTAGTTGGGTGTTACATTATAGTCATTAATATTGAGTGGGTCACCTATATTCTCCTTTTCCTGCGCTCCATTTAGAAGTAAATAAAAATAGCCTTTCTTCTTCTGAGTTCCAGAAAAAGCTGCTGAAATATTTACTCAGTTAACCTAGAGGAAAACAAAACTCTTGCACCAAGATGCTTACAACCTAGTGTAAACAATTGTTCATCCAATCTATATTTACACCCAACTCATCTTATATGTCTCTTACTATTGGAGGCCCAGTGCAATTTGAGTTGCCTGACTACTGTCTTGAAGCCTAGCATAGCTTAAGTTGTGTGACTGTTCTGGACTCTGAGCCAGAGATATCAGTGGTGCTGGGCACAGGGGACATGAGCCCCCCCCACCCAGCGCCAGCACCCCAAGTTCCAGCCTGACCCCAGCCAGAGACATGGGGCTGGGCCACTGATCTGGCCCCAACCCCGGCAGGGGATACAGGGCTGGATTGCCATGGTAGAGACAGTTGGCTCTGGCTCTGACACAGGCCAGGATGCCATGGCCAGGGAGCAGGGCCAGTGCTGCACTGCTATTTTAACTCAATTTAGCTAAAATAGTTAAGGACATGCTTTCTTTTGGGCAGTGAAGACATACCCTAAACACAGTCTCTGGTCTGCTGCTCTGTCCCATCCAGAGTCCCTCCAGACCTCCTTGCCTATGGACCACTACTCTGAGCCTTTGCCCCTTCTGGCTTCCCCAGCGCTGGTCAGCTCGCGGTGCCCCACTGTGAGCTCTCTGGGGTGCTGGCTTCCTTCATCAGCAAGCCAGTGGGAGAACCTTCTCCCCTGGGCTTCCTAGGCCGACTTCTTGAGTTGCCTCTGCTTCTCTCTTTTTATACCAGCATCCCATCCTCTGGTTGACTGCTGTACATGCACCCCTTTTAACTCTGTGTGTGCCATAGCAGAGCAACTGCACTGTTACAGGAGTTCCCTTAAACTTGTAAAATAAAAAGAATGGAAAGTTTTATCATTGGCATAATATTAAATTCTGGTAAGGGTTGACTGAACATGTTAGTGAGTTTTAAAGAGATTGAAGTATGCCATTACTGAACATTTTGCTCAGAAATGAATGCTGGATTTTTTTTTTTTTTGCGTTTTTCCTATGTTTCCACATACAGAAAGAGTAACCACATGTTATCAGTCTGAATGACTTTTATTCTCAGATATTCTGGGAAAGAATAAAATGAAAAAGAACAAACATAAAGATTCTAGGAGAGAATACAGTATGTATAGTTTCAGTAATATGGTGCGTTAACTCTGCATCACAAAATGGCACTTTTAACTTGGAGAGGTTTAAAATTTAAAGGGGAAATACACTAAAAAAATCATAGTTACAGGCCTCTGTACCCCATCACTTTCCCCTACTTCTTAATCTTTTTTCAAGAGTTCATTTTAAACAGACACATTAACATACTATTTCAAAAAGTGCAATAATGTTAATAAATACATAGCTCCAATACTGCACTTCATATGTCATTGTTGTTTCCAGGCTTGTTTGCCTGGTTTTTTACTCAAATCAACAGATATCAGTAATGGGTTCAAATTTCCTGGGTTCATCAATTAAAGTACATAAAGTACTTTAGAGTTTAATAAAGTACCTTTTTCTGGTTTAGCCTAAAAATCTATTTGCTTAAGATTTTAGGCCTCAAAAAATCTGTGTAATTCTGCATTTATCTTTCAGATTTACTTTCTTCTTTGAAAACAAGCAAGGAGTCCTGTGGCACTTTAAAAGACTAAGAAATTTACTTGTCGCATGAGCTTTCATGGGAGAAAATCACACTTGGTCAGATGCTTTCAAGATGGGAAACTTACAGAATGAGAGAGAAATAAATGCAGGAAAGTGTAAGTCATAGGATCAGGTCAGACTGTTACAGCAAATCAAAGCAGTTGTTTAGATTCAAACACTGGGGGTTTCTCTGTTTCTGTACTGGTAAGTCACCAGACATGATATGTACTTCTCAGCTCTTCACAAAGGTGCTATTTTCTTCTTTTCCACTTAACAAGAACCAATATCAGGTGCATGGTTCCCAGGATAAATCAGTTCCTGTTCTTTAAATCATTACTGGATCAGATTTCCAAACATTGTGTTCCAAAATGTCTCACAATATTTGGAGAATGATATTGAAAAAGGCTGATTCTAAGGTACCAGAAATTTTATGAGAAGTCTGCCTCAGGACATGAACTGAACCAAACTAAATAGTGTTCACCCACTCTTAATGGATATTTGTGTGCAACTAAAACATGTGCTGCCTTGAGTTATATAAATAAATATACACCAGATGCCACTTTCTCAGGCTATATCTATGGCCAACCAAAATCTCATTGTAGGCTGGTAAAAGTTCAATTCCTCATTGCGCCTTGTAAACACATTTGAATGATCATTTATGGCCTTGCTGGTTATGTTTGTGCTATTAGATCACAGTCTGCAAGATTAACCACCCATAGTACAGACAGAATGCACAGTGGGTATTCTCATTAGTGGCTTTCAGTGCCCAGCTTTGTCATTAGTAAGCATCTGCAAACCCACTTTCTGTTACTCCTCCCTAAGAAGTCAAAATTTTTAAAGATTTGTTTTTGAAGAGTACAAATGGAGGATCAGTATATATGATAACAGGAAAAATACAGTGTATACTGTCCACAAACCACAATGATAGAAAACAAGCTTGTGATAGCAAAGATGATTATATCACTCTAAGTCACTCATTTCCAGGTAGGTGCTAAAGGAGCTCTGAAGGAAGACAAATCCATTCCAAAGAAGTTAAATGAATTCTTTGCATCAGTCTTCACTGCAGAGTTTATGAGGAAGAGAGACCTACATCAGAGCTGTTCTGGGGCAAGAAAACTGAAATTCTGATGCCAGCTGATGGGTCAATAGCAGAGTTTTTAGAACATACTGATAAACTAAACAATAATAAGTCACCAGGACCAGATGGTAGTCACTCAAAAATTCAGAAGGAACTCAAATCTGAAACTGCAGTCTTACTACCTATAGTATGTATTACTGAAAACAGCCTCTGTACCAGATGACTAGAAGGTAACTAATGCAATGCTAATTTTTAAATAGGACACCACAGGCATTCCTGACGATTACAGGCTGGAGAGCCTAACTTCAGTAGTGGGCTAATTGGTAGAAACTATAATAAAGAACGGAACTATTAGACCCATAAGCAAACATGATTTGCTGGGGATGAATCAACATGGTTTTTGTAAAGGAAAAGAAGCCCTACAATCCACTAAAATTTTTTGAGGAAATGAAGAAGCATATGAATAAGGGTTAGTTACTTGGACTTTCAGAAACTTGTGGTAAAGGTGCCCTACCAAAGGCTATTAAAGAAAGAAAGTAAGTAGCTATGGATAAAAGGGAAGGTTAAAAGATAGGAAATGCAGGGTAGGAGTAAATGATCAGTTTTCAAAATGGGGAGTGATGAACAACAGGCTTCTCCAGGGATTTGTGCTGGGATCATCAACATATTCATTAATGATCTGAAAGGGAGCAGGCGGTAACGTGGTAAAGACTGTAGCCGACACAAAATTATTCAAGATAATTAAGTCAAAGCAGACCACCGGGAGTTACAAGGGATCTTATAAAACCAAGTGTTTGTGGGGTGGGGGGGGAGTCAGATGAAATACAATGCTGATAAGTAAAGTAATGCACATTGAAAAAAAATCATCTCAACATAAATATACAAAGATGGCTTCTAAATTAGCTGTTATCTCCTAAGAAAGCTATAGGAATCATTGTGGCTAGTTCTCTGAAAACTTCAGCTCAATGTGAAGCAGTTGCCTAAAATTTAACAGTATGTTAAGAACTATTGTTCTAAGAACTATTAAGAACTAGAAAATAAGAACGAAAGTATCACTCTATAAATCCATGTTACACCCACACTTTGAATACTTCATGCAATTCTTGTCACCCTATGATTCAAAAAGAATATTGTGGAACTGTAAAAGGTTTAGAGAAGGACAACAAAAATGATCAAGGATATGGAACAGCTTCCATACAAGGAAACACTAAACAGATTAAGACTGTTCAGTTTAGAAAGCAGACAACTAAAGGGGGATATTATGTAAGTCTATAAAATCATGAAAGGTGAGGAAGAGTGAGGAAAAAGTGATTAGAAAAGTGTTGTTTATGCTTACCACTAAAACTAGGGGTCACCTGATGAAATTTAGAGGCATCAGGTTTAATACAAAAAAGAGAAAGTAATTTTTCACAGAGTGGACAAGTAATCTGTGGAACTCATTGATATGGGATAATATAATGACCAAAAGTGTAACCAGGCTAAAAATGTTCCAAAGGGGCAGCTGTGTTAGACTAGTTCAGTAAAACAAACAAGGAATGCCACAAGACTCCTTGTTCGTTTTAGGTTAAAAAGGGAATAAGTTCATGGAGGATAGTTCCCTCAAGCTATGTTAGCTAAGAGGATTAGAGATGCATGCTCATGCTTGGGGCAAAACTACATCTCTGGCTACCAAAAGCTGGAAGTAAAAGACAATGAGGGATCATTCTTTAATAGACCTATTCTGTACATTTCCCCTGGTATTGGTCATTTCTAGAGACAGGATATCCCAAGATGGTTTGATTCAGAATAGCAGCTCTTATGTTCTGAAGTAAAAGTGGATTTCTGCTTTTCCAAGTTGTTGTTCTAATGTTTTTAAAATGTTTCATTTATCATTTCATCTGATGTATTATGAAGTCAGATTCTGTTCTCTCTCTATGGGTATGTCCACACGTCTCTTTTATTTCAAAATAACACTGGTTATTTCGAAATAAAAAAGATTAGGTCCACACGATGTTTTCTTATTTCGAAATGACAGGCTCTGTCATTTCAAAATAAGAATCATCATTTCGAAACAGCTTAAACCTCATTCATTTTGAAACGGCTGTTATTTCGAAATGGTTATTTTGAAATAACGCCGTTTGGACATGTTGTTCGAAACAACACCATTGTTTTGAAACAACTGTTTCAAAACACATCCAAACGGCATTATTTTGAAATAACCATTTTGAAATAACAGCTGTTTCGAAAGCAGGCTTTCCCTTAATTCGAATTAACATTTTCTTAATTCGAATTAATTTATTTTGAAATGTGTGTGGACATAGCCTATGCCTACACTGCCAAAAATAATTCAAAATAATTATTTTGAAATAGCATTATTTTGATTTTAGTATTTTGAAATAGGAGTCTAGTGAAGATGTTGTGAAGAAGTGTAAGTGTAGGAATTATTATTTTGAAATAGAGAGTCTTCCCTAGAGTCTCTATTTTGAAATAGGGGAACGCAGGGAAAAGTATAGGGCCATTGTTTCAGAAAAAGCCAGCTCTGCAGCTTGGAATGGCTTTTTTAGAAACAGCTATTTTGTAAGAATTGCGCTTTCAAAATAAAATCAGGTTTAGTTATTTCAAAATAGCACTTCATTTTTTTGAAATAATGAAGTGCTTATTTTGAAATAAGATAATGCCTGCATAGACAGGTAAAAACCTTTTTTGAAATAAGCCTTCTTATTTTGAAAAAACTTTTCAGTGTAGACATGCTCTGTGTGTAACCCTTAATGACTTCATTGGCTCCCCTCATGTATCTAGGGGCAGAATTCATAGGATGGAAGTACAGAACTTTACTGTGGTCCCTATGGCTATGTCCACACATACATGGTTAAATTGATTTAAGTTAAATTGATCTAACTGAATCACTATAAAAATCATTAAATCAATTTAAGTTAAATTGATTTAACAGGTCCTCACTAGAAGACCAAATCAAACTAGTATATCCATGGACAGGACTTGCTAGTTTGATTTAGGAGTGGGACACCATGCGAGGTGTGGCAAGATGGCTCCCTAGAAGGGCCATGCCCCCACCCAATATATAGAAAAAGGACAGCACCCTGGGAGGGCAAAGGGCAAAAGTGTTAAATTGAAATAAGACATCTACACAGCATTATTTTGAAATCACTGTTTCGATTTAACTGTCATTTCAATATAATACTAGTTTTATTACATCAAAATGACTTTCCTTATTGTGAGATAAAGGAGCTCCTTATCTCGATATAAGAGAATGTAGTGTGGACCTGCAATATTTTAAATAAAAATAATCTGCATTATTTTGATTTAAAGACTGTGTGTGGACATTACCTATTAAGTGCAGCAATTTTGTTACTGGTGAGGCTGATAGCACTGCCCCATACTTCCCATTATAAGACTCTGTCCTCAGTTGCTTATAATGTTGCTAGACTTTAACCAAATGGCTTGAAATTTTCCATGTTTGATATGTGCCTGAGTCTGAATTTAGCTGGAAAGTTTCAACCCAAATGGTCTAGTCATTTACAAGGTAAGGGGAAAAACATATTATTTTACAATTTTGAAAAATCTAGTGACCAATTTTTTGAGAAGACTGGAAATGATTGGGGAAGAAGCTTGAGAGTCAGAGGGAGAAATTAGGACTCAAGGTTCATGAGGCAAAAGAGGAGGAGGAACTCTGTGCCAGCTGATATTTGGGAGATCACATCATTAGCTGCTGGGAGGAGGAGACTGGCCTGAGCTGTTAGCTGAGGTTGTACTGCCTCCCCAGTCAAAATACAAAGTTAGTCCCAAGTCAGACTTCTACAGCACATCATCAGGGATCTATAGCCTGTTCTACAAGATGAACCCTTACTCTCTCAAGCCTTGGGAGACAGACATCTCCTCACTTACAGACAGCCCCCAATCTTAAGCAGATACTTACCAGCAACTACAGATCTAACATCAGAACCAATAAGGTAGGCACATATCCTGGCAATGAACCATGCTGCCACCTTTGCCCATATATCTGCACAAAAGACGCTATTACAGGCTCTAATAAAACCAGCTGGTCCATCAAAGGCTCATTCACCTGCTCAACCACCAATGTGATTTATGCCATCATGTACAGAATTGCCCTTCTGCCTTATATATTGGACAAACAGGACAGTCTCTGTACAGAAGAATAAATGGTCACAAATCTGACATCAGAAATCACAACATTTGAAAACCGGTGGGTGGGCATTTCAATCTGCCTGATCATTCCATTAATGATTTGCTAATTGCTGTGCTCAGACAGATGAATACCAGCTCAAGGCTTCAAAGAGAAGCTGTGGAAATTGAATTTGTTTGCAGATTTGACTGCATCGTTTCAGGGCTTAATAGGGACTTTGGATTTTTCTCTCATTACAACAGGTGATTTGACCTCATCTTCCTCTATATGCTGTTCCCCAGTATTTGAATCTTAACAACTGCTTTGATTTGCCATTACAGTATGACCTCGTCACATGACTTACATTTCCCTGTATTTATTTCCTCCCATTCTATACCTTCCCCATCTTCAAAGCATCTGAAAGTTGGATTTTCTCCCATGAAAGCTCCTGCAATAAATAAATTTGTTAGTCTCTAAGTGCCACAGGACTCCGTGTTTGTTTTACTGAAGTAGACTAACACGGTTGCGGACCTTGGAAGAGAACTAATGTTAAGACTCATGTACTATAGCTGCCTGGCAACAGGACACCTTTTTCTTTTTATTATCTGAATGAAAATAAAACATGCAAATAAATGTTTGCATATGGCATTTTACTTTTCTAAAATAACAGCACCTGAATAAGAATGACCCACTGATTGCCTTATGATTATGTCTGAAAAAGCTACACTAAAATCTCAAACACTGTAGGCATTTCTCCCATGAAGATAGCCAATGATGTAGCAAATAAGATTCATAAGACAAACAGTCACTGTAATATCCTTTAACAAACACATTGACTCAATGGTATTAGCTGAGAGGAGATTTTAGCCAATTGATTAGGTGTTTCAGGTCAGATTTGACTAGGCCTACCACACAATTTATAGAAGTACATTTATTTCATTAAGGTTGTATGCAGTGTAGGTCTGGGTAGTCTAAAATGCTTTATAAATAAAAACTAAATAAATTTCAACAACAATGCACAGATCTTCAATCCATATATGATCCAGGGCCCTATCTAAGGGTCCTATGATAACAATTTCACAGTAATTGACAGGAAGATATTTTATTCCATGATGCAGGTAAGGTAGGTTTATATTTTTGCCACAGCTCTAATTGACAACTAAGACACATGTTGATCCATTGGACAAACTGTTCAAGGCAGAATCATCCACAACTCATGGATGAATGATAAAAAAATGTGGTCCTAATAAAATGGCTCATCGGTTTCTTTATCTAGGGAAGGCCTAGTGAAATAAGACAGCTGCTATGTACCCACTAAGGATGAATGAATGAATGGTCACTAATTCCATAAAGCAAAAGCTAGAGAGAGACAGAACAAGGATGCAAATTGTAGCATCATAGAAGAGGAGGGTTGGAAGGGACCTCAGGAGTTCATCTAGTCTAATGCCCAGCTCAAAGCAGGACAAATCCTGACTAAATCATCCCAGCCAGGACTTTGTCAAGCCACCCTTTTAATAACCTCTAAGGGTAGACACCTCCAGTTAAAGCCCTTAGCCTTGAAAGTCTTGTGGGTCTCTCAAAAAGCAAGCCCATAAATCATAATGTGTATGCCTACACTGGAGCCTTAGGTCGACTTAACCTGCCTTAAGTCAACCTAAGGAATTCCCTGGCCACATTTAGAATTTATTAAGTTGATTTAAGCAGCAGCAGCAGCAGGAGCCGGATGGGCCCCAGAGCTGGATCAGGCCCCCAGAGGTGTATCAGGCCTGGGAGGGGGCAGTAGGCGGGGCCCAGGCCTGGGCCCAGAAACGCTCCTGGGATATGTCTATACTGTGTTCAATGAAGACACATCCTTAAGTCAACTTAACTAGGTCAACTTTAAGTCGACTTAAAAGAGCCCCACAGTGTAGACATAGCCAATGAGATGTGATGGTAGTCAGCACCTTAGTTTGTATATAATCCACTCCTGTTAAACACCATGTCCAGCTTATGCAAAGGAGACAGGAAATATACAATTAGACTATTCTGTCAATGGGAAGAACTGCAAGCAAACATAAAGACTAGTCCTGCTGAATACATCAGCATGCTTACATATTGACCGTAATAGATAAATGGAAAGCTTTGGGCTCTCTGCAAGTTACCAATAATAATACATCTCTATATCTGTGAGACTTTCACATCACCACCGCAGGTGGTTGTTTTGTGTTCCACAACTTGCAGCTGTATGTATAAAGACTGATTGTAAACTTGAAATTGTTTCTAGCTCATACTAGTTAATGAAATGACAGATGGTTCTGGTCCTTTGTTCTGGCTGCAGTTCACATGAGCTTTGATGAGGTGTGGGAACTCATCAATTACTTTTTTATTTTCACTGTTCTGGGATGCAGATGCCTTTAAAAGAAATGTAAGTGTGAGCTAGAGAACATACCAGACTGGTTACTGCCCTGGATCCATTTTAAGCCTCTGACAGCTGGGAAACATTTGATTACATACATTTTAAAAAAATCAGGTTTAGTTATTCATGTTAATTTCTTATGGAAAAATAGCAATTTGCCCCGTATGTAGGCAAAAGAGTGTATGCAGCACTGGCCTTGAAATTTACATTGTAAACAGAGGCAGAGAGACCAACAATTCCAAATGTGGAGCATAAAGCATACAGGTGGATGCACACTTCTTGACTTAGGTGTGTACCTTTAAGAGTTTAGACTGACGATTTTACAGATGACTGAGGCTCCAGAGATGTCTGACTTCAGGTTCCATTTTTGAAATCCTGGAGCCAGTAAGAGCTATATGTGCTTTGAAAGTTAGCCCAGTACCATGTAGATTCCTAAATATGGCTTTAGGAGACCAACTTCATGTGCTCAAGTTTGAAAAGTTTAGACAATAATCATAATCCATACAAGAATTTAGACATAAGTTTTTGATATTGTTGGACAGCATTAAATGAGCCCTTTAAGAATCTGGCAGCCAGATTCCAAAAGTTTTTGTCGGCTTTCTCCTGATTCCAACAAACAGTATGATGTAAATCTATTTTTAATCTGCGGAGCAACGTTCTTGATTTTATCTGGCCAGTGGTTAGTTGTTTGCATGAGCTTAACATATGTGAATTTAAGCAGGAAGATAAAGAAGGCAGAAGGTTTCGGTTATAAATCATGATGTTTGAGTTCCCATTTATGACTTACAGCTGAGTAAATTAAACTGGTGTACTGTAATGTTTTGCAAATGACGCAGATGATCAAGCAAAAGAAGTGTAGGTGTGTTTAGTGTCTGAATATGTGGCATCTTAGCTTTGATGTGAAATTTCACAGTGACCTACAGACCTTATGATCTCTTATTATTGTATCTATCATCTGTCCATCAACAGAGTCTCAAATCCACCAAAAAAGTGAACTACTACTTTTTGCTCAAGTTCCAAAATTTTTTACCTGTTTTTCAGTAATTATCCTGCTGGCAAGTGGAAACAAAGGGAAATGCTTGAACTAAAATATGGTTATGGGGTTCAGCTGTCTGAAAAAGTTCGTTGCTTTGACTGATGTATATAGTTTTGTACTTTTAAAGGCAACTATAAATACTGTTGATGGCTGGTACAGCAGAGCTACATCAGCAAGTGCTCCTAGTATTTCAATAAAATCTTCTAAAGAAACATATTTTCAAAGACACAAACAGCAGTTTGGTGCCTCCCTACCACTGAAAGTGAATGGGCATTGAATAATCCATTTGTGCCTTTGGAAATCTCCTCTGAGATGGTCATTGTTACAGATTTGCAGAAAAGAACCATTACCAGCTGGACTCTACTCATGCACAGTCTTCTGCCTGATCTCTCAGTGTCTCCCACTTATGTGTTACTGGGCTTTAGCTTTTGCAACACACACTCCTGGAAATGGACCTGTCACTGAGTGATGCCCAGTGTCACCTACCCAACATGTAACTGATAACTTGGCACATATACCTCAAATATTTTCCGTGGATCATTACACAGATGCACTGTGTAAATTATCCCAAGGCCTGATCCATCAATTCTTTCCCACAAGAAAACTTCATGGATGTGCCCAGAGCACCAATTCTGAGTGGTCTAGATCTTACCCTAGACCTTGGTTCCTCCTGCAGACACATCCAACAATCCAACAATCTTCTTTTAGTTTTTCCTTGGTCTTACTTACTGTCTCTTTCCTCCCTTGGGTAATCAAATACACTGCTTGCTTATTGTGTCTCCCATCTTCCATGCAGTGTACATGTCCAAACCACCTGAGTATACATTTGGGCTATGAGATCAGTTTAGGTAGAGATATTAGATTAGTATGCATGTTTTACCTTTTATTTCCTTGTGGTCACTTCTGACTCATTTATATTGTGATTCTGCCATAATTGGCCATATTCTCACTTAGAATTATAATCTGATCAATAAACTTGTAGTTGTTTTATCTAAAGCTGCATGATTGTTAGAGGGTATGTGAAGAAGCCTGGGCACAATCCATTTCTTTGTTAAATGGACGGACTTGAGTGTATGGTAATTGGTAGTGGGTCCCAATCCCTGTAGGATGGTGGATCCTGTTGTGATAACTGGAGCTGGGAGTACTTGCTTGGGGACCGCCCCTCGAGTACCCAGAGAACACACACCTGCTGCCTGGGACAGATTGCATGCAAGAGCTGGAGTGGACTGACTCAGGAGTGAGTGGTCACCAGGCAAAGTGGAGTGAACTGGGGCTCAGGAGTGAGGAGTGGGGGGTCACAGTGGCCCACTGGACCAGATCTGAGGGGTAGCCTGTCACAATGGTAAAACAGCTTCATTCAAATCAGTTTCAAAGAGCTCCCAGGCCCACATGTTGCTGACTACCATACTACTGCCAGAGTTTTCTCCTTCCAGGACATTGACCTCATTCTAGGGGCTTGCGAAACAGAGCATGGACTGGGAAGTGTGTCAGTCTGTATGTCAGCTACAATGGGAAATGTTTGGGTCTGGATAAAGAGTACATTTGGTTATAAGTAAGTAAGATCTATGTAAATCTGACTATTTATACTTCAAAATCCTGTATCCACTGCACTGGCTGTTACCTGAGTTTGACTCTAAGAGCCACTTAATGCCAAAGGGCAGAGGTTCCACTATACTGTAACACATATTAGTCTGACTCCCTTGCTATCCCCAGTGTATTGTCGTTATAATAATAATCTCAGCGATGTCCTGTAAGAAATCATATGTAAACAAGTAACACACCAGTCCTGAAAATTATTGCATGATGTGTGTCTGGGTTGTGTACCAAGAGTTATGGATGTGTGCTGGAAATATGTTCTTAAAACATGTTTGGGAGGCAGTGCATGCACTAAGCACAACCTAGCTTAGATTTAAAAAGATGAATTTGCCCATCTGACTGAAATGGTTACAGGCAGAGGACTATGAAAGTACATTGACATATAATGTAAAGAAAGTCATCAAGCCAATATGTGGTGGATACAACTTAATAAATATGCTGCAGCCAGAACCTGCCCTCCAGGCTGCCTTCTTGGCTTTGGAGGCAAAGTCAATGTATTTTGATTATTCAAGGGGACTAAAAAGATATTATAGTTACCCATCACTTATGGACTATGGGGAACAGAACTTTCCAAGCCTGTAAAAGTTAGATTCCTGAAGAGCAGAAACTGCTGATAACTTGTACAAAAAAAGAACTTGCTAGAATTAAGTATTAGTCACAGAAAATATTTGGTTTTGTTTGTAATCATATCTTATCTTTTTCCTCTCTTGCTCTTAAATCCACTTAAATTTCTGGTCTTTGTTAATAAGATTATTTTTTGTAAACCTACAGTGATAGTAAAAGTAAATTAGTGTGGCACAGTAGACTGACAGTTGGTGTGCACACTGTCACTTTGGAAGCAGTGAATTTAATAATTTCTGGGTGTGTCACAGTGACAGGGACTGGATGTTAAAGAGACATGTCTCTGGGGAATCTGAGAACTAGGGTTGGCTGACCAGTACGTACTAGACAGGATTTTACACTGTCAGAGACTTGATAAGTTTGCTGAGAATAGGTAAAGAGGCAGGCGGCTGACACGCTGCCTAATATCCTGCAAGATTTTCACTTGTTCAGGCTGAGAGGAACACACAGTGGATCACAGGTCTGGGTGTCTTGAACAGAATGTCATACTCGTACTAGTAGGTATTATTTTCTGATGTTTATTTCAGACAGTGTTGGTTTATTATGTGAAGTCAGAGTAGACTCAGAGGCGGCTTTTGGGGTAAGTGAAGCAGGCAGCCACCTAGGGTCGAGAGCATTAAGAGGCCCCATAGTGGCTGCCTGCTTTGTCTAGTCTACCACTCCCGGGGTGATTGGGGAGGTGGGGGCCGCAAACCTCCAGGGCCAGAGGCTGTGCTACCCGCCCTCCTCTCCACTCCACTGGAGGGGTAGAGTAGTGCTCCCCACCTACGCTCAGCCAATCACACCTCCCTAGGGGTTGGAGAGGGCTGGTGTGGAGCTGCGGCATGTGCGGGCGGAGCCCTGGAGTGGCCCGCTCTGAAGAGTTCAGGTGGCCTTGCCCCTGACCATCCCAGCCTGAACGGGTCTGATCCTGGGCCTGGGGGCAAGGTGTCCTCTGTTTGGCTCTGGGGTGGCCACTCCAGGGCCCCACTCCCCCCTCTAGAGGGGTGGCCAGCTGGGGGTGGGTGGGGAGTGCTGCTCCGCCCTTTCAGAGGAGTGGAGAGGAGGGCAGGTGGTGCAGTCTCTGGCCCTGGAAATCTGCGGCCCCCCTGGGAGTGCTAGGTTGGGGGGGCATTGGAAAGCTGGGGCTACAGAGGGCGGAGCCAGAGGCAGGGAATTGGGACTGTGGGGGGGGTATGGTTAGAGCTGCAGGGGGGACAGGGGCCATGGTGAGGGTGGCAGTGGGGGCCTAAGGGGCTCCCATGATGGCACTTCACCTAGGGCCCCTAATTGCCTAATGCCACCTCTGAGTAGACTGATAGTTCAAATATTCAAACTAAACATGTAAAGCAGGGGTGTAAAACTTACGGCCTGGGGGCTGGATCTGGCCTGTCAAGGATGCCAGCCTACTCTGCGGAGCTGCTGCTTGGCAGAGCAGGGCGAAACCTGTTTGTGACTCACTCACGTGAGCCAGATCACAGCACAGGGGAACAAAGGAAGAGCTCCAGCCAATCCTGGCTCATTTGCGCTGTGGTCTGCCAACCAATCAGAATCTCAGTCACAGCAGGCTAGGGTGGCTCTGGAGAGGTCCTGCACCCCCCCCACCCCAACTGTTCACTGTCAATCAGTCAGTCAGCCAGCATGCTAATTTGATTGACAGCACATTGCCCAAATCACAAATAGGAAAGGAAAAAGGAGCAGAGGCCCACGTGGGAACAAGCCAATGAAAGGCCAGCCGGGACTGAGCCCAACCAAAGGCCAGCATGCTGAATGACTGACAGTGAGTGGGTGGGAAGGTGGGAGGGGGGAGCCCAGCCTGCCTGTGCCTGTGACTGTGACAGACTGATTGCCTGCCACCACGTGGAAAGGGAAGGGGAAGGAGAGTCCGGGAACTGCCCAGCAGGAGAGAGTCTGAGAGACAGTGTGGGGAAGGGGAGCCTTTGGTACAGGGAAAAGGGAAGGTATCCAAGCCTGTGGGCTTGGAGAGGGGAAAGAGGAGCCCGTGGTGCTCCGAAGGTGGCAGGGGAAAGGGTTGGGGGGGCCTGTTCAGACACATGGCCCTCATCAGGTGTCCTGCCCTCCAGTGTGGCCCGTCACATTGAATGAGTTTGACACCCCTGAAGTAAAGCAAACAAGGAGTCTGGTGGCACTAAAGATTAATAAATTTATTTATCACATGAGCTTTCATGGGCAAAAATCCTACAAAAACTCATGCAATAAATAAATTTGTTGTCTTTTAAGTGCCACCAGAATCATTTGTTTTGTTGAACTAGACTAACATGACTATTCCTTTGAAACTGAACATGTGTTTGCAGTGGAAACGTAAGTAAGATGTGACAAGTAATTTTGTTACACACCTACAAGGTACATACTTTACACATGCAGTTTAGGCAAATGCTTATCATGTACAGTGACATGAGATAGATGGAGAGGTTTCAAAATTGGATCCAGATTGTCAGTGTGGACTAAGGTAAATAAAGCTGGTCCTAGTGCAGCATAGCTGGATTTATTTATGCATATGTCCTATCATACTGCTTGATGCTCCTAATTTAGGTAACCATACATCATTATAGTACATTAATCATGTTTAGTAAGGCAATGCCTAAGGAGTCTCTTAGAATTGGGTCACATTGTGCTTGGTGCTGCACAAACACTGAGTAGTAAATGGTCCCTGCCCCAAAGAACTTAGAATCTAAACAAACACAGGACAGGGGAAGAGGCATAACAGTACGCAGTGTGCACAATCCGATGACAACAAAACATGTTGATTTCATAACTTTGGGTGGGGTTACTTGGAGAGGATATTGTATATTATTATTTTCCATGATGAATTTATGAATAGAATGATTAGACTTAAATTTCTTGAAAAAAACACATTTGCACGCTGGGACATAATGAGTTGTGTGTACATATACTTCAGTGTGAGCAGGCTAATAAGGGAGAATATGCCAAAAATAGTCTATCGAGATATTTTCTATAGAGTAATGCTAAACATGTAGTGAGAGACATCAGTGGTTTGCAGTGACACTGGAGTAAGACAGAAGTGTACTATGTCCCCTCTATTCTGTGCATTGGTCATGAAGAAAGCATCTGCAGAGAGCAACCAAGGAATTTTATGGACAAATGATAAATCACAATCTGATGACCTTGTTTTTGATGCTGACAGTGTCTTGCTTAGTTCAACAAATTGCTTAGTAAAGGAAAAGATTTTGTGAGACACCACAAAACATGTTTGTTTGTTTATCAACAAAAGGAAGAAAAATATATAGCTATCAATGTCCTCAAAGCAACAATCAGAATTGATGGAGAAATACTAGAAAGAGTAAGTCATTTTACCTTTCCAGAGTGGGGTGTGCACTGACGATGAAACCATGGTAGACATCGAGCAATGAATATCAAAAGCAGTAAATAACTTTCATAAATTTGGAAAGATTTGGGAAAGTAAAGTGATAGTCACTGGCACAAAACTAGGAAAGATTGATCTGATGTTTGACTAATTTCAAAGTAAATGCCTGTAAAGATCTTTAAAGTTCACTGGAAAGAGTTTTGTGAAACAGCAGAAATTCTAAGGTGAGCAAACCACCTAAAATACCAAATACGGTAGGAAGACAATGATCAGTACATATAGGACATGTTTTAAGGATGCTACTAATATGATTCCCAGATTCAGGGAAAAAATGGACTACACACCCGGAAACAGAATTCATGGATAACCTAGAGAAACAAATAGGCCAGCACATGACTGAAATAAGTTGCAAAATCTGTTGGATGCTCTATGCAGGAGAATAAAGCAAAGAAAATAACATTTTCAGAAGTATTCAGTAAGAAGCAATTATTAATAAAATAGTGAAGTTGATTTCTGGGCAGCTAAACTCTACAAAAAAGAATAAATAAATAGTTGCCCCAAATAGGATAACATGGCATATGCAGACTACTCTGTACAAATTACATCTGGGAGCCTCATGGCTCCTCTCTGAGGCACTAGTTCCACAGTACAAAAAGTCAGTTCTATATTATCAGCCACCAGAGAAACAGGAGAACATTTCTATTATCAGCCACCAGAGAAATAGGAGAACATAAATGCTTTCATAGAAGGTCTCTGACTTTGGAGATGTCAAAATCTATGTCCTTAGAGCTCATAGTGTCAAAGGAAATGGTTCTCAGCTGTTTCTAGGATAAAGACCTCTGTGCATAGCTAACTAATACCAGATAACCCCTCAGCATCATAGCATCTCTAAATTCAAGTCAATTGTTCTATGCCAATTCGCCGCAACTGAAGAGTGGACCCTAAGTGTTAGATATACAAAGGAGGAGTCTGGCAGCTAAATTAAAGACTAACAAATTTGTTTATCGCATGATTTTTCATGAGACAAAATCCCACTTGCCAGATGCTTGAAGTGTTAGTAGGTTACGATCATGAACTAGCAGTTCAAGAGTCTTATGAGCTCTGATAGCAAAGTCAAGAAAGCCTGGAATTTGTCCTTCATCGTTACAAACAGAATTTCTTTTGTCCTTCAAACTCATATATATCCACACAGTGAATTCCCGTGTGCCAAGGTGCAGACAGCTGTGCTTTTGACTCATGGATATGACAACATTCCTTCGTTTATGTTTCAAGGCAGGTCCTAAGGATTGAGCTGAAGAAATGTACCGTAACTCCAGGTTGTACTTTTATGGGTGTGTTCACACAGGCTTCTTATTTCGAAACTGTAGAGGTTGTTTCGAAATAAGAAATGCCATGTTCCCACAACGTACTCCCATTTTGAAACAAGGAAACCCCTTGTTTCGAAATGGGAGCTGTTCTTTTGAAAGGGCTTAAACCTACTTCCCTTTCGAAACAAGGTTGTTTTGAAACCAGTGGTTTTGAAACAACCCTGTGGGAACATGTTGTTTCGGAACAAAGTGTTCTGAAACAACATTTGACCCTTCCTCCCAGGGTCTGTGTTTGAACATACCTATAAGTAAAGCAGAATCTCTCACTGATCCCTGCAGCATTTGTTATCCATTATTGTTTCTTAAGTGCTGACAATATGCTTGACAAAGCACATGACACCGTCCACATGTACATTTTAAATCAAAATAACTCTGGTTATTTAAAAACTGTTAGGTCCACACAAAGTTTTCTTGTTTCAAAATGACGAGCATGGTATCCTGGAAGGAAGGGCCAGGGTTCAGAACCCTGGCCGGGGAGGTGGGGGTGGAAGGGACCCCACACCCCCAGCTTTCCCAGACTTAGCTGGGGGGCAGCAGGGAAAGGCACCCACCATGCCTGGCTCCCAACAAGCAAGCTGGGTGGTGGGGAAGGGACGCCATGTGCCCGGAGCTCCCACTGCCATGGGGGGCAGTGGGGAGATCTTCCCCCCCGCCAGGCTCCCACTGCGCTTGCCAGTGTGGGGGTAGGGAACCCCAGGCCGGCTGAAGCCATGCTAGCTGGGCTGCAGGGAAAAGGGAACCCCCATGACTGGCTTTAGGTGCGATGCGCACCTATAGCCGAGTGAGGGGGTTCCCTCTCCCCACCGCTGGCTGGGTGGCACAGAAGAGGGAACCCCTGCACCCAGCTTTAGGATTCCTCTCTCCCACCACTGGCCAGTGCTGAAAAGGAAGGGCGCTGGGGTTCCCCCTCCCTTGCATCCGGCAACCACTGAAGAAGCCAGCGCGGGGGTTCCCTCTCCCCTGCAGCCCATTTAGCGTGGCTCCAGCCGGCCCGGGGTTCCTTTCCCTTGCACTGGCACGTGTGGTGGGAGGCAGTCGGAGGGGCTCTTCTTCTCACCACCCCAATGGTGGTGGGAGTGCTGGGCACATGGAGTCCCTTCCCCACCACCAGCTTGCTTGTTGGGAGCTGGGTGTGTGGGGTGCCTTCCCCCACTGCAGCCCAGCTAAGGCTGGGGAAGCCAGGGGTGTGAGGATCCCTTCCGCAGCTGCCAGGGCCCCACCTCCCCCATGGCTGCCTGAGCCAGAAATCTGCAGCCAGTCTGGGGGTATGTCTTTTCCCGCACTGGGCTCCAGGTGACCGGAGTGAGTGGTGGCTTTTTTTCCCCTGCCTGTAGCTCTCCTGGAGAGAGCCAGGTAGGGGATTGGGCAGGTGGCATGGCCCTGCCAGGGGGCCATGTTGCCACATCTCCCATGGTGCCCCTCTCCTGAATTGAACTAGCACATCCTGTCCCCAGACATGCTAGTTTGATTTCAGGTTTTTGGTGTTGGCCTGTTAAATTGATTTAACTTAAAACGATTTAATAATTTTTATAGCAATTTTGCTAAATCCCTTTAAATTAAATTGATTTTACTGCTTGTGTGTGGACATAGTCCATATGATTCAGGCCCTGCCCTGAGATGCTTACAGACTAAAAGATAAGCTGAAGTAGGCTAGTATGTACTGGGAAACTCAGAGGCTATGTCCACGTGAGGCTTTTATTTCAAAACAATGACCGTTGTTTTTAAATAAAAGTTATCATGTCTGAACGACGTTTCTTTATTTCAAAATGATGGGACCCCATCATTTTGAAATAACGTCCATTGTTTCAGAACAATAAAACCTTGCTTGTTTCGAAACAACGCCGTTCAGGTGTGTTATTTCAAAATAACTGTTATTTCAAAATAACAGTTATTTCAAAATAACACTTTTGCCCTTCTACTTCCCAGGGTGCCTTCCTTTTTGTATATATTGGGTGCGGGCATGGCCCAGCGAGGGAGTCATTTTGCCACACCTCCCATGCTGCCCCTCTCCTGAAGTGAAATAGCAAGTCCTGTGTCCGGACACACTATTTCGCTTTGAGATTTTCCCTTATTTCAATTTAATATTTGCTTATTTTGATTTAAATTATTTCAAAATAAGGTTTTTATTTCAAAATAACTCATTTTGAAATAACTTATTTTGAAATAAGAGTTTAAGTGTGAACATAGCCAGAGGGACTAGCAACTCACTTCTTTTGGTCAGCGCAGCCATGAAGTAATCGGGACTGTTCAAATACAGCAGCAGGAAATCTCATGCTTGAATGCCATTGATTGTATGACAGACTTCTGTACACAGATTTGATCATAGCAGTGGTTTGTAGCTTTGAGGCACAAACTAAACTGTTAACACAATTAGGTTATTTCAGCTAATCATCCTCTTTCTTTTTTTTCCCTTATGCATAGCTTTTATTTCACTTGAAGTTTCCTCATGACCCTCCAAACAGAACATCTGTGTGTTACAGATTTTTTTTTTCTTTAAAGAGTGTCTAGCAATAAAACTTGCACAACATATCCACCGGTCCCAGCATGTTAAATACCAGACCTGCACATTTGCCAGTTAATGAGGCCACCAGGGCTTCACCAAGGGGAAGGTGTATTTAAATGTTACTACACTTAAAGGATTGGTTCTGACAAGTGCTGAGCGCCCCCAACTCACAATGTCTGCTGAACTTATGAGCAGTCAGAACCTTGCAGAGTTGGACCCTTATAGAGCAAACTCTTGATTTGTGCTGCTGCAGAAGGATATGAACTATTTGCAGGCTGGTTTCTGTTCAGGGATGTGCTGACTGTACAGGACAGTTGTTGAGCTGCTCTACAGGTTCATGTTTTGGTTATTTCTATCACTTTTCATGTCGCCTTGTTGTCATGCTACTCATCTAGAATAGCAAGTTGATAAAGCATAGGTCTTCAAGAGAATTAACATGAAGATGTTAACATTTGCATTTTGTAAAGGCAGCAACTTTGCTGAATTACTGAGCAGCTAGAATAGCTTGGGTTACTGTGAAGAAAATACTGGGGTTGATAGTCTGGCATGTAACTAAAAGTGTCTGTCTCTCACTAGGGTCTTTTATTGCTTAAGAATTGCTGGACCAATTCCTTACATCCATCTTGTGTGAAAATTTAAAAAAACCACCAGTCAGCTAGATCGAAGGCTGCAGCAATCTGTCATGGTTAGAAAGGAAGCTTTTTTCTTTCTTTTAGATTTTACAGTATTGCATTTAATACTGGAATTGCATTACAATGAACACACTAACTAGAACCACAAATGCTCTGAAATCACTTGCATGTCAATAAAATATTATATGAGTTGTAGTAGAAAGACATTTACCAGTGTGAGATGGAGTGAAAAATGTTGGCGTATTGGTATCCCATGGGTGTGAAGGTTAGAAAAAGGCTTTAATTCATTGTGTGTGGAAATACATTTACTACCTAATAGTAAGTACAAAACCTGCAAGAATGAAAAGCATCTGTTTTGCCTGAGGCCACTGACTGATTCCTAATGGAACCTTTTTTGATCTACAGACTGATAAATAATCTAAAAGTAACAGACAGCTGAAGAATGTTCAAAGCTCTTGTTAATACATTTCACAAATGAAAATCAGCCCCCACTTTCTGTGGGCTAAAGGGGGAGCTTCACTGCTACCACCTCAGTCCCACACTCTTCATCCATATAAAGCTAGAGTACTTAAGGTTAAATTATGTTATCCTGAGCAGATCAATTTCTCCCTCCCTTTGTAGGTTTACTCTATCTACTGACACAACTAGTTATCCACTTCCCATTGCTCCAGGAAATATATGTTCCTCTCTTGTAATATTTTCCTATAAACTATTTCCTCAGATATATTTACCTTCCCAGTTCCAAGTATCTGCCAATCTTTTCAGTGTCTCTTTTAGTAGCAACTGGGTGCACAGTCTTAGCTCTGAGGGTGCTTGCTTTGTCCTACCCAGCTTTAAATGACTAAGGGTATGTCTATCCTGATGGCAGCAAAATCGCCACTGGCAGTTCAGGCTTCCAGGAGCAGATCACGGCGAGTATGAACTCATCATGCCACTCCTGGAAGCTGACCCTGGAAGTTCTGGGTGTCCAGGGGTACAGGGGAAAGCCGACCACAAGTGATTTGCAGACAGCTTTCCCTTAAAGTGTAATGGTGTCTTACAAAGTTGCTGCTGTTTACGCAAGGAATTTTGCATTCCTTGCATAAACGGTGGTCGACTGCTGCTGAAAAAGCCCTAAGTATAGACTAGGGCTCAGTAATGGCTTCCTTTGTGAGAGCATTCTACAGTCAAACAAACCTCACTGTTATGAAATTATGCTTTTCCTTAAAAAAATTTGTTCTTAAAAATAACGCTGACCATATAGGGTAGAGTCAAGCAATAACTAATATTCTGGCCTAGCTCCAGTATTTTGTGTTTATTTTTCTTTTCCTTTCTCTCCTTCCTTTCATTTCCACAATGTGGCTTCTCTATGTCTTCTTTAAAATACAATCTGAAAACATATTTTAATCATTTCTTTTGCTGTAGTTATGTAACTAGGCAAAGCATTTTGGGATGCATTGAATGTAAAAGATTATATACACAATAAAACTACTGTAGTGTAATAAGTTGTTTGATGGCCCAGGCCTCCATTTTATTTTGGATGCATTTTTTACCTTACTTTGGCCTTCTTTGTATTTTGGAAAGAGCCAACAAGGTGAATTTTTCTTTCTTTTTCATCCGACAGCTCGAATGATTCATTTTACATAAAGAGGAGCCATGGATATTTATGCTGTCACCAGAATCCTCTGCTGCAGAAGAAAATGAACCCCAGCAAATGGTGTATAGCTGCAATTTTGAAAAATAGTCTTCAATAATTTTGTCTCCTAAGACACATTGGTTTACTGTTTGTATCATTTAGTCTAATGCTTAGCAGCTATGCAGTGCTTTTCCAGCATTAATCACTGCAACAGCCCCATAGAGCTGATAGGTGTTAACTCAACTTTACAAAGGAGAAGAGCAAAGCAGAAAGATCAAGGCTTAAAGGGGCAATTTTCAAACTCTTAGCAGTTAGATGCCCATCTGGCTGTCAATGGGAGTTGAGCCCTTTCCATTTGCGCCTTAGACATCTCTCACTAAGTTTACAATGCCCACTAATTTTGCATGCCCAGCTTGAGACAGTCAAGGCCAGACTTTCAGAGGTGTTGTGCACTGTGGCTCTCATGCACTTCTCAGAAGGGAACTTGCAGTGGCCCAATGGCAACTGAGGCAGACCTAACTAGGAGTTGTGCTTAATGGGCACCTTGTCCTTAATCAGCATAAGACTGAGAAGGTTGAGGGAAGCAACCAGAAGAGATCACAGCAATTATATCAGCCCTTCTGAGAAAGGCTCTTCAGTTACCAATTACTTTACAACATGAGTGTAGCCAGCCCCCAGTTTCTCCTAGGTAAGAAGTTAACCTGTGGGAGATGAGACAGGGAAAGGTCGCAGGATGAGTCCCGCCACAGTGGTGGGAACTTCACAGTTATGGCTGAGGGGCCAGCCAGCAGCTGGTGGCCCTGGCTGCAAGTAGAGGAGAAGTGCTGTCACTGGTGTCTCTTTTTCTCTCATGGCCACAACCCAGCTGCTGGGTGGCCACACAGATGTTGGGTGGGCCTCACGTTCAAGTGAGTGGGCCCCTGCCCATCTGGGCCCACCCCTGGCTACTTCTGTGCTTTACAAGTTTGCTAGTTGGGGGCTTGTTATGTGCTCAGCTACAGTAGGATGGCTAGACAGTACTAGTGGTCAGGACAGCCCTTATCCATTTACTTTTAGTCAGCACATTCTGACCTTATTTTTTTTCCCTTCAGATGTGACTGTACATTTGTTTATTAGTATCACATAGTTAGATTACTGCAATGAGTTTTACATGGAACTGCACCTTAGAGCTATTGAGAAGACTATTGCAGAATGTGACAGCATGTTAGTTAACTGAAGTGTCTTAACAGAGCACAATACATACACTGGTGATTTGAAGTTCCTAAGGGGCAGCCATGTTAGTCTAGTTCAGTAAAACAAACAAAAAGTGGTGTGGCACTTAAAGTCTAACAAATTTATTTATTGATTTTTTCCCATGAAAGCTCATACAATAAATAAATTTGTTAGTCTTTAAGTGCCACGGGACTCCTTGGTGATTTGAAGACTGTATTGGTTATCTTTTTGTTTCTGAGTAATGCACAGGTTGTTGGTTTTGTTTTATAATGTCCTAAACAGAATATTCTCTGCTGAATGTCTCTCTTTCTCCAGGGGTATGTCTACACTGGAGCCTTAGGCTGACTTAAGGAAGATTAAATTGACCTACAGACTCCTGCAGCAATGCTGGGCTTTTATTAAGTCCACTTAAGTGCTTCTTTAAGTCGACTTAATAACACCATCTCTTAAGGTTGACTTAATGCTTAAGTTGACCTTATTAAGTTGACTTAAGCCAATGTGAACAGGGAAAGCCCTTAAGTTGACCTAATTGGCCTCCAAGGGGCACTTCTCTGGTGCAATGTGGGATAGCTACCCATAACACATCACTCGTCCATTGATCTAGCACCTGCCAGTGTGCATGCAGGCAGCCGACAGGAGTTTTCAGTGTGGACTCTCTAAGTCAACTTAACAAGGTCAACTTTAAATTGACTTAAAATCAACTTTGTTAGGTTGACTTAACAGAGCCTCCAGTGTAGACACAACCCTGGTACCATATTACTGCAGTTGTCATCAGTTGAGCAGTTAGAACTGGAGCCCCACTGATTTAAAAAAGACAAGGTTGCAGGTATTTTCTATGAATGGCCTCTTCTTGCTCCAAGTGAGTCCATGTCCGTTGACTCTAAGGGCATGAGGTAGTACCTATCTTTTTTTTTTTTTTCAGGACTGGTTAGAAGACAGGGAGTGGGAGCTATGCTCCTCCATTTTTTCTACACCTGTTGGGTGTGCCATTCAGTTTTACTATTTTCCCTTCTGGCCAGTCTGATATAGACTTTAAAACTGAAGCATCAGTGGAAAGATTCCAACAGAACTCTAATAGTTTTTTCCATTGAAATGGTGTTTTATATATTTAAAGATGGTTTAAATAAACATGCTTACTAATAAAGAAATTTGACAAATTGAGAACATAAGACATTTTTGAAGAATGAGTAAGTACCATCCACTCCATCAAATATTTTCCCTTCTGCTTTATTCCCTCCACTGTTCTATCTGCTCGTTGTATGTATTATTTTGTCTTTGTTATGCCATTATTTGACAGTCATCATTTAAAAATGCATGCTTTTTATGGCTTAAGAATCTGAGGTTATGTATGCTTAGCATGACAGCTAAACTGATAATGCATTTGATGAAGTAGAATAAAATGACAGTCCCTTCATGTGAACAACTGATTTTGTATTAATACAGCTTTTAATATAAACAACTTTTGAGGTGAAATACTATCCTTATTGCAGTCAGTGGTCATTTAGTCATTGACGTCAACAGGGTCAGTTGTTCACCCTTAGTGCATGTTTTACTCTTCCTGGATCCAAAATCTTGGCCACAGATACATTCTAGAAACTCCCATTGGAGCTCATGGGAGTTGTATATGCCTATATGAGGGCATAACTGACCCAGAGTGATCATGTAACATTTCCTAATACCAACAGCAGCAAGAGCAGAAGCCTGAGATTTTCAGATTCCAAAGCCATAAGTGACCATATTGATCATCTGTCCTGACCGCCTCTGTAATTCAGACCACCGAACTGCTCCAAAATAATTCCTGTTTGAATAAGACTGTATGTTTTAAAAAATATCCACACTTGGTTTTAAAATTATCAGTGATGGAGAATTCATGAGAAGTGCTGAGAACCCACACCTCAATTTTTCTTCCTATTTATTTTGGATTATACACACTTTAAGAGGAGAGCAGCCATGCAATGTTGAGTGCCCTTGACTAACACAAAAAATACTATAATAAACAGGCCCATGACTCCCCCAGATTAACTCAAATATTCAGCAAGAACATAACAGAAATTAATTCATGCCACACAACTTCAAGTCCCCCATTACCACTAAAAAGTTCTAGCCCATGCTCATCTTTTCATAGGCAAGGAAGAAAGCTGTGCCTTGAAGTGTATCTTGGAGGCTAACAACTTGGCTTCTTACAGATCAGGGGAGACAATGGGTTTCAAAAGCCTTGGCTCCTAATAAGGAACATATGACCCAGAATGTACATAACGAAGAGACCTCTTTCTCCCGATGACATGTTACCAGAGTTGTCATTAGTGGTGGTGCCTGAACTGAAACCGACATCAGTACAGGAAAGCAGAGCAGCCTCAAATCAGTCAAGAAACCAACAGGAAACAGTACAGACTGTAGAGCATAGATTTGATATGTTCCTGGAGAGAAGAACTGCTGAAGAAAGAGGCTGTTGAATTCTGCAGCAGCTGCAGTTTCTGAATATATTAAAAACATAGCCCTGATTTAAGACCACTGTTGTTACCTCATCTGACAAAGGCAAAAGGCCAGTTACAAAGCCCACATCCAAAAGAAATGGGTTTAGCATCCTCATCATCCACCGATCACCATGACTCAAGTGACCAAGCGCTAATTCAGTTTAAACTAAATGGAAAGATAAACAAAAGTAGATCTGTGACTAGAATTTTTGACTTCAAAAGGGCTAACTTTAAAAAAGTAAGAGAATTAGTTGGGGAAGTGGACTGAACTGAAGAACTCATTAATCTAAAGGTGGAGGAGGCTTGGAATTACTTCAAGTCAAAGTTGCGGGAACACTCTGAAGCCCGCATCCCAAGGAAGTGGAAAAAATTCTTAGGCAAGGGTTATAGACCAAGCTGGATGAGTAAGCATTTCAGAGAGTTGATAAAGAGAAAGCATAAAGGCTACAGAGAGTGGCAGATGGCGGGATAAGCAATGAAAGGTACATCTTGGAGATCAGAACATGTAAAGATATAATGAGAATGTCAAAAACCAAGTAGAGTTGGACTTTGCAAAGGGAATTAAAACCAATAGTAAAAGGTTCTATAGCCATATAAATGGGAAATTAAAATGAGAAATAAGCAGTGGGACCACTTGGGAGAATGGGTTGGAGGTTAAAGATAATCTAGGCATGACTGAATATTTAAAAAAATATTGAGCCTCCATTTTTAATGAGGTTAGTGATGATCTTAGGGATAGTTGTAGGGTGGCTAATAGGAATGGGGCTAGGGAGGTAGAAGTTACAACATCCAAACTAGTAGCAAAACTCAAACAGGGACTAAATCAGGAATGCCAAAACTATTGAAGGAACTAGCACATGAAAGTGGAAGTCCATTAGCAAAGATTTTTAATGAATCTGTAAACTCAGGGGTTGTACTTCATAACTGGGGAATTGATGATGTAGTTCCTGTTTTTAAGAAAGGGGAAAAAGTGATCAGGGCAACTACAAGCCTCTTAGTTTGACCTCAGTAGTATGCAAGGTCTTGAAAAAGTTTTAAAAACGAAAGAAGTTATGGAAATTGAGGTTACTGGCAATTGGGATAAAAAAACCCCCACCATGTAGATGGTGCCAGACAAACCGGATCCCTCTTTTTGAGACGATATCAGATTTTTTTTAGACAAAGAGAAAACAGTGGATCTAATCTACCTAGATTTCAGTAAGCTATTTGATATGGTTCCACATGGGAAATTATTAATTGAATTGGAAGATGAGGATTAATATGAAAATCAAACTGTGTATAATGAGTTGGTTAAAGGGGAGATTATGAAGGGTCAAACTGAAAGGTGAACTGTCATGATGGAGGGAGGTTAGTGGAGTTCCTCAGGGATCAGTCCTGGGACCAATTCTATTTACCCTTTTTTTTTACTGACTTTGGCACAAAAAGTGGGAATGTGCTAAGAAGGTTTGTGGATGACACCACACTGGGAGGTATTGCCAATATGGAGAAGGATTGGGATATCATGTAAGAAGATCTGGATGATCTTGTAAACTGGAGTAATAGAAATAGTGGAAAGTACAAGGTCATGCATAAGGGACTAATAATAGCCCTAATTATAGAATATTTTCTGTAAGTTTTGGACATATCAGTTAGAACTCACAGGAGGAGAAGGGCATATTGTTTGATTACAGGATGACTATAAGCTGCCAATGTGATGTGACCATGCAAAAAGCTAGTGCGGTCCTCACAGGCATCAGATAAGGTATTGCCAGTAGTATGTTAGTATCATTCTACAAGGTGCTGCTGAGACCTCATCCAAATATTGTGTGCAGTTCTGGTCCCCCAGGATTAAGAAAGGTGATTTCAGACTTCAACAGAGAAAGGCCACTAGGATGATCCAAGGAATGGAAAACCTGCCTTATGAAAGGAAACTCAAAAAGCCTGACTTGTTTACCCTAACCAAAAGAGGACTGAGGAGAGCTATGACTGCATTTTATAAATAGATCAGAAGGATAAATACCAGGGAGGAAGAGTAATTATTTAAGTTCAATGTGAGTGTGGACACAAGAACAAATGGGTATAAACTGGCCAATAGGGTGTTTAGACTTGAAATTCAATGCAGGTTTCTAACAATCAGAGGAGTGAAGTTCTAGAATATCCTTCCAAGGGGAGCAGTGGAGACAAAAAAACCTAGCTAGCTTAAAAATTGAGCTTGATAAATGTATGGAAGGGATGGTAGGATGGTATAGTCTAGTTTGGCAATTGACTGATTTTTGACTACTGGTGATGGAGATACCAATGGTCTCTGATGGGATGTTTGATGGGGTGGGATCTGACTTTTTACAGATTGGGCTCCCAGCCCTTTGCCATTGGGGGCAGGAGCCAGCTCTTAGGCCCTGCCATGTGTGGCTGGGGGCTGGGAGCCCGATGGGATTCCCAGATCTCTCTGCAGGTGGCTGGCAGCTCCCACCATCTGTGGAGAGGGACTGAGAACTTGCTCGGGCTCCCAGCCCCTTAGGCCCAGCCTGCACCACCTGCTGCAAGCAGCTGGGAGCCAGTCTGGGCTCCCAGCCCCTCTCCATCGGGGACAGGACCTGGCTCCTGACCCCGCAGCCTGCTGAAAGTGGCTGGGAGCCGGGTCTGACTCCCTGCAGCCTGCTAGTGGTGGCTTGGGCCAGATCGGGGTCCCCAGAGCCAACTGGGCTCCAGAAGCCCAATCAAGACAGGGGGTGGGCAAGGTGTGGGGCACCCCTGGGTATATCTCCTCTGTGTCCAGTGCAGACTTACTTTGAAGCTGACTTAACAAGGTCGACTTAAAGTTGACTCCCCAGGGCAGCCCAGTGTAGATTCCACAATCTCCCTAGGCAACTTGTTCTAGTGGTTAATCACCCTGACAGTTAGGAATTTTTTCCTAATGTTCAACCTAATCTCTTTTGCTGTAATTTAAGCACTTTGCTTTTGTACTATCATCAGTAATTATGGAGCATCATTTTTCTCGCTCTGCCTTGTTACAACCTTTTAGATCTATGAAAACTGTTATGTGCCCGCTCATTCCCCTCTTTTCCAGACTAAACAAACCCAGTTCATTCAATCTTCTCTTGTAAGTTAAGTGTTTTAGCCCTTTAATAATTTTTGTTGTTGTTCCGTGGACTTTTTACAATTTCTCCACATCTTTACTGAAATGAGGCACCCAGAATTAGACACAATACTCTTGTTGAAGCCTAATACGCAAAGAGTAGAGTGAAGGAATTACTTCTTGTGTGTTACTTACAATACATCCCAGAATGGTGTTTGCTTTTTTTGCAACAGTGTTACACTGTTGACTCATATTTATAGGGTCAGAGCAAGGCCTGGGGGGGCAAGGTTACCCACACTTGGGCTACCCCAGCCAGCCTGGCACCGTGGCAAGGAGTTAGGAGGTTATGGGCTGGTAATACTTGGGGATCTGTGAGAGGGGTGTGAGTCATGCTGCTGGGGAGGCATGGAGTGGGACCCACAGGCTGCGCTGCTGCTGGGACAGCTGCAAGGGGCACCGTGGGCCATCCTGCTGCGGGAGGGCATGCTCGTACAGGTGAGATCTGCGTGGTGGGTGCAAGCAGGTGTTGTTGTGGGGCGCCCACAAATTGGTGTTGCTATGGGGGGCTGGGGTGGGGGTGGGCAGACTAGAGCCTCAGTCTGTGGCGCTTCTACCCTGCCCCCAGGCGGGTTGGTCTGAAGCCGACTAGACAGCCCAGGGGATGGGCAGACAGGCTGAAACAGTGCTGCAGCCATCTGCCACTCAGACTGGCAGGGCCAGGTTTTTGGGGAGGCTGTGGGGCCATCCTTTAGGCCAGGGCCAGGGCCAGGGCCAGGGGCTACAACACCCCTGCCTTAATCTGTGCTTGCATATTTACTTGTGGTCCACTATAATACTCAGATCCCTTTCCACAATACTCTTTCCTAGGCAGTCATCGCCCATTTTGTATGTATATATTGGACTGTTCTTTCTGAAGTAAAGTACTTTGGATTTGTCATTTTTGAATTTCATTCTATTTACCTCAAACCAGTTTAACAGTTTGTCCAAATCATTTTGAATTGGGATCCTCTCCTCCAAAGCACTTGCAACCCCCTCCCAGATGTATCATCCACAAATTCTATAAGTTCATTTTCTATGCCATTACCTAAATCATTGATAAAAATATTGAACAGAACTGGACCCAGAACTGATCCTTGTGGTATGCTGCTCATTATGCCCTTCCTGCATGATGGTGAACCATTGATATCTACTCTCTGGCAATGGTTACTCAAATAGTTATGCACCTATCTTATAGTAGCTCTGTCTAAGCTGTACTTCCTTAGTTTGTTAATGAGAAGTTGCTGCAAGACCATTAACAAAAGCCTTTCTAAGGTTTAGATATTCCACTTTATATAACACCTGTCCTTCAGTCTCTCCTTGGCTTCCTTTTTCTCTTCAAGATGATATTCAGGATAAGAATGGTGATCTAGAAATTAAAAAAAACAAGGAGTCATGTGGCACTTAAAGACTTACAGATTTATTTTTCGCATGAGCTTTCGTGGGAGAAAATCCCACTTTGTCAGATGCTTCAATCTTCTCCCACGAAAGCTCATGTGAAAAATAAATCTGTTAGGCTATGTCCACACGCAAAGGCTTATTTTGAAATAATTTCAAAATGACTTATTTCAAAATAATTTTTTTTTTAAAATAAGGGACACCCTGAAATAGAAATAACATGCCCTGCGTATGGACATGCTATTTCGATTCAGGAGAGGGGCAGCTTGGAAGGTGTGGCAACATGGCCCCCCTAGCAGGGCCATGTTGCCAAACAATCCCCTGCCTGGCTCCCACCTGTTGGGGCAGCAGGGGAGGCACTGGGGGGGAGGGAGTGTGGGGCACCCTGGGTGGGTGGGCTATGCCGCCCAGGGCTGCCCTGAAGCCTGGCAGGTGGGGGCAGCTGCAGCACCCGGCTCTCCCCACCCCCCCCAGCTCCAGGCAGCCACCCAGAGCTGGGGTGGCGGGGAGAGCCAGGCGCTGCAGCTCCCCCCAGCTGGGCTGCTCCCCGCTCTGCCTCGGCTCTGTAGCCTCTAAGGGGCTGGGGAACTGGCAACTCCCCACCTCCACTCACAAGTGGCCAGGGAAGCCCCAGCCCGCATGTTCCCTGGACGCTTCCAGGTGGCCAGGGGCTGGGGGAGCACGGTGCCAAGCTGCAGCAGCTGGCGAAGCTGGCTGGGGTGCCTGCTGCCCCCCCCGTGCTAGGCAAGGGGGACCAGCGGGTTTCCCCTGCCGCTTCCCCTTGCCCGGGGCAGAGGGGGTGGCAGGCACCCCAGCCGGCTTCCCCCGCCACTTCCCCTTGCCGGGTGTAGAGGGGGCAGCGGGTGCCCCAGCCGGCTTTGACCCCCACTTCCCCTTGCTGGGGGCAGGCAGGGCGAAGGGGCTGAAGCACCCGACCCCCTCCTGCTCCCGGCAAGGGGAAGTGGTGGGGGAAGCCAGCTGGGGTGGCCGCCACCCCACTGCACTCCACTCAGCACATCCCTGGCCAGGGTGCTGAGAGGGGGGTGGGACTTCCTCCCAGGGTGCCATGGTCAGACAGGTGATTTTGAAATAATGGTTATTTTGAAATCACCTGTCCAAATGGGTTTTTTTTTAAATGGGTCATTTTGAAATAACCTTCATTTTGAAACAGATTGGGTTTAATCCGTTTCAAAACGACAGCTCTTATTCGAAATGATGGAGCCTGTCGTTTCGAAATAAGAAAACGTCGTGTGGACTAAAACTTTTTTATTTTGAAATAACCACTGTTATTTAGAAATAAAAAAGATGTGTGGACATACCCGTAGTCTTTAAGTGCCACGTAACTCCTTTTTTTTTTTTTTTGGTTGGACTAGACTAACACAGCTATCCCTTTGGAAATTGATCTAGAAAGGCCTAAATAACTTGGGTTCCTGCAACTTCCCCTCCTTCTGCATCTGTTGCATTTGGCTGAAGCACTTCAGCTGTCTGTCTCCAGAGGAGAACTCCATGTGTTCAGTGCTGTTTCAGGTGGAAAAACAACAAGGAGTTGTGTGGCACTGTGAGATTAACAGATTTATTTTTTGCATGAGATTTCCTGGGAGAAGATCCCACTTCCTCACATAGAAAGCATTCTTTTTTGGAACTTGATCCTTTTTCATGTGTGGCAGAATTCAGAGTTTGACAGCATTAAGACATGACACATCTGCTTAGTCTGGAATTTGAGTCAACAGATAATTTCTTCTCAGTATCAGCAGCATGTGAAGATGTCAAATTTTGTGTAGCCAAATTAGCCCTTGATAAGTTAAAAAAATGCAAAAAAATTGCAGCTGGTGTAATTTTTACTGGAAATTATAAGTTAATAATTAGGTACCACATATATAAAGTGACAATAGCCCATGCAAACCATATCTCTTATGGGGGTATTTTGCTTTAACAAAAAAGGAATAAAAAGATTTTTCCTGCTTTTTATCTACTCATTTCTCAATAAACAAGACACTATTTTTAGTGTTTAGCATCATGGAGAAGTTATGAATTCCTGGGTGAAACAAATCCAAAGGGGTATCCATGTTAGTCTAGTTCAGTAAAACAAACAAACAAACAAACAAACAAACAAACAAGGAGTCCTGTGGCACTTGAAGACTAATAAATTTGTTAGTCTTTAAGTGCCACAGGACTCCTTGTTTGTTTGGGCAAAACTAAAAATATGTTTCTTATGTTTGGTATTTTCCAGGCAATGCTGGATTTCTCTTTTGTTAAACCTTCTTATTTGCCTTGACTATTCTTTTAGGCTATGTCTACATTAGGAAAAGTTAGTTCAAACTAATAAGTTTGAGGTTAGTTCAAACCAGGGCTGGAACTAGGTGTTCTGGTACCTGGGGCAAGCAACCCCAAAGGTGCCCTCTCCTGACCCAGCCCTGATCTGACCTGGGGCCCAATCCTGCTCTAGCTGCCGCTGGCAAGCGCCAGGGAGCAGGATCCATCCCCAGCTGCCTCCAGAAGGCAATGGGACACTGGATCTATGCCCAAACGCCACCTTCCAGTGGTGGCTGGGGACGGATCTGGCTCCCTGCCATCCCATGTGCCAAATTTTAGAAGGCGGCCACAAAGAAGGGGCAAGGGGATGTGGTTGCCAGCTGTGCAGTGTCCTCTAAGATTTGGCACCTGGGGCTTTGCCCAACCCTAGTTACGGAGTGTTATGGAGTGTTGCTTGGGTGAGGGTTTGCTAACTGTGTGTGTTTGTCTGTTTGACTTTTCCCTTACAGCTGACTTCTGTTAGTTGTTTCTTACTGTGGGTGGGGGCTGCTTGCAGCATTGTTCCCTGATCACCTTTGAGCATCAGCCTCAATCAGCCTTGTGATCAGCCTTCCCCTGTGTGTTTAACGAGGGGCCAGGGCTGACCTAGGCAGAGAAGGCTTTAAAAGCCAGTGGCTGAGCGACCAGAGGGAGCTTGCAAACAGGGGACAGCAAACAGGGGAGTTTGAGAGGGAGTTTGGGGAGGAGTTTGTGAAACCACGATGGTGAAGAGGAGCCGCACTGCTGCCAGCGCCCCTTCTGTCTCTTCTACCTGTGCCTGTAGCCAGACAGACATCCTGACCATAGATATCTCTACCCAGACCCTGGTGTGGACTTGCAGGGACTGCAGCCTGCAGTTCCCTGTCTCCAACGATCAGGCTGGGGAGATGAATCGATGTGACAGGTGCCTGCTGGTGGAATCTCTCAGGAGGCAGGTGGGAGAGTTACAGGAGGAGGTGTCTCGGCTCAGGAGTATCCACACCCTGGAGAAGTTCCTCGACAGCATCCATGAGGAGAAGTGCAAGGAAGAGGGCACTATCCAGGTGCCAGGGATTACTGCCACAACACTGGAGCTGGATGGGGAGCCTGTGGCAGGGGGAGGACACTGGCAGCTGGTTACCTCTGGCGGTAGGCAGTGCTCCACTCCTGCCCACAACCCACCCTCTGTTGTGGTGAAGAATCGTTATGCGGTGCTAGAGACGGTGAAGGAGGTGGAAGAGGAGAGGCCATGCACCCCCGAGGCTGGGAGGATCACAGCCACCACAGCTAGGAGGAAACGTAGAGTTGTGGTGGTTGAGGACTCACTTCTGAGGGGGACGGAGGCACCCATCTGTTGCCCTGACAAGGTCTCTCGAGAGGTATGCTGCCTGCCAAGTGCCTGCATCTGAGACATTACGGAGGGATTGTCGAGAATCATCCGCCCCTCTGACTACTACCCCATGCTTCTCATCCATGTAGGAACCAATGATACTGCAAGAGGTGATCCTCGGCAGATCAAAGGTGACTTCAGGGCTCTGGGAGCGCGGGTGAAGGAGTTTGGAGTACAGGTGGTGTTCTCCTCGATTCTTCCGGTCAAGGGTAGAGGCCTGAGCAGAGACAGATGCATCCTGGAGATGAACGCTTGGCTGCGAAGATGGTGTCGTCAGGAGGGCTTTGGCTTCCTTGACCATGGGTTGCTGTTTCAGGAAGAAGGACTGCTAGGCAGAGATGGACTCCATCTTTCGAGGAAGGGGAAGAGCGTATTTGGACGCAGACTGGCTGACCTAGTGAGGAGGGCTTTAAACTAGGTCTGAAGGGGGAAGGAGACCAAAGCCCACAGGTAAGTGACTATGTGGGAGACCAGGGGGATGGGATGGAACTTGGGGGGTGCCGGGACTGTAACTCCAGGGATAGAAGAGAGGATAATTGGAACATGCGGGGGGAATCAAATAACTTTCTTAGATGCTCTAATGAAGCCCTAATGCCTGAGGCAGGTGGGGGAGGTCAACACAAAAAGAAAATCCAGGGAGGTAGATACAATAGAATTGAAAATCAAAATGGGAAAGTAGGGCAACCAGCCGGGTATCTTAGGTGCCTATACACAAATGCAAGGAGCCTGGGAAACAAGCAGGAGGAATTGGTAGTACTGGCGCAGACAAAGAACTATGACATGATTGGGATAACAGAGACGTGGTGGGATAGTTTGCATGACTGGAGCTCTGCAATAGATGGGTATAAACTGTTCAGGAAGGACAGGCAGGGAAGGAAAGGGGGAGGAGTAGCACTATATGTAAAGGAGCTCTATGACTGCTCAGAGCTTCATTATGAAAGTGGAAACAAGCCAGTTGAAAGTCTGTGGGTTAAGTTTAGAGGGGAGAGCAACAAGGGGGATGTTGTGGTAGGTGTCTGCTACAGACCACCAGATCAGAAGGAGGAGGTGGATGAGGCATTCTATGGACAACTGACAGAAGTTTCTAGAGCACAGGCCCTGGTTCTCATGGGGGACTTCAATTACCCTGACATCTGCTGGAAGGCCAATACAGCAGTGCACAAGCAATCCAGGAGGTTTCTGGAGAGTGTTGAGGACAACTTCCTGGTACAAATGCTGGAGCACCCAACTAGGGGCCTTGCACCTCTCGATCTGCTACTCACAAATAGAGAAGTATGTATCAGGGAAGTAGAAGTGAATGGCAGACTGGGTAGCAGTGACCATGAAATGATTGAGTTCAAGTTGATGATTAAAGGAAAGAAGGAAAGAAGCAAAACGCAGACCCTGGACTTCAGAAAAGCAGATTTTGTCTCCCTCAGGGAACTGATGGGCAGGATCCCTTGGGAGGCTGATCTGAAGGGGAAAGGTGTCCAAGAGAGTTGGGTGCATTTTAAAGAAACCCTGCTAAGGGCACAGGAAGATACAATTCTGATAAGGAGAAAGCACAGCAAATGTGGAAGGCGCCCACTGTGGCTTAACAGAGAGCTCTGCACTGAGCTGAAGCATAAAAAGGACGCTTACAGGAAGTGGAAGCTAGGACAGATGACTAAGGAGGCATATAAAGACATTGCTCGGGACTGCAGGGATAAAATCAGAAAGGCCAAAGGACAAATGGAGTTGCGACTAGCAAGGGATGTGAAGGATAACAGGAAGGGGTTCTACAAGTATATCAATAACAAGAAGAGGATCAGGGATGGTGTAGGTCCCTTACTGAATGGGGCAGGCATCCTCGTGACAGAGGATGAGGAAAAAGCTGAAGTGCTCAATGCTTTTTTTACTTCAGTTTTCACAAGCAGGGTCAGCTCCCAGCCCACTACACTAGGTACGGTAGACTGGGGAGAAGAAGAGAGGCCCTTGGTGACAGAAGGTCAGGTTAGGGACTGCTTAAAGAAACTAGATGTGCACAAGTCCATGGGGCCGGATGAACTGCATCCGAGGGTGCTGAGGGAGCTGGCTGATGAGATAGCAGTACCGTTGGCCATTATCTTTGAAAACTCGTGGCGAACAGGGGAGGTGCCAGAGGACTGGAAAAAAGCAAATATAATACCTATCTTCAAGAAAGGCAAAAAGGAGGATCCAGGGAATTACAGACCTGTCAGCCTCACCTCAATCCCCGGAAAAATCATGGAGCAGCTTCTCAAAGAATCCATCCTGAAACACTTGGAGGAACGTAGAGTAATCAGGAACAGTCAGCATGGATTCACCAAGGGTAAATCATGCCTGACCAACCTCATCGCCTTCTATGATGAGATGACTGGATTTGTGGATGCGGGAAGAGCCATTGATGTGATATACCTTGACTTTAGCAAGGCTTTTGATATGGTTTCCCACAGCATTCTCATTGGCAAATTAAGGAAGTATGGGTTAGATGCGTGGACTGTAAGGTGGATAGAAAACTGGCTAAATCAACGGTTTCAGCGTGTAGGAATCAATGGCTCCATGTCAAGTTGGCAAGCAGTAACGAGTGGTGTGCCCCAGGGGTCGGTCCTGGGGCCAGTTCTGTTCAATGTTTTCATCAATGATCTGGATGATGGGATAGACTGCACACTTAGTAAGTTTGCGGATGATACCAAACTGGGGGGAATGGTAGACACCCTAGAGGGCAGGGACAGGATTCAGGGAGACCTAGACAAATTGGAGCAGTGGGCCAAGAGGAATCTCATGAGGTTCAACAAGGACAAGTGTAAAATCCTGCAGTTGGGACAAAAAAGCCCCATGTACTGCTACAGGCTGGGGAGTGATCAGCTAAATAGCAGCACTGGAGAAAAGGACCTGGGAGTCATGGTGGATGGGAAGCTGGATATGAGTCAGCAGTGTGC
>ML681979.1:27024249-27035400 GCA_007922195.1 Podocnemis expansa
TCGGTAGTAACAGAGGGCAGAACGAGAAGCAATGGTTTCAAGTTACATCTGGGGCGGTCCAGGCTGGATATTAGGAGAAACTTCCTCACTAGGCGAGTGGTGAAGCATTGGAATAAGCTGCCTAGGAGGTGGTGGAATCTCCATCTCTGGAGGTGTTCAAGGCCCAGCTGGACAAAACCCTGACTGGGATGATCTAATGGGAGTGGTCCTGCTTTTTTTGGCAGGGGGTTGGACTAGATGACCTCGTGGGGTCCCTTCCAACCCTATGATTCTATGATTCTATGGTCCTAGTTCAAATTAACGTCAAACTTATTGGTTCAGATGAACAGTGTGGACTAGTTCAAACTAATGTTGCTCTGAACTAGTCCACTTCATTAATTCGAACTAACTGCCCTTAGTTTGAACTTATTATGTTCGAACTAAGGGTTGGTTATCGTCTCCATTGTACTTAGTTTGAACTAACTGGCAGTAGTTACTAGTTCAAACTAAGCATTCATTAGTTCGAACTAATGAAAGCCTGATGTAGACAAGTAAAAGGTTAGTTTGAATTAAGCCTCCTTAATTTAAACTAACTTGTCAGTGTAGACATACCCCTAGGGATTTCGTTAGAAACTGTAACAGCAGCAACATTTAGGTATTATCTTCTTTTTTCCAAGCCCTCAGAAAGATCCACGTCCATTTGCTTCCCGTGAGAGTGATTATTTGGAACTTCTCAAGTAGTAAATGGGCTTACAGTTAAGTGTCTGCAATATCTGCCTTTGAACTGTGGTCACCAGGCACACTATCTGCTGCCTAGATGGTATGGAGTTATACCAGTCAAGCCAATTCAAAGTAGTAGCTGTTATTCACCCCCATTTAAATAAAAATGTTAGCCTTTAATCTGCAAATCTTGGTATGGCACTGACTTCTGTATTAAACTTGCTTTGGAAATGGACCTCAGACTGTTCACACGTGAGAGAAATGAAAAGAGCAGACAGTAGCCTCACATAACCTGCATACTGCCATCAGTCAGTTTTAATAAAGCTTCTCTTTAGTCATAGCAAAATATTTTTGTTCTTGGTCTGCAGAAATAATTAAAATGCCCTGCAGTTGTAGGGACGGGAGCCAAGCAGTTAAGACAATCTTTCTTTGAATGCAATCAAATGCAAGCTTCGTACTTTGAAGGTTACAGTGAAATTCCAAAGATGACAATTTAAGTGCTAGTGGACTGGCTGGTATAGTGGGGGACCAGGTACTGATCAGTTTCAGACATTCATGGACTGCAAGAGAATACTAGATCTGGTGCATTTTTAATCTAGCTTTTTATGGACTACTGATATTTTTAATGACAACATAATTGTTAACAATAATAATATATGCAAATACAAATTCGTGTAACACTATGCCTTGAATAAACAGAACAAATGATTGATATAGTGGACAATTAAGATAATTCAGGTGTCCCCAGGATGCTTGCAACATCATATAAAAAGAAAAATTGTGATGCATGTTCTATCTATCATTATTTTGCTTACATTTTAAAACACATGCAGGACCCAAATCTCATTCATTTGTGCCTTCCTTTCACTGAGAAAGATATTCTACATTACTTTGAGTCAGAGGGTGAGCTAGCTCTCCAGCCTAGCTTACCCCAACCTTCACTGAGTGTAGCAACTGTAGCATGGCCAAATTCTCCTTGAATACAGTGTTGTGGAGAATTTAATACTCAACCTTTTCTCTCCTGGGTTCAAGTAAACTAAGCAACAAATGCACAACAGACACTGAAAAATATCACAAGGTAGGGCTTGCAGGAGAGAAGAGTGAATAATCTACCATACTTTCTGCAAAGATTTACTCAATTTTTGAGTGAATTTAATTGACTTATGTCCACACCAAAGTCAAGCTTGAATTCACAGTACTCTCAGCCGTGAAGTTGAGTGAAAAATATGAGTTAAATAAATTTGAACAATAAAGAATTTGGAAGAAAACATGACCTGCTTAGTGATCTTCCACAAGATGAAAAGGAAGCTATAGTCATAATATAAATCATAGGTTACAAATTATTCATTCTGGGGTTTCATATACAATAGTATCTGAATACGGCTTTATTGCTTAGATTTACTAAACAAATCACTAGTGGGGTGTATGGCTTATTTATGATCCATACAGTAATTATGTTACTCATTTAAAACAGAGATTCTATAGGAGTCAAACTGATAAAATGGTAAAGTGGATAAAAAGGACATGGTGAATCAGGCCTTGCCTGAATATCCTGTTCACTCATAGCACTACAACACAGGCTTCAACCTTATGTAAAGATGATTGTGGCTTGTAGGTGTCTCTGACCAGTGGGCAGACGGAGATTACCTTTTTTAAATTGTGTTATAAAACCATGGATAAAATACTACTACTAAGTTTTCACTTCTATAAAGCTTCAAAATGTTCCCTAATACAGCTATGTGGCAGGAAGTTAAACTACAATTGTCCCTGTCGGAGAGTGGGGAAACTGAGGTACAGAAATGAATGACTTACCTAAGGTCAGACAGCAAATTGTGTGATAGAGCCCATAACAGAACTTTAATTCCCTGATTCTAATTCCTGGTCCTGAACCAGTATAAATCCTGTTTCCTTTTCCAAGCCTAGATTCCAGTGTAGTTTTATGTGTTCATGAGAAAAAAAAATCCAATTAATTCCTGTCCGCAGACATCAGAGAAATCATGATAGAATCCAGCTAGCAAAAACCATGTTTTTAACATACTGTTGGCATGGTTCTTCTATTTCCACTTTGAACAAGGCTATAGATTCCATACTATAACTCAGCTGGGGATATGTATTCTAATTCGGGGCTTAGGGTTCTGTAATACTTATTAGAAATTTTCACTACACATAACAACTTCAGTGCCGCAGCCAAGGCAGAACTTCCTACTAAATCCCCCCAATCAGATATAACAACACAGAGGACAACTTACTGCCCAAGGCTTGTCTAAATGGCTCAGCAGCTTAGACCAGTGGTTTTCTTCCCAACCCGTGTGTCAAGGCGTGTTACTATTGTAATATGTGTGTCACCACACAGTGGTAAGTGTGTTGCAGAGAGCTGGTGAAATGGCTGGATTTGGGGGTGGGGATAGACTAGCATGTCCTATAGGGTTGTAATACACTGCCAAGTATGTTGTGACCCATAAAAGGTTAAGAAGCACTGGCTTGGATTGAGGCTGTGTGAATTTCATAGGGGTGTGAGCTGCAGGCCAGTGGAATTCAGCATTAAATCCTGTCTCCAAAGTGCAGTTGCCCTGAACGGCTCACAGGAAATGTGAACACTTAACACACAAAGCCTTTGCAGTCTCACATGGAAAATGAGGGCTTATCCCTCACTGTGCACATTAGGCTCAGATTCTTACAGTCAGGTGGGGGAAAAAGATATGGCTGACACCAGCACTGAGCTCTCTGAGGTGGCTGGGCAGCAGTCAAGTAAAAAGAGCCCAGAAAGTTGTATTTGGCTCAGAAGAAACACTGGGAAAAGCTGGATTTTGACTTTCAATCTTTTTGTGACTAGGGAAATCACTAGTGGAAAATTGCAGCTGGAAAAGGCAGGCAGAGGGAGGAAACAGCACTTGTGAAGCAAATGCCTAGAGTTGAGAATATGCAGCTCAGAAGGGGAGAGAAAGGGGAAAAGATGACTTTAATTATAAATAGATTTATTAAATCACAGTTCAAATGGAGACACAGTGACTGGAAAGGAAATGGGCAGCTGAGAGTAAACAGATTTAAAAAAAAATAAATTTTTCTTGGGCCTCAAAAGAGAGACCAGGGTGACAAAGGGACAGTAAATGGAAAATGGAAGATGATAGGGTTTGTCACTTCAGCGCTGCTATTGGAAGACAAAATGGGTAGAAAGTCAAGCTTGTTTGAAAATGGAATATTATGCAAGTACCAATATGGGAGTCACCTGTTCAGCAGCTCACTGAGTGATGATGACAATGGGGTTAGACTAGGGCATGAGGATCCTGGAAGAATAGGGAATGCCTCAACTGTTCTGCTGTCTGCATAGAAGGAGAAGTACTTCACTCCTGCCCTTGCATGGTGCAGCAGAGCCCAAGGACTTAGGATATATGCTGCTGGCTGGGGCTTGGAGAATAGACCTTTACGTTTGCAACTCTTCTGCTAGGGCAGGCTGGCAGAACAAGGGCCAGGTTCTATACCTAGGGGTTTCCCAAAAATGTAATGCCACCAATCGGCTCGAGCCCCCACCCAGATTCCTGGGAAATCTTGCACTGTCCCCTGGGCACCCCAAAGGGGTAAGGCTTCCCCACGTGCAAGCACAAGTTTGAGTGTAGTAAACAGAACTTTTAACAGTAGTAAAACAGAATGTAAAAAGGCCAAATAACAGAAATCAATACTGATATAGCAAATCAGTACAGAGCAAAGTTCCCAACAACCCACAGCTCATAACAGAACATACAAGACTTAATGGCAAAAACGGCACTGATCTGGGGAATCAGTGCTAATCGGGTTTCCAACATGATCCCACATATCATAACAGCAAAGGTAAACTCCACTAGCAAAGTTGGCACCAATCTGGAGAATGAGTGCTAACTAGGTTCCCAACCAACCCTAGGGTATGTAGGGAGTGTCTTTCAAGCCAGCTGACTATCGGCTCTGCCCACTGGTCATTTGCGCCACCCAGCTCACCGCTGGCCACTTTCACCATCCACTGGCTCCACCCGCGGTCCACCGGCTCCTCCCACCAGTCACTCCTGCCACCCAGCTTGCCGCTGGCCGCTCTCACCATCCACCAGCTTCACCTGCTGGTCACTCCATCACTGCTCCTCTTCAGCTCAGAGAAAGAGGGGGTTCTCTCCCTCTAGTGATTTCAGTTCAGTGATTTCAGCTCTTAAACCTTAAGTAGCTACAAATAGCTACTTCTATAACAAAGAACAGGCCTCCAAGAAACCTAGCCAGATTTATCATCAACTGTGGGAGATGGGGGAGGCAGAATGCCTCAGGCATTTTGCTCCAAAAGGAGCTATGTGAAACCCCACCCCTGTCTTAACCCTTTCAGGCTGAAATAGCCAGTGGCCTCTCTTACAGGTCTAAAGGTAGCTTTTACCCCTAAACTAACCCAAACAGATTTGGAACAAGCAGAGAATAGCAATTCACAAAAAGACAGTATTTCATATTTCCTCTTAGTAGAATTACAGATATTGACAGATTTGTGAGCAGACTAACCCCAAATACCATTACCTACTATGCCCTGCACCCAGTATGCTAATCAGCTAATTGTGCTCTTTGTATCCATGCTAATACAGGACCCATGCAGATTAGTTGCCCCCCCCCATTCAGAAGCTGTTAAGCATGGCTTCTAAGCTTGCCTTACACATTAATACTGTAACACAAATCTGTTGTTTAGTGTGATAAATACTATGCCCACTTAACAGCTTGGGAAACTGAAACATAGGAATCACACCATTTCGGCAATTGGTTTAACTGAACTGGTGGGTTAATGATCAGTAACTAAACTGTCATTGAGCTCTCACAGCATAACAATGGATGAAGGTGGTTTACAAAAAAACAAACCAAAACCAAAACACCCCAGCAAACTACACAAGAAAGCTATGATGTAGATATTACTAATATATTTGGTTGAAAAAAGGAGTTTTTTCCTTAGACTATTTTGACCAAAAAAGAAAAAAACCTTTCTGTTGAAAAAATGAAAATGAAAAGCTATGTGGTTTTCAGCTAATGAGCAAATTTCTTTGAAAACTGGAAAAAAAATCATTTTTGGGTTTTTGGTTTTCTGACAAAAAAAAGTAAGAAATTAGACAATTTCCATTAATCCTTTTGTTTGGTTCAAAACCCAATTTTCCACTGAAAAAGTGGAGATGGAAAATATTTAGTCAGACTTCATCCCCATTTTCTGCAGCAGTATTATACCCACAAGATGTCAGCATATTGCCATATAATGAAAAAGTGAAAAGCCAGGAATTTCATCAGTTTTCCAGGATGGGGATATTTCCACTTGAGCTGTTTTTAGTCACAGATACTGCCAATAACGCCTTAATTTCTGTAAAATTCTTCAGCTTTAGCTTTTCAGAGTTTTTCAAAGTGATTGCAAAACATTCCATGGAATATACCAGCCAGATATTTTTCCACAATCACATCTAGCCCCAGACTGACCTTCAGTTCACCAGATTGTTAAGAACTTTTAAACAATGTCTTAATAATATACAGGGAGGTTTTAACAAAAGCAGTTCATGATATTACTTCTCTAACACCAGAGAAAGGGAATTTACATGGGCTTTTATTTAGCAGAGGTAGATGTGGACTTTATAAAATTGTTCTGAGATTTTGACATGCTTGGAATGTATCTTCATTCTTTCTCAAATGAACAGCTGAATGACAATGATGTACACTGTTTGAAGTGTTGAAGCTGCCTTGGTCCCAGGATATTAGACAGACAAGGTGGGTGAGGTAATATCTTTTAGTGGACCAATTTCTAGTTGTGAGCAAAAGCTAGTTTCTCTCATCAATAGAATTTGGTCCAATAAAAAAATATTACCTCATCCACCTTGTCTCTCATGGCATGCTCTGTGAAACAGACCATTTAAATGGAGTATTTTAGGATGATCTTGTACTTGTCAAAGGTTTTATTTGACTTATAGATGTTCCTAGCAAATGCAAAAAAGCCATTAGTGGGAAATGTGTATGGAAAATGATATACTTGCCAGTAATTAGATTTGAGGCCGAATTCGTTGTTGCTATTAATTGGCCAAGCTTCAGTGACTATCTACTGAAGCCAGTATGCTTCTGTAAGTGTACTTTCTGTCTGGATAGACATGTTCATTTTCCCCACTTAGATTATTTTATTTGTTTCTCACTTGTGTCTGCCAGTAGCACTCCTTGTTCAAGAAGCAAAATGTAGTAGAGTTTTTACCTCCTTGTACTGGACATCACAGAATAGACAATTAGGTCTGAATTCAGCAAGGTTATTAAATAAGGACTAAATTCAACCTCATTATTTCAGTGGGACTATTCACATACTTTTGCTGATGAAGTATAGCCTTAATATATTTTTGATGGTTACATGAATATGTGGAAGGAGTCTAGATGTAGTGACACAATATAGAAATAATCCATTGCAATATATATGCTTGGTGGGTTTTCTATAGTGTGACAAACAGGGGACACTCAGTCACTGTGGTCCTGAGCTTCAGGTCTTGGTAGCCAGCTAGAGCACAGCTTTCTCACCTCAAAACCCCCAAAGTTATAGTTCCCCAAGTCCCTCCTGCCCAGGGGCTGGGCTTTTCAGCCCTCAGGCAGCTGGGAATGAGGACCTAAGGCCCCTCTAGGTGAGCTTGTCCCAGCTAGTTGCATCTCTCAGGTACTGGTAGCAACAACTATTGGTTAGCTTTGTCCAGCTTCTGCTCTGCTCTCTGCTCCAAACACATACTCCCACTCCTAGCTCCTCTTCCAAATGCCATGCCCAAAACTCTTCTTGCCTGGCTGCAACAGGGGCTTTTTTATCTACTGCTGGTAATTACGCTAATTGGGCTCATATGCCTTAATTAACCTCCAGTAGCCCCACCCTGGTTACCCAGGAAATGGGGCTTTGCTAGGGTTGATATACCTGCCCCCACTTCTCTACTCTAAGAATTAGAGGAGAGAGGACATACAGCCTGACCTTCTCCTGGACCTGATCCCACCACCAGCACTGCTGTTCCTGTAACCTTCTCCACAGTTCCTGCTCCTGCTGCTGCTAGCTGGCTGGCCTCTCTCCCTCCCACTCCCTGCTCTGTGGGAGTGGGGGGAGAGCTACAGAAGAAGAACCACCACTACTGAGACCTCCTGGAGAAGACCATCTCTCCTCCTCCTAGCTAGCTAGCCAGTCCCTGCTGCTACTGTGCCTGTCACCACCTGGAGCCTGCTGCCTTCACAAGAAGACACCACCACTGAGGGGAGGCCTTAAAGACTGAGACTTGCTGCTTGCAGCTGGGGGGTGAGCTTCCAGAGACTGTAAACTCAATACTACCCCCCCCCCCCCCAGCTGCTGCCTCTCTGGCCTCCCCCTCCCACCAGCAAGAACATCTTTGGACTGGGTGTGCAGCAGGGACTACAGAACCCTTCCCCATTGTTTAGCTCCACCCTTTTTTCTCCCCCACCCCCACTGGCTGGAGGGCTTCCCACCTTTATTCTGCCCTCCAGCTAGTTCAGTGCTCCCTACCCTTCAGACTACCCCCTAAACCCTTGAGTTTGTTTTAGTTTTCTGCCCCACCCCAGCCCTGAAAGTTTGTTTTTGGTTCCCCTGCCCCACCTTTCAGCCCCCACTGCCTCTCTGCCCCACCCTTTACGCCTATTAGCTCCACCCCTGTAGTATCCACCCCCAGCCAGGTTTAGCCAGGTCATATGTTCCCCTAATCTTTTGTTCTCCCCCTGTGCACTGCACCCCCTGATACCCCTGTGATTCCTGCCCCACCCAGTGCAGCTGGAGGAGCCGGCCCCCTATTAACCCATATAAGCCCTCTGTCCTTCACTCCCAGGCACCCTCCTCCCTTGCCTGCAGCCTAGCAGGGAGGAGTGGTTTGCCGTCCTTTGATTCCTATATAGCAGGGGTGGCCAAACCTATGGAACTCAAGAGCCACGCAAGTCAATTATTAACTCTTCAAGAGCTGCACTGAGGCATATATTTACCTACTCCAAAATTACTAAGCTTAAAATTCATTGCACATTTTAATTTTATTGTAAAAATAGGGCAAATATTGATTCTACTAATGTCAGATTCTAATAATTATTTAAGGTTACCATGACACTAGGCCTATACAGTAAAAACTTTGCTGTTGCTAGAGGTAGAACATTATAGCCTTGTGGCAAGTTTTTTTTTAAAATCTGGGCAGTAACTTGTAAAAGCTCTCTCAGATGCTGATCTCTAAGTATTGCACAATGTTTTGAATTTCATTGTGGAATATGATGCTTTACAGCAGTAAGTTGTGCCAAAAATTGAAAGTATTCTATGTTCAGTTTTAAACTTCTCTCCTTTTGTATTTTCATTTCTTAGTATTCCACATCATGTTTAGGACTTGTAAAATGATTTTATTTTAACAACAAGTATGCTGCATTAGGGCCTATGAGAAAATCTAAACATGCTATGGCTTCTCTGACCATGTCATGCTTCCCTCCCTCACCCTGTTGCTGCTTCCCTGAAGTCTCTTACCACGCTGCTGCTTCTCTGCTCTCCCTGACCATGCTGCACTTCTGCCCCCCATCCCACCAAGGCCCCGACCATGCCCCTGCTTCCCTGCCAACATTTCTGCCAGTAAACTTGTTCACTAAAATACTCATGGACAGTGAAAACAAAAGGTCTGAGGACTCAATCAGACACAATTAATTTTAAAATGAGAGTAATAATAAGGGAAGATACTGCTCTCATCTTAATCCTGTGAAGAGCTGCATACGGGGGCACCTTTTCAACTGTTCAGAATCACAACAGATCAATGAGAATTTATAGGGACAAAGTGCAAGATCAGAGCCTGTTTCAGTAAGTGCTTTGGAGTCCATGCACAGAAGATATTATGGAAAAAATCCCATTGAGTTTATTCAGTTAGGGGTCAGGCCCTGTATAAATTCATTATTTGGTTTTCATGATACAAAGTAAAATCTTTATTGGTGAGAGAGCTTTTTCAGAAAGTTTACAACACAATTTTTCATCCTCAGCCCTTAACAATTATTCTCTTGTCTAATGGGCTTAGATACCCATAGAGTCATTCATGAAGACTGCATTGAAATATAAATGAATTTTGACTACTGGTATACAACAAAGAAAAATTAATACATGTTGAATGCTATTTAATCAGTTGAAGTATATTGCTGCTATTGAACTTTGCAGTGAATGTAAATTATCTTGGTAATTGACTTAGGTATATTAACTAAAATTTTCTTATAAAATAAATGTACTAGCAGTTCCTTCTGCAAACAGATGACATACTGATGTCTCAGGCCCACTTGTTCAATGAACTTAAGGAATTTTTTTTCTAAAGCCAGTTTTCAGTATTGGTGGTCTATCCTAAGTCCAAATCATTTTGCATGCTGAAAATGAACCATGATCCATAATAAGTACTTGTAACATTCTTTAAATTAATAGAGGGTTTTTTTAATAACCTTTTGAGAGCAGTCAGTGGTTTTGGATGCAACACTTGTGTCAATTTTCAGTCATTTCTGATGATTCTTATTTAATTCTCAAAATAGAAATACAAGAGAAATAATTTTGCATTATATTACAATATCTGGAAATGCCAGGTGATTTTTTTAAAAAAGAAAATTAATTTACAATAGCTTTTCAAGTTTAAATTGCGAGATTATCATCACTTATCTGTACTTTATTGTAGACTTGCTCTTGATCTATTTGTTGCCAGTTTTAAAGATATTGACCCAGAAAACAGTATCATAAAAGAAAAGTATTTAAAAAATCATGCACTCAGAAGGTCAGACTTCTTGCTGGAGCTATTTTAATTTTGCCTCTGTGTGCATCCAGTTTGTACAATGATTGAAGCCTGTGATGTTGTAATTAAACACTATCATAATGCATACAGACAAGGAGGATAGAATTAATATTGTATGTGTAAACTGTAGAATTTCTTTCCACCTAACTGACTACTTGCTTTTACCTGTAGGATCTCACAATGCTGCCCCTCCCTTGGCTCTTACCACAGTGCTTTTTCTTGCTGGTGAGGCTCTCACAATGCAGCCCCTCCCCTGCGGACGCTTTCAATGCTGCTCCTCCCCACCCTGCTCTTACCACCTTGCTTCTTCCCTGCTTGGTCTCACAGTGCCACCCCTCCCCTGGCTCTGACTGTGCTGCTTTTTCCTGCAGCTCTCACAGGGCTGCTCCTCCGCTGCCAGCTCTCACCCTGCTGCTGCCTCTCTGCTGTCCCCGACGATTGCAGATTTCTCGCCCCTGGCTCCTGCCCTGCCGCCCTTCCTTGCTGCGCTCTCCCTTTGGGCCTGGGGAGCCTTTGTTCGATCCCGCATCCAGCTCCTTCTGGAGATGGAGGGCGGCTCCCACTTCTTCTATGCCCTGGAGAAATGGAGAGGGGCTAAAAAGCAAGTCACCTGCCTTTTGGCACCCCACTCACGGACCAGCAGATCGAGGGATGTGATCATTCCCCTCTATTCTGCACTAGT
>ML681979.1:27040400-27076934 GCA_007922195.1 Podocnemis expansa
GGTCTTGGGTTGTTTGAAACCCATGGATTAGTTTCTTTTGATTGTATAGCAATTTGGGTAAATTTTAAATAAATTGGGTGATTTTAGTAATAAACTTTAAATAATTTATATTAACTTTTCATTGGTCTAGATTTTTCAATAATTTTTGTTGCACGAGTTTGCACACAAATTTTATTCAGAAAAAGTTTTGCACACGGGTTGAAAATTTTGCACACAAGCCGCCAAACCTTAGAGGGAACATTGTCTGTAAGTACGCTTGACTCAAATGAATCTTGCTAAATTTTTGTCCTCCAGCCAAACCTGCAAAGATGTCCTCAATGCGGGGAAGAGGATATTGTTCTGCACATAACACTGGGTTGACAGTGACCTTGAAATCTCCACAAATCTGAATGGAGCCATCCTTCTTCACTACTGGGACAATGGGTGTCGCCCACTGGCTGTGAGTAACTGGCACCAAGACTCCCTCTTCGACTAACCGCTCCAACTTTTCTTCCACTTTGGGTCTGATGGCAAATGGCACCATCCTGGCCTTCAAACATTTTGGTTGGCAATCAGGCTTTATATTTAATTTCACAGTGATTCCCTTCATACTGTCTAAGTCTTCACCGAAAACAGCAGCATGTTTCGTTAGTACCGCTGCTAGATTCATTTCTTCTTTAGTCAATTGATGCACTTGTGACCAGTCGAGTTGGATTTTCCTGATCCAAGATCTTCCCATTAGGGCTGGGTAATTCCCCTTTACCACAAACAGTGGTAGCTTTATGCTCTGTCCATTGAGTTCTACTTTCACATCAATAGTACCCAACAGGGGAACAGTCTCTCCAGTATATGTCTTCAAAATGACTACTGTTGGCTTAAGTGGCAGATGTCTAAAGTCCTTCTCATACACAATGTTAGAAACTAATGAAACTGCTGCGCCAGTGTCCAGTTCCATGCATGTAGGTTTGCCTTCCAACACAGGTGTTACCCAGAATTTACGTGGCCAGCTGTTATAGACAAAACATGGAGGGAATCTTCATCTTCCAATTGGGTGTCACTATGATCACCTGTATTCTGCTCTACTGCATGCAGAATTTCCCTCTTAGTCTGCCAAACCAACGGCCCATTTTTCTCGGGTCTGCCTCTTCTGTTTGGCTCACCCTTCCTTTGTTTGCAGGCACGTTCACTGTGCCCTCTCTTACCACATTGTCGAAACACAGTAGTTCCTTAAACCAGCACTCAGATGCGAGGTGGTCCTGCTTCCCACACCGGTAACATTCTTGTCTCCCCAGTGCCCTGGGGGCAGGTTGTAGGGATACTTTACGGACACTGACCCCGATCTGTTGCATGTCTTGGGTGACGCGTTCCCTGCCCCCCTCTCAGCCCTGGCCCTCCAGTGCTTTTGATAGGGCCTTGGCCCCGTCAGCCCCCCCAGCCATCCCTGCCCCTTACCCCAAGCCAGCTGCCAGACCTGCAGCCAGTCTCCTTCTGAACCGCGCCCCATAAATATCTGTACACGCTAGTGCTGCATACCATCCATTTCCTTGCCCTTGCCATTTCCTTGCCCTGATACAAAATGGCAGGATCTCATTCCACCTATGGAAGGTGAGGACCCCTGGTGGGCCAGTCTGTATGCCACCCTCACTCCATGGCCCACTGGGGACATCAGTTGGCAGCTCCTGCACGGAGCCATGAGCACGGGCATGTACTTGGTGCGGTTCACCCCTCGTCCTGACACCTGCCCCTTTTGTGGTGTAAGGGAGACCTTGGCGCACATATACCTAGAGTGCGCCAGGTTGCAGCCCCTTTTCCAGCTCCTCCAGAACCTCCTACTGAGGTTCTGGCTGCACTTTTCCCCATACCTGTATCTCTACGCACTCCCTAACCATGGCCCCACAAAGTTGCGGGACCTCCTCGCCAACCTCCTCCTGGCTTACGCCAAGACTGCCACCTATAAGACACAGGAGAGGAGGTTGGCTGAGGGAGGGGCCTACGACTGTGGGGCCTATTTCTGGTCCCTCATCCGTGCACGTCTCCTGGCAGAGTTCCTCTGGGTGGTGTCCGCTAGCTCCCTTGACATCTTTTGGGAGCAGTGGGTGCTGTCCGGGGTTCTCTGCTCGGTGTCCCCTTCCAAAACTCTATTTTTGAACCTGTGACCCTCACACCCACTCCTGTTATTTCTTTAGTTGTCCCCAGTAATTTATTTGAAAACCAGTTTAGTGCCACTTCCCCTTAGGCTGGGGGAAGGGTTTTAGAAGTGGGTGGGCTTATGCCCACCCACCACCCTGGTTCTTCAACAGGAGATCCCTCCTGTAGCCACCTCCCCTAAGGCTGGGGGAGGCGTTTTAGTAGGGGGTCGGCTTGTGCCCACCCACTCTACCGTCCTCTTCAATAGGAGATCCCTCCTGTAGCCCTTAAGCTTGGCTCCTTCACAGTAAGTATTTTTAGCTATCTGGATTAAATGGAGGAAAAAACTTGTATCCTACCAAGGACAACTGAGTATTCATCAGTCAGTACTAAACAAATTGTGTAAAAAAACCCAAACAAACAAACAAACAAACAAAAAACAAACAAACAACCCCCCCCCCAAATTCACTGTAGACTATATAAGTAATTGTGTAAGGTTCAGTACAGCAATGATGCTTCAGGCATATTCTCTATTGTCAGTCAATATTCAATCTAATTAAGAGAAAACACAGCCCTAGTAAACTCCAAAAAATGTGGGTAAATTTTTAGGAGGAGACATCTCTTTTTGCAGGTTCAATCTGCACTGTGAATTTTTCCTTGGGATTGCAGGGAATTAGAGGTGCAGATACATACACCTGAGCTTACTGCTTATTTTTGAAAAACAAAAATTCAGTTCCCAGAAATTACAGAAGCCACCAAAAATTACATTTACAGAAGCCCCACTTTGCCTCAACTAGCTACTTTTACTATTCTGTGCACATTAAACTACTTCCCAGAGACTAGCTGGCACAAAGGAGTTGGTGTAAAGAGGTGGACCAAATTCACTTCAAGCCGGTTACAAGAGTGAGCTTCTCTATGTTGACTGCAACACATTGACAACAAAATTTTTAGTAGTGAGATACAAAGTGCCTGAGATGCACTGCTGCCTGAGAAGGAGTTTAAAGAAGTCAGCAACAATGGCTTAGAAGAAAGCACTAGCTAGACACGTTATAACTTGTGAGCACTAATTTAAGACATATTTGTCTTTCATTTATGAGTCTTGCTTGCACTCAGGTCTGTTTTGTGGGTGTACTTTGTTCCAGATAGCAGAGATCATAAGAAATTACATAAAACTGCCTATCGCGATTTAGCACATGATACTCACTGAAAGATATGATGTCACACCTTTGACCTTTATAAATCAGAATATGTTTGTATTTAAAGACAAGGTTTGCCTGCTTGGAAACTGTCATCATTTAATTTGTTTTAATTGAATGTTTGCCTTCAAACCATTAGTCTCTTCCCTCCCACCCCAACAAGGCATTTTTTCCTATAATTGCAGTCACCCATGTGTATTGTAACCTCAAAAAAAGAAGTCCTTAACTGTTTAAGACCCATGAACATTCAGTCAGTGGTTGCTGATGAATATGTTCCTCAGTTCTTGAAGCAGATAGCTAGAGTGATCAAACAGTTAAAACACTGTGTAATGTACAGTGGGCAAACACCTACTGCACATGTGTCCTTATGCTGTTGCCTGACCATAATACCAGAAAACTTTCACTCCTTATGTCTGTGGGATCAGGCCTCAATGACTTGGAAACTTATAGCAGCTTTGGCTTCAGAAGTTTCTGTTGCATCTGGAAGCAAGTTTCCCTTTACTCAGCCAGCAAGTTTACTCTTTGGATGTGGAATCATCTGGGATTAGGCTTTCAAGCACACTAGGTTCTCTCTTTGTCCAAGCATGTATTGCTACCACCTAAAAAATTATTAATTGATTTGGCTCTGGGGTTGGGTATGAAAAAGGATGACCTTGTTTTGGAAGCTCCCCCCCACAACTGTACATCACTTATTTATTTCCATGTATAAACCAGCTAATAGGCATACTGTAAATAACAACTCCATTCTGTTTGTCATTTTTATGATATATTGTGCTGCCCCCTTTCATGTCAACTCCCCCTTAACATAGTTGGAATTCCTATGCACTACAATGGTCCTGAAAACAATGGTCAAAAAGAGTTTTAACTCCTGGTAGGATCACTGAATTGGGACAGGTCAAAGAATAGGGCCAAGGCAAAAAGCAGGTTACTGCTCTTCCAGGTTGAGGGATGAGAGATCGGCCAACAACCTATCCTTTAAAAAAAAAAAAAAGGTGACGTTATAGAAAAGATTGGCCAACAAACAAAAAAAGATCTGCCAACAACCTATTTCAAAGAAGGTAAAGTTATAGAAACATAACAAGGTAGCTATTCTGACTAATAGTGGGTCAATGTAATGGACAGTGGCTTGGCAGACTGGGAAGAAGCATCCCTGAATTTTCACTGAACATGAGCCCATTTAAGCTTGAGGTGTCTGCCTGACACAGAAAATATGATAAATCATCACAAGCAATTACCTGAAGGTCTGGTGATAGGTATCATGCCATTCAACCATTGTGCAGCCTGGTGTTAGGTGAGGACCCACCTAGGTGATCCTCAATAGCAAAGTTCCAGAAGGGTAGTTGTTAGTCTAGTTCAGGGGTTTCAAACTCAAATCACCATGAGGGCATCATGAGGACTAGTACGTTAGCCTGAGGGCTGCACTACTGAAACCTTTACATACAACTATATTGCAAATATTGGTAACAATAGTGTTGTTGCAGGCCGCAGGAAATAGCTGTAGGGGCCGCATACGGCCCACAGGCCACGTGCTTGAGACCCTGGTCTAGTTCATCAAAACAAACAAGAAGTCGTGGAACTTTTAAAGACTAACACATTTATATATCACATGAACTTTTGTGGAAGAAATCCCACAGTGCTCCTTTACAGATCTTTAAATGTTACCATTCCCAATGCCTGATTTATGTCCATTTATTCTATCTGAATAAATTTATTTAAGTCTATTTGCTGAAACAGACTAACAGACTGCCCTTCTGGAACTGTTTGTGTTGACCTTGTGACTTAAACTTCTCTGCATGTATATATACACCTTACGCAGACTACAGTTTCCATTTCCTTCTTCTGATGAAATGGTATTATACCCATGAAAGTGTATGCGATAAATAAATTTCTCTCTTTAAAACTCCCAAAGGACTACCTGTTAGTTAGTAACGGGGAACTTTGATGCCAAAGTTGAGAACAACAACAATGAGGTGGAGAAAGCAGTGTGAATATAGCGCTGTTCCCAGAATTAGAGTGAGGAAAAACAGGTAGGTCTGGGCTTACTACGACATCACGTAATTGGTGGCAGAGTATTCCCACACAAAGTAATCCATAAAGCAACTTGGAATTCTCTAGTATTAATCTTTAGGAACTGTACTATCATTTATTGAAAGGTTCAACTTTCTAGGATGTCAAAACACAAAGAGAAACATACTTTGGAAATGACAATACTTCACATATGACTGAAGATGAAACTTAAAAAAGTGCCAAAAGGACCAAGAACAGTAACAGCAGAAGGTAACAGATAAGACACTATAAAAGCAATTTCAAACTGAACTGAAGAATAGTTTACAGGTACCACAAGGCTTAGATCTACCACAAAAAGTCCACATAGACATGGGATAGTCTTTTCTAGGTGACAGCATCATAGATGCAGCAATAACTCTAGTCAACTTCCAGACAAACAAACTCAAAGTTTGGATAAATGAGCATATGTGGAACTATGTGAAAAAAAGAAAACAAGCCAAATAAAACATCAGTTCTCCAAAAATGCATCCAGAAAAAGCAGCAAAAATCAATATAAAACAAAGAACAAACCAGTAAAACGCAGAGCAAGAAGAGACGAGAAAATACATGGATAACATCACCCAAGAAGATGAAGTGGTTGCTGAAAGAGTTGATAGTAAAATATTTTATCAACTCAACAGGGTTCTAATGGGCAAGTTTACACCTGCCAAAGAGTCTGTTAAGGATAAACAAGGAAAAATCCAAACAACAGTAAAAAGAACAAAGACAGTGATGGCTGGAGCACTTTTAAAAAGGTGCTCAGTAGACAATCCCAGGAAACCAATGACTTTAACAAAGATAAACTCGCAGAATTAGGCCTGGTCAACACTTGAAAGTTATATTGGCATAGCTACATTGGTCAGGGGTTTAAAATCAACATCCCTGACTAAAGTAGCTGTTCTGACATACTGACCAGTGTAGAGGTAGCTATGGCAATAGAAGAGTGCTTCTGTCAATGTAGCTAACATCTTGGGATTCCTACACCACCAGAAAAAAAAACTTTCTGTTAGTGTAAGGTGCATGTGCATTACAGGATTATGTGGTGACCAAAGTGACTGCAATAAGTGGCAGAAACATATTTTTCCATGATTGTCAGTCTTTTTGGTACAAACTTAAAAAGGAATAAAGGAAGCAGCTGAGCTGAAGTGAAGGGAAGAACAGGTTAGATTTTGACCTGGAAGATCATGTGCTAGCCAGGTTTTCAACCTAAGAACAATCATCGAAGAGAACAGCAAATGGCAAAAACCAGTGTTCATAAACTTCACTGCTTTTAAGAAAGCATTTGACAACCTCCATCACAATTCACTCTGGAACATCTTGAAATGTTATGCTAGGCCAACAAAAATAATTGACATCATCCAAGCTTTATATCAAGATGCAGCTTGTACAGTTAAATTAAATACATACTTCAGCAAATTGTGTAATATGGACAATGGTGACAAACAATGGTGCATATTCTTACCACTCCTTTGGTATCACCTTTTTCATTATGAGAAGTGTAAATGGATGAAACACAGGCATCACATGGCTCCACAGCACATGAAACAATCTTAATTTTGCTGACAAAAGCTCTTGTATGTGGCAGTTCAACCAACATGCAAGCAAAGAATAAAAAGACTGTCAAACATCACAAACAAAATAGTGTTAATAAGTAGTTGTGAAAAAAAAATCTAATGAGAACTCCAGCAACTTCCAACTCAAACATTACTTTAGCAGGCAAGAAATGAGTCATTTCAAATACTCTGGTGGTGATGGTGCAAGCCATTGGGGATATCCAGAAGGAAATAATGTCATGAACTAGGAAGGCAGCAGCTGCATTTACCAGCTTAAATGAGATTTGGTCACTGAAAATCTACAATTTAAAGGCCAAATTACAAATCTTTAACTCAGATGTTATTTCTACCTTAACATATGGAAGCTGGAAACCTGCCAAAAGCAATGACATATCTAAATGACTTCAAAAGTAAATGCCTCAGGAAAATTCTAGGTATTAAATAGAATGAATTTTAAAAAAAATGTTGAGATTTGCTACAGTTCAACAACTGCTTATCTCCCAAATTATCCAGAGAAGAAGATGCAAATATATGTGAACTGTATTGACAATAAAACCTGAGGGTCTGCTACAGCAGGAAAGCCACTGGGCAGTACAAAGAAACTCATAAAGGGTCTGACTAAAAGGATCTCTCAGAAAACATTGCTCTGGGGGAGAAAATGTATGGTACAGAATAACATAGAGGACATGTAAAGAGTCTCTCAGGTTAGACTGGGATGGCAGAGTCTTGTTCATGGCTTAAGTGACATCTGAGAGCATGGAAAACACTGAGATTCAGGGCTTGTATATCTAGGTGAAGGCTCCTAATGCACATGCAAATATGATGTATACCTGTGATGAATAATATTGAACTCATGTTCCATACTAGTCATATTTAATAGGAATATGTGATTAATTGATATTCAGTATTCTTATTTGCTCCTGGATCTGGCTGATGGAGGAAAAGATGTGAAGATGTCATCTCACTGCTGGCACGTACTTGTAGCCAGGGCTGGTGTGATAGCTCTTTTCCTTCTGAGGTCTGCTGTCCATGACTTGCTCCCTCTCTGTGGTGGCATGCCTCTTCCCAGGAGTTGGTTTTTCAGCCAGTTACTCCAAAGTATTTCCTTTTTTGAAGTATTTCATAAAAAGAAAGCGGAGTTAACACAAATAAACTGAGTTAGTAAAAGAGAGCAAGGAATGACCGTCTCTCAGGGCATATCAGGATCAGTCCTTCCCTTCCTTCAGGAGTTGTCAGGGAAACTCCTATCTTCTCCTGGCCGTTCCTTTATGGGCTGACAGCTGAAGATCTGATCCCTTCCTTGCTCTTTCCACAAGTAAGCTGCTGTGGTCCCTTTTTAACTCCTTCTGCAGTGCATGTCTTCCAGGTGTGGCAAAGCAGAGCTGACTGACTCCTTATCCCCTTTTTGTCTAGTGAGGTTTTGTACAGCTCGTCACAGGGGACCTAATGTCTGACAGAAGATGATGGTATCCTAGCTACAGTTTTTTATTGCAATATCCTTTCATATAAGTGACATTTCTAAAAACATCAGTAGGTTCTGAGCTCTTTCACCTGGAGAAATTGTAGCACAAATTCCAATAAGTTTACAAAAATTATAGAGTGGGATAGCTTCATCAACATAGAAATAACACCATGTTTGCAACCATTGATGGTCTCAGGATTGGAATACAAAAGTTGGGCAATCAGCACCCTTGAACAGGGTAAGGAGCCTTGAATAATATCAGTTGGTGCTTTGCCTACCTTTAAGCAGTACTTACTCATTTCTTACTTTCCACACCACCAAATCCAACAATTCCAACTGTGGTGGCCAAAGTTAGATTAAACGAACATTGCAATTAATAAAACTGAGTATGATACCAGGTGTCTCAACACAGTAAGCAGACAGCTTTGTATATGTAGTGAATTTCCTAGACACACTCTGCTTAATGCACTGAATAGAGTAAGGTTTGGCTTTCTTCACTTGTCATGTGTGTAACACAGTGAGCAATTCATTCCATCATTACGTCATCTGGATCAAGGATTCTTGCACAAGCTGCATTCCTGAGTCTTTAGCTTAAAGTCAAGGAACTGCACACTCTGTGTGTCTGGTGTCCTAAATTAAGGAGGGCCTTTGTATTTACTGCTTTGAAATCTTGTCTCTTCTCCAATGTCAGGGACTGAAGGGCTGTGCAATATGACTACCCTGTGGCCCCACTGGAGCCAATGGGAATTTTACCACTGCCTTTGATGGCATTAAACTGTGTCTCTGACTGGTTGTGAAATGTACAAAACAGACACTTATGGAGACCAAGGGGCATACCAAGCTTCCCTCAGGATGCCTCAACATCAAGAAAACTCACTATATAGAGAGGAGATGGCAGTTTGGTTTTTTAAGTCCATTCAATCTTCTTCTGTACTAGACTGTCAGTATAGAACTGAAAGTAATGTAAAAAGTGGTGGCATGGACATTTGTCTATTACGAACTGATCTAAGGCTATGTCTACACTATGAACCAGAGGCATGATTCTGCTGCTTGTGTACAGATACCCTCACTAGCTCAATGAAGGTTAGGGTGATTATATATAGGAAGATAGCGATGGCAGCATAGGCAGTGAGTACACACCCATGAGGCTGAGGTCAGTTTGACTCAGCTGTGCCACTGCTGCCCATGGTACCTTGGGTATACCAGCATTTCTAGTTGCACTAGCTCTCACACATTGAGTTAGCATGAATCTAGGTACAAAAGGTGGAACTCGCATCATTAGCTCATAATGTAGATGTAACCTAAAACTGACTTGTTTCACATAAGCTATTGAAAAAACTTAATGAGAGGCTAAATGTGGTTGTTATGAGAATTAGAGCCAAGCAGATTCCACTTGCCCTCTCTTTTTGAGTAATTTTGTTTTGCCAGAATTCAGAAATAGGATCAGGGACGTTCCTATAAATTCTGCCAGCAACAACAGCTTCTTCCTTTCCACATGGTAACCTTTTCACAAAGACATATTTTCAGTGATGCTTGCTTATTTGTTAAATTCCAAAGGGTCGGTCGTGTTACTCTAGTTCAGCAAAAGAAGCAAAGAGTCCTGCGGCACTTAAAGACTAACATTTATTTCTTGCATGAGCTTTCATGGGAGAACATCCCACTTCATCAGATGCTTTGAAGATGGGGGAACTTACAGAGTGGGATGAAAATAAATGCAAGGGAGCATAAGATATTTCCACTCCACAATCAAACTTAGCCTGGAACACTCCACAGAGGAGATCCTCTTTCTGAACACTACAGTACAAATTAGGGATGGACACATCAATACCACCCTATACCAAAAACCTGCTGATTGGTATAGTTACTTACATCTCTCAAGCTTCCATCAAGAACAGACCACACTATCCATTGTCTACAGCCAAGCCCTAAGATATAATTGCATTTGTACGGATTCCTCAGACAGAAACAGACACCTTCAAGATCTCTATCAAGCATTCTTAAAACTACAGTACCCACCCGTGGAAGTAAGAAAACAGACTGATGGAGTGAGATGGGTACCCCAAAGTCAACTACTGCAGGAGAGGCCCAAGAAGGAGAAAAATAGAACACCACTGGTCACCACATACAACCTTGAAGTCAGACCTCTACAACAGATCATTAAGGACCTACAGCCTATTCTAAAAGATGCCCTTCCCTTACTCTCTCAAGCCTTGAGAGAAAGACCTCTCCTCATCTACAGACAGTCCCCTAACCTTAAACAGATACTGATCAGCAACTACAGATCTAACAACAAAAACATTAAAGCAGGCACACACCCCAGCAACAAACCATGCTGCCAGCTTTCCCCATGTATCAGCATGAAAGACACAATCACAGGATCTAATAAGGCAGCTACTCCATCAAGGGCTCATTTACCTGCTCATCATGTGCTCATCATTATGCCATCATGTGTCAGATATGCCCCCACACCTTATACATTGGACAAACAGGACAATCCCTACGCAAAATTAAAAATGGGCACAAAACTGCCACCTGAAATCACAACACACAAAAACCAGTCGCTGAGTACTTCCATCCTTCTGATCACTCTATGGACAATTTGTTAATGACTATGCTCAAGAAAGTCAATAGGACATCATGACTTCAAAGAGAAACAGCCGATTTAAAATTGATATGCAGATTAGATTGTGAAAGCAAGATTTAATCGTGACTAAGGCTTCTTTTCCCATTATAACAGGTGATTTGACTTCACCCTCCTCTATGTGCTGCTTCCTAGTGTTTGAATCTTAACAACTGGTCTCATTTGCTGTTACTGTATGACCTGATCCCATGTCTTATGCTCAACAACTGGCCTCATTTGCTGTCACTGTATGTCCTGATCCATGTCTTACACTCCCTTGCATTTATTTTCATCCCATTCTGTAAGTTCTGCCCTCTTCAAAGCATCTGACAAAGTAGGATTTTCTCCCAAAAAAGCTCATGTGATAAATAAATATATTAATCTTTAAGTGCCACAGGATTCTTTGCTTCTTTTGCTTATTTGTGCCTCACATGAAGAATGCATATCACTTTTGCTTAAGCTAGTGAACTATTTGAGTGAAATCACAATATTTTGCAAACCTGTACATTTTTTTGCTGCTTTTAGGATATTGTCATCCATTTTTATAATATAATTAGATTTCTGTACTTTATAAAACAACTTACTGATTATTCAGTGGTGCCTTCTCTTATGTACCAGGCATCAAGTTGCAATATTGTAATTTACAGCTCTCATAGATGTTAAGGTCAGAAGGGACCATTGTGATAATCTAATCTGACCTCCTCCTGCACAATGCACGTCACAGAACTTCACATGCCCACTCCTGGAATAGATCTCTAACCTTTGACTGAGTCACCAAAGTCCTCAAATTATGGTTCAAAGACATCAAATTACAGAAAATCCACCATTTACACAAGCTTCAACATGCAAGTGACCCATGCTCCACATTCCAGAGGAAGGAAAAACCCCAGGGTCTCTGACAATCTAATTGGTGTGTGTGTGTGATGGAATTCTTTCCTAACTCCAGCTATGCTGATCAGTTAGACTCTGAGCATGTATGCAAGACCTACAAGGCAGATACCTGGGAAAGAATTCTCCATTGTAACTCTGACCCTCTGCCCCAAACTCCTAGTCTAGTGGCGTGTCTTTGGCCACTGGGTTTTTTTTTTGTTACTAGCAGTTGCAGATGGGCCACATGCTATTGTAGGCAGTCCCGCCATACCATCCCTCCATAAACTTACCAAGCTCAGTCTTGAAGCTAGTTAGGTTTCATTGTATGACTGGATGAAAACCCAGTGAACTACTAGTACAAGCAAGCAAGCAAGCAACAAACTGATTCTTTCATGCAGCTTTTACAGTGATGAAGCTGAACTGCCTACATGCACAAAATATACTTTTCCAAGGATTTTCCATAAAACATTCCCTTAATTTACTGACCTCTTTCTGAAAGTTTAAAGCAGCCAAACCTAACATTATAGAAAAGAGAAATGACTGTAAAGGTGAGAGAATAACAGAGTCTGGAAGTTTCCATTAGGCTTAAGAATTTGCTCTTGATTTTTTGCCAGCTTCCAGGTTAACCACAATATAAACTGATGCATGTTTAAATGGCTTAGGCAAAATGTTTCAGTACCAAGGGGAAATTTTTATGACATGCTGTGAAATTATTCTGGTTTTCTATTTTATGTCTTAATTGCATTCAGTGAATATTCTTAAAACAATGACACCTGTGGGAGATCAGTTTAGAAAATAATTGCTACCAATAATAACTTGAAACAACACAGAGAGGATTGGTGGGCAGGTCCAAAAATAGAGAAAGGGTATTTTTTTTGTTTTGTACACTACAGTAATAGTGCTATATTAAAAAGCAACCTTTGCTATTTGGTCAGTAGGTGACACTATTGACTAAAATTTTAGGTATTGATACAGATGTTTTCTGGCAGAAGAGAATTTATTCTGCAATTGTTCTTCAAGGTTCATATCTCTTTGTCACATACATGATTGCTACTACCATATAAACAATGGCTGAGTATTGCATTTAGACTGCTCTACCATTTAACTTTAGTAGACTCTGCCTGCTAGATCCCTGGTGCACTAACTAGAAGAACAACAAAATAATCAGTCTGGGTACCATAGCACCAAACATTGAGTTTTGGTGTTTTCTTGGGGACAGAGATTTAATAACACTCTCTGTTGTTCTAACCAGTACCAAAAATGTTGCCCCTTGTGCTGATCCACTTGTGAGCTAGGAGTACAAGACCAATACAAAATTATTCTGTCTACTCACTTTGGAGGCTGCCTAGGATATTGGTGCTAAATATAGCAAACTGGGATGGCAGAAAGCATTGGACATATCCAAATGATCAGAGACCTGTGACGTGGGTTCTAACAAGTCTGGGTCCTATTTTTGCTGCTAAAAGTGGAACTAATGTAGTGCTAGCATCTTACCTCTGAGGCAGAGCTTTGTGAGATCTGCGCTGACATTTCTGAAACCTCAGCTCACAACTATCTCGTATGAACATTCACAAACTGCTCCTTTGAGACTGAGGCAATCATAACTGAACGTGGATGAGACTTTCAAAAGTGCCTCGGTGGGCCTGAGCACAGTTCCACCTCATGCTTTTGTCATCCAGTAATGTTGACACTTGGGGAAGGATTTCAGGAACTGTTACATTCAGATTTCCTCATCTCTTCAGTCATACAATGTAACCAGTAGACCTCTTGCATCTAATGAAATCTCTCACTGTATGCTTGAGGCTTGCTGTTATTTTGAGGTTAAAAAGAACACTATAGGGTAAATCCCCAGCTGTAACAGATCCTCCGTGGTATTTCCTAGATTTCATTTCATAAGTGTTAAGGTTAGGAGGAGCCATTAGATCATCTAGTCTGACTTTAAATTAAGCCAATTGAATTACCAACAGCTGAAGATCTGGCTCTGTGACTATTCCCATACATTGCTGCTTGTCCGAACCACTTAAAGATGATCTTTATGAGGATTGGAAGCTGTTTCCAATCCTGATGTTCATGTAATTTATAGGACTGAGGAGGACACTCACTTATATTTTATTTTTCAATGCATAGTTTCTATGGCAGCTTTTTCCCCCAGGTGAGGCTGATCCACCGGTTTGTTGTGTGAAGATAAGTATTTATTCAGGATTTATATAGGACAGATATTTATACACAAACTTTATGTTCTGTATTCATAAATTTTAACAATGTGCTCAGTGGAAGCTATATAACAATAAATAGTTGATTTGAATAACTCCTATTTACAAGAAATCAAGTGAAAATGATTTGACTGATGCTACTTTTATGCAACCACAAAGCAAAGTGATTCAGTGGTTGGATTAACCTTTAAATCAGTGCAGATATTAGGGCCATTTTACTGACCATCTTTAGTTATAGCACCACTGGAGAATTAACCTTTGAAAGCAAAAATAGTCTTTATATCTTGATCCAAAAGAAATGAATCATGCAAAGGTTAATTCTCTTTTACTATGACCCGATTACTCAGAATGCCTTAGATTTTGTTAAAGTTGGATTTCTATTAGGTTCCTCTAAATTCCATGTATGTACATGAATCATTAACCTAAACTTGGACTCTTCATTTAAACTTTGTTCTCTTTCAAAAAAAATATTAGCATGAGTAAGCAATCACAGTCCCCATGGGATCCTGAATTTGTCTGGCTGCATGATTCTAAATATAAACATTGTTGGAGGGTTTGGTTATCCAAGAAGAAAAGTAGAAATCTTATCCCTGAAAAGGAAAAGTTCATTTAGTTAGAGGCTATCAATGATATTTTCAGAAAATCAGACACTGGTGACGAATGTGTAATCTTGGGCTGCTGCTCAGAAGGCAATTGAGTTGTCCTTAAAGCAATGGAATGCAGAACTCCAGTGAAAAATCATTAACTTACTGGGGATTTAAATTTTGAACTTACAAGAGCAAAGGTGGTCAAGGTAGAGGCTGAACAATCAACACAGGCCCCTGATGTTTATCCCTCAGTCACCTTTTACTCAATATAGAAGTCAGGTTGGCTTCAATTTACACTTTTTTTCTGCAGACTAGCTGCATCAGTCAGCCTTCTTGGAAACTGCCACTGTGGTTCCCTCATTCAGCCAAAGTCTGAACAATTTCATGTCCTCTGATTACTACAGATGATTTGTGACAATTATATCACAAATTCCGGGAAAAGGCATTGTGGTGAAGTCTATGAAGAAATGTTTCTGGCTTTCAAAAATCTAAGCTTTCACCTCAGGTTCCACCTAATTCTAGCTGTGGAAAGAAATAAGGTGTTGAATCAGAGAATTTCTCTTTGGTCAAGTTTCTTACACACTGTAAGACAACTGATACATACAGTAAGACATGTGAATTAATGAGTCTGACAAATGCTAATCCCCACCGTAACTGAATTCATTGATACTTAGTGTCATTTATTTCTCAAGGAAAGAAAGAAAGAAAGAGCATTCATCATCAGGGTATGCATCTGCAAAAAATGTTCTGCAGTTTTATCTAAATTACCAGAGATGAAGGGAAGCATTTAAAAACTGCATGATTACTGAAAAAAATTACTCTGAAATATTTTATGTCAAAAGAGCTTCTGTCTCATAGAATTCATTGTTTTAGATTTTAGATCTTTATGTCAAATGGAAAACACATGCTGCTTGCATTATAAGAGGGAATAATTCAAAATGAATTGACACAGTTTGTGACAATCATGCAAGAAAGATATTTTGCCCTTCCCTACACAAATATATATATGTCATAGATGCAAATGTTTTTCAAGATAAAGAATTGATGCTGACATTAGGGGCTATGTCTACTCTGCCAAATTAGTCTGAACTAAGCAAGATTAGTACCAGTCCCCCCCCACACTACAGAAAGAATGTGAGCAAATAGGAGAAAGTCCAGCAAAGTATAACAAAAATGATTAGGAGGCTGGAGAACATTACTTATGAGGTGATGTTGAGGGAACTAAGCTTGTTCAATCTGCAGAAGAGAACAATGCAGAGGGGTGCTGATAGCAGCTTTAAGAACCAGAAAGGGTGTTTCAAGAAGGATGGAGCTAGACTGTTCTCAGTGGTAACAGAGAAAGAGCTAGGAGCAATGGTCTCAAGTCTCAGTGGGGGAGGTCTAGGTTAGATATTAGGAAAATCTTTTTTACTATGAGGATGTTAAAGCACTAGAATGGTTTATCTAGGGAGGTGGTAGAATCTCCCTCTTTAAAGGTCTTTGAGTCCCGACTTGACAAAGTCCTGGTTGGAATGATTTAGTTGGGGTTGGTCCTGCTTTGAGCAGGGGGTTGGACTATGACCTCCTGAGGTCCTTTCTAGTCTTAATCTTCAGTGATTCTATGACCTTTCTCTAAGAGTGGTGCCAAAAACCAGAGACAGTCCACCAGCTGAGGCCTCACCTTTCCTGAGTAGCATTCGACAGTTACCTTCCCTGTCTTACATGGCACTCTGATTAATATAGCCTTATTTTGTAATTATATCTCATTGTTGACTTTTGCTCAATTTGTGATCCACTGAGATTCTTTCCCACAGTACTATTGCCTATTCAGTTTTTTCCCTCCCATTTTGTAGTTGTGCATTTGATTTTTCCTTCCTCAGTACAGTACACTGGATGTGTCTTATTAAATTTTATCTTGTTGATTTCAGACAACTCTCAGATTTATCCAGATCATTTAAAATACCAGAGCTGTAACACTCTCTTTCAGTGTCCATAGCACATTCCTATCGGAACACGCCCCTTGCAATTAGTGGCAGTTGGGGCTGGTGGCATGAAATGCACCCTTTCACAAGTGGCTCTGTTGAGCCGCTCTGGCGCGCCTAGGGCAAAGCCCCATGCACCCCATCGTAGTTACAGCTGTGCTAAATTCTAATCCTATCCTCCAAAGTGGCCTCTGCTAAATAGTTATAGCTCAGGACTGAACTATAGTACACTGAGATGGTTTATTAACCTCATGTGGATAAGGTGGTTATGCCTAAATGTTGGCTACTAGCAGATGGTTGGAGACTTGGTTCCACTCATCCATCATTCCATGGTTAAAAGTAACAGTTGAGACTTGAGTAATCATGGCCATTTCTCTAGAAGAGGTGTCAAGCTCACTGGCACACTGCTGATGTCTATCAAGCAGGGAAGCCTGTCAAATCCTGAAAGGCTAACCTGCAGCAGTTGAGGTCAGTGAGAAAATGAAGACAAAGTTATGGTTACTCTGTAGGACAAGATACTGTCCTACATTCATTGTGGTCTAGGTTGACTGAGGTACTAAATTGTTTGGATAATAGCACTGAATCACTGGAAAGTGTTATTCTGTGGTATGCCATATGTATGAGGCTACGTCCACAAGAGGCTTTTATTTCAAAACAACAACTGTTGTTTCAAAATAAAAGTTGTCATGTCCAAATGACGTTTCTTTATTTTGAAACGATTGGATCCCATCATTTTAAAATAATGTCTGTTGTTTTGGAACAATAAAACCTTGCCTGAAAGCAAAATAGCCGTTGTTTCAAAACAGTTGTTTCGAAACAATGCTGTTCGGATGTGTTATTTCGAAATAACACTTTTCCCCTTCTCCCTCCTGGGGTGCCTTCCTTTTTGTATATATTGGGTGGGGGCACGGCCCATCAAGGGGGCCCTGTTGCCACACCTCCCATGCTGCCCCTCTCCTGAAGCAAAATAGCAAGTCCTGTGTCTGGACATGCTATTTTGCTTTGAGGTTTTCCCTTATTTTGATTTAATATTTTCTTATTTTGATTTAAGTTATTTCAAAATAAGGATTTTATTTTGAAATTACTCATTTCAAAATAACTTATTTCAAAATAAGAGTTTACATGTGAACATAGCCTGAGAGTGACAGGTGATTCCAGAACATAAGCAGGAATCAATCACATATGGGAGTATGTTCCAGAGTCTCTTTTTCTCTGTCTCTCTTTCTCTTTTGTTGATTTAAATGCATTCAAAAACTATTGCAATCTAGGAGTTCAGTGACTCACAGAGGATAGAGAGTGTCAAAATGTAAATCTGTGAAGCTTTTTATTTACAGGGCACAGTGATTTTGACTTGTAGCAGCTGTTAAAAGTCAAGTAGAAATGATTGGCTTATATGCACCCATACAGTAAAGTACTGTTGAAAAATCAATATTATGTTCATCAAAAACATTATATCACTTATGATGACTTGGTTAAATTAACAGTGCTCAACTTTTCATTTAGTGGAATGATATGAATTAACAATATGCTAACAGAACGGGCAGGGAGTATGCTGGCTAGCATCTTGAACCTAAAACTTTGATTTAGCAGAGCTACTCTCTCAAGGCTTAGAGCAGTGGTTAGAAAGAGCACTGCTCAATCAGATGAGTCCCAGAAGGCTGAATGTCACCATTTATTGCCAAATAATATTTACTTATGTGGGCCAAACTTTAAATTAGTACTATCTTTTTCCATTAGAGCTTATTTATTAATTAGCCTTCCACAGATTTAGTTTAAATTCTTATTTCTCTTTATTTCAGGCAGGAACTTGGCTTTGCTTGTGAGATACTTAATAGAAGAAGTAGAAAAAATTACTTTTGTCTCTTCTGTATGAAAGTTTCTTATGATTAAAAAACCTTTCATTTTCATGTGGATGAGTATTATCAATTGTCCAAATTCTCCTGATTTTATTTGTTAGTGTGGGATGTAGCTTCATTTTCAATATTCATTGATTGACTCAAGGCTCATGGCAAAAATCAAATGCCATTAGTGCATGATTCTGGATAGCTACAAGGAAAGAGTCCAAAAAGTGTGTCATGGGATCACTAGTTCTATTTATTTGACTTCAGCTGAGAACAATCTTAAGTAAATTTCCAGGGGGGAGGAGGGGAGAGACAGTTACAAAAATGTATGTATTTCAACGTTATACTCTGCTCTCAGAGACACAATGTCTCACTGTATTCAATCATCAGTGCTTGTAGGATTATGGGATATTAAGAGGGTAGTGGCAGAACTTTGTTATAAGGAAAGTTACCTCATAATATTCACTGTCCAAACAAATTAACTCATCGAGGACTTTTAAACAACTATAAGCAATAATCTGTTGTTATGGTACTGATATATCACACCTGCCAGTTTCAGAATGTTTAATAAAGTACTTAATTCCATTTTTACCAAATGATGAAAAGTGATAAGAGATATTAGCAGGCGGCTGAAAAGCTGGACATTAATAAATAAGGGATATGATTGCAATACATGCATCTTATACTGATTATGGGCTGCTCTTTTCAATTAAATTTCCAAAGGAAGCATCGCAGGCCACAACAATAAATGCTATGGCTGCAAAAAGACTGGATTGCTGTCAGCTTGAAAAGAATATTACTGTATGCAGAGTCCCCACTTGGGGGGTGGAGGAAGGCTACACTTTACAAGACTCCAAGGTCCTGAGGAGTCTGTCCCAGACTGCAACTCCATGTTATGAGTTTGTACTGGGTCTGAAAAAACTTATGCTTGAGCCATGACTACATGAACTGTATTCAAAGTATCAAGTTAAAACTCACATATCAAGACTTTCAGTCAAGGTCTGACAGTTCTAAAAACAAAACACAACACGGTGTAGCATGCATTAGGTAATGCTTGTAGAAAAAGCATATACAATAACAAAACAAATACAAAACAAGTCTTGGTAAGTTAATCTTCAAGTTAATGCTAGGTGCATCTAACATTTCCCATTTCTTTGTCTCTCGTCTCATGCTCTACCCATATTTTCTTCTATAATAAAGAATATAATCTTATGGCAAAAATAAAAATTCTGTGGTTTGTAAACTAATATTGATTTTATGGTTATTCATCAATCCAGCATAAGCACATGCTTAACTTCAAATGTATGAGTAGCTTTGCTGACAGCAAGTATAGAAACATTTTCTTGAGTAAGTCCTGCTTAATTCATGTAACTAAGAATGACTTTGGTATCTTCGCTGCGTGGGAAGAGCTCAGGGCCAGATTAAGTGGCCCAGGAGCTCTGGGTTGCCCCACAACATGGGGCCCTTCACTGTGGGGCCCCACCCCCCACCCTCCAGCATGGGGCCTGCAAGTAGGCAGCCCGTCAGTGAGGGAGAGGTCCTTGGGCCACAGCGTGCTTCTGCCCTGACCCCACTCCGGGCAGTCTGTCTGGGGGTGGGGAGAATGAGGTGTCAGCTGGCGTGTGGTGAAGCCTATGGTTCAGCCCCTCCGGGCCATGGGCTCTGAAAGGCTGTGATAGGGGCTGCATCGCATACCAGCCAGCCTCGGCCCCCGAGGCGGAGTGAATAGGCACTGGTCCCCCTTTCCCTGGGAAGGACCAACTGGCTCAGGGTGGGGTGGAGGCACTAAGCCTGGCCTCTGGCTCTACCTCCCACTCCCACCAGTATCAGCATGGCAGGAGTTGCAATCTCCGGAGCCCAGTTGGCACTGAGTGACGTGGCGTGGCAGACCAGATTATCACAGGGATTTTACAGGTTGGAGCCTGGGGCCCTCCTTTCTGCCAGGGCTGGGGCTTCAGTCCCTTTCGTCTGCAATAATCTGGTCATGCAAGATATATCCCCTTTAGCTTTTAATTGTCTTTTTCTTCATGATCTTGTGTGTTCTCTAAATTTAAAGATAATCAATTACAGTGTTATGTGTCTAGTTCTATTTGTTCAGCAGATCCTAAAATGGCATTTCTATGGCAAAAGGGCAGATAAATTTATTCAGAAAAAAGAGACCATTCTGAGACCTTCACACAATCAGCTTGAACTTGATCCAATTTTAAGGTTCTGAAGTGTCTTCTAAGGCCTTAACATTTCTGATTCCTAACCAGCGCTTCAAAGGCAAAAAAATCCTATCAAAAGACTGTTCCTCAGATAGTTCTGGTCTAATTTCACAGTTTCAAGCAGGTTGGACAGTTGAGATGCTTATCCAAAATTAATTGTAACTTTTGGATGCTTAAACAGACTGAACCTGACCCCTCTGAGACTTGGCTATACCTATCAACACCACTATCATTTGTAAGTTAAATACAATGCTCCCTGCTGCACCATAGAAAAGGAAACAAAACCTCCAACTCAGTGAGCAATAAAGAGGGGAGAAATGCTTCACAAAGTGTTTGTGCTGCTCGTATTCTAAAAGTACTGAAGACAAATTCTCTGCAATAAACTGTCAGCAGGCTTCCTTTTCTCTGAGCAGAGAATGGGCAGAGAGAAGAAGCAAGGCCTTCATCTTTACAAAAGAATACAGAAAAGTTTCATCCGGTGTGAGTGAAAGAGTTAAAAACAGGAAAGTCTGAGGTAATCTTTTTAGTAGTTGCTTTTGGTGGCCAGTAATGCAGGAGGATTGTGATGAGACTGCAATGACAGAACTGACTTCTCCAGGGACATTCCCTTACATAAGACATTTATGAATTTGTTGGTTCAGACAAATGTTAGGAGCCCATATGCTAAATGGATTAGTAGCCGTACATAGTTTGGCATGAGTTACAGTGTAGTAATAATATCTTAGATTGTCAGATGATGTCATAACACATGGTTTGACTGGAGCAGGGTGAAAGTTTTCAGAAGTACAAGTTACTTTTCTGAGTTCGTCACTGTGCAAGACAGGTCTAAGATTCATTGCCTTTTATTAAATAGGATTATTTACAGCTTTTCAAAAAGAAGATCGAAACATGATAGCAGGAGGCACAATGAGGATCAAGTGACACACAAGGGAAAGGCCCATCGGTGAGCATCCGGCTCACCAATACGAAATGGGTCACATATGTTAAACTGCACAGCTCATAAATCATAATTTCGCCCAAATTTGGTCATAGATATATTTGTTTATTGGCATTTGATTTCAATGGAGCTTTGATAATTTACATTAGCTGAGTATCTGGCCGTTTGTCTTAAGGAAGAAAGAGTAATGGCCATTTATCTGTTCCTGTTCCTAATGTATGATACAGATCCTTAGCTGGGGTGCATCAGCTGAGCATATGAACCACAATTTTAAAAAAGGAACTTAGATTAAAACATTCCAAAGCCAAGGAGAGTTATTAACTGTTGGGCAAAGATCCTGAGCTGTGTTCACTAACTTTTGAACTACTTAGTCTGGATTAAACAAGTCTGAACTAAGATTTTAGGTGTAGACATAGCCTATGATTGTAATTTGTAGGGTGAGAATTTCAAATCTGTTCAGTGTTGCCCTTCCTTGGCTACCACTTTGGTGAATGAGAACTTTATACAAGAGAGCATACAATGCACTTTACAAAACAACAAAAAGTCTCAAGATTCAATAGCCTTTCTCCTATTATATTTCAATGTCAGAGTAGTGAATTTTACAATATTTGACACTCAATGCAATAAAGATGATGTGATGAATGGGGTTGCGTGAGCACTGTGAATCATGTACTTCAAGCTTTGACAGTCCGCTTAAGCATAGCTCTCCCTTCTCCAGACTCCCAGTGCTGCAGTTTCCCAGGGTCTCCTGCCCTAGAGCCAGACTCTCCACCCTGCTGGCTGGGGGGGCCAGGGCCCTAAGTCCCATCTAGGTGAACTTGCCCTGATTGACTGTACCTTCTAGGTGCTAACAGCAATGGCTACTTGTCAGCTTTCTCCAGCTCTGCTTTGTTCTGCTTTACTTTATTTCCCCCCGCTCCGCTCCGCTTCACACAAACCTCCACTCCTCCAACCACCACGGCCCAACACTCTCTATTCGCTGCCTACAACAGAGGCCTTTTTAGCTGTGTGCCCAGTCACCCCAATTGGCCTCACTGCTCTAATTGGCTTCAGGTGCTCCAAGCAGCTTCAGCTGCTCAGATTGGTCTCATGTGCTCTAATTGGCCTAGAGCAGCCTTGCCCCAGTTACACTGGAAACAGGGATTTACTAAGCCTGGGGTTAATATATCTACATCCAGAACATTCCTGTAGTCCTCAGGCTTGACTCCATCAAAATAAAAGATGGGACAATACAAAAAATGGCATTATGAATAAACCGTCTGTGGCAGAGTTGAATTTAACAATCATCCAAATATATTTGCTCAGAGGTTACATTTTCTATCTGCCATTCTGTCTCCTACAACCACAAAAATTCAAATGGAATGGTGCATGATGTGTTTTCCCAGAACAGAATTCCAAAATGTCTGTCATCATAAAGTCATTATTTTAAGTCGCTTTTTAAAAATAAGTAGAAGATTTGACCTTTATTAAAAGCTAACTGGTTCCTAAATTTCATTCTGAAAAACTGGAGATGTTGTACGTATTCTGTGCAAGTGCAAAAAATTCTAAAGCCACAAAGAATAAATTATGATCCATCTTTTTCACCTAAAACTGGCTACACCAATTCTTTGCATAGGTGTTCAAAAAATGTATGTTACATCCAGGAGATCATGTGTACCTAATCTAGTTTGGAATGAGTTTCTACTCCCAAATTATACAGAAACAATACAGTAGTGCAGTGGTTTTCAAATGTAAAGTCGGGACCTTGTACCGGATCACAAAGCCTCAGGCATTTGGTCATGGTGCCCCCTGCTGTTAGTGCCAAAAGTGTGGAATGCATTACTCAAAGATATAATTGTTGGGTCATGGGCACAAATGATTTTTTTTCATCTGGATCTCAAGAAAAAAGGTTTGAAAACCACTGCAGTAGGGAGTTTAATAATGAAAATATCACAATAATTTTAAATATAGTAGCACTAGGAGACAACCCATGGTATATACAGAACGCATGGACAAGTGGTGATTATAACTTACAGTTTTCAGAACATAGAATACTGGGCTAGATGCACCACTGATGTGACCCAATATGGCCATTGTTGTCTTCTCACAGTGGTCAATGCCAGATGCTTCAGATGGAAAAACAGAAAAGGGCCATTAGTAAGTGATTCATCTCCCATCATCCAGTCCCAACTTCTGCCAGTGAGAGGTCTAAGGACACTTACAGCATGAGGGTATGTTCCTGGCCACCTTGACTAACAGCTGTTCATGGACCTATTGTTCATAAACCCCCTATGCATTCTAATGGTGTTATACTATATATAGTAACAAAGTTTTGCCTCTTTAGTTTAATGCATTGGCTGATCCTCACTGGAATTAAAGTGTTATACTCACCCTTTGCCTCCACATTATCTTTTGTATAAACTGCTGTCCTGTGAACAGGCTATCAGTTATGGACTTTAGTTCCAGTCCTGTGTTATATTTAGACACACAAATAGATGATCCATTTCTGCTCAATGCAAAAAGAAGCTTTCTCATGCTCCTTGCAGCATAGTGTAGTGTCTTGCAAAAATTACACAGCATATTTGAATGGGTTCATTGTGTGTGACTGCTAAGGATATTTGCCTAAATAATATATTTATAGCCAATAGCTGATAGTCTGAACTGTGTAATGAAGTATATCACTTGGGCTCATGTAAACAATTTCCTCCTTCCTAAGAGAAAATCATGAAAAATTTATGGTTGTTATCCCATAAATTGGCAGGGCTGAAAACAGAAAACTCCCTTCACTTCTCAGTATCTTCCCATAAGATGTCATCCAACATAATTTATTGCCCCAGGCTACAAAGAAAAACTACAAATGATCTCTTAGCAGATGTTGAGCTGAGGCCAAGTAAAGATGGATCTTAACTACCTTTAGTGGTTAAAGTATAATTTGATGGGCTCTGGAACCTTCCTAATCCCTGGGCCCCAGCCCATATTGTCTGGGGTCCCTTCATGCACGTGTGGGACACAGCCCAGGTAGGCATTTTCAACCACTTCTCAATACCACATGCGTCAGTTATTGCTCCATAAAAATATTTGTATGTCATTTGTCTATATCAATTATTGTCACAAACTAGCAAACAGTGCATAACACAAGTGTTGTGATTAACAATATGATAATTAAATAAAATGTGATCTGTAATTGATTGAACACAAAACAAGGCATAAGCACCATGGCCTTCTTTGTGCTCAAAGCATGAGCATGAGAACCCATCACAGAACATGAAAATCCATTACAGCCTCTAGAACCTGGCTTTTAGCTCAAGTTCAAGCTGTAGAGATGTGTGTTATCTTTCATGGAGATGCCTAGGTACTGTTGTCAGTAGTCATTCAGCTGTCATGTTGGCCCATAGGGCGAGCAAAGGATCCTGATTCTACTGACCTCCACTAACTGGTAGTTTGCAGACCTCACTCCCCTCCATGTTAACAAAGTACCCAGCTATGCTCGCTTTGTGTAGGGCTACCAGATACCAAAGCATGGAAAGGAGGACAGGGAAGTACGAAAAAGAGGACATTGGAGGACACATGGGGAAAATGTAGGATTAATGTAATATTCTTCTATTTTTAGAGGGTCCTGGAATGCTTCCCCCTAAAAATAGTGTTCTGGGGCATTCCAGAATACTTGAACCCCTGTAAGTTAAAAGCTGGACAAAATCATGTATTTTAAAAATGCCTTCCAGACAGAGGACGTGAAGGTAAAAAGGAAGACATGTCCTCCTTTTGCCTGATGTCTGGTAACCCTGGCTTTGTGTCAGCTAAGAAGTCTCCCTCATCTCCAGGGAAGATTGCACAGCCGACTCAGTCTAGATGATTTCTGACTCCTTTGTACTGCCAAGGAGGCACAAAGGAATCAGAACATAGGAAAGAATCAGGTTTGCGGTCCCTAGTCCTCTTCACCTTCCCCCCCTTCCAGGCTGACCTCGTGTGAGCTAGATTTGAGCCCATTTTTGCAGATCACAGACCTGGAAGTCAGGAAATTCTAAGTTATTAACACAGACACAGACACCCCCCCCCATGCCCTCCACACTGACTCCAACTCATTTATTCATCTGTCCTGAGGGCCTTACTGGTTTAATGGGAACAACAATAACTGATCGACCTTAATCACCAAGACTGCATGTGTGCATGCAGCAGTACATGCAGATCAGGAGTGGGCTGGGATTTGCAGCTTTTTGTGAAAATGGAAGCCAGCAAATGTGAGGGCTGAGTCCCTAGCCAGGCATGGTAAAGGTAGAACAGAGTCTGGTGGTTTGGGGAGTTACACAAGGGTGGGGAATAAGCCTCTTAAAGCCAGGGTAGGGTGATACATTTCCATATTGCCCTGGATGAAGCTCTCAAGAATGCAGGTGAACACCAAGAGATTTCTTTCTTTAAACCAAAGTTGGGGCAAACTAAGTCCCTTATCTGAACATCTTTGAGCCTTTGGAGAAACTCAGATTGGATACTCCACCGTCACCAGGTCTGTTGTAACTAACTTTGAAAACTGCTTTTTCCCTTTTGTGATCTACTTCTTGGTTCCTTAAAGCTATGCCAGAATATAATACAGAGTAGAACAGTGGTTCCCAACCTTTCCTCTGCTGTGGCACACCTTGAGACCTTCAAATTTTTCAAGGCATACCACCATTAAAAAAAAACCCCTCATGAATATTCAAATTAACTTAAATTACTTATGAATATTCATGAACCATGGCACAGTGTTTTGGAAATGCTGCTATGTGGGATAGTAGGGGTAGCAGAGCTGGGGTGGCAAAACATGGGAGGGCAGGAGTGAGTGTGGGGAGCAAAGCAGGGCAGGGGTGGCAAAAGAGGACAAGGGCAGCCATGTGGGGAACAGCACAAGGGTGGCAAGAGAGGAGACAGGAAGCGAGAACAAGAGTGGCTTTGTTGGGGGGGCAGGGGGAACCTGGGGAGTGGGAAGGTAGGGCAGGGGAGCATGGTGCAGCATCCATTTCCCCCTTCTCTGCAGTGGTTCCCTGCCACCCAGGGCAAATCCTCACCCCACTACTGCTCCCTCCCACCCCACTGGGTCCCATTCTCACCTCCTCCAGCCCCCTGCTGCCTGTGATGGACCCTCCCATCACTGCAGGGGTCAGAACTAGGCCTCCACCCCCAGCTACACCCCCGCCACCTAAACAGGTACCCCACAACCCCAGCTACACACCCTCTGCTACACATCCACTCCCACCCACCTCTGCCACATACACACACTTGCCCCACACAAGCCCCAGCAGCCCCTCCTCCCCCAAAGCCCTTACCTGGGCTGTTTGCAGGCTGCCTGACACAAGCTGCTCCACCCTGCAGGAGGAGATTCACACACTCCCAGCCTCCCCCAGCTCTCTGCTGGCTGGGTTTAAAGTGGAGCCAGGTTTAAGGTGGAGCCACCTGAATGATGCGTTTGGGCTGCTTCTGCTATTTTTAGGGGAACCCCTGGAACTCCTCGTTCTAGTGTCTTCCTCTAGTTTAAGGAGGCTAGAATGCTGCCTGCCTAAAAATAGGGGGCACCAGAACTGTGTTCCAGTGCCTTCCCCCTTACCTTAACGCCTGCCTTTTCTCAGCCCTGCAGAGCCCAGGTGGCTGGGCTGAGTAGGGAGGGAACTTTAACTCCAGTTCTCAGGCATGCCCACGGCACACTTGGGGTGTTCCCATGGCACACCAGTGTGCCCCGGCACACTGGTTGGAAACCACTGCACTAGAAGTCTCTTTCCAGCCCATGAGACTACATCATACTGTGACACCACAGATCTGGGAAACCCTCAGGAGTTCAGGAAGGACCAAGGGAACCTCAGAGAAAGAAAAACCAATTTTAAAAAGCTAGGTAAAAGATGCCAGTGTGCTGAATGGCCCCCACAGGCCAGTTAATGGTGGTGTTTAATGCTGAAATCTGGACCTCATTTTTTGTTTGTTTACCATTCAGCCTTAAAGACAAATTCTGAATATGGGGGGCCAAAATTGCATTAATTCCTGCTTCATAAATGGTAAGTGAGAGCATTATTATTGGTTCTGAATGTACCATGAATGCCACTGTCTGGAAATTTGGAGCTAAGAATCTCAATTAAACGGGCAGCTCAAAGCACTTCGGTGGAAAGGCTGTTGTTCTGTGTGGTCTGTGCTGAAACACAGCAAAGAAGGTGCAGTTTTTAGGTCTTCAAACTTCCTGTTCCTACTCCATGTGGTGAATTCAATGCATTTTAGTGGTATTCATAGCACATTCCCTACCTCAGCAATTGCAGTTGAGCATTAAAATGTTAGGCACTCTGTCCCCCTCTGCCATTCCATGGTGCTTGTTCTTAGAAAGCACCACTGACATTTAATTTAAATGCAAACAACCCTTATTTAAGTTTTTCCCTGGAGCAGTCTCATACAAAGTGAAGGGAGCAGAGCAGAGCAAGCCAGTTGGGGGGCCAGGCTCTGCTCTCCCACCCTTCCCCTGGACTGGCCCTCCCTGCTCCCTGGGCAGAACAGCTGGCCCAGGGGAGGGACAGGAAAGTGGAGCCTGGCCTCTGGGCTGGCCCGCTTCACCCCTGGGCTGGCTGTTCCACCCTGGGGGTAAGGAGGACTGGCTCAGAACAGATGCTGGTTCCACGCTCCCACCCCCTGCCTTCAGCTCTGTACCAAAGTGGGGCGGGAGTGGGGGACACCACAGCTGTGGGGGGTAGTGGCACAGGCCCTACGCTCTCCTGCTCATGGCAGGACAGGATGGGGGCCATGGAACTGCAGGGCCAGGGGCAATCGCCCTTCTCACTCCCCTTCCCCCAGGAATGCCAGTAGGGCACAGCTCCTGGTCCAGGGCAGGGTGGAGAGCAGTGTTCCACTGATTTCATTATTTTTCAAGGCCCTGGAACACTGGCCCTCAAATCTGTGAGTACCAGAATGGCTTTCCAGGGTGTTCTGGCCTACTTTAACCCCTGATCTGCCTTACATGCAAGCGACACAAGTGACAGCTTGGAAGCTCATGATTTCGACCCTACATGTACAAATCAATTCCCAAACTGTTTGATCTCCCTACAGGTAGGGGTTGCAGAGAGACAAAATGGGGAACAACTCACATCCCAATTCATGCTTCTGTCAGTGTTCTTATTTGGGGTTCTCCAAAGTCTAAGTTCAAAAGTTGATTTTAAATGGGTCCCTTGGCTTAAGTCGACTTTATGAAGTCGACTTAAACAAATGGGGACTCTCTAAGTCAACTTACTAAAGTTTACTAAGTCAACTTTATTAAGTTGACTTAACTGTAGTCTAGTGTAGGCATAGCCAAAGATACTTATTAGCTCAGAAAGCTTTGAGAGTTCATTTATAAAAGAGGTAAACTGTTTTCTGTCTTTTGCTGTCATTAATTCTGATCTATGTCCTTAATGCTTTGAAACAAGCATCAAAAGATATTTATACCAATTGTGTTTCCTTGTGGCTATGGCAGTTATTACTCATGGAAAAAATGTCTGTATATGTTGACATGAAACTCTTCTCTGCTATAATTTAAATTTCTGAGTGAGAATGTAACCTTACGATCCAAGCAGCAACGATGGGGATTACCATGTAGTTATAAGAATTAGTTGTTTCTCATCATGGTGTACTTTTCTGTGGAAACTTCCACAAAGGAATTATAACTATAGCCTGTAATCTGAAAGTTTACTTATTCAGTCCATTAAGGCCCTAGAAATCATGAACATATCACACAAGCAAGTTTTCATATTTGCATCCTTCCAACAGATCTTTGTTTGATAAACTGAGGGTAAATCATGTTGGCCATTGATTTTCTTTTTAAAAGGATGATACCATCTTTTTTTCTTAACTTATCAGGTTGAATGGTTATCAGGTAAGTTTCTTCTCGGCAACAGAAAAACAAGCTCACTTTTTCTTCATCAAAAGTTATATCATTTTTCATCTAGTTGGCCACAACCAGCAGAAGTAGAATTAAAATTCTGAATGTTGTTAAAGGATCAAATTTCACCCCATTTCATAAGTATAAACCAGAGTAGCTACAAATCCAGCTCTTTTCAATCACGTATGAGTTTACGCACTCTAAGAAATGCCTCATACCTTTTAGACTGGAAGGTTATTGGACTAAGAAATAGTGACCCAATTCTCCTGTAGGTAAGATTTCAATTAACAGGGAATAATAGAAATAATAATCATAAAATGCACTTCTTCCCTTTGTCCGACCTTTGTTGTCTCACTTCTGAATTTCCTTAATAATTTCTGCCTCCTGTCCTGTAGGCCCACACTTAGTACAGGTAGTCCTCACTTAGTGACCGGGTTCCGTTCCTGAAACCTGGTTGATAAACGAATTGGTCACTAAACGAGGAGCAGCCCTTACCGGTATTTCAGGCATAACGTACTTTACTGGTAGTGGGTTTTTCAACCATCGGTAGATAGTTTTAATGTCACCTTTGCATCATTTATAACATTTTTAATATATATTTTAAATGTTTTAAGCTCTAATGTACTGAACTTAGTTTGCATAGTGTACTGTAAATATAGGTAATCTGAGAGAGTTGATGCGAGTTCTCGTACATTGCCATAATACCAACTCATCAGAGAGCCGGTCATAACTCTGAGGGGTCACTAAACGAGTAGGTCACTAAGTGAGGACTAGCTGTAATTCCAAGATCTGTCACTGTCCATATGGTCTTCTTCTCTTTCAATTCATTGTTTCTCTTAGGGTTTTTTTTTTTTTTGTTTGTTTTTTTTTAGAGTGGCTTAGGAATTTTTTTGTGAAAACTTGTTTTCTTTGGAAAATGCCGATTCATCAGAACTCTTTGTATTCCTCAATAAAAACATATGGAAAAAAGTTTTGCCATTGTCAAAACATATTTTGATGTTTTCAAAATGAAAAATTTTGGCTTCGAGTTTGAAATGATTTTTTATTTAGAAATATTAACTAATTATAAAACATGATTGATTAAAATAGTTGAAGTGGAAATGAACTATTTCAAAGTGATTGAAACAAAAAGGTTTTGCTGACCCAAATTAATTTTTTCAGATTATTAGTTCATGTAATTTTTTAGATTTCAATTTTTGGTCCCAATTGAGAACACTTTTTTTTGATATTTCAAAATTTAATGAGGCATGAAAACGTTTCCTACCCAGCACTAGATGTTCTTCCTTTTCTTTCTGCTCTAAGTGCTCCAATGTAGTAAGGAATCTAGTTAATTTCATTTTCTCAGAAATGTTCTATTTGAGTTAGATACATTTTAAAATAGCCATGACAATAAACCTCCCCAAACTCCACAACAGATTTTTTAAAAGTAGAAAAGGCAACACAAGTTCAGCTTTATCTAACCCACTAGTCAGTGTGCCTTCTCCTCTGTGCTCTGTCTTCAGCGACTGAAAAATAAATCTGTTAATCTTTAATTGCCACACGACTCCTTGTTATTTTTGCTGGACTCGACTAACATGGCTATCCCTTTGGAAATTATCAGTCCTTTAGCTCAACCTGTCGTAACTTATGCATTTTGCTCTGGAGGTCCACAGTTTAGTCTCCAGTATGTTGGTCAAGACTCCAGGGGAGTTATATAGAGCACTTTAACAGCATTTTTAGAACAGAGTTCATCATTGTCCCTTAATGCTTAAACATCACAAAAGCTTAAAAGCTTAATTAAAGATGAAACAAGTATTGCAATAAGTTTTGATACCATCTGTCCAATTTCTCAGCAAGGCATTAAGGAAAGAGATCTATTTTTAAGCAAAACAAACAAGGAATTCTGTGGCACTTAAAGACCAACAAATTTGTAATTCTTTTGCTTTCCTCCATACTGATAAGTCCTTGGCTGGAGTACTGTGTCCGATTCTGGACACCACAATTCAAAAAGAATGTGGACAAATTGTAGAAAGTTCAGAGAGGCAACAAAAATGATTAAGCGTCTGGAAAACATGACCTCTGAGGGAAGATGGTAAAAAACTTAATATCCGAATTATAGATAAGAGAAGACGGGGTGGACATGATAACAGTTTTCATGTACATAAAAGATTGTTACAAGGGGGAGGGAGAAAAAATTGTTCTCATTAACCTCTGAGGATCGGACAAGAGGAAATTGGTTTAAATTGCAACAAGAGTGGTTTAGGCTGGGCAATAGGGAACTTCCTAATTGTCAGGGTAGTTAAACACTGGACTAAATTACCTTGGGAAGTGATGGAATTTTTGTTGTTGGAGATTTTTAAGAGCAGGTAGCTATAATGCTTGGTCTTGCCTTGAGTGAAAGGAACTGGATTGAAGAGCTCTTGAGGTCTTTTCCAGTCCTATGATTCTATGATTTTATGCTTCTATTTTATTTGAAGTAAATGGTTAAAATATTGGAGATTTTTTTTAATGAAAGGCATTTTTCCTGTATAATAGAGGATTATGATTTGAAAGATAAATGATCTGAATTCATAAACTTGGCTGGCATCTGAAGAACTCCTAGGACTACTGGCCAGATCTTAAGTCAGTTAAGTTTTGGAATTTGCTAGCAGCAAGCTGGGAGAAAGATACATAAAAAAGGTTTTTCTGTCTTTTTAATAAGGGATTCTCTGGAATATGATTTAACAGCATTCTCCCTCTGTCTCCCTCTGTTACTCTACTTCATATCATAATTCCCCATCCAGGTCTTAATAACCATTTTGCATCTTGAAGACTATAGCTGAGAGATCTTAAACTAAAATGGAAGTTATTAAGATTAAGACAAACAAGGTGAAGGCAGTCTGGAAGCGTGATAAAGAACTGACTTAATTGGAAGGAATGACCAAGCAGTGGAAAGAGGAAACCCAAATAAGGCTGAGCACAAATGAAAGTGGCAAGAAGTGACATTCTTGTTCATTCTGTTTTCAGAACGATCCTTCATTGTAACTTGGACATCTTTTGGGTAATGGGTTCCTGCAAACACATTCAAAATGTTTTGTAACTGATGAATCTTAAAAGTGATGTTGGAACTATGGGTTCCTTGTCATCCTAGGCTAATTTATCAGTAAGAATGAAGGTAAAACCATTGAATGCTGATTGTTACTAGGGGAATAATTTAACTCAATTCCAAGCAGACAATAAACTTGGGTCTGAGATTTATTTATGACTGCCATGCAGCTAAACAGTGCCCTACTGATGGTGGGTAGCAGAAAGGTGAGTAGAGCTCCTCTGCTCTTCCTCTTCTCAGGCTACTTGGGATTATGAGTGCAGCTGCTCCAGAAATATTAGCAGGGAGATATCTCCTCACAGCCTGTAGCAGTATGCTGACAACTTACACTTCTGCTCCTCTCTGCCCCACAGTTCATGCCCAGCAGCACTTTTGTCCCACTGGCTGGAGTGGAAATTTGTCTCTGCTGGACAAAAAGCTGCAAATAAATTGAGACGCCACTGAAAAAAGCTCTGAGCTCCCATCAGAGAACCATTCCTCCAGCTCCGGGATACTATCATAGCTTGCATCTGGCTCCTGTCTTCTTCTGTCATAGGCAGACTGCATTTCATCATCCCCACATCACTGATTTGCTGAACACAATTAAGACACAGTATATTTTTGCATCTAGACTTGTAAATGGTTGATGTTATGGGTTATAGTGATGGAGAGGCTATGAAAGATGCTACAAGAGATTAAGGATTGTGTTTGATAATGATGCTATATCTGCCTTTGTGAACCTTCCAGTGTAAATTTCTGCTGTAGTTCTCTCGAAAACATAATCTGGAAATCAAGTTGTAGGAATATATTGTTAAAGGGTTGGGCTGAGACCAAAAGTTACAGCAATAGAAGATTTATAGTTTATTATGAGTTTGACATAATGTCAGATAAGTGACTATTATCGCTCTGATGGTTATTTACTCAGCAAAAGATGTTCATTTCAGTTCATTTTATTATATTTCATGACTGAGTTGTTCAATTTTCTGAAGAAAGCAACTGGAGTGATCAAGGCTAAATCATGCTCACTTTCAGGTTTTTATAAAGGAAACCAAATTGATTGTTGCATAACTAATGTAAACAAAATGTCAAACTGGACCAATATAAGTGTAATGTAATATAGATTTACATTTGGGAGCACAAGCTTCCCTATAAAGTTAGTTTGAACTAACTTTGAACTACTTAGTTCAGACTAAGCAAGTCCAAACCAAGTTTTTAGGTATAGACATAACCTTAGAAGCTGCTCCTATAAGCTTATATGCAGAGATGGGCCCTTGTTTTGGCTGCTCTGAGTTGTACTAGGGGACCAGGGTGCAAGGATCAGGAGAAATTTCTGGCCTCATTGACATTAATGGCAACACTTTCATTGACTTCAGTGGGGCCAAGAGTTCAGGGAAGATGAGCAACAGCAGGAAAACATTAAATGCACTAGCTCAGTATTTAGGTCAGGGACCTGGAATTCCTGGCATGCATGACAGAGATGGCATGCGTACCCATTCACAATGGCACAAAGTATCACTGCTGCTCCCCCCTGCTGGCCCTGCCCCCCAGTGGCTGGGGCCACAAAAGCCACGTGCATGCATGGCAGCACCTTTTTCCTCTTGGCTGTGATTGGTGCCGGGGCAGGGGCCAGTAGGTGCTGGGGCTATGGCTGGCAGAGAAAAGGGGCCAACATGTGCAGGGCTCCTGCCACCAGCACCTGCTGCCCGCACCCCCAGCACCTGGATAGCCCAGGGGCCAGCAAAGGTTGCTGACTCCTGATTTAGACACAAGAGAGAGCAAACCCCAAGGTTTTGGTGTTAAATGTATTGACTGACTTGGTGGATAGACTGGCCAAAGTTGTAGATAGATTAAGAAGGTGTGGATATATCCAAGATCAATACCTAGAGTCAAATTGAGGGAACAGGAAGTTAATGAAAAAGAAAATAAGGAAATAAAAATGTTCCAACAAGACTGTCAAGGGTACAGTCATATTTTGTTGGAACATTTTCTTGATTTCTGCACACATCGGAATATTTATTTTTTTCTCTTCAACGTGAAGATTATTTATATGACTGATCCAAGGACACATGCTATATTATGCAATATTTACAAACATCATAACCACAGCTGTAATGGTGCAGAGCAGCTTACATCATAGCTGCTGATGGTTTCAATGTTTTATTTAACTTTTCTTTATTTCAAAGAAGGCCATGCTCTATAAGCAGAAGAAATATTTCAAGTTTGTTTTGAAGAGCACACTTGCATCAGAAGCCTCCTTTGCTATCCCCAGTTCTTCAGGTTGTCAGCACAATGTTTCAGATCCAAATCCAAATGGCCAAAATTGCTTTATTTGGGTTGTTCCCACTCTCCATTTCCAGAGATTTCAACAATTTATGCTTCATGATCAACCTTAGCCTGGAACATTCCATGCAGGAGATCCACTTTCTGAACACTACAGTACCAATTAGTGATGGACACATAAACACCACACTATACCAAAAGCCTGCAGACATCTATAGTTACCAACATTCCTTGAGCTTCCATCCAGGACACACCACTAGATCCATTATCTACAAGCCAAGCCCTAAGATATAATCACATTTGCTCTGATCCCTCATACAGAGACAGACACTTTCTGGATCTCTATCAAGCATTCTTAAAACTACAATACCCACCTGGGAAAGTGAAGAAACAGATTGATGGAGCCAGATAGGTATCCAGCAGTCAACTACTACAGGATAAGCCCAAGAAGAAAAACAATAGGATGCCACAAGTGATCACCTACAACTTCCAAGTCAAACCTCTGCAGCATATCATCAAGGACCTACAGCTTATTCTACAAGATGATCTCTCACTCTCTCAGGCCTTGTGAAGTAGACCTCTCCTCACTTACAGACAGCTCCTCAACCTTAAGCAGATACACACCAGCAACTACAGACAGAACTATTTAAGCAGGCACACATCCCTGCAACAAACCCTGTCAGTAACTTTGCTCACATAACTGCACACAAAGGCACCATCACAAGGCCTAATAAGACCAGCTACTCCATTAAGTGCTCATTCATCTGCTCATCCACCAATGTGATTTATGCCATCATGTGCCATTGAACAAATAGGACAGTCTTGGCACAAAAACATAAATGGACACAAATCTGAAATCAGAAATAACAACATTAAAACACCATTTTGAGAACACTTCAATCTCCCTGCTCACTCCATTAATCATCTGTTAATGGCTGTACTTAGGCAAACAGATAACAAATCAAAGCTTGAAACAGAAACTGCAGAATTGGAATTCATATGCAGATTTGACACCATCTATTTATTGCTAAATAGTATTATTGTTTCTTTTCTCATTGCAACAGGTAGTTTTGCTTTCCTTTTTCCCTAGCCTCCCTCTAATATGCTCGTCTCCACTGTCTGAATTTAAACAACTTCACTGAATTTTTGTAACCATCTGACATGGTTCTATGACTTACTTCTCTGCATTCATTTTCCTTTCATTCCTTTTAGCTCTCCATCCTCCAGTGTCTGAAGAAGTGGGATTTTATCACATGGAAGTTGATGCAATAAATAAATTTTTTAGTCATTAAAGGTGCCACTAGACTTCTTGTTTACCACAAGGAAAATGTCATATTAATGTCTGGAGCCCAAGAGAAGGCTTTTATGGGGAAGCATCATGCTGACTTTCATAGTACAACTATTCATCAATATCATCTTACTTATGGATGAAATGAAACAAGTGACGGTGTAAGCTGTACTGCTAAATCCACTGTGTTAATGTGATTATGTTTAGCATTTTCCAAACACACTTAGGCTGTGTTCACACAGCACTTTTGTTTCGAAACAACGAGGTTGTTTCAAAACAAAAAAAAACATATTCGCACGACGCACCTTGTTTCGAAACAATGGGAACCTGTTGTTTCGAAACAAGGGCGTTGTTTCGAAACAAGTTAAACCCCATTTGGGGTCGAAACAACCTTGTTTTGAAATACTTGTTTCGAAACAACGCATGTGAACATGTTGTTTCGGAACAAGACGTTCCGAAACAACATTTAAAGGGCTGCCCCCTCAGC
>ML681979.1:27077334-27131500 GCA_007922195.1 Podocnemis expansa
AGGTTCACAGTGTGAACCTGCTATTTCGTTTCCCGCTTTCTCTCTTATTTCGAAATAACATTTTGCTAATTTGAAGTATGTTATTTCGAAATAAGGTGTTATTTTGAAACAAATTGTTTCGACACAACTTGTTTCGAAATAACCCTGTGTGTGTGAACACAGCCTTAGAGAATTATTTTAAGGTGAGCTGATTTTAGAAAATATATAAATAATTATGTCATAATAAGATTGCCAGTAATCAAGTTTCTCTGGTCTTCCTGATATTCTGATTTTAGAATAGTAAAGATTACAGTTTTAACTGCATTGAGCAACTTGTGAAGTAAGACAGATATCTGCTGTGAAGTTTCCATAATACATCATTGACAGCAGTTAAATCACTTCAGTTTCTTGCAGAGAGGAAAGTATAATGGATGTCATAACAACTTTGTACAAAACATTTATTGCATCAGTCTGTTTCGGGTAAGCAATGAGCTAATGGCCTACTGATTAAAGAAACATTTGTATCCATATGTAGAAGTCCTGTGAATTGACCTGTTAACTAGCATCTGATGTTACTATTGTAGTAGTTTAAGTCTCTGAAATGTGCACACAGATTGTTTAGTTCACATAGGCTATGTTCACACGTAAACTGTTATTTCGAAATAAGTTATTTTGAAATAAAGTCCTTATTTCAAAATAAGTTAATTTGAATTAAGGGAAAGCCTAATATTGAAACAGTTGTTATTTTGAAATGGTTATTTCAAAATAAGGCTGTTCGGACATGTTGTTTTGAAACAGTTGTTTCGAAACAACGGTGTTGTTTCGAAACAACATGTCCGAATGCCGTTGTTTCAAAACAACCATTTCGAAACAATGACTATTTTGATTTCCTGCTAGGTTTTACTATTTTGGAATAACAGCCATTATTTTGAAACAACGGGACCTGTTGTTTTGAAATAACAGTACGTCGTGTGGACATAAGAATTTTTATTTCGAAACAACGGGTGTTGTTTCGAAATAAAACTGTCGTCTGAACACAATATTGTTTATCCAAGTGAGCTTGTTTATCCTGGTGAACTTAAGTGTATACCCACATATTGCTTCACTGTATTCATAAGGAAAATAATTTTTCTACTGTTGTCTGTTCAAAGCCATAAGGCTATGTGCATATGACTTTCTGCAGCACATGATGCTTGATGCTTCAGTTAATCATCCCTACTTATTTACATTTCACTATGATAAAGCAGCATTTTTAAAATTTATTTCTGTATATTTTGTAAATATTTGATCATAAATACTCCTTGAATCAGTAAGCCTTTATCTAACATATTCCCTAGAAAGTCGATATTTGATATATAATAGCAGCCTATTTTAGGAGCAATTGAATTTTACATATGAAAAGCAAAGGTGATTTCTACTGTGTGCTTGTAAAAGTTACATGCTAGTTTCCATAACCCAGTGGAATAAAGAAAGATAGTAAACATATGCACTGTTCCCCCCCCCCCCAGTGCTGAGTAACTCAAGTGTTACTGATCAATCTTAATAGCACAAAATAAAACAATTAAAACAAATAAAATAATTCACAGCAGAAGTGAAATACCATCTATTTTTTCCCCTCAACTAGCAATAAGTTTCACTAAGTATATAACAGTATATCTAAATGATTTATTTTTAGTCTCAGACTCAGGGGATAAAGCACCAGCTCATTTTATATGAGGAACCTTTAAACATAAAAAGAGATTTGTATGCTCTCACATTTGGTTATGGAGAGGAATTTGCAATCTCACCATAAATCCCCTGAATACTGGACAAGTTTTCTCTGGAGACTGAAGTGTGAGGGAAACAATCCAGGTGAGACTCTGCTGCTTCTGTGTTTGTGAAAAAACAGCACTATAATAGCATCTCTTTCTGGATTTCTGTGTTGACAGCAACATATGCTGGGAGTGTCTCTCCAGCTGTCCCTCTCAGTTCCTCTGACCTTCAGAAACCAGTGATGATGCTAGTGCTGTTCATGCTATACAATGGGAAAGACTTAAAGAGATAGGCACATAATACTAATAGTTAAAAGAAATGGCTGATAACCAAACACATTGATGCTAGTAACAGCACTCATGGTACAAAAACCAAAAAATGGAAAGTGGTTGAGCCAAAGTTTTGAACATTTATTAGTGCCTGTTGAGCCTAAGAATCTCCTGGTCAATATATGAAGAATCAAAATGAGGATCATGTCTGATAAATTTAGAGCCCTATGACATATATCACAATGCAGAGGAATTATTACTGTGGCTGAGCTCTTCACAGTCTGATGTGCTTGTGAATGGTTCACAACATTTCAAGGATTGAATTATATGCACCAAAATTAATCCCACACTGGACATGCTATTTTGATTCCCTCCTTTTCCCTTATTTCAAAAACATTTTTTTTTTGTTATTTCAAAATAAGGTGTTTCAAAATAAGGCTTTATTTCGAAACAAGCACTTGCGTGTGAACATAGCCTTAAATTCTACAGGGTTATTACGGTCATTTGATTTTTAATTTTTAGTTTTCTCATTATTTCAGATCAGTAAATGAATAGAAGTAGGTCAAATCATGGAGGGCAAAAATAAAAAGGGATTTGGTGATTGTATCCTAATTTTAAACGAGTATTTGTACCCATTGCAAAGCCATCACACAAAATCACTATGAGGGGCAGTCTGCTCTAGAAAGACCAAATACTGGCCTACATACTGTCAACTCCAAAGCAGTTCAAATAAAAGCCAAAAATTAACCTCTCTGACCCAAATCCAATTGCACTTAGACTTTGGGACATTTGAAATCAGGGTTCGAGTTTTGGGGTTTGAGTCTGTTTCTAATAAAAACACATCACTCTTTTGGCTATAGCTATGTCATGAAAGTATTATTATGAGAGCTTCAAACAAAATAGTACTAAATTCCATTATCTACACTGAGGATCTTACACTGGCTTTGCAAACCTCTATTGCATATTTTATTCTCATTCTGGGTGCAGGTCTCCAATTGACATCAGTGAGAATTCAGTTTGCATAATATATAATAGAGCCTGCATTTTGGATCAGAGAAAATTTTAGTCACAGCATTCAAAATATCAGACACAGCTGGGGATCATTTCCTTTCCTTCAGAAACATCACAATTTGATCCGACTCTCAGATCCTACAAAATACCATTTCTTTAGACACCCATCTTTAAGTAATGTATTAAAGAAAATATTATAAAAACACTGGAAATAAGACTCCTTTGGGAAGAAAGATGAACCAGCTAGACATTTTTGTACAATCTGGTAATCCAGCAACTCCTATTTTCATATTTCTGATACATTAAAAATATTCAACATTCTTCTTAAGCATCCGGGCAACAACAGAAACAAAATGTGAGAGCCCATATTATTCTCTTACTCTACCAATTAAAAAATTAGGAGTTTTATTATAATTTGTATGCAGTACCTCTCTTTCTCTGTTTTAAAAAGCTCAAGCTTGTTGAAGGCAAGACTAATGTCAATTTCTATATCTGTGTGGCCTGAAACTGATCAGGGATTCTTGGCTTTACAATAAATAATGGAACATCATAATAAGAAGCAGCTCTTGACATCAAGGCTATCTTGTAGCTGCATTGCACAAGTTAATTAAACAAATTAATTAGTTAGATGTTTAGAAGGTTTTATTAAAAACCCAGACTGTAGCAGGGAGCTATGGCCACCCTCTGAGCCTGAGCCAGAGGACTGGCCTGAACGCCCTCCCTGGCCAGACTGGGGAACTGCAACCCTTAGGTCCCGGAAGCAGAGGGGCAGGGCCGGAACAGGAAGGGGAAATATAAGAGCTCAGACCAGGAGCTCAGTTGGGGCTGAGCTCTTGGAGAGGAAGGATGGGCCAGCCTGCAGGGAGCCAGACCCGAGCTTGCCGAGGGGCTGCTGACCATTCTACCCACCAGGCTTACGGCCCACCTAGCCTCCCTGGGCCGGGCGATGGGGAAGGAAACCTGGAGGCAGCAGACTGGAGAGGTCATTTCAAGGCCTGCAAGTCCCAGAGGTGACGACCAACCGCAGAGCCAGACCCCAGGGAGACTGAGGATCCTGTAACCTATGGTCCATGTGAGCTGGAGGAGCTCCCCTCTGCAGAAGAGGAAACCCCTGCAGAGTGCAGACCCCAGGACCCTGAGGAGCTGCCCCTTGCCAAGGGGGCTGATGGGTGTGGACCCCAGGACCTTGAGGAGCTGCCCCTTGCCGAGGAGACCAACGGGTGCAGACCCCAGGACCTTGAGGAATTGCCTCTGGCTGCGGAGTCCGGGGTGTACCCGGACCTACCCCCAATAGATGCAGAAGCATTTGGGGGGATACCCCAAGCCAGCTACGAAGGGGACACTGAGGATGCCTACCACCTCTGGAAATAGGTACCTGGACCTGGGGCGGGGAGGAAGTGGCCCAGGGAGGGCTGTGAGTTTGAGATGCCTGTGCCAGTGTGTTGCGGTCAGGAACCCCGCTGGCCCAGTGATTCTCCTCACAGTCACTGGTAGGGCCCTGGGCTGAGACGCAGTGGAGCGGGTGGGCCTGCGTCTCCCTCCCCCAACTCCTCTCCCGTGGATCCTGACCAGAGGAAACCACATGGGAATCCCTTTCCTCCAGCCGTTGTACTCGCCCGTCCTGCCGGAGGGGCCAGGGCTCCCGACTGTGTACTCGCCCGCCCTGCCGGAGGGGCCAGGGCTCCCAACTTTGTGACAAGCTTGCGCGGCAAGGGGCTAAGCCAGAAACCAGTGTCCTCACAACCAGGAGGGGCGCCTCGCTGGCTAACTTCCCCTGGCACCACCAACAGGAGGCGCCCTCCCGACTGGCCAGCAGCCCTGAAAGCTTACACACACGTCCAGAATTCTGAGTGCTCTTGAGATAAATTTAAAATGATCATAAAGAAAAATTACACAAAGGAGAAGCAGAACTTATGCATCTCCAAACTACCAGTTACCTCTGATGCTCATCAACAATAACAGATCTAATATGAATTAAAACTTCCCACCCACACCATCACATCCCCTCGACCCCAAAGTAGAGAATTCATCTTAAATGCCTCATTATTGCTTTAATGCCAGTTCAAACTGAGCACTGTTCTTAAATGTATTTCCTTGTATCAGATTTCAATTTATTGCCTTTCAAATTAATTATTTAATCAGTTCTTGTTTTATGTGGAACTGTAAATGGAAGCTTGTGATAGATGGATCACCGACTTGACCATAATTGATATTTCTTGTTTTAACAAGATGCCTGAGTGAATTTAGATATTTCCAACCATTGTGATCTGTGAAAGGCAGTGTCTAAGCTAGGCTGTTAAACTTTTGACATATAGCTATTAATCATTGTTAAAGGGTTTTGTATCCTCTGTGGTACACTTCTTAGAGAAAATAGGAAGTCAAACCCTAGTGATTAAATGTGTAGGCAACTGGGGAAAACTGGTTGGAAAGGAGAGTTGTTGTGCTGCTGGATTGTGGAGTCTTGATTAGAGCAATCTTTGGGTACTGCTATTAGAATTGGCATATAGACAGCAATATAGTGCTCACAGGTTGACCAGATGGTTAGATTTAGAATCTCCTGTGTCTAGGGGCACATGAGGCAACTAATTCTTTCTACTTCGGTCTATTCAGAGGAAGACATTTAACTCCATTATAAGCTATCTCCATGACAGCAACATTCTTTCAATCTTCCAGCATTAGGGTCCATTTGTGTCATTCATGCCTCTTCTTCCCTTCAGATGGAATCCAATATGAACATATCTTGTACTTCAGCCACAGGATAGCTTGATGACATAGCTAAAGCACTGTGGCAATTTAAAAAGAGATTGATTTCATGATTGTCTTCTCTATCACTAAGCTGAAAATGCTTTATCAATTAAAGGAGAGGAGCTAAATGGTTAAGAGTTTCTGGAACCTACATTCCTGTTACCTTAGTATTGGTCTGTGACATAGACAAAGGTGTCCTATCCCAGTGAATTGTCCTGTCACCAGGCGCTGTGGGCGAACAGTATAAGAAGCCATTGAATCTCAATAGAATTTAGGCTAAATCATTTTTGAAAACTGCACCCTTAATGTATCTGTAACTCTCTTTAATTCAGTTTAGCAACTGGAAATAAGTGGTAGCCAGCACCATGGGATTGGTCAGCTCTCCATGGGCCACCAGCAGGCGTTTTGCACACCACAGTTAGGGAACATCTGCTCTGTGCTTTTCAATTACCTTGCATGTTTTTAGCTTGTCCCTTCTCACCCATCTTCTCTCTAAATGTAACAGCTCCAATCTTTTCCATCTCTCTCACATACCCAAAACTATATCGGATCAGTCTCATTAGCCCCTCCAATCTTACTGTGTAATCATATTTTAAAAGCTGTTATAATTTTTCATACTGCCAGGCAAATCTGTAGATTATTAAACAGGCTAATTTTTACCCATTTTTATAATTGAATGAGATATTGTGTTGCAGTGGCACAGTTCATTTAGTATACTTGTTCTAATAAGTTTTAATATTACCATCTTTTCCATCTATTTAGATAAGTGAGATAAAACAACTGACTTTTTCTCTTATGTAATAGCTGTGTAAAACAATTGCCCTTGGGACAGAAAAGCCTTTATCTTATCATAGAACCATAGAACTGGAAAGAACTACAAGAGGTCATCGAGTCCAGTCCCCTGCACTCATGGCAGGACCAACCACCATCTTAAACCATCCCTGACAGGGGTTTGTCTAACCTGCTCTTAAACACTTCCGGTGATGGAGATTCCACAACTTGCCTCGGCAACTTGTTCCACTGGTTAATCACCCTGACAGTTACGAATTCTTTCCTAAAGTCCCAGGAATGGTGCTTGTGCTTCTGGCACCCCCCTGCAAGCACAACAGACACCGGTGCAGACAAGTGACATCAGAGCATGCCGCAATGGTAGGCTTCCCATTTTGGTGCCCCTCAAGTGTTGGCGCCCCTCTGCAATGCTTACGGGGCTTACTGCATCGTGCTGGCCCTGTAATGTCCAACCTTAATCTCTTTTGCTATAATTTAAGCCCCTTGCTTTTTGTCCTATCATTAACAGTCAAGGAGAATAATTTTTCTTCCTCCTCCTTGTAACAACCTTTTAAGTATCTGAAAAGTGTTATCATATCCCCTTTCAGTCTCTGTCTTCAGACATTAGATCACAATTTTAGCAACATAGCTATATTCCTTTTACTTTAATAACTTGTTATTATATGTTATGAGCCTAATTTTCAAATGTGGCTGCTTCAGTGAGCATGCATGAGTCTGTATCTGGAAACCTCTATGTCATTTCAAGAAGTATGTTGGGTTAAGGGTCTTGATTAGGCATGTCAGGTTGAAAACTGGACTCTGCAGTATATGAAGACAAGGATTTCCAAATGAGTGTGGGCCAACTGACTCTTTCTGAAGAATGATGATTTTACACATCCTTTTTGGAGTCAGACAACTAATACCTCAGACATATTTGGATACTCTTTTTATAGGAATGGAGACAGTTGAAGTGGCTAATGAGAATTCAGGCTCAACAGCTGTTATAATATATTCAAGTTCCAAAGGGGTAGCCATGTCGGTCTAGTTCAGCAAAACAAATACCATAGGACACCTTGCTTATAATATTTTAGTTAGAGAGTTGAAGCAGGTACATTGTAAATCATCGACAGAAGCATCATGAACTGACGAAATATGAGCTGCAAAGGCATGACTTCTATTTTGGTTCTAGAAACATGTATTTCCTGCAAGTGCTTATGTTTTACTTGTTTCATCCTTTGCAAACAATAGGTTTTCTTCAGTTTTCATTAAGAGAAGTTTAATGACTATGTTAGTTTTGAATGTCCTTTTTTATTTCTTGTGAACTGTTTAAAGAGCACTTTGGGATTTAATATGCCCAGCAATAGCAGAAAATCCGAGCAAAATTTAATAAAATGAGCAATCTTTCCCTTCCTGACAAAAATTGCACCTGAAGACTGGATTGGATTTGAACTTTAACAGAACACCAGTAAGTACATGTCCTCCTCCCCTTTTTGAAAGTGCGTGATGGGTTTAAGAAGAATAATAACTTCAGCTTCATAGTATGCTCTCTGTTGAAATGGTCATGGTCTGGCAGTATGGTGGCTATTGAAAATATGCTTCCATCCAGAAGAAACATTAGATAATGCTTATCAGTGCTTTCCAATCACTTCCTCACACAGGGTTCTGATTTTGTTTTTTCCAATGAACAGTGAGGGACCCAGAGTCATTCAAAGACATCTAAATAAAAAAAAAAAATTGGGCTGAGATTCATGGAATTATTCCTCCACCTCCAAAAGATCAGTGCAACTTGAAAAGTTTAATATATGCAGCTGATGTTTACTAAACTTCCAAGGATGACATTCTATGACCCACAGCCTTTTGGGTTCCAGAACACATTTGGGGACCAGTGGAAGGTCATTACTGACATGAAGCAGCTGGGTCTGTTGTTTTGAAAGTTTGTGCTCTGTGAGCATTAAGATAAACAACAGGTCAGCAGAGTTCTACCAAAAAATAAATAGGATGCATGTTATCCCCAGCTTTTGAACAATTAGGCAATCATACCACTGTGCTTAACATGCGCTTTGCAACTACAGTTTCATAAATTAAAATCTCTGGAAGGCCTGCATCTGTGGGAATTTGGTGTTAATCCAGGAATGTAGAAGAATATTATTCTAATTGCCTAAACTATTTCATGAGTTGGGTGAACAGCAAATATTTCCTCAGAAAGCACAATATCAATGACCAGTTTTCCCAAGAGTTCTTGCACTTGTGGTTTAGTATGGGCCCAGCTCTACTTGGAAAGTTTCAAGTGTCACAGGTTATAACTTCAAAGACCCCTCTGTCACTGAAAATTACTTGAAAGACATATTTAAACATGTACAAAAATAACAGACAGGAATTTTTGATGTACTATTTTTATAAAAGAACTTCCAGTCATGTGTTTCTGGATAAAGACACTCTCTTCTACCCCAGCTATGCTCTCGCTTAACATGAGAAAGATGACTCGTCTAGAATCCTGGGTGGGGCTCTCCAGCAGGGTAAATCTGGTGCCAGTTTTGAGTGGGTCTGAAATCTAATGAAAACTTTATTAATCATTTACCTCAGATGTGGAAAACATCCAGACCTGATCATGTCTGCATTAGGGTTGATGGCACATGACAGAAGTTAAATATCTGCTATGAAAATGTTTCAAACTTTTACTTGAATAAATTAGTGCAAAGAATGAGAGGTGCACAAAGCCAATTTCAGAGCAGAGATGGATGTCAGAAGAGTTACTTCAGATCTTCAGTACTGATGTAGTTGAAAGCTGATTTGATCCATAGCTGTTTCAAAAGAAATGATAATGTATTGTAATGCATTTTACTGTACTAGGAAACCTATTTCGATTATCCTAAAATGTCTTTAGCAGAGTTTGTGGAGTTATGCCACCAAACTATGATTCAAACTGAACAATAGAACTGACCAAATTCCTCAAAGCATATATGTTTCACTGTTAGACTTCACTGTACAGAATTTATAAAACAATTTTCTTGGCAGTTTTATTGTGTACTAGTGATTTTCATCATTGGTTTTGTTTATTTTCTGCTCTATTGAGCCAGGAACCCACATATCAGATAACAGCCATGGGGTGGAGGATTGGTAAAATTCTATTACATAGACACAATCCCAAAACAGAGTGATTTTACTAAACTTAGAAGGAGCATTTTGTCTCTTTGACTGGGAAGAGAAATGTTCAGAGAAAAGCTGAATGTCTCCAAGGATTCTTCCACTACATACTTTATCATTGTATCTGTTGTATTTTCTTTACATAATCCTCCAAACCCTCATCTGGTGCAAATCAGGACAGCTCTGTTGCCTTCAGTAGAGCTATTCTAATTTACTCCAGTTAAGGATCTGTTTTGACTCCTTTTAGTTTTAAGCTGGATACTACCATTAAATGCACTTAGATTTTTTTCTCACATATTGTTAATGTGGGAAAACATTGTGTCAAATCAGCCAGGGTAGATGTGGAAAAAGTACTAATGATTTTTTAAATATATTTGTTCTTCCCTTGACAAAGGAACCTATACACACACTTATCCTAACACAGTGGGTAGTCTGTGGGGCTGCTCATATTGCATAAACAGCTGAGCACGTTTCTAAGGGTTTATCTATACAGGGAAGTTAGTGAGAAGCAAGCTAGAGTGTGAATTCAAAACGTACTAGCTATTTCACACTAACTCCTTGTGCGGACACACCTACTGTGCACTGAGTGCCTTGACACAGTTTAGCTTAATTTACCTCCAAAGAGCAGTAAGCATTTGTGCACTAAGGTTACTCCTACATTACAACAGAAGATCCATGGGCTGGCCTACATCAGCTGACTTAAGTTTACAGTCTTGGGATTCAGGGTTAACATTTGCAGTGTAGATATTTGGGCTTGGGATGGAGCCAAATCTCTGAAACCTGTGAGGACTATGGGCTTCAGAGCCCAAGCTCCAGCCTAAGCCAGAATATTTACACCAATTTAAGCCTTGCAGCCCAAGTCATGTGAACCTGAGCCAACTGATCTAGGTTGTGAGACTTGATGCTGCCAATAGATGTACTCTAAGTAATTTTTAAGAGTTGTTCTCATGGGCTGTGTTCACACACGGGGTTAATTTTGATATGGTTGTTTCAAAACAACTTGTATTGAAATAATGCCTTATTTCGAAACGACTTATTTCAAATTAGCAAAAAAGTCACTTCGAAATAAGGAGAAAAGTCAGAATCTAAATAGCAATTCCGGACAACAGTTATTTTGAAACGACTCACCGTCGTTTCGAAACAACATGTTCAGATGACGGTTGTTTCGAAACCACTGTTGTTTTGAAACAACACGTTCGCACAGCGTTGTTTCGAAACAACCATTGCAAAACAACATTGTTTTGCCCACAGACTAGGTTTAACTTGTTTCGAAACAACACAGTTGTTTCGGAACAACGGTTCCCGTTGTTCCAAAACAACCGTGCATCGTGTGAACAGCCGAAACCTTATTTCGAAACAACCTCCGTTGCATCACACAGAGGTGTAAATTTTAGTGTACGCTAGCATGTCATGCCCTAACTAGCGTGGCTGGAACTGGCTGGCTTGCACTAAAAGTAGTTTCCCAGTGCACGTTAAAGTACTGTAGGGTATGTCTAAACTAGAGGGCTCAGGTATGTTGACTTAATAAGGTCGATTTAGCCCTAGTCTATGCTTGGAAGGCTTTTCGGTGGCAGTTGACCAGCGGACGCACAAGGCACATAAAATGCCTTGCGTATCTGTTGGTGACTTTCTAAGCTGCTGGAGCACACTGCTGAAGGCAAACCACAAATGGCTTGTGGTTGGCTTTCAGCTATGTCTGTTAGTGGGTAGGACTTCTAGTGCTAACCTTCCACAGCACAGCATGGAGTACATACTTGCTGCTAATCACACCCGGAACGTTGGGCTGATGTGGAGATTTGGCTGCCATCAGTGAAGACACACACTTAAAGTCGACTTTATTAAGTCTGCTTAGAGAGGCTCCATTTGTTTAAGTCAATTTTAAATGGGTCTCCCTTAATAAAATCAACTTTAAATGGGTCCCCTGTCTTAAGCTGACTTTATAAAGTTGACTTAAATGGATCTCCTGCCTTAATTTGACTTTATTAAGTTGACTTTAATGGCCACACTTTATGTCAACTTAATAAAGTAGACTTAACCCTTAAAGTTGATTTTAAGGGTGACAGCTATTAAATCGACTAAGTGCTTAAGTTGACTTAATGAACTTCAAATGTGGCCAGGAAGTTACTTAAGTTGACTTAAGCCTGCTTGAGCCAGCTTAAGTCTCCAGCATAGACAAAACCCTAGTTCAGTGGTTCCCAAACATTTGTAAGTTGTGACACATTTTGTGGCATATCATGACCCTACAGGACACAACAGCCCCCCTCCCCAAAGGCCAAATCCAGTCATCTCCCCAGCTCTCCCCAACACATTTACTGTTGTGTGGCAGCAGAATAATGTGTCCCAACACAGTGGTTGAGAACCACTGCCCTAGTGCCTGTCAGAAGGTCCTACCTGTGCTGGTTAGTATGTGACACACTAGTGTAAATTAGAATTTTACACCCTCTGGTGTGGGCTAGTTAACTATGTAGACAAGTTATTAGTGCACAGAAAAATATCCATGAAGTAGCTAACATTCACTATTTTTTTTCTTGTGCGGACAAGCCCAAAGTCTTTGCAGGATAGAGCCTAAAATGAAGTATCATTTCAAGCAAATCCCTGGAGAGATAAACATTTGCATTTTCACTGATTGTGATCACAGATGTATGTTCACTTACATGCTTTTGCTTGTTGTTTTCTGAGTAGTCCCCTCTGTTTCCTACTTGTAATTTCATCTGCAGTTTAGAACTTCTTTAGTGGCAGTATTTTAATTGCTGCATCAGTGATGTAAGGTCCAAAATCAAACTATGTTTTATGAACTGAAATTAAATAAAACCTTAACTTAGGGAGGGCTCCAGGTTACAAATTTTCAGTTAGTCAACTTTTAATATGGGTTGCATAAAGTATTTAAAGTGTTTTTTTCCCTCTTGAAGCTGCTGTATCTAGTCTTAACCAAATAAGAAGGGAATTCATAATAAAGGCAGCATATTTCTCTAAGTAGGCAAGAGGTAAGTGAAGGTCAAGTAAAGATTAAGAAAGAAGAGATAAATGCACCAAGCCCAGTTCCTAGAGACCTTCAATGAAGAAGAGGATCTGCTGTGTGTGAAGGCAGAAAATGAAGTGAGAAATGTCTCCATTCCCTATGTAGTTTTGGCTCTGTTACTGTGTAACTGTTATGACATGGAAGCTGTGTTGTAAGGAAGGGTGACAACTGTGTCCTTATCCTTATGCTAGTGGTTGGTTTATGCAAAAGGTTTGAGATCAATACTGTTTCCAAAATAAAAAATGTGGTCCTCTAGGTCAAGCAGCAGAGGCCTGTTATTTTAGATCCTGAGGTTCCTGGAACATGACAGATGACACAGAGGTTTGTAGCAGTATCACAGCTGAAGTCTCTAGTGCTGAAATGGGGTGTTTTAGTAAAAAGTGAGTAAGATCATAGCTGCATTGTGCGGCAATTACTAAGTGGAGCCTTTGCTAAAGATCAAATTCTCCTCTAGCAGAAATCTAAATTGGGACTGGAAACTTCACCAACAACTCTCTAAAGCATGTAGAGATACATCAATCTATTCTGGGGTTAATCACTTAGTTATCTATGGTTATGCCTACATCACAAAGCTTAGTCTGGACTTCCTTAGTCTGAACTAAGCAGCTCCTGGTTTGTTCGGACTAACTATGGGTTTTTAGTTTGAACTAGCTGCATTTACTAGTTCGAACTAAAAAGTTAGTCTGAACTAGAAAGCGCAGCTACTTTGAACTGACTTTTTAGTTTGAATTAATAAGTGTGGCTAGTTAGAACTAATGGCTTAGTTCAAATTTGTTTTAGTTCAAACTAGCCATTAGTTCGTGCATACATCATGCTAGTTTGAACTTAAAGTTCGAACTAGCATGATGTAGGCATGGACTAATGGTTTAAGTTCAAACTCAGCATTTAGTCTGGACTAACCAGTCAAACTTGTTAGTTCAGACTAAGCCTTGCTTAGTTTGAACTAAGAAATTTCTTAGTTTGAACTAGGCAAAGCCTAGTATAGACACGGACTAATTGGCTAGTGTAGACATAGCCTATGTGCCTAGATTTTTACTCAAAGCTCGATGAAATCTAGGGCTATACTTCAGTGGTCTTCAAATCAAGCTCTAGGTACAAAGAAATTCAAATTGGTAGAACCAGTCAAGAATCAAACTTGCCTGTAGAGATGTTATCCTGCTGGACCCCTGTAATACTCATGGTCACAGATTTAAAAAATATTAAGCAACTAGTACTGTGTGCATTCTTTTATCACTGTGATTTATCTACTGTACCTGTAAATGTTTAAAAGACTTCTTTGCTGGAGGGAGCTGGCATTTTTGCTCATTTCCAATGGAGCTTGTAATACAAAGGGGAGACCCTTGGCTATCTTTGTTTGTTCTCTTAATGTAAAATAACAATTTAGAGTGAAAATCAGTGCAGAAAAATAGTTTCCAGTCATTCAGCCTCTGGATCCTCTTATGCTTTTGTTTGCCAGATTAGAAAGATCTTTAGTATCTGAAATAATATCCTCATGTAGCACACATAGACGATGACTAAGTCAACTCTTAGACTCTTCCTGGACAGATTAAATAGATTTAGCTTTTTATGTCTCTCGTTGTAGATTTTTTTCTAGACTTTTAATCATGTTTATATCTCTTTGCTATACTCTTTCCAATTTATCAACATCTCAGTGCTGAAAGAACACAACTGGAAAGGCTGGACATGCAAAAGACTATGGGGCCAAATGAAATGCATCCGAGGATGCTGAGGGAGTTGGCCGATGTGATTGCAGTCATTGGCCATTATCTTTGAAAACTTTTGGTGACTGGATGAGGTCACAGATTTGCAGTGCAGGAGATCTAGGTTGGAGATTAGGAACAACTTTTTCACTATAAGAGTGGTGAAGCATTGGAATGGGTTACTTATGGAGACGGTGAAATCTCCATCCTTAGAATTTTTTAAGGTGCAGCTTGATAAAGCCTTGCTTGAGATGATTTAGTTGGGGTTGGTCCTGCTTTAAGCAAGGGATTAGATTGGATGAATTCCTGAGGTCCCTTCCACTCCTAGTCTTCTATGATTCTATAATTCTATCATTCTGTAGTCACCAGTGAGGAAAATAGCATAACAGAAAGCAACACTTTCATAAAAGAAAAGCCTGTCCTATACTGTTAGTCCAAGAAAAACATTTGACCAACCCTTAATAAGGAAGACTGTTAAATAACAAGACACTAGTAACAGAACAGTCAATTTTTAAGCACTGTTTTCATCTGCAAGGGCTGCTGCTTTTTGACTAATGATGGAAAATGTGGGCTTGAAGGTGGGAAAAACACTTTTCATAAAGTTCATCTTATTTTTGGTGCCAGTTTTAATATGATGCCAATTTGAAATTAAATTTTTCTCTTTGGCTTGTTTATTGTAGAGTTGGTGGCTTCTTTGGATCACATCCTGGTTTGACCTGATTTGCCACAGGCAGAAGATTTAGCCATATACTGTCAGGCAACTAACTCCCAAATGTAAGTGGTAAAATGTATTAACTTACCTCATTGTTTTAGGAGACATTCTTACATGCTCAGGTTCTTTCTTACTTCAACCGACTGGCTAATTAAACACCATCTTTTCTGTCTGCTGTTGAAAGATGCCAAACCAATTTATATTCATTTGTTCTTGCACCAATGTTGTCCTTTAGCTTAAATAACTCTTCACCGTCCTTACTATTTCACCTTTTTCTACAGTATGTAGATGCAAGTCACTTGCCATGATTACCTGGCTATAACTCACTTGATCATTTCCATTGTGGGGGCACAGGGTACTGGTCCAGTGTAAACACTCCTATTTCTGTTGTGGCACATAATAGTCTAACAAATCTGAATGAACTGTGGGCTGTAATATGTCAGTCTCTGGTTGCTGGAGTGGGTTCTGGAGGCGTGTGATATATAGGAGGTCCAACTAGATGATCTGCTGGCCTCAAAGTCTAGGACTCCATGACTGTGTTTTTATGGTATATCTATTCTCATTTGTGATATATATTGCCAGCATCTCTTAGCTACTCTTTGTGGTAATCTTTATGGCTATGTCTACATTAGCAAATTAATCCAGATTAAGGAGGCTTAATTTGGACTAATTTTTACCTTGTCTGCCCTAGGCTTTGCCTAGTTTGAACTAAAAAAAATTTTAGTTCAAACTAAGCAAAGTTTAGTTTGAACTAGTTAGTTCAAACAGTAAGTTTGAACTAGCTGCTTAGTCTGAATTTTAGTTTGAAGTAGCATGGCTACAAAGCCTAGTGTAGACAGGGAGCAAAATAGTCCAGATTAAGCCTCCTTAATCCAGACTAATTTGCTAGTGTGCTAAAACGTGGCTAGTTCAAACTAGCCACTTAATAAATTTCAACTAAGTGGTTAGTTTGAACTAGCCACTTTTTCAGTTTGAACAGACTTTTGGTTTGAACTAGCCATGCTTTTTCGTTCAAACTAAAAAGTTAGTTCGAATTAATAAACGCAGCTAGTTCAAACTAGAAGGCCATGGTTAGTTTGGACTAAGGATGTCTGAACTAAGCTTCCTGGTGTAGACATAGCCTACCTTAGCAATCAAGAGAAAATGCTTATACCCTCTTAGACATCATTCATGACACATCATCAGTTATAGAAAATTGAGGGGACTTAGAGAATAAATATATACAGCTCTCTCAGTTTGATAGTAAAATGTCAAGATAATGAAGAAAAATGCACAAAAAATCATTATTAGAATAAGTTATGTATGATAGAGTATAATTAAGGTAGAGTGAGAAACTGAGAAAATAAACAGAATAGTAGCTGTGTTAGTCTGGTTCAGCAAAACAAATGAGGAGTCCTGTTTAATAAATTTGTTAGTCTGTAAAAGTGCCATAGGACTCCTCATTTGTTTTGCTGACTATACTATGCTAGTCCTAGCAAAAGACAGGGTACCCAAGCAGAAGCTGCTTGTGTTTTCTTTAGAAATTGTTAACAAGTGCAATTACTATGGATATAAGTTACCGCCCACCACTTCCTATGCATGCCTGTTTTTGCTGAAAGCAAAAATTGTCGCAGAGAAAAGCTACTAAAAATAATAAAAACCCATACCCATGCTATTTAAACTTACAAGAATTAACTAACCCTAATATAGCTTTTAGGAGCAGTTCATCAAACCTTCATCCAGTGTTTAATTTGTGCCAGGGCTTGCCAGGGTTGAGCCCTGTTATGTCTAGGCTTGGCAGTTCATAGTGCATGAATCTAGGGGTTTGCTGCATCAGTTATGAATGTAAAAGTATTGCTTGAGCCCTGACACCTAATTGCTTGAGTCCCAGCATTTCCTTCATTACAAATTAAACTATGCCACCACTCAAGAGGATTTCTAATGGTTACAAGTACCTCACAACTTCAGCTCAGAACAAGCGCCCTCTTAATATGTTTAGTTTACCCTGTAGTGTTTCAAGTGTAGACAGGCCCACAGTCTCCTAGAGAAGGCACATGTGTAGGGTTCCAAAGTAACAAATACAGAATTGAATTTTAACACAATGTCTAGTAAAAGGTTAATTATGATCCAATAACTTAAATAATATTCATTCAGGATATTGTCTGTCTGTCACAGGCACAATGAGCCAAAATGAAAAAGTATATTTTATCTATCTGGCACATATATCTTCAAGGAACATGCTCTTCTTTTGGAATTGCATTTGCTGTTGCTCAGATACATCCACATTGATTTTAAGGGAAATTTCTTGAAAACTGATGTGAAGAAACGTATTTCCTTGCAATAGAAAATGAGCTAAAATATCTGTGGAATTACACTATGGTAATTAACATCAATCAGGAGAGCTGCTAAGGAATTTGAATAGAAAAATAGTGACGTTCTCAAATTTTACTTGACTTCCCTGAATTTTGTAAGATTACTTGCAAATTCTTGGTTATCACATTATCTTCTCTGTTAGTAAAGTTTTTTTTTTTTTTTTTTTTTTTTTTGATATTCATTATATAACAGGTTCTCAATACAAATAAACTTCATGGAAGTGACATTGAACTATGCATTTATTTAAGATTTTAAACTGATAATCAAATAAACCCTGGACTGATTTCTAAAGCACCCCTAAGACATCTGCAGTATCTTAAATTGTTTAAAAAAATGTTTTTAAAATGTCTTCTAAGAGCATCCTGGAATATTTCATCATATATGAAAATATTTCTTCATATATGCCAATTTTTACAATATAAATATTCCAAGAACTCTCATTTCTTAAAATGGAGATTGTAATAATGTGGTAACAATGCAGTAGTATTTAGATTTCACTTGAAAGAGATATTTTTCTTCTCTTATGATGGTGAAGGAGTCTGACCTGAGGAGATTGAAAGGGGGTGCTCTGCCTTTCCAAATATGGTTAAACAAAACCTCTTCTTTTCATCACAATTTCTCTAACACTTAGCTCCATGCACTCAATATTTTTTAAGCAGACTGATATGAGGTTCCACTGAAAGAGTATCGAAGATGTTTTCTTTCATTATACTACAAAACGAGGTTGCTGGTCCTCTTTTCCATATCACAGTCCATTCCTTTAAGTAATTTTTCTTTCCATCTTGTAGTGGAGCAAGGCCTAGTTTGCCACAGGGAAGTCTAGCACTCTTATCTTAGGGCCTGACAAAGTCTGGTTGGTCCCTCTCAATCTCTCCCAAGGTGGAGGTCCCCCTTTTGGGACTAGCCCGAGTTATAGCCCTGCTGGCCCCTTCACTGGGGTTTCTTCTCTGTTCAAATACCCCTTGGTGGGGCTGGGCAGCAAGAGGGGATCAGGGGGACCCCTGTCCCATCCTCTACCACAGGCCCTGACCCATGGACCCGATGAGTAGCAGCCTCCAAACAGTCCAGGAAGGTTCCTGTCTTCCCTGGGTAACCAATCCGTGGCCTCGCAGCTCCCTGTCTGCCCTCTGGGGCTGAGAAGGTCTCACAGCCTCCTGGCCTGGAGTCTCAGTCTCTGTGGTCTATTCCTTGTCTGGGGTGGGGTTGCCCCACCTCCACTCCCTTGCTCAGTTCTCTGAGCAAGAAAGTCCTTCTTCAAGCTGCAGGGCCTAGTATGTGCCTCATCTATGATAACTCCTGAGTATATGGTATTTCACACAAATTTTCTGGGGCAAGAAAGTCATGGACCATATAACAGAGTAAAAGTGTCCAGCTGTTCTGACTCCATTATTATTTCCCTAGTTATGGAACTTTTTGCCCTCTTTGAGTCTGAAATTGGCTGGGATTATCACATTTTATTTTCTTGGATTGTTATACAGGACAGAGAAAAGAGAAGATTTGTGTGACCTTTGCTTCATTTTTCTCACTTTCAGTTATTTTAATGTAATTTATTTTTTATACTATAGGCTAGAGATGGCCAAATTTATTGAACTCAAGAGCTGCACTAGTTGATTATTAAACCTTCAAGAGCTGCACTGAGGCATATACTTTTACCTACTAAATTGATTTGCTGATATTCTTTTGCAAGCCATGCTTTTTCATTCAAGAGCCACATGCAATTCCTGATCTGCAGTTTGGCCATGCCTGCTATAGGCCCTTCTTGTTTTGTGCAGACTACAAACACAGGAACTTTATTTTGATTCTGTTCCATAACCCTAATGTTAAACCACCAAAGCTGATTAGTGTACAAAAAGCTTTGAGGGAGAGCAAACAGCTGTAAAGCAAGTTTTTAGATCTTCCAAGGCCATTTTACTTCAATAGAGCTATGCTGGTGAACACCAGCTAAGAACTTGACTCTTGCAGTTTTGGAAACTATGGAGATGTCAAAGCTTTTAAGAATGTATTTTGTTGCTGTTTTATACCCCCAAATAAATGTAGAGTCTTTAACAACATATCTATTATCCCTTTATAGGCATACTATTTCTCATTTAGCAGGCAGAGTAATGTCTGTGTGAATGAGTGGATAGTAATCATTTGACAACAAGGAAACGAGGAGTAGTTGCCCTACAGATAATGGCAAAAACCTGAGTAAAGATGTTGGGGATGAAAAGGTCTGGTTGGTACCCCACAGGCAGCAAAAAGAGATGTCAGCAGAAGCCCTACGTGTGTTTGAGAGAGTGGTGGCAATGGGGAAAGAGAAATTCTCACCTTCTCCATAGGTAAATACCTATCTTGCCTTTTTTCCTAAGAAAATGTCCTTGCATGGGAAACTAGCTACCTTGCTGAGGTTTTTGGAGTGGTAAACAAGGTGCAGAGATAAGTCACATAAAAATAAACCCACAAGCATAAGTACAGCATCTCATTCTAACAATGAAAGAATTTGAATTATTTAAGTGAAGAAATATTAAAAGCTCACCTATAATCCTTGATAAATCACCTAGTTAATAAGTGTTACGTACCAGTATCCCAAAGGAAATTGGGTTGAAAATTACAAAACTCTTGTGGCTAAGTGCGCTATTTTGTTTGAATTTGCTTGATGTGTTGTGTCATCATGGTAAGTACTACAGATTTATAGGCCAGTTATCTGAGGGCAATTAATAGGTGGGCTCCTGTGATACACAGAACAACTAAAAAATTATTTTAGTCACCACTTTCATTAGTAAAATAGGGACTCTCTAAAGAATTGGTTCAAAAATTGGAATGTGGGACCATCATGGTTTAACTGCAACAAATAAAATCCTGTTTGCTATCTAGCCATTAACTCAGAAAAGTATAGCTTTTATATGGACACCTGGAACCACTTTGTGGAAGCTATTACTCATGATTAACACATAAAAAAACACCAACAACAACTTTGGATTGTAAGGCAACAGGGATGTGTGAAGACCAATAATTTGTTCTTAGGCACCTATTTTTTTTTTTAAAGTCAACTATATCCCAGATGGTGAGAGGAATAGCTTATGTCAGGATACAGACCCACTACATTTAAAATTTAGGTTTCAAGTGGGTTTCTTCTTGATGAGCTATATAGTTTCTTCTATCAAGATGAAGATTCCAGATCTCTCTTTGACTTACAGTCCATGGAAAAAGAGAGAGAGCGATTGAAACAAACTGAACTGGTGGAAGGCCAGTCTGTGTAAGGCTCCTAGGAGCAAAATATTTTAGCTACCTTTGGAGTGGCAGTGTGCAGTTCTTAAAGGGCCCCAAGGAAGGGGAACTGAGGCAGTGTACTGCGGAGTTACCTGTTACCATGAAGGGGTTCTCAGAAGGTGACTGAGCCCATTACAGGTCTGATTTTCATAACAACTGAGAGCTACATTGCCAGCAGACCTGAGTTGCATGAAAACCATCTCTGAATAATCAATCCCAGTACAAGCATGTATCCGCCAGAAAGATAGGTTCTTGTACAGTTGGAAAACACAATATAATAAAGTTATGGTCTAAGTTTTCATAGGTGTGAAGTAGCAGCATTGACTAAGTACAGAGCCCTGAGCACTCATCACCTCTACAAATTCTTTTGCACAACCAAATACATGGATAATGCAATAGCATGGCATTCTGGTTCTATGGTAAATGTGGGTACCCCTATACTGAGCAAATTCTTAGCCAGGCAGAAAAAGCTACTTTTTAGTTACGTTGTGCTGTTCAGAAAGGGCCAGAAGACAACCAAGAATCTGGCCCAAAATGTCTTCTCAGTACATTTATAAAGTGAATATTTCAGTCCCCATAGAAAACCATAAATAGTGTAGTGGCTAGCACCTCTGCTTAACATGCAGAAGGTCCTGGGTTCAATTCTCAGGGGGTTGGACTTGATGATCTCATGAGGTCCTTTCCAGCCCTATGATTTGATTGATTGATAACCTGAAAGGCATAATTGCCTAGCTAACTGTATAGGAGATTTAGATATATAGCCAGATAGGGTGCTATGACATCATGAGCACCACACATTGAACATGACAATTGTCTTCCTATCTTTTCCCCCATAACATGTTGTGGAAAAGGTCCAAATTGTTTGCACCCTGGTGCAAACAACATCTAGAAAATGACAATTCTAGGACAGGGATTCCAGGTGGTGCTGCTGAGGAGGTGTTTAAGCTTTAGTCAAGTGTTCCCTCTTGGCCACTCACCAGATGGTTGTAAAGGGAGCCAGTCATGGATTCTCTATATTGGAAGCCTCTGGAGTCTAAACAGAGTCCAGGAAGAGCCCCTCTTTTGGGGTCCTTACAAACAGTTTCAGAGTGCATACTCATAACTCCCTGGTGAACACTGGAAGTGGATGACGGAATGGATCACTCAATAAATTACCCTGTTTTGTTCATTCCTTTTGAAGTTTCTGGTATCAGTCACTTCTGGAACACAGGATTAGGCTAGATGGATGTTATGGAAGCTGGTTAAGTTCTCTGGGATGACAGCACCACTTAATGGTGACTCTCTGGGATACCTTCCTTGCCTGTATCTGTTTAGTGTTGGCCTCCTGCAAAGAGTCCAAAGTCTAATCTCTACAGTTCAGGAGTAGAATCATTTAGTGGTGAGAGCTCCAAGGCCAACTGGTCTAGTGACACATCAAGACTTCCAAGAGAAAAGGCTGAATTAGAACTGATATGCAGATTCAATTGCGTGAAAGCAAGATTAAATTGTTAGTAGGGATTCTTTTCCCATTACAACAGGTGATCTGAGTTCACTTTCCTCTATGTGCTGTTTCCCAGTGTTTGAATCTTAACTGCTCTAATTTTCTGTTACAGTCTGACCTAATTCCATGTTTTACACTTCCCTGCATTTATTTTCCCCCATTTTGTCAGCGCCCCCATCTTCAAACCATCTGATGAAGTGGTATTTTCTCCCATGAAAGTTCATGCAATAAATAAATTTGTTAGTCTTTAAGTGCCACAGGATTCCTTGCTTCAATTCATATAAAGTGTCTCTTACTCCACTGGGTTCTGATTCCAGGCTCTGCAAAAAAAATTGATCTTCTAAACATGTTCCATGGATTGCTTTCTACCCTTGTTCTGGTGCCTCTGGCATTAACCTGGGGTTGGACATGGAGTCCCCCTTGTGTTTTCTCTGCTTTGTCTTCAGAGGATTCTCTTCTGGATGGAGCAAGTCATCCCCTTCAGTTCCCAGGATTTAATGACTTCCCACAGTGTGGCTAGGAGACTTGATCCTGGCAGCTTGGAGTCCTATTAGCATGGTTGCAGGCAATCATTCTACTCCTCAATCCTCCCAGACTGAGTTGAGCTGCACAATTTTGAATGCTCCTCCCATTGGGAGCATGCCCAACAGTGGTGAAGCATTGTAGTCTCTTGGGCCCAGAGGAGTTAGTTAACTCTTGCCATTCCAATGTTGGGTAGGTCACCCCATCACAAGGGACCATTGGGCAGGCACAGTGTGGCCATTTTTCTGCTTCTTTCTTGCCTCCTCTTCAGTTTTAGCTTCTGCTGTTAAGAAGCTTTTCCCCTGTGAGTTCAAAAGTGACTTTCAGTGAATGCTAATATCATCAGCCTGGAGTTCATACATTAGTGTTGATTGGATTTTCATTTTTTAGGGCCATTCCCCTACAATATTTATCTCTACACTACATACACTATACTACTCAATGTACAGCTCTGTATTCAGTGAAAAGCTAGGATGATTACAGAGAAATGTGTTACATTGGGATGCATGATGCTTTGGGCTTACTTTAATGAGAATTTAAAATAGAATTGGGAATAATAAACATGAGGCAGTTTGTTTTTAGCATCTTGATTGATGCTGTAATCCCATAAACAGTTAAAGTTTTATAGCACTTCCACCAGATATTATCAACAGCTGTGCTATTTCCATTCACCAAACTATTTGTTTTAATCCCATGAGCTGACGTACTTGAAATGTAATTTACTAGCACTAAATTGGAGCCTTCTCAGAGCTACAGATAACACTATATTAATCAACCATGCATTACTCACATGGAGCACTTCGAGGCTAACATATTGTTGCTCTAAAGTGAAGAGGTCTTTGATAACTCACAAAGTCACAATTAATCAAAGTGATGAATGAAGCTGGCTTTTTTTCAGGTAGAAACGTGAAAGTCAAAGTTCAGCATGATAAAGGCAGTGTTGCAGAGAGAGAAGAGAGGTCAACAACATAAATAGGACAATCCCTTTCTTGTGTGAAAAGTTTATGCTAAGAAGAATGGGTGTTTTAGTTTATGCATAAACTGTTGTGGGTTGTAATGGCATGTAGTGATCTCAGCTACTAAAGAACTGGCACAAACCATTTACAAAAAATTACCAAATCTACTTTCAAGAGTATGGAAGGAATTTCTTCAGACTTCAGCAAACTGAGATCCTCTTCATTCATGACCCTAAAGGTTTTGTGCCCTTAATGAAAATACCATATATTTTTCTTAAACCATAACCCTGGATTTTTATAGCAGTACCTCCTGCAGATGAATAAAATACATTTATGTCTATAATAGTTCTCTGCTTTCTTTTTCCAATATAAAGTAATCTCAAAATATATTGCATTTTTTCTTTAAACAACAAGAAAAAGCTTGAATTCCCTATTACAAAGCAGTTCAGCTATATTCACCTTTTGGGCCCAATCCTGTGAGCAAAGAGAAAGAATTTTTCCTTGGGAACAAGCAGTACTCCTAATTTTCATCTTCTGGAAAAGACAAATTCTTATTTGTCTGCATTAATCAAATCTTTCTGATAAGTCTTTTCTAAGGGTTTGCAAATAGCTTTAGTAATTGGATATTTTCTGGGGGACAAAAAAAAAGCCCCTTTTAAACATGTCCCTGAGATTTCAGTAAGTGTTAACATATCGAACAGGGACCAAAAAGATTGCCAAGAGTACAAGTAACAAGTAAATTAAAATTCACATTGAATAGCATGGAATTTAATAAGCTAAAAGAATATTAATCAGTTTATCACTTAACTGTTCCTTCTGGGATTAAGGGAAGAATGTAATGTTTGCTTCCCCCCACCTTTTATAGCACAAAAAGGCTTAATAAATTGATTTTAAAGACAGTTTTAAACTGATTACCATTTGTAGCCTTACTGACTCTTGTCTCCTCCTTAGTCCTTAAGTTTGTTTGCCTATCAGTAACTCATTGATGGCATATCTTCATACCTATGTCTTTGCCCCTCCTGAATGAAGTCTCAGGTGGGAAATGAAGCTCCAGAAATCTCTCACTTAACACAGCTCCTTAGGTAGAAGGATTTTTTTTTTTTTTAATATGGGTGGTGGTGTGACACAGAGGTTCCTTGAATAGTGAGATGGTAAAATCTGCAGATTCTAGAAAATTAAGAGAATTAAGTCCAAAGAGGACTGTTGAGAGTTACAAAGGAATCTCACTGCACTGGTTGATTAAGGGACAAAATGGGAAAGGACATTCAGGTGTTGGTAAGTGCAAAGTAGTGCGTAGTGGAAAAAAATAATCCCAACCATAACGACTGTGGTGAGGCAACTCCCTCAGGTCCGCTGGATTACAGTTCTCCCTGCTGGTGAGAGTGGCCAGGCCTAGCCGTAACTACTGCAGGTCCAACAGGGCAAAGACCTGGGCAGCCTGAAGCAGCTCAATAGAGTTGCACTATTAAAGAGGTGGCTCTGCAGCACCAGTTGTAAGCGCCACTAATGGGAAGGGATGTGTTCAGTCGGAATGCACCCCGGGTGGCAAAATGCCACATTATGGCTCTGAGGCCAGGGGTAAAGTCTGCCTCACCCCCAGACAAGCCTTATGAGCACTTCTAGTTCCAGCACATTTGGTGTGGACATTGGTTCGGTCTGTGGAATGCCCCTTCATCAAAGGGCAAAGTAGGGGTGGGGGAGTCGTCAAGACTCTATGACTATGTCTACACCTAAAACCTTAGTTTAGACTTGGTTAGTCTGAACTACATAGTTCGAAGTTAGTTCGAACTAAGCACGGTTTTTTAGTTAGAACTAACTTTTAGTTTGAATTAACCATGCTTTTTTTAGTTCAAACTAACTTTTTAACCACAAGTTTGAACTTATTTAGTTCAAACTAGCACAACCACATTATGCTAGCTCGAACTAAATTTCAAAATAAGTTCAAACTAAGCAGTTAGATTGGACTAAGCCTAGTGGAGATGGCTCCAATTAGTTCAAATTAAGGGTCCTTAATTCAAACTAATTTGCTAGTGTAGACATAGCCTATCAGTCCAACTTCAGGGAGTATCTTTCAGAGTTTCCTCTGCTGGGCTGTTGTCCTGGTGATATTGCTCTGCTGTCAGGGAAGTACCAGCTTTTCTCCCAAGCTGGTGCTGTTCCTCTCCTAGCGAGAAGCACTATTTCCTAGTTTTGAGATGGTAGTTTTCTCCTCCTGCTACGACAAGCCTCCAAGTTGCTTGCATCTCTCTTTCCCTCCCCACTCTTTTGTAGCAGAGGTGGAGTTTTAATAGTTTGGAGTAGTCTTTAATTGGGTTCAGGTGTTACTAAAAACCCTGCAGTAACCCATGTCTTCCCTGCAGGAAACAGTGCCTTCAACATTCTAGGGCTGATATGCCTGACCTCACACATGCTTTTTCAGCCCTCCAACCTGACTTTATCATAAGACAAAATGATGAAGGTCTAAATTAGCTATTACCGCTCAAAGAGATTGTGGACAATTCTCTGTAAATATCTGTTCTACACACAGAAGCAGCAGAAAAAAAGAAAACCTCACAGAATTGGGGAAACCATTAGGACAGGGATAGAAAATAAGACAGACCATCAGGATCTAAATTCATGATATGCCCACACCTTTAATACAGTATGTAATTCTCTCCAAAGAGATATATTTAGAAATGGAGAAATTAAAGAGAAGGGCAAGAAAAATTATTATTGGGACAGGACTGCCTACTTATGAGGAGAGATGAAAAGGACTGAGACCCTTGAGCTTAGAAATGATGTGACTAAATGGAACATGATATTAATCATGAATGTTGCAGAGAAAGTGAATAGAGAAAATTATTTAGCTTTTTACATAACACAAGAACTAAGGTTGCCAGATGAAAATAATATGCAACAGGCTCAAAGTGAACAAAAGGAAGTACTTCTTCACACAGTGCAGTCAATCTGCTGAATAGGGGATTCTGTGAAGGCCAAAAGTATATGTGGGTTAAAAAATTAGATATGTTCACGGTGGATAGGTCCATCAATGGGTACTAGCCAAGATGGCCAGAGATGCAATTCCACATGCTGGGTGTCTCTAAACTTTTGCCTGCCAGAAGCTGGGACTGAATGATGTATCACTCAAAATTACTCAGTTTTGTTCATTTCCTCTGAAGTATCTGCCACTGGTCACTGTCAGACGTCAAGACATTAGATAGGTAGACATTGGACTTAGCCAGTAAGGTCATACTTATGACCTTGCATCCCCTTTTTTGCAAATGACTGACACCTCAAACCTGACATACTCACTACGTGAAACACATCTTTCAAGGTATTTCTACATAAAAAGGAGTATGAAAGGTAGCTCCAGAAAGCTCATCATATGTCAAAATTTGTAACCTTTGTGGGATATATGGATAGGTAATATTTAATGAATAACATTTTTATATGAAAGTATGCTATACGGACCTGGCTGAATAACATGTCTCAGTGGTGCGCCTTTCAAACAGCGAGGTGTTGTCACCACACCCTGGACAGCTGTTTATGCAATTCACAGTTAAATAGTCTAGCCTTGCTCATCCAAAGACTTTCAGTATAAAAAACATGAGACAACTGTAAACAATCAAAATCTTTTAGAGGTAAAAAAGGTACTTTGCAAAAGAGAGAGAATCACCCTGACTATGAATAAAGCAAAAGGCCATTTCAGTGTAATGCAAAGTGTGGAAAGGCACTTTGGAGTCTTTCAATGAGGAGACACCTTGAGGAGTGTAGTGTTCTCATGAAGAAAACTGGGTCCTCTTTCTCGTGAATCCAGCCACCTCTGCAACAGACTGTGTTTTAGGGGGTAGTCCTGCTTAATTAAGTAGGAAAGGAAATTATTAAGTGTGGGCTTAGGTTCAAATTTCCATCTTTGATGTTTCCAAAGGAGCAGCCATGTTAGTCTAGTTCAGTAAAACAAACAAGCAGTCTTGTGGTACTTAAACATTAACAAATTTATTTATTGTATGAGCTTCCATGGGAGAAAAATCCCACTTTGTCAGACTCTTTGAAGACGGGGGAACCCCCATCTTAAAAGCATCTGATGAAGTGTGATTTTCTTCCACGAAAGCTCACGCAATATATAAATTTGTTAGTCTTTAAGTGCCACAGAACTCTTTGCCTCTTTGATGGGATAACTGGTTTGATGGATGGGGGAATAACACTCCTGAACTTTAGCAAGGTTTTTGACACAGTCCCACATGACATTCTGATAATTAAGCTGAAGAACTGTGGGCTTGGTGGAACTACCATTAAATAGATACATAATTCATTAAACAACTACAAACAAAGAGTGACTATTAATGAAATAATACCAGCTTGGAGAGAGGTCTCAAGTCCATTTCCATTGGGATCTATGTTATTTAGCATCTTTATTAACCAGCTGTAATCTGTCAAAAATGATGGGGGAAAATCATGGTTTTCCCTGAGTGAGCACCACATACAATTATCTGAAGAGTCAGCGTGAAATATTGGAAACAGCTGAAAGCTGTGAAGAAGACAGGGGCAGGAGATGGGGGCAGAGAAGGGGAGTGTGGGGGCAGGAGGTGGGGGGCTGGGGCTAGGGCAGGAGCTGGGCTGGTGAAGGCGGGCAGGGGCAGCAGATGGGGGCAGAGAAGAAGCAAGGGGGGGCAGAAGGTGGGGTGCCACCACTTGTCAATACCATATGCATTGGAGGCATAAGAAAGGATGGGGCATGGCACAAGTGAAGGTGAGGGTTGTGGGTGGGAGCATGGTGGAAGGATGAGGGCACAGGATGTGGAGGAAGGGATTAGGAACAATGGAGCAGGGGCAGGAGGTGGGGGTGTTGAAGGGGTGGTTAGGGGCAGGAGATGGGGGCAGTGAAAGGGAGGGTTGGAGAAGGGGGCCATGGGCAGGAGGTGGGGGGCTCATTCAGGAACTGCAGTGGTGAAGGAGGGCATGGGAAGGAGATGGGGGCAGAGAACGGGTGGGTGATGGCAGGAGGTAGGGGTGGCGAAGAGGGGCATGGGCAGGTGATAAAGGCAGAGAAGGGGTGGCTGGGTGTACCATTTGATAGGCCAGTGTGATGTCAGAGGCATCTCAACCAATTTCTTCTTGCTTCATCCTTGGGAGCAATTGGTTGAGTCACCTCTGACTTCACAATGCTCTGTCACATGGTACCCTTCACATCACATGCTCATGCATGCATGCACACACCTAGTGAATTAGTTTAGTAGATGATCTAGATGTAGGACTAGAAAGCATATTGATCAAATTTGCAGATGTCAAAGCTGGGGGAGCTGCCAACACTTTGGGGGACAGTGCTAAAATTTAGAGGAATCTTGTCAAATTGGAGCTCTGGGCTTTAGGCACCATAGATGAAATTCAGCAACAATAAATGTTAGGTGCTAAACTTAGGGAAGAAAAACTAAATGGTACAAATACAGAATGGGGGGCAGTACCTGGCTTGGCAGAAGCACTGCTAATAAGGATCTGGGACTTGTGGTGGATCGCAACCTCAGCGTGAGTTAGCACCGCAATGTTGTTGGAAAAAAGTGCAATTTTAGGTTGCGTTAACAGAGACATAATATGCAAGTCTCAAGAGATGACACTATCACTTTGCTTGCTGCTGGTTAAGCCTCATCTGGAGTACTATGTCCAGTTTTGGTCACCAATGTATAAAAAGGATAAGAAAACAAAGGCAAAGACCCAGGGACAAGCAACAAAAATGATCACAGGGACGGAATGCAAGCCATTGAACAATGGCTGAAGGAGCTATGTATATTCAATTTGGAAAATAGGAGATTGAGGGGGGACATGATAGCATTCTTCAAATACTTGAATGACTGCCATAAAAAAGATGGAGAAAAGTTGTTCTTTCTTAACATACAGAGCAGGATAAGAGGCAATAGGTTCAAACTACAGCATAACAGATTTAGATTAAATCTCGAGAAACACTTCTTAACTGTAAGAAGAGTAAGACAATGGAAGAGGCTGCCTCAGGAAGCTGTGGAAGCTTCTTTGCTGGAGATTTTTTAAAAATGGATAGCTATCTGATTTGAATGATTTAGACACAACAAATTCTACATCTTAGCAGGGGGCTGGACTAGATGGCCCCTGCAGTTCATTGTAACCTTATGATTCAGCCTTTAATTTTGTATCATATTGTAATCTTTTGTTTCCACTGCTTGCTCTGGTTTCTAGCAAGCTTTCCATTCTCTCTTACATAAACTTTCTTTTATTACAAGCGCTGTATGTTATAAGGAACAGGTATTTATGGTGAAACAGGCAAACTGAGATATCTTGCTTCTTTCAGGACAAAACCACTAGGACTTCATCTTTGAGTGCTGCTCACATCCATTCCTATGTAGATGTGTGCATGCCACAGCGCATGGATGCCCGGAAAGTTTTTTTTGCCCTAGCCTATCCCTGTAGGGTCAGTGGCCAGCACCCCCTCTGACCTGCACACTTGCATTGTATAAAGGTGGCTCTGTCCCTGCTCCCCCCTTCAGTTCCTTCTTTCCATACACTGTTACGGTCCTGGAACTGCCCACTCTTGCATGTTTGCAAGTGCCTGTCTCTTTTTCTCTCTTTCTGATCTTCACTGTTTTCTTCATTTCTGGACATTTTAATCTCGCTACCCTTGCTCATGGCCATGTGCTCCCTGCACTCTGGAGCTAACACATGGCCTGGGACACAGCTGCCATGATAGGCTTCAAGCCCTCCGCCATGTGAGGTAAGGCCTTCTCGGTCAGTGATGCCCACAAAAAATGCCTTAAGTGCCTGGGGGAGGGACATAGGACTGATAAAGGCCAAATTTGCTGGTCCTTCAAGCCAATGAGGCAAAGGGAGTGGGAAAACCACTGAAGCTCCATGGCACTGGAAGAGGACCCATGTCATGCCTCCATGCTGTAGGCGGGTGTAAGCGAGCAGTTCATTTGGCCCACTGGGAGGACGCCCCCTGGTGGGCAGTTTGGGGAGTTATTTGCTCAAGTGTTCCTGCTGGTCTGTCTTTCCCCTGGGGAATGGGTAGCGGGCAGTATGTTCCCAACCCACGAGGGGAGGTAACTATCAGTTTAGAGGCCGGGTAGGACAGTTCACCTGGGGTCCTGTGCCCGGAACCGGGCGTACAGTCCACAAGTCGCGTTGCAGTTGGGGTCAAACAAGGTGGGGTAGCACTCGGGGTCGACGTCTCAGGAAAGGGGGAGAGGAGGAGGTAGGACACAGGCCCACCCTACTCCACTGTGTCCCAGCCCAGGGCCCTAACAGCGGCCGGGCATTTTAACCAGGGGGTCAGCGGGGATCCGACCGCAACATGCTGACCCCGATATGGGGGTGTGTAACTCCCCTGGGCTACAATTCTCCCCCTCTCCCATTAGTACCTGGTCTGCCCCATCCTCAGTGTCCTCGGGGTACTCGCTGAGTGGCACAGAGGAGAAGCCCTCCATAGCGTCCGGTGGTGGCAGGTCTGGAAATTCCAAGGCAACCTCCATCTCCTCGGGGGGGCGGCTTGGGTAGGTCAACTGGGTCCGAGAAGAGGGGGAGCTCCTCCAGGACCAGCCCGCCAGAGGGGTCCGCTTCGGGCGGAGCCAGGGGCAGTTCCTCCAGGTCCTCCCCAGTAGCTGCTGGGGTCCATTCTCTGTACTCCCGGCCCTCCCTGACATTGGGGGGGGGGCTGGGGTTCCTGTTGGGCACACTGCCTATCCACCACAGCTGGAGGGGGCTCCTCCCAAGGGACGCCTGCCGTGGGAGGCCCAAGCCAGCCATCCCCATATGGGACTGGAGGCCGGCGGGTAGGCCCAGCTCTCCTCTTCCAGGGAAAGAGCTGGGCCTGAGAAGCCTGGAGGGAGCCATCCTTCTCCTCCGGCTGCCAGGGCTGGGCTGAGCTCCCTGGCCCAGGCTTTATACTTCCTGTCCCGCCCCTTACCTTCCGGTTTGAGTGGCAGCCCCACGGCAGCCATCCTGCCTCTTCTGGAGGCGGCCATCTTGCAGCCTCTTTACATGTGCCTAGCAAACCATCATTGACAGAGGCAGCCCCAGCTCAGAAGGCACAGTCAGCACCAGCTCTGCCTTGGCACAGGTCTCCGTCCAGGAAGCCTAAAGAGCACTGCATGGAAGCGGAGTCTGCATTGGGTGCTTGTCCACCTAAGGAAAAGACCTGACATTGGCACAGGTCTGGTTCCCCAGCATGGGCTCAGACAATCACAGACCCTGGCACAGAGGCCCAAGGCACTGCCAATCCCATCCACATCCAAAGTTTTTGAAGTGGCTAAAACCCTCCTAACAGCTGCCAGCCCCTACTTCACTCAGACTGATGGCATTGAGAGGGAAACTGACACTGTTGTCCAAGGCCTGGTACAGGCCCCAGACAGAACCAGACCCATTGGCACAGCAGGAACCTGTGTGGGACTGAGACCAAAAGCAGGGTAGTCTGCTCTGGGATTGGGCCTTGACACTCTAACCCCTGTGATTACCCTCTAGGGAACATCAGCACAGCCACTCCCTGCTGTGCGCTCAACAGTCCCTTCTGAACCGTTCTGGGACTCTCCGCACAGCTGCTCCCCTTGAAGGGCATCTACCCCCTTGGCCTCAGCCTCTAAGTTGGGGGATGACAGGGCATACCTTCGGTTCTTTCTGGAGGCCTCATCCCAGGAACACTTCCTAGCACAATCACAGAAATCACACCACTCCAGGTCACAATAACATTCATCTGGAGACTCCAACACCCGACGCTGGCATTGTCTCCCTTCAACACCACTGCCCCCAGCACCGGCCTGGCACACCCTGGAGGAAACACACCTTGTCATCACCCTGGTGCAGAGACTCTGCCTGCGCCGATGTGCCACTCCCTGCATGGGACCTCACTTCTACTGGTGTGGAAGAGGGGACGGTCTGCACATGCTCCCCAGGACAGGAAACCCAATCCCTCCCCTGCACAGGGCAGAATACCCCCGGTCATGCCTTGGTGCCTAGCAGACCATCAATGGCACAGGCAGCCCTGGCGCAGAGGGCACAGTCGACACCAGCTCCGCCTTGGAACGGGTCTCTGTCCAGGAAGCCTAAAAAGCACCACATGGGATTGGAGTCTGCACTGGGTGCTCATCCAACTAAGGAAAAGACCTGATGGTGCTGCAAACCTTTAAAGATTGGTCAGTATCTGATGAGGACTCGGACCCAGGAGAGGTACCTTTGGGCCTTGGCTGAAATGACTCAAGGGTAATGTCCTCTTCTTCCCCTGATGAAGCAGCCTACCAAAGGCCCTTATTGTTTAGATAGAACCCGAGGTCACACCGAGAACTGCTTAAGTGCATGGCTGCAAACCTTGAACTCCCAACTGAGTTGGTCAGGGAAGACTTTGATCCCCTCTTCGATGTGGGCAACACCACCGCCCCAGCCAAGATGGCAGTCCCAATGCATGAGGGGGTGCTGAAAATCGCCTGCATCCGGTGGCAGACACCATCATTGATTCCTCTGTATCAAAGGGGACAGAGAGGAGGTACCACGTCCTTGCAGACAAATTTGGCTTCCTTTTTAACTGCCCTGTTTCCAGGCTATTGGTAGTGGATGTGGTGAACCAATAGGAGAGGCAATGCCAACCTGCTGCTGCCCCAAGGATTAAAGATGATAAAAAGCTGGATTTATTCAGAAGAAAGATTTATTCCACCACAGCTCTCCAGCTGAGCATCACTAACCAATAGGCCCTCATGCGTAGGTGTATTTTTCACTTGTGGAGTTCCATGCAGAGGTTTCAGGACCTCATCCCCTCCAATCATGTGTTGGACTACAACGCCCTTGAGGAGGAGGGCCTCCTAGAAGCACATGTGACGCTCCTTTCTTCATGGGAGGCTACGGACACAGCCAGCAGGGGGGTAGCATCGGTGATTGCTATGAGCCGAGCCACTTGGCTGCAGGGTTCAGGACTGTCTCCCCACATGCAACAGTCCATACAGGGCCTCGCTTTTGGGGTTCTCTCACTGTTCACTGAGTCAACCAACACCAAGCTGCATGGTATAAAGCAGTGGTTCCCAACCTTTTTCAGGCTGGGGACCCCTTTTTAACAAATAAAATCTCCCCCCCCCCAAACCCCCTGGCTGATTATGTAATCTGGCCTGCACAGGCAGACTCTGGCCTGCACCAGTGGGACAGCCAGTGAGCAGTACTGCCACCACCTTTGCCCACACTGCTGGGGAGCTGAACCGCAGCAGCTATGTTCCCTGCCCATGCCCCTGCTGGGGAGCTGCTGCAGCCCCATCCCCCTGCCAGGATATAGCCACAGGAAGGGAAAGGCAGCATCAGGGCTGTAGCTGGATTCCGGCCCCAGGTAGCGAGAGGCTCTGCGGAGCCCCTGCAACATGTTCACAGACCCCTGGGGGTCCCCAGACCGCAGGTTGGGAACCACTGGTGTAAAGGACTCCTGTGCAACACTCTGCTCCTTGGGCATGTGTACTCCCCAGACATCCAAGTGGTCCTTTCAATCCTACCAGCAGCAGCCCCAGCACCAACAGTAGCAGCAGCAGCACCAGGGCCCTCGTCATCGGATGTTCCAATAATTTCACCATCCCTATGGGAATGGGGACAGGGACAGAAAGAGGGGTGGAAAAGGGTCAAGGCCTCAGGGTTTAAACCACTTCACCTGACAGGGGAATAATACCCTTCTGTTGTCCCAGAGGCCCCCTGAAAGGAAATCACCCTCTCACTGCCAAAACAGGGACCACTCCCATGAGAATATACTGGAGCTAGAATGCCAAAAGCTTCTGGCTCTAGGGGCAATAGAAAGAGTCCCTGCAAGGGAGAAAGGGAGGGGCTTTTACTTCCTGGTTCCAGAGGCAACTGGGGGCTTGTAACCCATTTTAGATTTAAGAACCCTGAACAAGATTTTAAGAAAAATGAAGTTTTGAATGGTCTCCCTATCTCAGATTATTCCCTCGCTAGACCTAGGGGACTAGTTTGCAGCCCTAAATCTAAAAAACACCTATTTCCAGATCTTCATAAGGCAAAGGCATAGGGAGTTTCTCCACTTTGTGGTGGGCGGAAGACACTTCCAGTACGCAGCACTCCTCTTTGGACTTTTGCTGGCCCCAAGGGTTTAGACAAAGGGTCAGAATATTCCCGTACCTGGATGATTTGTTAATAAGGGGAAGGTCCAAGGACCAGGTCTGGCACAGTGTCGGCTCTGTCTGGAGACTGTGCAACAGGTTGGGTGTCCTCATAAGCTAGAAAAGTCAAAACTCACTCCAACAAGGTAAACAGGGTTTATAGGGGCACATCAGGAGTCACTGAGCACAAGGGCCTCACTATCCCAATCCAGGTTTCAGTCCATGTCTACCATCATTTCAGAAGTGCACCAAGCTCCCACAACAACTGCAAGGTGATGTCTTCAGTTGCTTGGCCACATGGCTGCCTCCAGCTGTGTAAGGATGGCTCGCCTCCTCATGAGGCCTCTACAGGCATGGCTGGCAATGATGTTCTATCCCCAAAGCTGCTCAGTAAACTGGGTGGTCAGCAGCCCAGGGAGGGTACTAGACTCCCAGGTGATATGGCAGGACCAAAGGTTGCATGCAGGGGATCCCCTTTGAAGCCCAGAACACCTTGCTTACCCTGATCACAGATGCATCAAATCTAGGCTGTGGAGCCCATATCGTGGGAGTTCTGTCCACCCAGGAGACATGGTTGCAGGCAGACAGACTTCTCCACATAAATGTGAAAGAACTGAGGGCGATACGCCTAGCCTGTGGGGTTTTCTTGGACAAGTTAAGGGGGAAAACTGTGCAGATCCTAATGGACAACATGGCAGCTATGTTTCACCTCAACTGCCAGGGGGAAGCCTGCTCGCCTGCGCTATGTGAGGAGGCATCTTCGCTATGGGAACTGGCCCTGAAGTTTGACTTCTACCTGGCAGCTTCCCACCTCCCACCGGTGAGCAACTGTCAAGTGGACAAACTCAGCAGAAAATTCCTCCCTCAGCATGAGTGGTCCCTACACCTAAAAGTAACGACCTCTCTCTTCAGGACGTGTGCCACCCTGCTCAACCTCTCTGTGGCCCCACCCATAATGCTTCCACTCAGAGCAGACATACTCACGCAGGACTCCATCTGTCTGCAACACTGGGACCTGGAGTCACTATATGTAAGAGTGTGGAGGTTGCATGGCTGAACCTAGGTGAACAAGTATGCTCAGAGAGGACCCAGCAGGTCCTGACTGAGAGTAGGAAGCTGTCCGTGAGACCCATCTATGGGGCCAAGTGGAAACACTTCTCCCTCTGGGCATGGAAAAGCGAGGTGTCCCCAGAGTCCACCCGGATCCAGACTGTATTAGATTATCTCCTAGAATTGAAGGAGAGAGGCCTAACACTTTCATCTCTCAGGGTACACCTAACAGTGATTTCAGCACTACACAGCACCTTTGATGGGGTGACTCCCTTCTCTCACCTCTCAACCACAAGGTTCTTCAAGGGCCTAGAGACATTCTACCCCAAACCTGGGATCAAATCCCACAGTGGGACCTAAACCTAGTACTCAAGGGGCTCACTAAACCTCCCCACAAACCGCTAGACTCACGCACGCCACTAGTCCTGTCTTGGAAAATGGCCTTCTTGGTAGCTATCACCTCGGCCAGAAGGGTTTCGGAACTAAGAACTCCCGTATATGGTGTTCCATGCCAACAAGGTGTCACACCGACCCCACCCAGCCTTCTTACCTAAGGTGGTGTCACCCTTCCATATTAACCAAGATATTTGCCTCCCAGTGTTCTTCCCATATCTACAAGTTACAGAGAACCAGAGGAGATGGCACATATTCAACATCAGAAGGGCTCTCATGACACAGATCGAGCGACCCAGGACCTTCTGCAAAACAACCCAGCTTTTTGTAGCAGTTGCTGAGCACATGAAAGGCCAGGCAGTAATGGCCCAATATAACTCATCTTGGATAATGAACTGCATCAAAGACTGCTACTACAGAGCAAATACTCCTCCACAGCCTTCCTTGTTCAGGTCCTGATTCAGGAGATATATAGAGAGGTGACCTGGTTGTCAGTGCATACTGTCGCATCCCATTATGCAACTGTCCAGCAGACAAGGGATGCTGCTGCTCTGGGAAGAGCCGTCTTATGAGCGGGAAAACCGTAACTCCACCCACCATGCTAAACATCGCTTTTAAGTCACCTACATAAGAATGCATGTGAGCAGTGCTTGAAGAAGAATGGAAGGTTACTTATCTATAAATGTCCTTCTTTGAGATACATGTTGTGAATACATTTTGTATTCTCCCTCTGTCCCTGCTTTTTGGAGTTAGAGGAAAGAAGGGACGGGGGGCAGGGCCATCTATATACTGTGCAGATGTGCAGGTCAGAGGGGGTGTTGGTGTAGTAACTGTGGGAAGAAAGGGGTTAACACCCTAGTCAGTGAGTTCCAGGGGAGCCAATAGGAACATAGTACAGATTTTTTAATTGGAGCAGCAGCTGTGTCTGTTCCTGTTTGGTGGCAGCAGAGCTCCTGGAAGGATCAGGAGGAGGCCAGAGAAAGGCCTGAGGAAGGATCCAGCGACATCCTTGCCAAGGATAAGCTCACGCATGTAACTGATTAGGCATGAGTAGAACAGGGAATGTTTAATTACACGTGGTCAGGGTATATCTTTGTTCTGGTTTGTTTTTGGATTCCTCTGTGCTGAATGCATGTACCCCCTCACACAACCCTGTAACTACATAAGTTAAATCCCAGAGAAGCAACTCTCTGGCTATGTCCACACACCGTTTTTAAATCGAAATAATGCAGATTATTTCCTTCTATCAAGATAAGGGGCTCCCTTATCTCGCAATAAGGAAAGCCATTTCAATATAGTAAAACCTAGTATTATATCAAAATGACAAATTGAAATTATTATTTCAAAATAGTGGAGTGTGGATGTGTTATTTCAATTTAACTGTTATTTCAATTTAATACTTTTGCCCTTCTTCTCAGGGTGCTGTCCTTTTTTTAATATATTGGGTGGGGTATGGCCCTTCTAGGGGGCCATCTTGCCACACCTCTCATGGTGCCCCTCTCCTAAATCAAACTAGCAAGTCCTGTCCATGGACATGCTAGTTCAAAATGAGTTTGTAGTGGGGACCTGCTAAATCAATTTAACTTAAATCAATCTAATGATTTTTATAATGATTTTTATTAAATCAATTTAACTGCCTAAGTGTGGACATAGACTTGGTGTTTCTTATCTGTTCTTTTTAATTAAAGATTTTATGCTTTTAAAGTAAGCTCTGGTTCTGTGTCCTAAAAGGCAAGCGGTTTTGTGTACATATGCTTCAGACTGCAGATCCAACTACTGAAGGCGATTCTGTCCCATTTCCAGCTGATATCCCAGCTAGGGTTCAATGACTCTCCAGAGGGAAGAATAAAAGTGACTGAAGATTCCTCACAGGAAGGAATTCCCAAGTGTGCCTTCCTTGCATTTGGATGGTGGCAGCAATACCACTGCAAGGCCAGGAAATTGGTAGCTTTGGAGAGTTTTAAGACAAGGCTTAAGGGCCAATGGGTTTTAAGGCCTGTTGTCCCGATCTTCTGCACTCTGAGTGCCAGATTGGGGAAACAGCCTTTACAGCTGGCCACTGACCCTATGGGGACAGGCTAAGGCAAAAAGCTTTCCAGGAATCTGTGTGCAGGGGCATGCACACACCTACATAGGAATAGATGTGAGCAACTCATCTTGAAGAAGGATGTTTACAGGTAAGTAACCTTCCATTCTGTGACTAGCTAGAATCAAGAGCCAGATATCACTGGGGACCTCTTCAAGGAGAGTTGACTGGGATGCACCTATTGTAAAGGCTACATCCTGGTAGAGATAGAGTGTAATATAGTGATTCATTAAGGGTCTTTGTGAAATATCCTATTAGTTTTTTAAACATATATAGAGAGATAAAATAGTTGGAAAGAAAAATAACTGGTTTGCATAACATACCCAGTCTATACACTTGGTGGGCTCCTATTTTAATTAAAGAACTTGGTGGGTTCCTCTTGGCTTTATTACAGAGACAAGAAAACCTTACATCTCTTGATGAGTTCCCTTCACTGACAATCCCACATAGTCAGTATGGCAGCTTCGTTCCATAAGGCAGCTTCTTTCTATTCTGTCACAGGGCTCTTCCACACATATTCCAGGCTTCTATTTTTCAAGTATCTGTGTCCATTTCAAGTCCATAGATGTTAAAGAGTTTAGTTCCTCTCTTTCCAAAGTAGTCCTGTGAAACAAAATATATACTGCTAGAGATTGTTTAGGTTTAGAGAGTGGGAGAAAGCCCCTCTGGATTGCTAAATAGCCTCTTGTCGAACGCTTAGCTTTGTCTGTGGAGACAGGAAGTTATCCTGCTAAGAGTGCCCTTTACTGTGTCATCAATTGGGATACTTTTCAGATATCCATAACTCAGTTTCCTATTCATGATTATGATCCATATCAAATAATGCTTAGAGACTGACTACAGGTTTTCTGTCAAAATAATATAGTATATATGTGGCTGATATTAAACTGGTCCAGAGAAAAGATAATGGTTTCCAAAACACATTGTATAAATACAGGCAAAAAACACCACAGACCTTTCCTAATCTCATATTTTCAGATCAGCATGTGCTAGATTGCCAGAGAGGGGTTTGCCATGAATGGGAGGTGAAGTGGTTTACTTGACCTCAGTTGATAAAGAGGTCATCCAGGACAGAATCTCTCTATGAAAATGAGGGATCCACATAATGAAAAAGGTAGGCAACTTCTACAACTGGTAATACCGTCGAACATCTCAGAGAAAATAACATAGCTAAGCTTTTTACAGTATGTATCTGCTATTCATACACAGATTATTACCTTAATACATTGTTTTTAATATTTAGTCCCTCCCAAGAATCTATGAGTGGGAGTTTCAAAAATATCTAAAAGCAAATATAGGAACATACCTACTGAGAGACAGCTCTTTCCAGGAAGCCTCAGATAGGTAATTTAAAATAAAGAATGGTATGTTTTCTTGTGCAAGATAACAGGGCTTTTGGTTTGCTTATTAAACTTTTCAAACTCTACAGATTTTAATATGTTAACTTTTTGGGTCACATGAGTATGGAACACACAAGACATTTTTCTGGTGTCTTAGATCACTTATTTGTGGGACTCCACCTCAAGGTATTTTTTAAGGGGCAAGGTCAGTTACTGCCAGAAGTATTCTACAACCTCCCACCCCCGATCTACCCAATCTGATTTATCAGTGTCTCTTTGCACACCAGTGCTTGGAAGAAAAAGCAGCTCTGAAAACTCCAGTTTCTCTGCACTCATCATTTCCAGATATTTTTCTCTCTCATTTATAATAATAAAGTGATAGTGCTAGTTCTTAATAGGATACAATCTAAATATCTTACTTTTGCTTAGGATTTACATTATTAGCTAATCAGAACAAAGCTCTTGTGGAGATAAATTATACAGCCCATCCAAGAGATGTTAAATGATAGTACCCATGCATCTAGATACAGAGTTCATGACATGGAATCTTGAAGACCTCATAGGAGACTTAAACATTTCTGACTCTAAGCCTTGAAACATCTGTTGGAAGAGAGGCTGGCTTTAGAAGCAGAAAGGCCATCATTTAGTTTACGCAGTGGTGCAAAAAACTGCCTGTCTGGAGAAAGAAGGGCCAGAGGTACCAAACAAAAATGAATAGTGTGTGGCATGTGGAGGAAATGGTACATTGGCCTCAGAAAGCTGATTTATTATGAACAAACAAGGAGTCTCGTGGCACTTAAAGACTAACAAATTTATTTATTGTAAGAGCTTTCATAGGAGAACATCCCAGTTTGTTCTTCAAGTGTCTGAAGAAGTGGGATTCTCTGCCACAAAGCTCGTGCAATAAATATATTTGTTAGGCTATGTTCACACACAGGGGGTTATTTCGAAATAACTAATTTCAAAGTAACAAAAAGTTACATCGAAATAAGGAAAAAAGCGGGAATCGAAATAGCATGTTCACACTGTGGGCTTGCTATTTCAATTCAGGGGCAGGGCACCATTGGAGGTGTGGCAACATGGCCGCCTCACTAGGCCATGTCGGCGGCCATGTTGCCAGCCAGGCACGCCCAGGCAGGAACTTCCTGTTCCCCAGGGTGCTGAGCACCCTGGGAGGAAGGTCAGACAGTTGTTTCAAAACAACTGTTGTTTCGAAACATGTTCCGACAGGCTTGTTTTGAAACAACTAGTTACGACACAACGTTGTTTTGTAACAAAATGGGGTTTAAGTTGTTTCGAAACAACGCCGTTGTTTTGAAACAATGGTCCGTCGTGTGAACATGGCATTTCTTATTTCAAAACAACCTCTGTTGTTTTGAAATAAGACTGCTGTGTGAACACACCCTTAGTCTTTAAGTGCCACAGGACCCCTTGTTTGTTTGTTTTACTAAACTAGACTGACATGGCTACCCCTTTGGATCTTGATTTATTATGGAATCTGTAGAAATTTGAGTACCGTTTGATTTATAGTATGATGTGTGTACATCACCAAAACATGGTAAAAACCTTAGAGTAAAGGGTAATTGGAGGTGAAATACACACACACACTATGCCCTCCCATTCCCTTTTCTGTATTTTTAATAATTATTTAATCTTTTAGGGGCTAGTTCTCACCAGAGAAAGGTAAAAACCTTAGAGAAAAGGGTCATTGAGAGGAGAAAAACATCATAAAGTGTGGAAGGAGCCCCTGTGTACTCCCATATGTATGCTTAACCTGATTCAGTGTGTGATGATAGACTAGATAACCTCTCGAGATCCCTGGCAGCTCTGCACTTCTGTGATTGTTCTGATTTAGATTGAATCACTGGTCTAAGCCTTAAATTTCACAGAACCTTCTGGAAGTCAGATGCATTTGCATGTAGAGACAGTGACTATGTTAATCAGAAAGGTAAAGATTCTCCTGTAATTTTCCTCCCAGTTTATGCCAAAAAAGATAAGGACTGAGATATTATCCTAACAGAAGGAAATGATGGAAGAAAAGTTGATGCCACCATTTAAGCTGTTTGGATATTTTACTGGCAGTATGGAGTTTTAAATGTATTCAAATAACATCGTGCCACAAACCAATAACATGAAGTTTAGCTTTAGAATTAGAAGTATTAGCAGTGGTGGCAGTTTGAGCACAAAAAGCATACTAGATTGAAGAGAGGGTTAGCTATTTGTTTTGTTACTTCTAACAGTTCTAAAAATTCTCTAGGTGTTGTATTTACCCACATATTTTAAAGGAAAACTGAACATCTGCTGTTTGGAGAACAATCCTTTCTGGAAATTTCGTTATGAAAAATCATTGTAAACCAAATTAATGGAAAACAACATTTTCTAAACAGATCCATGCTATTAAAAAGTCTCAACAATGAGAGGAAATGGACTCAGTTTGTGAGATAACGCTTGTAACTCATTAGTTCCCTTCCAAAATGTTAATAAAGTTTTGATCAAAGCCATCTGTTAGTCATTGCAACTGATAACCATTTTTTGCATGGGCAGTAAAAATGCTATGGGTCATTAATAAATCTGCTTTCCTTTGATTTAATTTTGAATGTTAAACCTTTCAGGTGTTCCTGGACTGCATACTTTTAATGTACACATCAACTCCTGTTTTTGCTGATGGGTGGGGTGGGGAAAGAGGGAATGTGGGGACAGGAAGAGATGGGGCACAGATGAGGGGAGTACACATGACTGCTTACATCCTTTCACGCAATGACATTCTGTGCCCAGCCTGAGGCCTTTGTGTTCTCTTAGCCCCCCATTACTTTTGTTGGTGATGGGGGGGCTCTGTCATTCTCCTGCTGTGTCTTCTCCCAGCATGTTCAGCTGCTCTCCTTGGCTAGCTGAAGCCAGCCCATCCCAGCTACTGCTCTACCCTGTGGCAGCAGCTGCTTAGAAGAAAGCCTGGATTGGAAGTGGCTTTGGTTCCCTCCTTAGTTGCAAAGGACAGGGGCCGAGGAAGTTGGAAAGGTCCTGGGGGGCTCTGGATCTCTTGGCCCCTGACCCAAGCAGCCAAGTCTGGGCAGGAATTGGAAGCCGCTTCCTCAGCCAGCTGCTATATTGCACAGAGCAGCATCTCAGTAGCTAGTGTAAGAGGTGGATTTTTCCACCCCTCCTTTTTTTTTTTCTTTTTTGCTATGGCCAAACTCCCACCTCAGATGGAATGTAGCTTGTTAGGCCTCTAATTGGGGAAGGAAACAATTGGTGTTATCTCCTAACTGCAGACAGTAACGACTTTCCAAGAAAGTTATTGTCAGTATCTAAGCTGGTTTGAACCAGGCCTGAGGGAAGTGACAAGATAAACTATAGCTAGCAGCTGCAGGACTCATGAGCTCATCTACTGACCAAGGTCAGTAACTTTCCATGCTAACAAGTGATATGCTAATTTTCAGGGTCCAAGGCATAAAGCTGGGGTTCTGGTCTAGGCACGCTGGAGAAGCGATAGGTCAGCAGCCTGTCGTGTTGCCACGGGATTTGACCACCCCCAGGCATCTCCCCACTCTTCACAAGGAAGAGTGTTAAACCCCTTGACTGATCACCAAGGGAGCCTGCAGTTTTTTTTCCTTTTGGCAGATCTTTTTCTTTTTCTTTTGCTTTTTGGATTCTTTTACTAAGTATTCAGTTTTCACCAGTTCACCCTGAAGTGGGGGGCCGTAGCCCTTGGCACATCCAAAGGGGGTGGCAAGGGGTGTTCAGCTGCTGCAACTGGTCGCAGTGGACTCTGATTTTTTAAGGCCAGAGACAGGAGCTCATAGGCTGTCCTGTTGGTTGAGCCGTTTTAACACCAGTCCAGTCAAGTGCAGGATTTTAAGAAACATGCAGTCGGTAGACACCAGACCGGTGGGCTGCTGAGTTGAAGGCAACAGATAGGAGCTCGTAGGCTGTCCTGTTGGCCGCAGCCACAGCCGTTTTAACACCGGGCTGTTCTATCACGTCTTGCTGTCTTTCTCTCTCGCTCAAAGGAACAGATCTGCTGTCTGTCACTCCGGAGATAACACCCAGATGTGGTAAATATAATCTGGTCAAATTTGGGATTTAAATTGGAAAATGCTTTTTGGGGATGTCTGTATGTGTATTATTACTGCTCTAAACCTATTAACCTCACAAATCAGAATCAAGCTGGTGTTCCACAATCAAATTTGGAAACAGCAGTGTAAGAGTGTGATGAAAGAATAAATCCACTTGCATTCCCCGCCAGGCACCCCAGCTGACCCTTGTAACTCCAAACCGCAAACAGCCCATGGCTAGCCTCACTGGGCCGTGACCCATGGTGTCTGGAGAGCAAGGGGGAGAAGCAAGGCGTTCGTGCTGACCTGAGCTGCTCATGATGTTTTAGTGTGTGTGTATGTATGTGGTAAATAGCAAAGTTCTTTTGCCTACAGATTGTGTGCTCTGTCTTCCATAAACCCAACTCCGCTAAATTATACCAACCAGGACTGGAACTGGGGGTTTTAATTCAGGGTTAGGCACAAGGATTAGGATAAATGTTGTAGTGGTATTTGTGCTCCATTTTCTGTTTATTAGGCTATTAATTTGTGCTTAGAAGATCTTTAAATGCCTCAAAGAAATAGAGTTCTAAAACTGCAGTTTGTATGAATTTTGCTAAGTGTAATTTAATAGGAATTGAAAGTTTTAATTTTAGTAATAGAAATATTAGTAATTAGATAATATTAACCTCTCATTTAACTTTTTTTCTTCTTTCATTTTTGTGATTTTATTTATCTCAATGAAAGTTCCATAGAAAGTGGTTAACCCAAAAAATTGTCGTTTGTTCTCTTGCCTCTCGATTGGGACTCCCCCTTGCAGTTTGGGATTCGTGCCCTCTGCATCCACTCCCCCACAACAGCTAGAAGTGGCTGGCTCCACACCTTCTGTCCCTCAAAACTGCAAAACAGCTGATCTGTGGCCAACTTGGCTGGTGCTAAGCACTCCCTATTTTTTCTGCATGGGTGCCTAAGTACAAGCACCTATGCTTTTTAGTAATCTTTTTTTTTTAAATATTACTATATTTATGGGTTGTGTAAATGTTCACCGAGTTATTTTGGTGTCACTTTGAAGAAGATAGTTAGAATACCTGTAAGAATAAATATTAAACCTATGTTTCTACTTAGCTCACTTTTTTATAATGACAGTAGTGCATATGCAAGCTGGGGCTCACGCAGTTACTAGAACTGATCCGGCAGATTCGAACCCAGATCAATGAGAGTTGGGTCCTTGAATGCCTGTGAAGATCAGGACCACAGTGTTTGCACTGACCCAAAAATGTGTTGGGGTTGGTCTTGCTTTGAGCAGGGTATTGGACTATATGACCTCCAGCTGTCCCTTACAATCCTGATCTTTTATGATAATGAATGAATAATCTTGGTTTGATTCTCTATCAAGGAGGAGTTGTTCCTTTTTCTCTTTGCACTACAAAATAATATGAAAAAGCTACACAGGCACCATTCTGTAAGTTGCTGTTACAGTCTGACCTGATCCCATGTCTTACACTCCCCTGCATTTATTTTCCTCCCATTCTGTAAGTTCCCCCATCTTCAAAGCATCTGACAAATTGGGATTTTCTCCCACAAAAGCTCATGTGATAAATAAATTGGTTAGTCTTTAAATGCCACAGGACTCCTTGTTTGTTTTACTTGTCCAAATAACCAGTGTTGCAAACAGCATGCAATTTGGTCTCACATACACTGGTACTCTGGCAGGGTTCTGAAGGTCTTCTCCAACACAGACCATGGGCACCACTAGAGGGCTTACAACTATTTAAACGTAAAAGGCAAAAGATTTATATGATCTGAACCTATACACTGCAATGGGACATTATTTATTATAGACACGTCAGACTGCTCAAAGGTAGAATTAAAATGTTTGTAAATACTAAATGTTTTGAATTTTATCAAATGGGGTCTCCAGGATCTATTGTAGATAGTAAAAGTAGAATTAATAAACATACATTTTCCGTTCCATTTATGTAGTAGTTTCTGTAGTGGATGCGTCTCACATTCTCCTAGATAAAACTCGACCACCCCTGATTTGAAGTCACTTGTTTTTATTTCTTGCTGTCAAATGATGCACAATGGGCTATGATCTATGTAACTTTTCTGTTCACTTTTGTTATGTAATCATGTGGTTTTATGTCAGTTATGCCATGCAAGGTTCCCTTTTGAATGCTCTATCATATTGTTAGGGTGTCACATGTCCTGTAGCATCATGTATTTGTACAGAGGTGAAGCACATTACATAGCTCAGATCCTCAGGACTCGCTCTCTGAGGCTGGAGAATTATATGACAAGGGAGATATATATTTAGCTGGCCAGCTCAGGTAGGAATATAGAGAAACAGACAGCAACACAGAGAAGGAGGGACCGAGGGAGATGAAAAAAGGAATGCAGACACTTTGAGGGAGAGAAGCAAAACTGTATTTTGGTGAGAGACAGACCACCTTGGAAGCAACAAAAAGATTCTAGGCCTGCCCAGGAGGGCTCAAACTGGCTAAACACCACCCAGGAGCCAGTCTTATGGGCAAGAACAATGAGAATAACAAAGTGTGATCCTAGATAGTGTCATTAGATCAGCATGGCTATCTCTTCACCTAAAATCTTAGTTCAGATTTGGTTAATCTGAAATAAGTAGTTCAAAAGTTAGTTCGAACTAAGTGGATTTTTTTAGTTAGAACTAATTTTTTGCTAATTTGAACTTATTTAGTTCGAACTAGCATGTCTACATTGTGGTAGTTTGAACCTAAATATGCAAATAGGTTTGAACTAAGCAGTTAGTTTGGACTAACCAGCCAAGCTAACTAGTTCGAACTAAGCCTTGCTTGGTTCAAGCTAAGACATTTTTTAGTCAGAACTAGGCAAAGTCTAATGTAGACAGGGTTCAAATTAGCTTGAATTAAGGCTCCTTAATTTGAACTAATTTGCTAGTGTAGACACAACCTATGTGTTTTGTATCTCTTATTTGATAGTGGCAACTCCTGACTCCTTTATTAAATGATTGTGCATTGATTTACTATATACTCACTTAAAATCATAATCTAATCAAACTAGTGTTTGTTTTCTCTAAAGCTTTGTGGACTTTAGAGGGTGTGAATGAGGGAAGCCAGACACACCCATTTCTTTGTTAAATGGACAGACATAAGTCTATGGTGATTCGGGAACAGTCCCAATCTCTGTAGGACTGGACTTCCTGGTGTTGTGTCTGGAGATTGAGGACACTTGCTTGAAGATCATCCCATAAGTGACCAGAGAGAACACCCCTACTGATTACACTCAGGAAGTTGGTGTGGACTGAGTCAGGAGTGAGTAGTCACCTGGCAAAGTGGAGTAAGTTGGGATTCTGTAGCGGAGATCGGGGGGGACACACAGGACCAGATTCTGGGAGCAGCCTGTCACACACTGCGTACCAGGTGTATGCTCTTACTTATGACATCATCATTAGGGCAAAGCTGGGGAAAAGTCTGATTTGTGGCTTCTGCAGCAGCCACAGAAGTGCAAAGTAATTTGTACCTGTTCCATTCTGAGGAAGTCTAGTCGCACTGGATGGCACTTCCCTCCGTGTTCCATTTTACTCCAAGAAACCATGGTGTTACACATTCACCTCATCCAAACCAGTAAGATGAATTTTATGGTGAACCTGAGGAGTGCAGATTACATTGCATCGCATATGTTATGGTGTAGATTGCATTCCTAAGGAGACCCAATATCTGGATCCTAAATCAAGGCTATGTAAAGCAACATGTGGAAAGGATAAATTCACTTACATGTGATACAGTGATTAAACTGTAGTTAATATGTAGTATTGTTGTAGATATGGCTGAAATGGGGATCGGACCACTTCAGTGGCACAGTTTACTGCCTGCTTTCAACACTGTACTGGAGTGTCATTTCATCAATTAGTCAAGCAATCCAGAGAAACTTTTGTCAGTAAAATAACTGATTGTGCTAAGTGGTTGAGGAAATCAAGAACTGTTTCTAGAGTGAAGGAAGTGACAGAGGCACAGGAAATAGTTTGTATTACTTTGTAACACTCTAAACCTTATGGCTAAAAATGACTGACCTCTTCATTAGTGTTTTGCTTTGCGGCAAAAGATCTAAGATTAATTTTGGGAGAGACATTGATAGCAGGAAGGCCAGAATTTGCCATTTTTTATTAATAAATTTGGTTTGTCTAAGAATATGTGTACCTTCATAACCATAGTATCTGAAAACCTCACAATCTTTAATTGATTTTATCCTCACACCACCCTTGTGAAGTAGGGAAGTTTTAGCTCAATTTTAATTGAAGCACAAGCATAGGCGGCCTTAGGCAATTGGGGGCCCTAGGCAAAGACCCATTGCGGGACCCCCCCCAGAGGCCCCCACAACCCTCCCTCTTCTGTGGTCTCAACTCCACATCACCAGCCTGCCCCCCAACAGTCCCAGCTGCCCCATCTGCAGCCCCAGCCCACTCCCACTGGCCTTGACCCCCCCACACACACATGTGCCCCACAGTTGTGGCTCCCTACCACTGGGCCCCAGCCCACCCTCTGCACCCCCCTATGGCTCTGGCTCCCCAGAGCCAGCGTCCTCTGCCTGCCACAGGCCCCAAAGCTCCCCTGTGGCTCTGGCATCCCAGTTCCCCCTGAAGCCCCAGCATCCCATCAGGGGCCCCAATCCCTACCCCCTGGAGTCCTTCTCCCCATGGCTGGCTCCCTCTACATGGATGTTGCCCTGCCAAGGTCTCCCTCCAACCACCACTGCCAAAGGCAAGGAGCAGGGCAGGAGCACAGACCCAGGGCAGGAGCACAGACCTCTGGGCTGGCCCACCTTGCCCCTATGGGAAGAACAACTGGCTTAGGGGTGGGGCAGGAACCCTACCTCTGAGATAGCACAGTCTGTCCCACACCCTCTCCCCCAGCACCAGGGCTCCTGCAGCCTTATTCACCTGGGCCTCGCCTCCATACAGAGGCCCACCCCTGCTGTCAACCCTGGCCTGGTCCTGTCACTCTTCAGAGTGGGAGGCAGACACCATTTTTGGGGTAAGCAAAGGGGTCTCTTGCTGCTCAGGGGCCCTAGGTGGTCACCTGCTTCACCTACCCCAAAAGCCACCTCTGCGCACAGGATAGTTTAAGTGTCTGGAGTCACAGGTGGTTGAAAAGGGAACTGAAGACAGGTCTACTGATTCCACTGGAACTCCCTTAGTTGTGGATCAGAGCTGTGTTATATCTAGCCCAATATTCCTTTTCTAACAGTGACAATGCTTCAGATGGAAAGTACAAGAATCCCCCAATAGGTAGATATGGGATAATCTCTCCCCCAGGGTCTCACAGGAAGAAATGTGTTGAGTCCTAGAAAATAAAGTTTTATATGCCTTTCAAAAAATCCTTTTTTTAAAAAAAAATTTATGGTAACAAATCTGGATAGTCTTGTAATCCGTATTAATTTCCACTCAGTCTTTTCAGAATGGGGATAAAAAAACCACAATGTATATTTCATTTTCAAAATCCTGTGACAGATCAGGGAAGCAAACATCAAATTTTTAAGAAATAACTCACAACTCCAGGGTCAGTGGTCTCACACAAATAAATATCCTTAGGGTTTATATATGCATGAAAGCACCAGCAATAAATACATTTGTTAACCTTTGAAAAAGTGCCACAACTCCTTGGAGGTTTTTTTTTTTTGTTTGTTTGTTTGTTTTTTTTTAAATAACAAATATCGTTATCTTAAACATGGGAAGACAACTTCAGGATGTGGGTGGGATGGGGGAAAGGATGGGGGAAGCAGGTGAGCCTTTCATGCAAATTAGCTTTTTCATGCAAATATGTTTACTCTTAGTGAAGTGTGGAGAATAAAAATACAGATATATGACATGAGGAGAGTTGGAAACATTTTTTTCAATACAGCCTCAGTATGTCTAGAAAGTTTAGGCTGAACAACATGAGGTGTCTCTAAAAGGTGGAGCTTAGACTTTTAACTGCTCAGTTATTGGAGGTAGAATCCAAATGTCTTAGCAGATCCTCTAAAAAATCACTTTGGTGATTTATAAGGTTCTGACACATACACAGTGTTATTTTCTCTGCATCATTATAGTTCTCCATGTCTAGGGTAACTAGAGAGAGAAAAGATTTATGATTATGAAATAGGGAGTCTGATAAAATTTTGGAGTCTTCTCCTAATTACTGTATCAATCCCATTATCGTTTCCCTGAATGTGCTATTTGCTGAGTCAAAATACAAGCAAAGTAATTGGAACTGTCAAGTACATAGTGTTTAAAGATAAATAAAATTGTTAAGTCTTTAAAATTGCCACAGGACTCCTTGTTTGTTTTGTAAAGTGTAGCTCCATGATAAAACACTTAGACCAACTGCTATTCACCCTTGAGAAGCCTACTCCACAGTATATTTAGTCAAGTGCTACATATCAGTATGAGAGGGATTTTGTTTTATCCAAAGGTAACAGCTTTGTCTTTTAATTTATTTTCTCATTTGTATCTCCCCATCTTAACCAGATTGTGGCATTGCTGCTCCCAGCAACAGCTGGTGGGAGGGATGACAGTAACACAATCAAATTTTTATTCCTGACTGATGCCTGTGAATTCCTGACTTTGTGTTACCAGCAGTGTTTTCCCTAGAAATTAAAATTAAATAGGCTGTTCAAATTAGAGGGAAGTGAGGGTCAAGTGTGCAACCATGAGGACAAAGACAGGCTGTAAGTGTTTCTACTTTTTCATTAGTAAGGTGATTCAGTTCTTTTTCTGAGCCCAACCTTTTAAACATCTTAAAACACCAATAAACATCAGCATCTGAATTGATGAAGATTTATCATTAGTTAATCATAATTTGAAATCATTAAGCTGGCCAACATTGCCAAAATGAATATGCCAACACTGTCATAACAAACACAGCTGTGTGAAGAAGCTAGTCTTTGTTCATATTTTCACACCTATTATGCTACTTCAGGAACAATTATTTTAACATTCATATGTGTTTTTAAAATGAGTATTAATGTTTCAATTTCAACTGAAATTTTTAGCCAACAGCTAAAAGGATTTTTTTCCAACTAGAAAAATTTTAAAACAACTATGCCTAGTTGGAAAACTAATCAGTTGGCAACACTACATGTAACTAGTTGATTGCTGAGGGTGGGAGGGGGGAGAGAAAGGGATGGTAGAGTTCAGGGAACATGTATACAGGGAAATTTCTGGCTACTAGCCTGTGTCTGGATCAACTGCTGAAGCCTGGCACATATTCCATGTTATTTTCCTACCCTCAGGACCTTCCTCCCTTCTAATTACAAAGAAGAATAGCTCTGGCAAATACAGACCAAGGGTATGTCTACATTGCGAGCACTAAATCCATTTTGTAGTAAATCTACCCCTTGAAAAGGTGGTAGTTTGACAAAAGAATTCTTCCATCAACCTAGCAATGTCTAGACTTGGGCTTAGGTTGGTTTAACTACTTCTCTCAATCATAAGATTTTTTCACACCCTGGAGCGACATAGCTAGGTTGAGCAAAGTTTTGGGGGTATACTAGGCATGACATGACAGATGTCTCTTTTAAAAGATTTTCTTTAACATGTAAAGTATAAGAGCCAGCCAATAACAGAATCTTATTGCACTAGGCACTACAAAAACAAATAATGGATGGTCTCTACCCTGACGAGCTTACAATCTACATAGACAGTGATGGACACAGAGTGGGGGAAGCCACAGAACACTAAAGCAGAGTGAATAATGTGGTGACACCAAATGGCATACTACTGACACAATTTTTTTGGTGAGCTTAGTTAGGAAGGGATCTCAAGTAAATGGAAAAGGAAGGGAGGGGGTTTGAGAGGATACGTGTGGATTGAATCTGTGGCAAAAAGGCTGCGTGCAAGGTTTAGAGGAGGCCTGGAACAAACAGCCAACCAACATAGAGCAGAGAAAGTTCAATCAAATTGTAGAAAGATCTCAGCATGTCCGGGGTCCAAAGGTTCTACCTTTGGCCACTTCTGGCCCTACTGGCTGGAATCTCTTGCTGGCTCTTTTCTGCTGCAACATGAGCAGTTGAGGAGGTGAAGTACCAACTGGTCATACTGCCCACAGGGTGTGCAGGAGGAAGAGTCCCCCTGCCTTGTAGCTGATGTTGTTCTGGAATCATTAACTAATAGATTATGTAAACTCAGGATTAAGAGGGTTCTGTATAAAGAAGATGGTGGCAGTGGGTGCAGTTAGGGAAGGTAAAGTAGTGGATATTAGCTTGGAAAAACTAGGAGGAGAGCCTCCATCTATTTATGAAGATTGCATGAGTTACTATACACACATACAACATTTAGAATTAAAGAAAGTCCTATAGGAGTCATTCCAGTTATCTCCTCTCTCAGATGTTTTACTTTCTAACTTTAATTGTATTCTTTTTTTATCCTCATACGTATTTTGCACAGAAAGATTTTGAGGACAAAAAGCCAGAGTCAACCATATTTTTTTCAAAATGTCAGCTTCAATGAGAGACAATGAGAACTTATGCTCTCCTTCAGATCTAAGCACTAGTAAATAGTGCCAGTCAAAATTTGTGTGTTTTGATGAAATAGAACTTTTCATATTTTCCTTGAAATGCAAAACCTTTTTTTGTTTGACTGGAAATGGGAATGGCACTTTGCACCTCACCATTCCCATATTTCTCTTTGTAGGTTGGATTCTCCATCTGGACTATACCTCCCATAATGCATGTTATAGATAGAATAGAATAGAATCATAGGGTTGGAAGGGACCTCATGAGATCATCTAGTCCAACCCCCTGAGGTTTGAACGCAGGACCTTCTGCATGTAAGGCAGATGTGCTAGCCAAGACTGTAAGGTCAAAAGGGACCAATATGGTGATTGAGTCTGACCTCTTGCACAATGCACCCACCACTTTTGGAATAAACCTCTATCCTATGACTGAGTTATTTACGTCTTCAAATCATTATTTAAAGACATTAAGATACTGAGAATTCACCACCAAGTGAACCATGCCCCATGCTACAGAATGAGGTGAACCCCCCCCCCAACTCCTGAGCTCTAGCCAATGTGGCCTAGGGGAAAATAACCTCCTGACCCCAGATACGGCGATCAGTTAAGCCCTGAGCATATGGGCAAGTCTCACTTTGCCCATGGACTCCATGTTACTCATCTTCCTCTCATCAAAAAGGGAGAATGTGATGTTTTATGGGAGATGTAGTTCAGATGGAGATTCTGGTCCATAGAGCAGAATGGGACAATGCAACTTCTGTGAGGCATTACAACTGTCAACTCTTCCCCCTCCTCTGGTTTCATTTTTTCAAACTCCCATAGAGGGAAAAATGTCTGACCAGCTTTACTATTAAGCTATAGAATATACAGAGCTCAGGCACAGTGGTGGCATTAGGGAGAGGCTTGCAGGGGCTGTAGCCATTTCAAAATTTGCCTTAAAAAACCCACCATTTCCAGTGCATCAAAAGCTAGGCAGATATTTCTTATTGTTGCTGCTGGTGATTGCAGCTGCCAGTTGCTAGATGCTCAACTCTGAGGGCAGCAGAGAAGTAATACTGTCCCTCCCTATCATCTGAAGCATACTGTCCAGGGCAGGTGGGTGGGTCTGAGTCTCCCCACAGCAGCCTGGATGGACCCAATGTAGTTCAGACTCCTGGCTACATGCCCTCTGTGGTTGTTGTTCCTTTAGGGCTCTACCAGCCCTGGAGCCACTCCTAGCCTAATGGGCTGCAAGTGGCTGAAGCATGACAGGGAGCTAAGAAGCAGCCAGGTCATCAAGCAGAAGGAGGAGGAGGAGGAGGATGAGATGGAGGAGTGCTGTGGCTGCCCACACCATAGCACCAGACAGCACAGCAATTGTCCAAGCTCCCTGGCTCTGGCTTCCCTATCCTCTAACATGGCCTCCGGTCAGGGCCTTAAGGGAGAAGGAAACAGGGCTAACACATAACTGAGGAAGAACAGGAGGGAAAGTCATAGAGAGTGATGAGGCCCCATGGCAAAGGTGGTGCTGGGGGAACCAGCCTCCCTTTCGTTTTCTCCCATAAAAAAATGGATCTGGAATCAAACAGGGAAGAGTAATCAATCACAGAACAGAATATTCTTCCCCATTTCTGGCTCCCTGTAAACAACTGATTTCAGGTGGGTAGAGAGAGATTTCAATAAGGATTAGAATCAGACAGGGGAATGGTTAGGAGATTGGCAGATTCCAAAGGGGTAGCCATGGTAGCCTAGTTCAGCAAAACAAACAAGGATTTCTGTGGCACTTAAAGACTAATGAATTTATTTATTGCCTGAACTTTCATGGGAGAAAATCCTACTTCATCAGATGCTTTGAAGAAGGGGGAATGTACAACATGGGAGCAAATAAATGCAGGGAAGTGTAAGTCATAAGAACAGGTCACAGTGTAACAGCAAATCAAAACAGTTGTAGGGTATGTCCACACACACTCCTTATTTCGAAACAACAGAGGTTAGCACCCTGCTTAGCACCCTGGGAGGAAGGGCTGACCCCTCAGCACCCTGGCCAGGGTGCTGAGGGGTGTCCACGGGC
>ML681979.1:27131900-27159217 GCA_007922195.1 Podocnemis expansa
CAGCCCTTCCTCCCAGGGTGCTTAGCACCCTGGGAGGAGGGGCACATGTTGTCTCGGAACGCTTTGTTCCGAAACAACATGTCCGAACAGGGCTGTTTCGAAACCTCTGTTTCGAAACAACCCTGTTTCGACAGGTAACGGGGTTTAAGTTATTTCGCAAAGACCACGGCCATTTCGAAAGAAGCGGTTTGCTTCTTTCGAAATGGCCGTGCGTCGTGTGGCCATGGCACTCCTTATTTCGAAACAACCTCTGTTGTTTCGAAATAAGGAGTGTGTGTGGACATACCCACAGAGACAGACATAAAGAGGCCCACCACAAATGGTGGTATCAGTGCCATAAACAGAGTTTCAAGATCAGTGAAAAGGGAGATGCTATATTGTATCTAACCATAACTGTATCTAACCATAGTGGGCATGTATATAATGAGGCAGCCCACAGAGGATCTGGGAAAGGTGGAGGTATTTAATCTTTAACAAAGGCATATTTTGTTCACATTGTTAGTTACTCAGTGAACTAAAATAAATGTTAACAAAAAAGGTTTAAATCAAATGGACCAAAAGGTCTCTGCCCCAGTCAGCTGCTCAACTTTCACTTTCTTGGGGTGTCTATTTTTCTGTTTCTCCAGTCATCAGGGGGTTTTCTAAGATAAACAGGACCTGACCCTCTAATGTAAAATACACCAGACAGAACCCTTCTTACTCCTTTCTAACATTAAAAAGAAAACCAAAAACATAAGATGTACAAACAAACAAACAAACAAAAAACTCAGTCCTTCTTTGTGGCATTATACCTAAAATTAAAAATTGCAGACACACAACTATGCATACATTTTTATTGCTCAAAAACCTGTATGGAGAATATTTATTTGGAACATTAATGATCTGAATAATCCAGGAAAACATAAAATGCTTGTTCAGCTCAAAACCAGAAGATGTAAGTGAATACATTACTTTTGTATGAGAAATATCTTTTTGAATTAAAAATGAAAACTAGAAAGGAATTGTGTGTCCAATCCATGAAGTCAAAACAACTTGACATCTGTGGGATTAATTTATAAAGCTTGCTTAAGTGGTTTGCTGGTGACTCTACAGTTTTCAGCATCCAGCCCTGAAGTGGTACCTTTTCTAGCAGCATTCATGTTTCAGATTCTAGAGTGCTTTCAATTTCCATTTACTTGATAAGAAAGTTAGGTTTCAGATATCAAACATCTCTATGGCTGCCTTTGCCCCTTTCTGCCAGTCATTCCTATCTCCCTCACCTTCAGCTTCTTATATACACATATGATGCCAAATAGGAGGGAGAGAAGGATAGAGTTTTGGACTTCTTTCAGGAAAGCACTAGATAATATACAGGAGACTGGACTGGGAGACAGGAGCTCTCTGTTTTATTCCCACCTCTGCTAATGACCTATTTTATGACTTCAAGGAGTGACTTTCTCTCTTCTAAGTGTCTGATGAAGCAGGATTTTCTCCCATGAAAACTCATGCAATAAATCAGTTTTTTTGTCTTTAAAAGTGCCACAGCACTTTTGTTTTGCAGAACTAGACTGACACAGCAACTCCTTATGGAATTTCTCTCTCTGGGTCTCTTTATTTCCTCCATCCATCTTGCCTCTTTAGCTTGTAAAGGTGGCAGAATAGGGACTGCCTCTCACTGTGTCTGTGCCATAGTACTATGGGGCTTCATTTTGGTAGGGCTGTAATAAAACTAATAATTGATTAAGGTGTGAGGGCTTCAGGGAACACAAAGCAGGAAAGGATCTGTCCCTTCAGATTGCTTGCCTCCAGGTCAGATAAGACAGGCTCCTCCAAAAAGTGAGACTGGAAAAGTGCTTTGCTAGTGATGAATCAATGCATTGCAGCAGTTGATAATATGCTTAGTATCCATTTTGCATGCTTTTGTTCTGTACTTATTCCCCATCACATTAATAGCTGTAACATCCCTTAAAGGAATACTGTGTACTTTACTGAAAAGGATAGAACAAAAGGCTGACAAAGTACAGCTAGAAATTGAAGAGAAATAATCAAATGAAAAAAGGAGTCCCCTTCAGTCACATCACAGGGAGGCAAAGAACTAGATTCTAAGTAAATTTATAAGTACTTGTGTAGAAATACTAGAAATTTAAATACAAAGATAGGGGGACTTGACTGCCTAGTAGTAAATGAGAATCTTGATAAAACAGGCATCTACTAGCTACTCTTGATGCAATCTCTGTACTGGTTACAGCTTTTCCCTAACCAGTGCCCTTCAATTTCCTTAAAATTAAACAAGTTCTTAAACTCTTAACATAGATGGAGCCTAGGAGCACTTAAACTTCAGAGATTATCTCCTTGTGAGCTGCTTAGCAGCAGCCTAGCACAGGACTATCATCCCTCTACAATCCCAGACCTTTCTATCTCTGTTTCCTGCCTGGTTCTCCCTCCCTTATAGCTGGGCTTATTTTTTTTAAACTGATAACAGCTGTGGGTCAATGGCTCCATGTGCTGGCAGTTGTCTCAGTGTATGGTCAGCAGCTTGATTGCCTATGAGCTGAAAGACTCTCCTCTTCTTCTTGTACTCAGTAAAGGGTTTCTAAACTTCATTACAGCATTGCTAAAGCTTGGTGGAGCAATGATCATCAAAAAAAAAAAAAAAGGGGCAGTAATACCAAGGTACAAAATATATAAGGATGATAGAGTAGGTTATGCTGGTGGGAGAGTAGCACAATATGTAAAAGAAAGCAGTGTCAAATATAATAAAAATTCTAAATTAATCCAAATGTATCATACATGCTCTATGTATGGAAGTTCTTTGCTTGAAAAATGAGAGCACAGCAGTTAGAATATATTACTGACCCACCACTGGGATGGTGGTGGTGATTTCAAATACTTCAGGAAATTAAAGAGGCTCTAAAAACAAATAGGCAAACAAAGAAACAACCAACCAACTCCCCAAACCCCATTAATAATGGGGAATTCAAGTATTTCCATATTAACTGGGTTTGTATTACCTACATATGGGATGAAAAATAATTTTTGTAGACACTATTAATGACACTTTCTTGAAACAGCTAACCTTAGAACTTTCAAGGAGAGAGGCAATTCTTCATCTACTCTTAGGTAGCAGGATCTAGTTCAAGAAGAAGGGAAAAATCTCGTCCTGGTCCTTACAGAAAGGAAAAAAAAAAAAAAGAACAGAAAAATCTGTCACAGTAGCATTTAACCCAAAAAGGGGAAATACACAAAAATGAGGAGGCCATTGAAGTGGAAATTAAAAAGAACAATCAAAAAAGTGAAAAAACCTCAATACATTGTAATAGAGGCTCAGAAACTACATATATACCTCTACTACTACTACTAAATGAAAACCAATAAAAGGAGTAAAAACAAACAAGCAAACAAATTTACCATGGCTAAACAGCAAGGTAAAAGAGGCAGTCAGAAGCAAAAAAACAAGACAGCTTTTAAAATTTGGAAGTCAAATCCTACTGAGGAAACTAGAAAGATTCATAAACTCTGGCAAGTCAGCACTAAAAGTGTAATTTGGCAGGTTAAAAAAGAATTGTAAGAGCAACTAGTAAAAGACACAAAAACACAATTTATTTTGTAAAACACCAGAAGCAGGAAGCCTTCCATACAAAGAGTGAGGCCCTTGGATGACTGAGCTGCTGAAGGAGCGTTCCAGCATGACAAGGCCATTGCAGAAAAGCTAAATGACTTCTCTGCATTGGTCTTCATTGCGGAGGATGTGAGAAATGGTTAAAGTATAACTTGATTGGCCTTGAACCATCCTAATCTCTGGCATCCCCTGCCAACTCCTTGACCCCCTCTTTCACCCCCCCTTACCTGGCTGGAGCTGCTCCCTTGCCAGGCCACTCCTGCCCTGAGCACACATTTAGCATGTTCAGGGTGGGAGATTTATAAACTCCCTCAGCCCCGCTGCAGCCCCCTGGGCCAGGGCAGAGGAGAAAATGAGTTCCACCTGATTCTTCTATTTTTTGGGGACCTGGAACTCTGCCCCTCAAATTTATGGGCCCCAGAACTGCATTCTCATGTGTTCTGGCTTACTTTAACCCCTGGATGTGAGGGACACTCTTATACCTGTGCTATTCTTGTCGGAGGAACTGTCCCAGACTGAACTTTCAGTAGATGAGGTTTTGGAACAAATTGATAAATTAAGTAGCTGAACTGCTTGGTAAGAGACACCATAATATAATTAAATTTAACATCCTTATGGGTAGGAAGAAACCAGAGAAACCCACCACCATAGCATTTAGCCTCAAAAAGGGAAAATTCACAAAAATGAGGAAGCTGTTTAAATGGAAGTAATAATAAATCACCACTCCTTATGGTATTCACCAAAGAATTCTGAAGGAACTGAAATATGAAGTTGCAGAACTATGAACTGTGCTGTGTAACCTGTTGCTTAAATCAGTCTCTATTCCAGATGACTGGAGGATTGCTAATGTAACACCACTTTTTTTTTTTTTTTTTTTTTTAAAAAGAAATGTTCCAAAAGTGATCTTGGCAACTATAGGCTGGTAAACTTAACTTCAGTGCAGACACATTGGTTGAAATTATAGTAGAAAACAAAATTATCAGAAATATAGATGAACATGATATATTGGGGAAGAGTCAATATGGCTTTTAAAAAAAGAAATCATGCCTCACCAATTTGTAAAAGTTCTTTGTGGGGGACAGCAAGCATTCAGACAAGGGGATGCAGTTGATATAGTGTACATGGATTTTCAGAAAGCTTTGACAAGGTGGCATCAAAGGTTGTTAAGCAAAGTAGGCAGTTATGGAATAAAAGGGTACTTTCTCTTGTGGATCAATAACTGGTCAAAAGAATAAATGGTCAGTATTCTCAATGGTAATTGTCAAATAGCAGGGTCCCCCAAGAATTTGTCCTGGGACTTGTGTTGATCCAAAATATTCATAAATGATCTGGAAAAGGGAGAACACAATGAGGTGGGAAAGTTTGAAGATGATGCTAAATTACTCAAGCTGGTAAAGTCCAAAGCTGATTGTGAAGTATCAGAAAGTGTCACGTAACTTGACAACCAAATGGCAGACAAAATTCAATGCTGATAAGTGGAAAACAATTCACATTAGAAAAAGTCATCCCAACTATACATACAAAATAATGGAGTTAAGTAAGCTGTTACCACACAAAGAAGAGATCTTGTAGTCATTACGGATAGTTCTCTGAAAACATCTGTTCAGTGTGCAGCAGGAGTCAAAAAAGCTAGCAGAATGTTAGCAAGCATTAGGAAAGTGAAACATAAGACAGAAAAGTATCATAATGTCACTATATCAATCCATGGTATGGCCACAACTTGCATATTGCCTGTAGTTCTGATGGCCTCATCTCAGAAAAGATATAGTAGAATTAGAAAAGGTACAGGGAAGTGCAGCAAAATGATTAGGGCTATGGAAAAACTTCCATACAAGGAGCGATTAACCAGTGTGCCCCCATCCCTGCCAGCCCAACTCCCTAGATTTTTGTGACAAAATAAAACTACCTTGGCAAACAGCACAGACCTTTTTGTGCCCAAGTTTTAGTGACAACACTTCAGTGTACACATCATGTTTGGTTATATCGCAGCAAATAGCCACCAGGAAGTGCCCCACTATGTCCATCTTGCCTGTTTTGCCCATTATTTCCTACTCCTCTGCCCCACATTTATCTGCACTCCCTTTTTAAAGTCCCAGGCATTTCTGAAGTTACACTTCTTGCTTAATTAGCTTGGCAAGCTTACATCTCATCTTTTCAGCTGACCATGGTAGCTTCATGCACCAAACACTCTCCCACTTGGAACACAACAGATCTTCTGGCTCTGGTCAGTATTTGGGGAGAGGAGGCTGTGCACTCCCACCGCCACTACAGTTGAAGGAATTATGATATCTGTCGTCAGATTTCTGGTTTAAAGATGAAGAAAGACTATAAACCAGACATGCTGCAGTGCTATAAGAAAATAAAGGTGCTACAGCAAGGGTAGCAAAAGGCTAGGGAATAAAACCACTGCTCTGGTGCATGACCAAAGACCTGTTGCTTCCATAAGGAACTGGAAGCCATTCTTAGCAGCAATTCCACCTCCACCACTGAGACCCAAGGGTATGTTCATGGGCCCAGTGGCAGCAGAAGACAGGATATTGGGTTGGATGGACCATTGGTCTGACACAATATTGCCATTGTTATGTTCTTTTGATGTATAATGAAAAACTTCCTACATTTTTACCCTGCCTATCCTTCTTGAATGAGCTAAACCCCTGTCTGCCAATATTCCACTCATGAGACGTGTCCCATCAAGTCTCTGTGCACCAATTCAGGTACATAATTTAGAGGATGTACTAATACCTCCAGTTCTTACTGTTTATTTGTCATACTTCTTGCATTTAGATATACACATGTAAGATGTTGAACAGATTCCCTGTTTTTCTTTTTGTAGCTTTTATTACTCTATTGTAATTTTCCATGTCACCCCCAATAGCTAACCCTCTGTTAAGGGCACTTTTTTAATACTTTCGTATCAGCTTTTGTCACCTGCCTGAACATTTCACATATAATTCATCTCAAGCAGAGATATAGCATTTTGAACATTATAGCAGTTCCCATTCTTAGCTACGTTTGTGCACAACTCAAAGCATGAACAGTTTTGAAAGATATGTTCTACAACTGTGTTATAGACTCTGTACAAAACCCATATAGTTATTATTGTTGATATAATCCATATATTTTACTGTTCCATAATTGGCTGAATAACTTGTGCTAAAGGCTCTATTGGCAAAGAAATGGCTACTTCATATAAACGATAACCTGTTACTTTTCATTGTAAGTACATTTAGGGTATGTCTACACTTACACTTTAAATTGAAAGAATGATGATTATTTTGATTTAAAGTAGTGCATGTCTACACTAGCTTTTGCTTATTTCAAAATTTTGAAATAAGGAACAGTTATTTTGATATAATAAAGCCTCACTTTATATCAAAATGACAGTTAAATAAAAATTATTTCAAAATAATGCAGTGTAGCCACATTATTTCAATTTAACTGTTATTTTGATTTAACACTTTTTGCCTTTGTCCTTCACAGGGTGCCTTCCTCTTTCTATATGTTAGGTGGGGGCATGGCCCTTCTTGGGGACCATCTTACCATACCTCCCATGGTGTCCCCCTCCTAAATTGAACTAGCACGTCCTGTCCATAGACATGCTAGTTCGATTTGGGTTTCTAGTGGGGACATGTTAAATTGATTTAACTTAAATCAATTTCATGATTTTTATTTTGATTCAGTTAGATGGATTTAAGTTAAATTGATTTAACAATCTAAGTCTAGACATAGCCTTATTGCTACTGTTGACATTAAGCATCCTGATTAAGATCCAAATGCTGTTGTATTAGGAGCTGCACAAACTTAGATGTGGTTTCTGCCCTATGTATTCAGTTGTGCCAGTCACACATTTTGTAGTATGGATTATAAGTGGCCCTATGTGTGTCTTAGGAGTTTTGAATGTGCTGGGGTAACTGTGCTCCAAAAAAAAAAAAAAAAAAGGCAGAGTTGTTTTAAATTTGTCTGAAGTTTTTACATCTAAGAAATTAGATAATGCATTTGCTAACACTCATTCTATCACTCTTTGGAATCTGACTGAGTTGTTTAAGAGGATGTGTTGACTGTGGATATACTGAGTCCAGGCAAGATTCTGGAACCAAATCTTCCATGGTTTCCTTTCTCCTTTTATATACTTCTCTTCAAACCAGAACTGCCAAATTCCATTTAATACTCTGTTTCTAAAGTTTCCCAGACCATCATGCTTGTTCACTAGGTAGATTCCATTTTATATGCGTTCACATCTGAAAAGCAGATGCTGCACTTACAGCACAGAAACAGTGACGATGGGAGTCCAGCAGCATGAGAAGCATCTCCACATGCTTTGACAGCCTATATAAGAAAATTTCTATATGGAAACAGAGCCTCATCCAGCTGTTTCTTCCTCCATTCAGTTTATTGGAATATTGTAAACAATATATTAGCAGTGGAGGATAAGAAAAATATTTGGATAGTGTTTGATTTTTGAATTTTTTTTAAACTATTGAAAGCTTGCCAAATTTAAACTAATAATTCAAATTTAGTTGCAGACTTAACTAGAGACACATTCTAACCCTTTCTCCTCCATGCTTTTAGGAGGCTCAGGGCAGCTACTGGAGATTCTTTTTCTTTACTCCTGCCAGCCCAGGAGGCTCTTTTCACTCCCTTCCCAGGCCTCAGTGGGGTAGCTTTTGAACATCTTACTGTGAAACAGATCAACTGCTACACCACCAGCGGGAACAGCTGGTCTCCAGCTGGCTACAGGGTCTAGGATCTCTGCTGTTCCTTCACCCTGTGGAGTAGTTCTGATTGGCTGCCATTGCTTAGAAGGTTAGGTGTGATATAAAGAAGAGCGCCCAATCAGTGTGGTTTTCCCCACACATGCCTTGTTGGGCCTGAAACCCAACCTGTTGGCAGGCCTGGATGATTTTTTCATTCATTGTTGGCAACAGGTCCAATATACAGTGTAAAAATATTTAAGACTAAAATCTACTCTCTTCACTGCCATCAGTTTAAATTATGGAAAAATTGAATTACTATAGTTTGAAATAGAGGGTGAAACCTTCAGCTGATATGCATCATCAGAGCTTCATTTAGATCACTGCTGAGTTACGCCAGCTGAAGGTCTGATCCATCATGACTTTCAAGCAGAAACATCCCCAAAGATTTAATACAAAGCCCAATTAAATAAGGAAGCATCTTTCCATTAACATCAATGGCTTTTGAATCAGTGCTTAATCTTCATTTAAAAATAAAGTAGAGGTAATCTGAGAAGAAAGGACAAACAGACAGATATTTAGAAAAAGATACATCCAAAAAATTAAATTTCAAATAAGATTTAAAACCAGAAATGGATTCCACATATCCAACAATTTTAGGCAATAGATTTCACAGATTAGTACCATTGCTACAACATGTGCTTTCTTTAGATGAGTTTGATGTTTTTTGTATATAAATAACTGTATGAAAAATCTCATAAATCAAAACTTGCATTTGTATTTTTGCCTCTTTTCTGAAAGGTGAGAAAATAATTACTTTTCAATTTGTGCAGTTTGGATGATGCTTGCCTTAAGCAAATACAAAGGTTTCTGTTAGATCTCAATGGGTGCTAAAGATTAAGAGTTGAATGTCCCCATCTATTTTCACTCTTACTCCTCTGACCAATTATGCAGCAAGTATGCTCTCAAATGAGATAGGTTATTAGAAGAAATAGATACGAGAGGCTGTTCATGCAGACATCACGAGGAAAGATCAAGAGAGTGACCCGTATAGTAAGAATACAACAGTAAAGACTTTATGAAAATTCTGGCAGTTAGAACCCACTGATTGCATTTTCTGGGATTTGTGATCTCTTTTATTTGCCTGTTCACAAACATTAAGACAGACAAGTATTTACTTACAGGAATGTTTGCTGAAAGATAAGCAAGCAAAAATGACATAAGAATATTTGTTATGGATGTGCTTTTATGGCCTTTTTGGAAAGCTCTTTCAATTCTGCACACAATATTCAGCAAAGAATGAGGGAATAAATAGAGGACCCTGTAATATGAGATGGGGACATCAATGACAGAGATGTTGCTGGGTCTGCTATTATCATAGGCGTATGCTGCTGCGGTGCAACCACCACTGTCCCTTATCCTTTCTTAGATGAGGATTAGCAGATTGGTTGTGATGTGTTTGCTTCTGCCTACCACTCTTCTCATTCTAATGAAATGGTTTTTTTTCCATGGGTGCAGAAAAAGTTGCTCCTTCAGCTCATTCATTGCACACTTGATCCAAAACCAATGATATCAACAGGAGTCATTCCACTAAACTCAGTGGGCTTCAGGTTGTGCCCTGAATGCAGTTGGAACTATTGCTCTAATTATCTTTGGGGTTTTGTCCTATCCTACAGAAAGCACACCTCTTCTTCCAAGCTCTTTTATTTGATATCAGTGAATGCTGATGATAAATGGCCCAATCATTTTCCATTAAATTCAATGGCAAAAACTCTCAGATATCAGTGGTGTAGGAAGTACCAGGTGGGTAACATTCAATGAAAACAGTTTCCTTGACAAAGCACATTTGTGTCTGTTATGAGCATGTAGGTGAAACTATACTGTTCTGAACTTAATCCATTCTATCTTGTATGAAAAATGAAAGTTGGCAGCTCTGTTTTAATGTTGCTATCATCATTATATCCTTGTTGTTTTCCAGTTGCATATGTATTATTAGCAACATTATACACAGCTTCAGATGAAACAACATATAATCTCTATTGATTGCTCTTATTTAACTGTTTCTTTTGATGCAATATCCTGAGTCAGCAAAGTTAGTTGCTGATATAAAATAATACTTTTTTTTTTCCTTACTGGCATCTCAACAGTGCTTATTTCACCTGTTAACAGCCAGTTTGATGCTGCTTTTGTTGCACCTCACAGACATTAATATTAAGAATTATGAACTAAAGTTATACTTATATGGAGAACGAGTTATTAGCAAAATGAGGTCATAGTGAAAAAGACAACTTGATTACATTATTATGAAAATACATTTTGTAATATTAGATTCCTTCATCTGAGATTATTTAATATGTTCTCCAAAGTGTTAGAGCACTATAAAAATTCAGTATATGGAAGGTTGTCTTCTCAAAAATGTTACTCCAAAAATATTAAAAGTAATGGAGAAAGAAACAGAAGTTATAGAAACATATGTCTTGTGCCTTGAATTATACTGTCTATTTCTTGGCTTTCTCTGTCTATTCTTGAAGGAGTGTGTCATAGTTTCTGTTACAAAGTGTAAAAGAAAACTGAGCAGATGATGTCAGCACAGACAAGGTGGCTCCTTGCAGAAGATATTAAATAATGGCTAGACTTAAAACCTGATGTGAAATGAGACATTTAAAAATGCATTTGGCTGAATGATGGAAAATTGGATTTGGTATTTAAGGGTTACTAAACTTACTATTTTGTGGGGGAGGGAAAAGTGGAGAAAGTTCTCCTCCTCCATTCAAAAATCAATTTCAGAATTCAACGATCAGCCCATTAATCACTTGGAGAGTTGATAAAATAATAGTAATAGACTTAGTTTGGCAGAAACATGATTGTTAACATGCTGGCTTCTTTCTGAGGTTCTTGGGCAATATTAGTTTAGAGGCCTGGAGTGAACGTTTTCACTGTACCTGCATGCAAAAACGGAACTAAAAAGAATCTCTGTTAATCACTGATCTGACATTGCATAAATTCGCTCAGAAGGTCTGATAGGCTCTGCTACAAGAGCTAAATAAGAGATGAGAGAATGTAAATAGTTTCTACTGTGGTCTGGGCTGGGTAGGTGTAGAATAGCTGAAGAAACTACTTTATTTGGATCATTTGTGCTCCCTTTCCTTTAAGAAAACCACACTTACAGGATGAATTATTTTGTTAAATTTTAGAGCCTGCTATGATATTGTGGGTTCTAAATTGTAAGCTTGACCTTAATTTTTTTAAATTAAAACTTAAAAGTTTTAATGCAGCATTTTGATTGGAACATACATAAAGCACAATGAAGTTTTAGAAGTCTTCTTTGTTAATGTCATTTTGAGAAAACAATTCTTTAACAATTAAGGCCCCACTTACCTTGTGATATTGCAGAAATGGTGGATTCTGCAATATTAGGTTTCCAATGCAATTGGGGCTGATATTGGCAGTCTTAGGCACCTTTGTAAGTCCCAGGGATCCCAAAATCAGTTCCAGTGGCTGACAACAGGAGTCCCCACTCTCAGTCCTGAGTTCCTACTGTTAGCTCAGGGCCCCCACTCTCAGAATGGGGCAACTGACAGTGGAAGAATCATGGTAAAGTAATAATGGATTTATTGCCACAAATAATAAGGTTCATTATTACTTTTCTGCAACACTGCCATGATAGTTTCATAACTCACCCACAATTTTTTGATGATGACCCTGCAATTCATGTGTGGCCTCATTTATAATATATAGATCAATTACCTAACTGAAAAGCCACATCCAGTCCTAAACCTTTGAGGATAAGATTTCTTTTTGCCCACAGAATTTCATATTCTGGTATTACTTCCTGGTAGTGTATTTATTCCAATGAAAGGATATCCTGGTTGAATTGTGTGGCTGTAGTATTTTTTTTAACCAGATAATATGTAGATAGCATGCTTCAAAAGAGCACATAGGTGTGAAACTGAAAATCTTCAAAGCCTCATAAATTGGTGTTTGTAGCTCATTACTACTGTGGAACAGGCTGTGTGAGGTGAGGGATTACTTTGTGACTAGAATAACAAATGAAAGCAAATGCACATTTTAAAAAGAGGAACAGGGAAGGGGAGAGGAGACTTTCAGAGGGACTTTCAAAGGAGAGTTAAGGAAGTTAGGCACCCACCTTCATGAACATCATCTGGATGTGTAATTTCCTTAGATTCTTTTGAAAATACCAGACTAAAGGCTGAAAGACAAAAATAAACAGTGAGAAGAAGAGGAAGAAAAATAACTAACTTAGGGCCAAATGTTGCCACTGGACAACTGTGCAACTCCAATGGACTTTAATTGGATGAGCATGTCCATACCTATGGTTGTACTTGTCCTAGAGAGAAAAATGGATCAATAAAAAAGTCTGTAAGAGAATTTATATTCCCCCCTCACTTACTTTGATAGTGCCATGGCTGTTCTTTACACACAATTTGCTGCTACTGTAACAATATAGAGACAGTCATGTAAAACTCTGTTTTGCAAAATTTAGAATTGATATATGAACTCCTAACATATTTAGTTTTGGAAGTTCACAGAACACAAAGCATCCCTGCATTATCCCATTTGTAAATGCTTAGCCTTCATAACTAAACAATTAATTTCCAGTCTAGGAAAGTACTTAGCATGTTTTTAATTTAAAGCATGTGAGTAACCACATGAAAATAAATAAAAGTAGGAGGTTAAGTTTATGCATGTGATAAAATGCTTTACTGGATTGGGACCATAATATCATTGAAATATCCCATTTACAGGAGAGGATCAAAAGGGGTAGAGAATACTCAGGATCCGTTTTACTCTAGTCTTTTTATCTTAAGCTGACAAACAGACATTCAGTTCTTTATTGTGAGTGTGAGTATTTTTACCTTCATTTTTCTATTATTTTTCCAACAGGTGGAGAATTGGGATAACCTGACAATGATGTTGATTTCAATAACACTGACTTCTTTTGTGGCAATGAACAATGGTTTGAAGATGTGAAACAGATGTTCCTGCATGATCCATTGGGCAGAATGAAGAACAGAGCTCTAGCTGATGTCATTGTGAATGATGTATTCAGCGATAGCTACTTTCTAAAGGAGAAAATGCTCAATCATAAAATAGACACATGTGGTTCATATAATTTCTTTCATTAACTGTTGAAGTGAAAGAACATTATTGTTTTGAATTCTGAAAATCTTCTTTTGGGCTTTTCAACATGTAGTTGTTGGATGCACACCTTGAATATGGTACCTAGGAAGATCAACACTCTTACAATCACTGTCAAAACAAGTCCTCCATGAGCACATCAAGAGAATGGGTGAAACCACATGTGTGAGTGAGCTCAGAATCTCAGAGTGATTTTTGTTAAGCTGTAGTATTGTCCACAGCCTGAGGAAACCCACTGGGAAGATTCAAAGAGGAACCAGACATTGTTTTATAATTCTCTATCTTATTTAAGGGAAATTAGCTATTTTTCCTAGTGTGTGTTGTCAGTGTCTTGGGGTGGTAGCAGGATAGAAATTATGGTCCTGGGGCCAAAAATAAGGCGAGAAATAACTTTATTTAGGTTTGTTGTGGTATCTGTGCAAAATGAACAATTATTTGGCTTACTGCCCATCTGTTAGTGATACAATACATAATTTTAACATTCTCTTGCTCTGACAATATGACTTACCTTGAAGACTACATCATTAGAAAGTTGAGGATAATTAATGGTGAAGATGAATTTGCAGTTCAGTATTCTAGCAATTTTAGAAACAAAATATTGTATCATACATTGGAGAGAAGCTGTGGAATGAAGTTATGTTTCCTACTATTTTCTTGTTTATAGACTGTGTAGTTTAATATCTATTTTTCTATTTAATCTTTTTGCAATAAAATTATGTATTTTCCCAAGGTAGGTGCATAAAGATCTCAATTGAAAGTAATAGCAGTGATATAGCAGAAGAGGGAGAAGTTTCTGAGCCCATTCTCCATTAATTTTATTTTCTTTTTTAATACAAGTTATATTGTGCTGTAATTCAGCAGCTAGATGGGGTGGGCATAAAAAGAAACAGAGCCACATATTTTGCTTGAAGGATTATACTTAAAATGTCCCCTCACAACGATATGTAGTGTAGTCATAGCTATGTGTCAGCCCTAGGATATTAGAAAGAGAAGGTGAGAGAGGGAAGACCTTTTACGGGACTAAGTTCTGTTGGTGAGAGAGACAAGCCTTGGAGCCACACAGTACTGTGCTTCAGGTCCAGGAGAGGAATTCCTGGCATGATATCAAAACATAAGATGGAACAGATTATTTAGTATAAGAAGTTAGCACATATTGTCAGGAATCATTTGAGGTACAGTGATGTACTAACACCTTTGTAGTCATTGGACAAATAGAGGGACTTACAGAGTTACAGACTGATGTAATATGCCATGAATCCAGTCTCAATTCAATCCATGATTTTTAGTGTCTATCAGAATAATGAATTTAAGCTACCTTTTGAGTGTGCTGTGCATGTTTCCTTTCAGGATGAGGACTGATATGTCAGATATAGAATGATCACTTTGTTATAACTGTAGCACCTAAGAGCCTTATTCAGAGCCCACTGAAGTCAGTGGAAAGACTTTCATTGACCTGAACAGGTTTATATAGATTCTAAATTGTCAATACTCCTCCTCATTCTGAATACACGGCATGATTATCTGGAAAGTGATGAATATGGTAGACAACTGTTGGAAATCAACAGATTAACATTGTGTGAGAATATGTGCGTTCCTTATGCATGAGAAAAACTCCAACAAAATCTCCCTTGTGCCATGATGTCTACAAAACTGAGCCTGCTGATCATGGCTACATAAGTGCCAAGTCTGAATATTCTTCTTTTGCTTCTTTTTTCCTGTTTTCTTTCTCTGTACTGCTAATCCTCATTGTTAAAAAAACTTCATAAATTAAAAAAAAAAAATTCAAACAAACAAAACACAATCCAAAACTCTACAATACATGTAAATAAGAAAGCTTGGCCAATTTTTCATCATGTTAGTTTTTTTTTTGTATGTCCTATCCTTACGCCTTCATGCCTTTGCTTTATTTGTGTCCTGAGCTATTAAGTTCTTTGGAGCAGGGATTGCCTCTTTTCTATGTTTGTACAAAATCAGTGAGGAACACCACAATAATAATATCTGAATTTGACACACTATGGGGATGCAGAATGTATATACAGTATATTTTAAGTTTGCAAAATGCTGTTATTGTTCATACGATGTAAGAGAAGATCTCTCCATTTCTTGCTAATGCTAAACAAATGTTTCTGAATTGGTTTAATAAGAACCACCATACAGAGGATTCAGTCCTATACTCTGGCAGCTCTCAAAGAAATGCTACTACAAACCTAAGCAATGTGGTTTAATTTTTGTTGTTTTGCATCCACATAGCTTTGCATGGCTGTCAAAATTTCATGAGCTGTATTATTTCCAGTTAGTTTTCTGGCTTAAACCACTCAGCCAATTAATCTTACTCACTTTGTTTATATTTAATAGTTCTTTAGATTAAAAAATATTGGAGCTACACAGTGTATTCTGGATCATTACTGAACCATTCTGAAAGCTGTGATTCTTTACATATAAAATTTACCAGATCAAATTCCCTGAAGTGTTGAATTCCATATAAATCCTACATACACCCTGTAGAAAGTTGGCACCCCTACTATTGATTTCTCTCCAGAATGCTATTTACATGTATATATACACTAATATCCACACACACAAAGCTACCTACACTGCACAATCAGTCACACCATAATCTGAATGAAACTTGCTTTAAGCAAAGCTAACCCCTACCGTGTCACTGACCACTTACTGGTGCAGTAGATGGTATAATAGCCCCAGTGCTTCATATGTGCCAGGGCTGGCTAGGGCTATTGCTTCTAGGCATGGCAGTTCATATTCTACAGCACCACGGGGCTTGCTGTGTCAGTTACGAAATTAAATGAATTTCTTGATCCTGGCTCCTAATTGCTTGAACCCCAGAACCTCTTTCATTACAAATTAAGCACCGGATAGCCCCAGTGGGGGCAGATAGTCCTCACACTAGTATCTTTCATATTGCTTATATTTTGTCTTTTACTGTCTTTACTTCACAGCACAGGTCAAGTTTCCTGAGGCCCTTTCAAATGATGCTGTATTTACAGGGGAGCTCATTTGACCACACTTTTCCCAACATCAACTTCTTCACCAGTGGTTTAGTACATCTTGCCCTACTCCCAGCAAGCATGCCTCAGAGAAAACTTTCCCACACATGTATTATCAGCTGGCTGAAAGCTGATATTCAGGGCACTGGTGATCATTAGGTTTATGATGAAATGCAGGCCTACCTGAACTCAGTCAATCAGAACCCTCTGATCTATGAGCTGGTCATCACTGGGGGGAAGCAGTGCTCTGAAAAGATCCTCTGCAGTGCGAACAGTAGATCCCAAGTTCCTACCAGGCCTAACCAGTCTGTGTTGTGCTATAAAGAGTTAAGCATCCTTAAGAAATTTAAGGTCACCACAGGTCTTGCAGGACTCTCTGCAGTACCACACTCTTTATGGACTCACCTTGTACATCTACACTGCAGCTGGAAGTGTAATTTCCAGCTTTTGAAATGTAATGAGTGCCCTCATCACTCCCTGCCATCTCAGTTCGGTACTACAATTAAATTTCTGACTCAGTTGCCCCTACAAGGCGGTCAGTATGTCCATTGAGATTTAATACACTGGACCCCTTTCAGGACATTACATAAGCAGAACACTACATAAGTAGGTCTCTCACCTAGTGGGGAATCGGAAGAGGAAGGGGCTGAGTTAATCTTAGTCCATCAGCCCCATTTACATCCAGAGCCCTCACCAGTAAGGTCTCTTAACCCTGAACCTTCTTCCGGAGTCAGGGCCTCTTATCTTCTGTGTTCCAAATGGGCAGTTGTGTTAGTCTACTTCAGTAAAACAAACAAGGAGTCCTGTGGCACGCTCCTTTGAGGTCAAAATCCTTACAGAGGTCAAAGTACAACCATCCTTCCACCCAACAGCTTATAAGTCTTTGATCTGGGGCATCTGCTGCCACCTAGTGAAATCCTTCCTTTGCAACTTTTTGCTGAGCCTCGGCATTTAGAGTTCTTCCCCTTCAAAGCCTAGGAACATACTTCTTTAGTTTCCTTTCCTGGTGAGCCCTGTCAGCAGCTCTCCTCAAACACTCTGTCTTTAAAGGCTTTTTCTTTCTGTATTTCAAAGACTGTTCCTCTCCCCAGAAGCGTTTGTTTTCTAGAGAGGCCCCACTGGGAGTAGCTTCCTTGGCAGATCCCTTGTGGAGTTCTTTCCTTTGGCACCTGAATTCTTTTATGCCTGAGTTCACACAATCTTTTGAAGGAGTACATATTCTCTAACTAATTAAATATTGCCCAGTTACTTAGGCCGTTAGCTATCCCCCTAGAGATCTGCCTGTCTCAATTGCTTTAGCAGACTATATCCCAGGTAGTCTAAGAACATGACAGGGCCTAGCAACCCTGTGACAGGTACACATACCCAGGCAAGTGATGGTGTAGATGGCAGGATGGACTAGTTGCCATCCAAGTACAAACCTTTCAGAGTCACTAGTTAAGTAGTCGGGTAGCTAATCTGTGTTGGTGTCCAAACTACCATGACTACAGTGCTATTTTAGCTTTCTAGTTCAATCACAGCAAGTTTGCACACATCTACCCAAGCTGAAAGTTACCCCTCCAGTGGCGGCAGACTTACTCATGGACAGGAACTAATTACTGGACCTGAAACAGAGAATACAGTCAGGGTAATTGACAGCAGCATCAGTTTATGCCATACATTATTTGTTTCATGCTTCCACCTGGTCAGTATCCCCCTGTTCTTTACAGGGCTTAATTGGCCAAAAAATGAAGCTGTAGTAAGAAAAACTACTTTTCCATCACTTTGAGACTCAAATGTGTTTATGAAAATAATCCTGGCAAAAGTGCCTTGACTTCAATAGTGGCATGATTTTACCATGTGTCTTTTGAGGGAGACAGTGACTTAGATAACATCCTCAGCCTAGGTTGCTTCACACAGGAGATTCACTTTCTGGATATTACAGTACAAATAAGTGATTAACACATAAGCACCACCTTATAGCAGAAATCTACGGACTACTATAGTTAGCTATATCCCTCAAGTTTTCATCTAGGACACACCACACGATCAAGTGTCTACAGCCAAGCCCTAAGCCAACCCAAGCATTTGCTGTGATCCCACAGGCTGAGACAGACACTTTCAGGATCTTTATCAAGCATTTTTTAAAAGTGCAGGACCCATCTGGGGAAGTGAGGAAACAGATTGACAGAACCAGATGGGTATCCAGAAGTCAACTACTACAGGAGAAGCCCAAGAAAGAAAACAACAGAACACCACTAGTCATCACCTACAACCCCCAAGACAGACCTCTGTAGCACATCATTAAGGATCTACAGCCTGTCCTACAAGACCATCCCTCACTTATTCTTTTGCGCAGACTCTGTCTTGTTTGTTCAGTGTAAAAGGTGGAGGGAGGGGCATTTCTAGCACATGATATCATAAATTACATTGGGGGATGAGCAGGTGAATGAGCCTTGATGGAGTAGCTGGGTTTGATTAGATCCTATGATGGTGTTTTTTCTACAGCTATGTGGGAAAAGTCAGCGATAGGGTTTGTTGCAGGAATATGTGCTTGCTTAAATGTTTCTGTTAAGTCTGTAGTTGCTGGTGAGTAACAGTTTGACCTGATTCTATGGCTTACACTTCCCTGCATTTATTTTCCCCCTATTCATCTGTAGTTCTCCATCTTCAAGCATCTGATGAAGTGGGATTTTCCTCTACAAAAGCTCATGCAATAAATAGCTTTGTTAGTCTTTAAGGGTATGTCTATACTTACAGTTTAATTTGAGTTAATGAGGATTAATTTGAATTAAATTAATTCATGACTACTCTAGCTTTCATTAATTTGAACTAAGGAATTCCTAAGTTCGAATTAATGAAAGCTTACTTCGAAGTTATAAAACCCCACTTAACTTTGAAGTAAGGGTTAATTTGAACTTATTAGTTCTAATAAGGTAGCTGTGTTAATTCAAATTAACCGTTAATTTGAATGAATGCTTTTTGACCTTTTCCTCCCAGGGTGCCTTCCTCTTTCTATACATTGGGTGGGGGCATGGCTCTTCTTGGAGGCAGGCCATCTCGCTACACCTCCCATGATGTCCTTCTCCTAATTCCAACTAGCAAGTCCTGTCCATGGACATGCTAGTTTGAATTGGTTTTCCTAGTGTGGCCATGTTAATTTGAATTAACTTAATTCGAACAAATCATTATTAGTTTGAATTAATTAGTTTGAATTAAGTTAATTCAAACTAAACATCTAACTGTAGACATTGCCTAAGTGCCACTAGACTCCTTGTTTGTTTTAATGAACTAGACTGACATAACTATCCTTTTAGAACTAGTAAGGAGAGATTACTTCATTTTTATTGACATAGTAAACTTTTTATTGACATCACTAAAATTATCATAAACAATACAATAATGCCTCAGAAGTACACACACACTTGTGATATTCTGTACACAGGAATTCAGAAGCATGCTATTATTTTAGCTGCAGTTAATTGATCATTTGCATTCTTTGGTCATGCACAGTAATAGAAAATAGGACATTGATAAAGTCATGGTCAGTGTAGTTTTATGATACAAGAAGTGATTTTGAATGATGACAGCAAAAACAATGATAGTCCTGTGGCACTTTATAGACTAACAGATTTCTTTGGGCATAAGCTTTCATGGACTCCAACCCACTTCATCAGCTGCATCTCATGAAGTGGGTTGGCGCCCACGAAAGCTTATGCCTAAAGAAATCTGTTAGTTTATAAGGTGCCATAGGACTCATGTTTTTGCTGTACACAGACTAACACGGCTACCCCTCTAAAAATTTCTGAATGATGACAGTCAATGTCAAAATAAAGTATGCTTTACTTTTACTGAATTTCATAGACATTTTCATTTATTTATGGGTTTACAGACAGTGTTAAAATTGTACATTTTTTTACTGACTCCATAAATTTATGGATGGATGGCAACCCTGCAGAACTACTAACAATTGTCTATTATGCACCCAAGGATTACCTGTTGGGAGTCTGCTATCCAGTGGCCATCATAAGCCTATAAAGAAGCCTCAGACCCAATCATCTTTATTTTAGGACTGCTTACATTTCATCAGGGGGTATTAAGGTTGTATGACTAATTTATTCAGGAACGATCTGGATCACCCTATTAATTCTCATGTGAGAATTTGAACAAACCCAGTACATAGACTATTTGGATGATACTCTGTGAAACTAATCCTGAAAGAACTTCTGCAATACCATTTATCATCCTTACTTTGAAACTGACCTATGGACATTGCTCTGATCTATATACATATGAAATTTTAACCAATATTATCTCTTATTTTTTTTCCAAATAGTAGTTTAGCTTATAAACCTTTGCTATAAACACATATTTGGGTAAGGTTTGAAATATTCATTTAAATGGTTGCTAATGTGCCTGGCCCTTTGGGATTAGTGGAACTTTTTTTTTACACACATTGGACACGGTTTTACAATACTCTCCATCATATTTGACTTGACTGTCTGGGTGGATGCCAGAAGGCTGGATGGCTTTAACGGAACAGTTGTTTTGGCTTCTGGATAGCGAGTAAGGTGATTAGAGGCTGTTTGTTGTTGGATCAGTGAAGTTAATTTTTAGAAATAGCCACCAGTATGTGGAAGTTTGCTTGCTCCATTCTTTATAGCTTACTCTAAATTGATCAGTCTCTGCATGGCTCCCCGAGAGGCCAATGTCACACCATATTTCAATAAAAAGTATGTCAGCGGTTGTGTCTAGACTGCCTCTGCTTGCAATGTTAGCAGCACCTCTCTGTCTCGGGGTCAAAAACTCAGGCTAGGTCTGCACTTAAAACTTTTGTCAGGATAGAGAGGTAAGATTTTATTTTATTTTATTTTATTTTGACATTTTTATTCAGGCATGAGCCCTGTTGTGGATACAGTTATATAAGTTAATTTGTTTGACAACCCATATAAGCTGTACCAGCAAAAACACATTTTGCTGATACCTCCTGCATCTACATTAGAAAGTTTTGCAAAACAAGCAAGGAGTCCTGTGGCACTTGGACAAGCTTTAGTGAGGTGCTTTTTTGCCCTCGAAAGCTCATGCGATACAATAAATTTTTTAGAGTTTAAGTGCCACAGGACTCCTTGCTTGCTTTGATCAACTAGACTAACATGGCTGCCCCTTCAGAACTAGAAGGTTTTGCCTGTGTAGGTATACTAGTCAACCTTTTCTAGCATAGACCAAATTGAAGTGGCTTTCTGATAATGAAGGAAGGAAAAGCAGGACCTGAAATCTTCTTCTGCAGCACCAGCAATGTTACTAAGAGTTTTGCTGAGGATACTATCAGATTTATGTTTTCCAGACTCTCCATGGCTGCCCAGGGCCCCAGAACATAGTTACTCTACTTGTACCAGTTCCAAACACTGCAGGCATATCGGTACTGGGTCAGCAGAGTGCTTTCAGCAACTTCTTTGACAGCATGCTAGAATATTTTTAAGTAGATGATTTTTTTCATTGCTCTTTGTGTCTTTAAACATTGAAAAAATAATGAATTGTTATAAAAATAATTAAACATGCTGTTTGCCACAAGCATTCAAATGGTTTTTAATTTCATGTGCTAAATTGTCTGTTTTTTGACCTTTTAAAAATGATTTTGTACGTATTGTAACTTGAATAATACCACAGTAATTCTAAGAACTGGCTTTTTTTTTAATTGCCATGAGTTGCTTTAAGTTGGCTTTGCGTAACCCTTTAAAATATTGCTATATGCTGTAGCTGGCAGCAATTTGGGTTGGGTGAGATGTGGGTAAAAATGGCAAGATGGTGACACCCTATGAGCTGGGAAATGGAGAGACATGCAGGGATAAGTAGAAATTAAGAGTGAACTGAAGGTGGAGAGGAAGATGGTGAGACATAAAAGGGAGAAAGAGAGAATAAAGGGAAAAAACCAGGCACATTGTGTGGAGTGTCAGTCTATGCTGTGCACAGTGTATAATTTTTGGAACTGTAGGACTCTTTTCTCTCTGCTGTTATCTCAACTTTCTTAGGCAGCTGCTCTCTGCCAGCCTGTATCAACGCTCAGGGAGGTCGGGGGGGGCAGGTCACTGGGGCTGCGCACCCTTGTGAGCACCCCATTGCCCCCACTTTGGTACAGAGTCAGGGCTCTGGCTGGCACTGTGGAGGAGGTCTGGTGGGGGGCTAGTTGGTGCTGCTGCTGGCCAGTGAGGCTGTTGGAGGGAGCCACAGGCAGCACTGTTGGGGGGGGCGCCACACTGGGGAGGTGTGTGCTGTTGGGTGGTCATGGGCCACACTGTTGGGGTCTGTGGGGAGCCTGTGCAATGGACAAGAGGCCAGTAAGCCTGTGGGGTCTGTGGGCCATGCTGTTGGGAGGCACAGGCTGGCACAACTGGGAACTACTGGAGGAGATTGGGGAGGGGTGGGGCAGGGGCAGCAGTACTCTTGACTTGGCCCGTGGGCTGACTGGTGAGCAGACCAGCCAGCCTGGGTGCTTGGCAGGCAGCCTGAGGGTGAGCAGTGGCAGCAGCTGGCACTCAGGCCGGCCAGGCTGGATTTTGGGGGTGTGTGTGTGTGGGGCAGCAGGTCCCTTGTTAAGGTGGGGTCACAGGCTGCAGTCCCTAAAACTCCTGCCTTAATCTGGTCCTGGATCTTTGTTGGAACAGCTTCTGTTTTGAGAGGTAGAGTTGTTGTATGTGTACCTTGTTATACACATAGCTTTCTCATGGACAGTTGACTTTTTCTTGCTTTATTATTTCTGTTCATCTGCAATAAATCATTTAGAAACTATATGGCTGCTCTTTGTACATGGAAAAGTGTCAGAAGGCAGACAGACACAGAAAGGAAGAAGCTGCTAAACAGAAGAAAATGGACAGACAAACTAAGGAGTGTGTATATGCACACTCGTAGTCTGTACACCTGATTTGCTCATACAAATGGAGTGATACCTATTCAAGTGTTATCAGTGTCCAGGAAGTATTTTGAAGTCTGTGAAGTGCTGACTGAAAATTTACTACTGAAACTGGTTTCTGGAAAGAAATGTTTTGTTTTTTTTTTAATTACACAAAATGCTTTATGGGAAAGTTTTGTGGTTTCTGTTCTCTCCAGAAAATGAAGCTCCTCAGACTGATGAGTTTTGTTTCTTAATTCTGAAAGCTCTTAACTTATTTATTTTTCAATGAAAAGTCAAAATTTTCTGTGGACAATACCCACACAACTGCCTGTCATTTTTCAGTCAGCTCTAGTTATAATTTATCACTAGAGGAGATAGAGGGGATTTCAAAAGTAAGGAAAGGATCAAGTGCAATACATAGGTGCTCTTGACAATAACTCTTTGCAATCCACCTAAAGGACAGACACATCACCACCCAAAAGAAGGGCACATTCAATTTACGTGGGGTAGAGGGATTTCCCTGGGTATTGTTTTAGCAAAGCTGTGTTCATGTGTAAAAGAAGAAACATCACAGAAACAGAAAGATCTGACAGTCATGAACACAGTTGGAAAAGGACTGGAGGATCCTGAGAAAAACCGAGAGAGAGAGAGACAGAGAAGGGCTATGTCTACATCTAAGTGCTTAGTTTGGACTTGCTTAGTCTGAACTAAGCACTTTGAAGATAGTTTGAACTAACCTCTTTTTTTTAGTTCAGACTAACTTTTTAATTCGAACTAGCTGAGCTTTTTTTAGTTTGAACTAACTTTTTGGTTCAAATTAAAAAAGTGCGACTAGCTCAAATGAAAGGTTATTTCTAACTAAAAAAATGCAGTTATTTCAAACTAACCACTAGTTCAAATTTATTTAGTTCAAATGAGCATGACTACATTGTGCTAGTTCAAATTAAAGTTTGAAATAAATTCGAACTAAGCAGTTAGTTCAAACTTACCATTTGAACTAACCAGTTCGAACTAAGCTTTGCTTAGTTTGAGCTAAAAATTTTCTTAGTTCCAAGCAGGCAAAGCCTAGTGTAGACAGGGAGCAAATTATCCCAGATTAAGCCTCCTTAATCCAGACTAATTTGCTAGTGTAGACATAGCCAGAGAGAGTATGAAAGAAACAGAGAGAGAGCTTTTGGGCTGAGTCCTGGCTGAAAGGGCTTGGAGCAGTGAAAAGAGAAATTCTGGTTATGTGTGTCTTCAGGTAACAGGATTTTGTACATTACTTGTAAATAAACACGATTGCATCAGAAATGCTTGACTCCATCATCAATTTCACCTCCTACCTGAAACAATCTGCAGGATCCTGAATTCTGGCTAACTGCTCAGATCAACCCTAAGAAATTAAACTATATTAATGTTGTATTAGAGTGGAAAATTTAATCATGCATCAGTGAGGAAATTTTGAGTTAAGGTTGACATAACTTTGACTCTGCCCTCTGACTTCACTGGAGTTTTGAGTGTGTATGGCCTGTGTGCATGTGGTGTGGAAGTGGGCTGCAGAAGTAGATGGATATTTCCTTGATTTTACAAGAAATCAAAGGTAAAAAGATAACGTTCAGGAAAGTCTGCCAAAGCCTTGTTGTTATGGGAAGTATTATAGACATATGGGTGTCATTTGAATCTTTTTATGTGTTTCTGTTCTAGACCCAATACAGGAGGGAAACAGGACTTACATTATGTGGCCTATCCCATTAGCAGTGTTCCAACACTTGTGATTTTATCACAAGTCTTGCAATATTTGAAGCTTTCTTAAAAGTCCAAGCTATTGATTTTTTTGAAAATTTCAGCTTTTGTCAAAAGAAGTTAGCTTCTAGCCCTTGTTATTGTAGTGAAAAGCTTGAAAATGTGAACCTTAAAGGCTACACCACCAGACGTCAAATAAAATGAATGAAAAGGTTGGCATTTTAGAAAGCCATTTTTTAAGCCAAATGCATTACTTTTGAGGTCTGACTCAAAAGTTTTGAATGTTTGGGTTTGGTAATATTGCGTTAATCATATTAAGAGCAGTTTAAAATATTACTGTCCATGTCCCCACAAATGGCTTTGACATGATTTCTGATCATCCACTGTGAATAATGAGGTTTTTATAAAAGTCCTTAGATTAAAATGACATGATCTTGGAAAGCATTTTGTCCCCACAAGCACAGATGTGTACATGTCTCAGTTAGAGTCTCCTCAGAGCTCAGACCTTCATCCAAATATTTAGCAATAGAAAAGTAAAGCATTTACGATTTTTTACTCAGGTTACTTATTTCGGTGTCATTCCATTACAAATGAATGAATGGTTAATTGAACTTTAAAACAAACTAAGAAAATGTATACCTCTGCTTTCCTTCTGCAAAGTGGAATTGGCCTTATCATGCCTTCAGTCACAACAGTGAAAATCAGAAAGAACTCCACTGAAGTCAGTTGAGTTCATCAAATATCAAAGAGAAATGGAAGGCATCCTGCTGGTTCAGGTGCTTTAAATCAGTGGTTCACAGCCAGTGGTATATGGATCCTTGGGGTAATGCATAGGTCTTTCAAGGGGTACATCAACTCATCTAGTTACTGTATGTGCCTAATTTTACAAAAAGCAACATAAAAATGCATTAACACAGTCAGCATAAACTAAAATTTCACAAAGGAAAAAACTTGTTTATATTGCTCTGTATATGATATGCTGAAAGGTGAGTACAATATCTATATTTCAGTTGATTTATTTTATAATCATATGATAAAATGAGAAAGTAAGCAATTTTTCAGTAACTGTGCTGTGACACTTTTGTATTTTTATGTCTGTTTTTTTAAAGCAAGCCATTTTTATGTTAGGCATTCCTTGGTATACCCACTTTGGAATTTGTTTGTCTTCCATTCTAATAATATGTCGGTAGAGTTACACTGTTACAAGTTATATGGGAGCTGAAACAGTTGCAGTAATGTGCTGTTCCTTGTTCCACATGTGTGTAAAGTGTTGTCATAGAATCAACAGGAACCAAAGCATTAAAATAATTTCTTTGTTGGCACATCTGGAATAAACCTGTCTTGACTAATTTATGCAGGGCTTGTGTACATATATCACATCAGCAATACATATTGTTATCCTCCCCATACATATATCAATATGCATTAAGCACATAATAATAATAAAATAGCAGTTAAATAGCCTTAATAAGCCTATGGTTATAATATATCCTTTCTGAGTTGTTCTTAGTATCCCATAGCCCTTTGCAGGCAATGAAGAAAGTTTTGGCTTGAGCAAATAGGAACGCTGTCAAGGCCAGGGCAAATGAATGTTTTACCATTGCTAAGGAAAGGGAGTTAGTCTCACAGAACTGTACTAGGATGTCCTGAAGGAAGAAGACAAGACATTTGAATGTTCTTCTCCAGTACAGACCTAGGACGTGCCCCCCATGCCTCTTGGTACTTGGAACCTATGTGCTTGGAAAAAGAGATAAGGGGTCTCAGGAAAACAATGAAAACATCTAATTGGTTAAATCTAGTTTCAGATGAAATACACAGGATATAGAAAAGGTGCAACTTTGGGAACTCACCTTCTGTGCAAGGTGAATGTCACACAGCTGCCTAAGACAGCTTCCCAGAGGCTGGTATCATATTGAATCTTTTCCTTGTACTATATTACTGATGGTTTAGAGCAATAAACCTGATTGACAGTGATTCTTTGGTCTCATGAATATATTTCCTATCAAAACAAAGTGTGGACAGGCAATTGACTCTACAATTTATCAAATATATATATCTATAATATGGATGATAGTAATTCTCACATACAGTACAACTCATGCCTGCTAACTCTTGTGAGTAGGCCCACTGAAGTCAGTGGCTGTGTTCACACGGCACTTTTGTTTCGAAACAACCTCGTTGTTTCGAAACAAAAAAAACCATGTTCACACGACGCACAGTTGTTTCGAAACAAGGGGAAGCCCTTGTTTCGAAACAACTGTGTTGTTTCG
>ML681979.1:27164217-27198061 GCA_007922195.1 Podocnemis expansa
TGTTCTGAAACAACATGTTCACACGCCTTGTTTCGAAACAAGGGTTTTGTAATAAGTTTGTTTCAACCCCAAATGGGGTTTAACTTGTTTCGAAACAACACAGTTGTTTCGAAACAAGGGCTTCCCCTTGTTTCGAAGCAACTGTGCGTCGTGTGAACATGGTTTTTTTTGTTTCGAAACAACGAGGTTGTTTCGAAACAAAAGTGCCGTGTGAACACAGCCATGGGGTTTAACTTGTTGCGAAACAACGCCATTGTTTCGAAACAACGGAACCCGTTGTTTGAAACAACTGTGCGTCATGTGAACAGCCTAAATCTTATTTCGAAACAACCTCTGTTGTTTTGAAATAAGAGGGCTGTGTGAACACAGCCATTAAGTCGACTTAAGAAAAGCCTTAAGTCAACTTAATGAACTCTAAATGTGGCCAGGGTTTTGGTTAAGTTGACGTAAGCGCATAATGTAGACATACCCCAAGTGAGCACCCAAAAACCCAGGGATTGGGATCCGTCTCCAATCACCATACACTCAGGTCCATTCATTTAACATTGGAATAGATCATGACTAGCCTCCCTTGCACATAACCTCTGAAGTCCACATGGCATTATATATAACAACAACTCTTTTATTGGTCAGGATATGATTTTAAATGAGTATATAGCAAATCAACCAATTAATAAAGTGGTCAGAAGTTACCACAACCAAAAATAAAGGATATAAACCTCATACTATCTAGCCATACTACTATACATATGCTCATCTCACCACTCAGGTCCAGCTGTGATGGTTTGCAGCCAACCTCTGTCTCTTTCAAGGCATGGCCCCGTTCTTCTTGGAGATCTTTAAAGATGGAATTTATCTGTCAAAAAGCCCCAAGCTATTCAAGTGTCTCTCTTTGTTTCCAAAACCCCTCCCTTCTGCACTGCTGTATGATTCTCTTTACTTTCGCCTGAGCTGGGGAGGATAATTGCATAGCACTGTTTTTGTCATGAAATTCTCAAGCCTCTGTACTAGAGATAGTCCTGAGGGTTTGTGCTATGTAACATGCTTCAGATCTGTACACATATGTGATTCTTCATGATACCATAATACTCCTGAAGAATATGTTATGAGCATTCATAAAGGAATTTTGCATGGCATATCTGGCATCAAACCATACAATTACTTTGCAAAAGTGAACAGGAAAGTTACATCTAGGGGTGCATGGATGTGCATCCCATGACAGATGTCATTGCCAGTGACCTTCCTGAAGATCATTCATTGGCTACAGAATAGAGCTAGACAAATATGTGTGTGAGTAGAGAGTCCATCTGCTAATTTTAAAGTCTTTTGCATGTATATTTAACCTTTATAGCGCATATTCTCAGACCTCTTTAGAGAGAAATTAGCAGCTTGATTTACATTGACTACTTGGTTTGTTCAATTTTTTTGTGAAGTTATCTTGCTACATATGAAAATGTTTAGGAATCAAGATATTTACTAAATTATTGATGCATATGTTGGGGAATCTGACAGGGCTGGAAAAAGAGTCCCCAGTTGCTGCCACACACCTTTGGACAACACCAACCCTCCCTCCTAGAGGCATCTGAGTTAACTTCTGGGACAAGCATCACATGTAATAGCACAACTCTTTTATCTAATTCATGCAAGCCAGGAGCAGACCCAGATCAGGATCTTTATTAGAGGTTACACAGACTCCCCCACCCAGAACAGGATGCAGCAAAACAACTCTTTCCTCCACTCCCCAGTGCTTGACTAGACACACATGGACTCTCTGCTCTGTACCAATGTCGTACCTTCCCTTCCCTTGGCACAGTCCAATCTGTCCATGTGCTCTGGTTTGGTGCTGACGTATAGTGTGAGCTCAGGATGGTGTGTCGGTTATGTGATCTCGGTGTATATTAGCCCCAGGCTCAGAATGTACAGAAGTCCCCTTTGCAAGTAGGCAGCTCACCTCCCAGCAGCTTCCTCTTTGCCCTGGCTCAGGGCTCTTGCTTCTCTGTTTCCTTTATCCAATGGGATAGCTGCTTTAGTCTTCAAAGCATCTGACAAAGTGGGATTTTCTCCCACAAAAGCTCATGCAATAAATAAATTTGTTAGTTTTTAAGTGCCACAGGACTCCTTGCTTATTCTGTTTCCTTTGTTTCTCTTTCCCAGACGTGCCTCTTATCTTGCCCCTTTCTCATTTGCTCAGACACCCAAAGGTCAGAGTTAATTCTGTGTGTTTGAGGGTACTCCCCCATAAGCAATCTGGTTTGTACAGAGTAGGAGGGAAGGAAGAAGAGTGAAGGAGAAACTAGGGGGAAAAGGAAGGGGCTTTTGCTAGCTCCATACTTATATGTCTTCATAACACTACTTATGGAAAAGCAGATGGTCTTAGGAATAGCCAGAGGAAAATAGAGCCTTTTTTCTCTTTAGGCTGTCATTCTTTCCATTGGATCACTGTTAGGTGGGTGTGTGAAATATGTTGGCAGTTCAGTCATGTCATGGTCCATGTTATTTCAACTGCAGCTGAAAGATCTAATATTATCTCTCTGGTTTTCTCTTAACTATCTATCACTAGGAGATCATCAATCACTAGGAGATTGTGACAAATGTTAGGCTTTTCTTTCTTCTTCTTCTTCTTCTTCTTCATATTATTATTATGTTACTTAGAGTTCCAGTCATGCCCCAGGAGCCCATGTTGCTAGGTGCTCTACAAACACAGAACAGAAAGATAGCACCTGTCCCAAAGAACTCACAATCTAAGTACAAGATAAGAGACTCCATAAGGATGCAGAGAATTGGGGAGTATAAGAAAACAATGAAACAATATTGGTCAGGATGATATGCAGAGATCTTGGCACATCGACAGCCTCAGACTCATTATGCTTTTTAAAGGCCTCATGACGAAGTAAAATTTGAAGGTGGGATTTGAAGGGGAGTAATGAGTTTATTCTATGAATGTTTAAGGAGGGCTTCTCCTAAGCATGAAGGGTAGCATGGGAGAAAGCTCAGAGGTGTTTAATTGAACATTTAACAAGAAAGTGGCAGAGGCCGACATCATGGGTTGATTGGAGCCAGGATTCAAACGTCCAGTACTGAATGAAATATCCTAGGGTGGGGATACCTTGTGAGGACCTTTTGCAGGAGTGGAAAGAACTGATGATTATAGTGAACTGTCTAAGTAAATAACAAACCAACAAAGTGACACAATCAGAATATACTGTAATGTTAATAGATTTGGCAGATAGTTGAAAGACTAAATGGTTATGGTCTGCAATTACCTTCATTTCTACATGGAGACCATCTAAGTCAGGATTTAGCTGTGTTAAAATGGGTGAAATGGTGCAGGACACATGCATTGCTATTACTGTATTGTTCTGTGGATAAACATTGGTCTGGCACTTTTTACTACTGCTGAACTCACTTAAAATTGATACAGTCAAGGTAGTTACTATGTATAATTTGCTAAGTGCGAAGTAAACATCATATCGATTGCATCTTTTCTTTATATTTAAAAATATACCTTTCAGTTTAAACCAGTTTCACATATAATTTTTTAATAAAATATTTTGAAAAAAGTGTGTTTCAAACAGCACAGCTGCAGGGATTAAGTTTAATATATGTCATTCTCTTTTGATAAATCCAGCTACTAATCATCTGTTCATATTGAAGCAAAAGTGCTGGCAGTCTTGAACATCAGTAATTCTTTATCCTCTTTTCAACTTCTATGAAGCTTTCAGACAAGATAATCATGATGAAGTGCAGTTTTCTGTGGAAAAACTAAGCCCAAGCATGCATGTTTGAATGGGGAATTAGCTATTTCACAATGACTGGAAAGGTGAGCAGTAAATTTTTTGTGATAGACAATAGAGTCAATTTTTCAAGGTATTTCTCAATTTGGTGAGGTGCAGAATGAAACTGCCATGCTTCATGTTGCCAAAATTATGTCTTCAGTGGCATTTCCTACACATGAAGTGCAAGTGTTCTGACCTCCATCTGGGCCCAATTCTGAGATATGTCACAAACGACATAAACCAGACTATGACTGCTGATAGGATTAATACAAAAGAATTTTCACTCGCAAGTTCTCTTACACCATTGAAGGCTTATAACCTAACATAACCCATTGTAATGCATTCCGTCTGTTCTATTGAGACTCAACCTTTCCAGGTATTAAAACCTCCACTATCAGATAAAAAGTTCCTGGTATATGTATTGGTACATAAACACCAGTCCTCTATGCTGCAGTTTTATTAAATGGTAATTCTAGGAATGATATTAAGATAAAAATTTTGCCAGTGTCTTTCTGCCTTCCACCCCCAGTCCATGGCAGAAAAACTGAATGAAAAAAATGCAAAGATTAAAATATTTTTATATTCTGGGATCCTTAAGATACTCCCTGGGTTTTATTGTCTTCTTCTGGATATTCTAATGGTGTGTTCAGAATAGAGTTACAATAAGCCACATCTCCCAGTATGCACATTGGTCACCAGTGCTATTTTTTGTCATTTCAAATACGTTTAAATAACTTGCAGTGGGAGTTCCCATTTATAACAGACTGTGGGACTTCTTAGATCAGCATTGTCTATACTGCTGTTTCAGTGTAAACTCCACTATTCAGAGAGATGTTGATGGGCACTCAACTGGGCAGTCAACAAGTTGAAGACATTTAGAAGGGGAAAGTAGGATGAGATGTGGGGACAATCACTCCAGAACACCATCATGAGGGCATGAGATTGTCTCAATGTTTTAGCGAAAACATTTTCTCCCTGGCTTTGTCAGCACTAAGAGATGCATTTATCTCAGTTCTCCTGGAAGCAGATTTATCTTGAACCTGAACGTACCTTTATTACATTTAACAATGCTGATTGTTATGGGAAAACCAGTGATGATATCATTGAATGTAATAAAAATGATGGCTATTGTTCCAAGCAAAAGCCTAACTGCATGCAGTGTGGCAAAGAGCTCAGAAATTTAATATCTGATCTATATAACAGTTTTAACATCTTTGACTTTCTTACCTTTAAACAATAGGTACTCTGTTCTATTTGAACATACAAAGACAAAGGTGGTTAGTGGATAAAGAGTAGATTACAGCCTACAGACTATTTCTCAGTTTCAAATATAGACTTTTTAAAAAAAGCTATGTCAATGGGTGCTATAGAAAATTGATGTGTGATATACGGAGGAGCTGTTTACAGAAGGCACAGAGTATGACAATGGAAAAAGAATTGGAAAAATATAACCTTCTACTTTTTGTTTGTTTCTATTACTTTAGGTTAAATGTGACAAGTGGATTTCAACAAACCACTACTTTTACTTCACACCAGAGGCACAAAGTAATAATTCCCTGAAACAAAGTACCCATCAACTTCCAATACATTTGAAGGCTTATAAAACATAAGCAACTGTGTTTCTGAGTATGTGTTGATCAGAATGTATATATTCATGTTTTTTGTACTTTATTTAGAAGGTGTAAATATTTCTAAATGGTGAATCTATTAATTGTTTTAAAGTTTTCATAAAAAAAGGAGGGATGTAGTGTTTATGGAGAATTCATTCTGTGATCCATACTAGTGGTTCTTTTCTTTTCTTTTAATAACATCAAGTAGCCTCTGATCATGTTTTTACTGGAGAGTTCAGCTGGTTATGGTTAGAGAACTTGCATTCTGTTGGATTAAATAACTTATGGTTTATGGAATCTTAATTGTTACACAGCTCTACACTTGACTGTTTTGGTGAATTGGAGCCCTATACCTTTATATTCATGCATATACCAGTTATGTGAACAGCAGCTATTTCTGAAACATTCATGCAACTAAAAATCAAGTTACAGCATTGTTTGTATGCAAAGAAGTTTGATCAAACTGAATGCTCTTTTTCCAGTATTTTTCAAAAGACACAAGTCTATATGTTAGGTTAACAATTAAACATTTTCAGAACAGTCATATCCTCTGAGTTAGGTGGTTGAAAGTATAAAGTGCTTTGTAATTGAAGTCTCCAGTGCAGTTTTAGTTATAAAATTAGATATATTTTGGATTGTTTTCCCTGCAAAACACTCTTACATTTTATTTTAACTAGGAACAGTTTGTTTGTCTTGTAACAGCTCGCATCTCTTTTTCGGAAATCAAACTGATACTGAATATAATTATTCTTGCTGTGTTTTCAGCAGTGTGACTCTGATGGCTTGCTCTCAGCTAATTGCCTCTTTTTCATTTCCCAAATGAATACGGTGATAGACACTTAGAGGCAATAGAAAGATTAAAGACAGAGAAATGACAGTAAGAGTGTAACTGTTCAAATGATTACCTGCTCACTTAGGTTCATGGTAATGGAACTGGGGCCAGTGCCAGAGATGGCAGACACAGCAAACTAGTTTTGCAATGTAAAACAGTGTGATTTCAATTATGAACAAACATGGCTATGAGGGACTGGTTTTATATGGAGGTTAGATCATGAAGACAGGAAGGAGGCAGTGTAAATATTGAATTCTTAAGACCATCCCCCCAATTCCTAAGGAATATACACAGTCTTGTTTGTTCAGATTCCCTCTAATACTTGTTTCCATTCATCTTCTGAGGAACCTAGTTCAGCTCCAGCTTTTGTCACTCAAGTAGCTTAATTTGGCACGTGGCAATGCTCACTGAGTTGATCAGACTCTGAGTGGGGAGGGGATATGGCACATCTGAACTCCAATGTTACACAGCAACCCTCTCTGTTTATATACATTACACATCTCATTGCATTTACTAGATATTGCATCATCCATTTTTTTACATGGCTTGGTTACTTTGCAGGAACCGATCTCTGTGCAGCAGGTGCTGTACATGTACTGTCCATGGCTTATCTTCTATCTACCTCATTACTACATTCTGAACTTACCCCTTTTTATTTAGTTCCCAGTAAAAACTTCCCATTGTAATCTCCCCTTCACTTAAAAAAAAAAAAAAAAAGCAAGGAGTCCCGTGGCACTTAAAGACTAACAGATTTATATATTGCATGAGCTTTCATGGGAGAAAATCCCACTTCATCTCAGGGCAGGACTACGTTTCCTGACATTTTCAGCTGCAGTCAAAGGATGATATGCAAGTTATTTTAAATGACCTGCATATCTCACTTCACTGTTACATCTGGTATCTCCACTGTGCTGAGTTGAAGGGAGGGCCCTCTCTTTGACTCAGTGCTACTCTAGTTGCTGGAGTGGGGTGTAGGGTATTGATTTTCTGATCAACTGATCAGGTCTTTAGAGACCTGATCAGTTGATCTGGAAGAATGATCTGATGGTGGAGAATGTGCTTCTATCAGTGAAACAAGCCCCCAGACACTCTGTCTGCCTAGCTTATTAGCCTATTTACTTATCTTATTTAGCACAAACATTCTGTTTTCAAGCTGCTGATTAATTTACCTCCCCAGTTCAATCTTCCAAAAATAAGGCCCTCCCTACATGTGTAATTTATGTCAGTCATGCCAGGCCCCATCACACTGTTGCCTCTTCTGACCTAACTGATCAGTTTGTCTCTCTGCCAAGTGGTAGCAGAATTCTAGGTCCTTGCAAAGCAGCTTCAGGGACAAAAAAAAAAAAAAAAAAAAAAATTAAGTCTGGGTACATTCTAAAAGTAAGTGTTTTATGTACCCATACATAGTGGTCTTAAACCAGAGGTGGTCAAACAGCATGCAGGACAATCTCTTCTTATAAGAATCTCAGTCCAGCACCAGTGCCTGATTCCTAGGAAGTAAATCTCCCTCAAGAATTGACTTCAAGCAGAGACCAACCCAGAAAACAAACCATCCTGCTGCTTGCATAGCTCCCTGTCTAAGAGCCAGTGTCTTCTCAGACAAACTTTCATAACAAAAACTGAAACACAGTACATCTTCTCTAGACAAAATATTTGCTTGCACGCTAAGAAAAAAGACAAGACATATGAGTGTCCTACCTTGTACAAATGTAGGAGGTGCTTTTATATGTCTTGGTATCTGGAAAATATATGTTAAGGGCAAAGAGCTAAGGGCTCACAAATGCTACCAGAAAAACGAGGTAGAAAAATGATTGGTTAAATCTAAAGGGGTAGTTGTGTCAGTCTAGATCAGCAAAACAAGCAATGTCTATGTCTACACTGATAAAGTTAATTCAAAATAGTTATTTTAGATATAGAGATCTCTTCCAAAACTTCAGTTCCTAGACAGTCTGTGAAGAACAATTGACTTGCTAAATAATCCAATGGAATCTTTCCATGTAACAAACAGGCACAAATCCTCAAGAACTCTGCAAATCCTGTACATGAGCCATTTGAAACATTTCCTATGTGTACTGTAGTTGATCTATTCTGCCACATTTCTTTGGAGGAAAAGCAATTAAAATGACTACATAGTGCAGTTATTGAAGAAAACCATCATGAAGTTTGTAGTAGCTTCTTAATTTGCTTGCCTCTAAAGCTTGATCGAGCTCTGAAGCTACTTAAGTAGAGAATCACAGTAGTAACTCAGAGTCAGGGTTTTAAAACACTGTTACATTGATGCAACACAATATCAGACATAAAGGTATGCTCAAGCAATACATAGGTCAAGTGAAGTGAATTTGGTTCTTGCTTTCTCTTTTTAAAATAGTAAAAAAATGAAAAGGAGGGGCAAAATCAGTGTTTTCTGTATGTGTTGATAAGTTTGACTTGTTCACAGGTCAACATATGTCACCTCGTCAATGAGAAAGAACCATCTGGGGAACCTGTAGTAGACTGCAAGCCTACACATTGCTGAAAATTCAAGTCATAACACAAACTTTTCTAATTAGGAATTCATTCAGGTATGCATAAATTAGGAATGCATGTATTCATAGAATCACAGAAACCGGAAGGGACCATGAGAGATCATTGAGTCCAGTCCCCAGTACTGATATAATACTAGCGAGAGCTAATGCAAAAAGCAAACAAACAGAATCCAGTATCTCAAATATAGATAGAAAATGGTCACTGACAATTTTCATGATTTTCTGTGATTATTTTACAGTATACATTACATCTAATTTTGAAAACATACCTCTTTTCATTAATTGGTAGCCAAAGAAATGTTGAGATATGAAGAAATAAAAATGACTTTACTAAAATTTGCATCTCTTTCCAGTCCAATGTGATTCAGAGCATGCAGGTGTTTATTCTCTTGATTAGAGATCCTGACTGTGCAATCTCTGCTCCCAGCTGTTACATCACACTAAAATATAACTAAAATGTATTAAATCCATACCTAACATTACCTTTCTATACAATCAATTACTATAGTTACCACAGGGATGCTACTTCAATTTCAGGGGGGTGGGACATTTCCTGCCATATTTATAGTCTCAATGTCATAATAAACACATAAAGCGCATTATGGGAAAGGCTGAGATCTCCTGATGTAGCTATTCGACCTGTGATGATATTTGCCTTCTCAGCAGTTTCAAAGACATCTGGTGTTGTGCTTTTGTAATTTTCTTATGAAGAGTGTTGATCACTTACCACCAGTTTAGGATGCTGATGGTCTATCTACTTCAACTTTCCTTCTGGACAGAAATTCCCATGTCTGTATTATTTACTCATTTTGTGATATTGCCAACAAATACGCAGGGCATGTTCCAAGTGAAGACACAGCCCTCTGCCTCAAACTGCTTACTGCGTAAAATAATGATGGGATTTTAAATCTTTTTCCAGTTGTAGTAAACCACAGTTATGAGAGCAGCAGAAAATTTACATTGATTGTCTAATTTGGAGTCTACACATAAATGGCACCAGCTAGTGTGATACATGAAATACAATGACAGTTCAGTACTGGCATAGAGGGAAAGACTGCTACCAGCTGAATTACCACAGCATATTTATAACTGTAGAGCTATTTTGTTCAAGTAATGACCTAGGTCCACACTACTTAGCTTATTTGTCTCCTGGGACCACAGCACAAGGCATAATGGCTACAGATGTAAGCTTCAGCATTGACTTGGAAAATCTAGTTTGAACAGACCAGTTAATTCAATTGCTGTATTGCTTTTGACAGCACAAGCACGTTTCTCTGTTCTTACCCTGACTTGTGAGACTTTGACTTCACTACATAAAAATGTGAAGATGAAGATCCACAGAACTGGAAAAAAAGTAGGGAAAAGTGCCTGGAGACAGCAGTACACTGAAGATGAGGAAGGACAGAAGGGAAAAAAATTAAGAAAGGTGGTAAGGACATAAAGTGTGTGTGTATTAGAGAGAAACTTAAGAAGAGTGATAAAAGACTTGAGAAAAGAAGTAAGAAACAGCCAAGCAAAAGGAGTAGGAGTTAAAATGCAGACATGAGGAAAGATTGGATTAGCAGAACTAAAAGCATGCTGAGTGTGTAAGGCCCAACCACTGTCCAAAAAGGCCTAATAAAATATCACTTCCATACTGTAGCTCTATGGAGCAATATGGAATCTCATCCTGTTTGTCATACTGCAGTAAATCTCATCCTTCTGAATGATTTCTCTGAAGCAAATGTTGTTCTGTTACACAACTGCAAAAAACACTATGTCTTCACTGCAGAATTACTCTGAATTTATAGTTTCTGAAACTAAGAACAGAACTTGACCCAATGCACAAGAGGATTAGTTGGAAAAATTATAGGAGACTTGATTTTTATTACTTTTTTCTATGAAATTTCACATTAACAGAATAAAAGCATTGGAAGGCAAAAGGAAAAAGAAATCATGAATAACTTATTCTTTTTCCTCCAGAGAAGAACTAGCAACTAGCAAACTAATGCTGGATTTAAGGGTATAACAGATTAGTATGCCAAAGCAAAACATAACCTAAATAAATTTGCCATTTTCTCATTATATCATATAAAACCTTCCTGCCCTCTTTGGCATAATATTTTGATAAGATGGATTTAAGGCTCTAAGCTACTTAGGTAAACAACAGCCTGATTTATATGTGTAATTTTCAGTGACAAGATATGTGCCCACGTAGGCCCCGGATGGTGTAATGTAAACCAGAAAGGCCACTTATGTTACCTACTGAACCTAGAGGGACAGTCAGACTTAATTAAACATGAGTTCGTATAGGGGAAGGAGATGGGTGGTTCCAGGAGGTTTGGAGTAGTAGGGGGCTGCAGAGAGAGTGTGTGCAGTCATTTTCTGGGTTAAAATAGGAAGTTCTGAGACCCTGGTCTGACTAGAGAAGGCTGGCGGGAAGACAGGGGGCACAAAGAGCAGCCACCCGTGTGGAACAGCATCCAGTGAGAAGCCCTGACAAAAAGACAAGAAATGAAACTCAAAGGAGAGAGCCCTAGGTGGTATTCAGTTTGGAAGAAAGCAAGAGCTGCAAGAGGCATAAGGTCAAGTCCAAGGATGATGGAAATCGCTTTTGGTTTGTATTTTATGTAGGAGTTTCTGTGGAGATTCCAGGGGAAGGACATTGGAACTTTGACCCTGAAAAAAGGGCTAATTAGAGAGGCTCTGGGAAGAAGGCCGGAAAGGCACTGAGGTGGTTAAACCCAGAAAATAAGGAGCAAGGAGCTGGACTGAGCAGACTTTGGCTTCTGGTTAAAGGTCCCTCGAGCTGAAGCCTGGTGTAGGGGGAAGGTCCAGATTCACTGGTTAGATGCTATTATGCTGGTGTGAAGGCCTCTGAGAAGGGTTGAGGACAATCCAAGTTCTAATACATGAAGCTGCAGGTGCCACAGGACCCGCAATCAGGACTTTCCATCGGGGGTAGCCATGTTAGTTGTGTACAGCAAAAACAAGAGTCCTGTGGCACCTTATAGACTAACAGATTTCTTCAGGAATCAGGACTGAGGACCTCTGTGAAGATATCAGACTGTTTTCTGTTGAATTATGTTACCTCAGAAGCAGGAGGACAAAATTATGACCTGGCCAAAGGGCCAAGCTACAGGAAGAGAGACCAAGGCATGATAGTCTTTAGGAGGCTCAGAAGAGGAAGAGCTGTACTTTATCTGGCCACAAAGAGGCACTCTATTACCGAGTGAATTTCAACAGCATACAATCAGCTAATTCTAGCTAGCGAGCTGATTTCAAAGGGATAATCTGCTATAGGGAGAGAGAGAACTGTTTATCACTCATTTGTTCTTTCTTTGTTGCTTGCTCAATTTTTACAATTTCCTATCTGGAAACCTTTTTGGGTGGGAGAGAAGAGAAGGAACAAAAACTGGGTTCAATGAACACCCTCTTCACTGAAAAAACTCAGGATATCATAGTTTACGTAGTCATTGGGCCATATTCTCTCAGTCTTTGCACAGCATTCTTGCTGATGTCAATGGAAATTCCACTTGTAGAACAGACAGAATGTGATTCATTGTCATCGCACAGTATAATAAAATGTAAAACATGCATTCTTGAAATATTTCCAGTTATAGCCTTGGCAGAATACTCAATTCTTGATAGGCTTTCATGAAACTTGAGGTTGGAGTTTCTCATTCTGGAAGACAGAATACAGTGCAATATATTTATTTGGAGAGAGTTTTAAATCCAATGTACAGTATACTTCTTTCTCACAACTGGCAGTTTGGAATGTGCAGATGAAAGGTACATGTTATCTCCTGTAATTACTCCAGCATGTTATATTTCCTGTGTTTACATTAGTGCTATCTGTCAATAAGTTACCGTAATCAAACACAAAGGTGGCACTATCAAATAAGGACTTAGGGATATGAAACAACTTCCATAGGAGGAAAGATTAAAAAAACCTGACCTGTTCATCTTAGAAAAGAGTAGAGATGTTAGACGTCTATAAAATCATAAATAGAGTAGAGAAAATGAATAAGGGAGTGTAATATATCCCTACACATAACATAAGAACCCAGTGAAATTAATAAGCAACAAGTTTAAAACAAACACGAGGAAGCACTATTTCACAATTTACAGCCAGCTTGTGGACTTCCGTGCCGGGGATGTTGTGAAGGCCAAAAGAATAACTGGATTCAAAAAAATTAGATAAGTTCATGGTGGCAGGGAAACAACCCCATGCTCTGGGTGCCCCTAAACCTCTGACTGCCAGAAGCTATGACTGGACAATTGCCCAGTTCTGCCCATTCCTTCTGAAGCATCTGGCACTGGCCACTGCCGATGGACCACTTGTCTTTCTCAGTGTGGCCATTCTTATGTTCTTACCAATTGACAAATGTAAATCTGCACTCAGTTAGCTCAGCTCTCTCGCAGCACTACCTAGAAAAAGATAATAATCACAAACTGTTTCCCAAATACAGAGTATTCTGTTTTATTTGAAACTCTTTCAATGAAACCTCCACAACATGCAAATCCTTTCCTTGTCCCAGCCTCCAGAACAATGGCCTTTCAGCAACAGTCCCATTATCCTGCCTGCCCAGCTACGGCCATGCAACCCCAGTGAAACTCCTGCCATCCGTGTCCAGCTGCCTACATAGACCTACCCTTCACCTTCTGTCTGGACCTCCATGTTACTTTTCACCTGGTCAGCCTCATAGCTAAGGCTCTGGCTATCGTAGCTCTGAGGGCTGAAGTGCTGAGATGCTCAGCTCCTTTGTCAGCACAACCTCCACACTGCTCCCCGGTGGTGGGGCATGAGCCAAGCTGAGCAGCTACAGGAGAAGCCTAGTGTGAGGGATACTGTTGCCTTGCAGGAACTACGTGTGAGTAGTGACAAGTGGAGAGTCTATCCCCAGGCCAGCTCTTTCTGACTGCAAGAGAGAAAAAAGCTGGAGGGACTGGGGTGGGAAGTTGCATTTTCAACGCTCCCTTATTATCCAATTATCCTGATAAAATCCATATCCCCATGCTGTTTGGATAAAAGGGAGTACACTGTCATACACAATAGTATGGATGCCTCCTGGTGATATATATTTTCATTTAGTCTGGGATTTTCAAAGGAGACACAGGTGACAGGTGTACAAATCTCAGATTTCTTTCAGTGACACCTGATTACTTGGGTAAAGTTAAAAATCTCAACCCTAATCTCTAATGACAAGATTATGTGTCATTTCTCAAAGAATAATGTGATATCAGTATACATGACCTTAATTTTGCCCATTTGTGCATAAAGCATAATGCAAATTGTTTAATAAGGGTTAGGTGCTGATGTGCTGAAACCACTGCCTATCATGCTGACCATAGTGTCTTGTTTTCTTGTGCCCCACATCTGTCTGTCGATCTGTCTTGACCTGTTACCTCTTACATTTAGACTGTAAGTAAATTGTATTTATAGTGACACTTTCCATAAAACAGAATTCAAGGTGCCTTTTCTAACTTCGCCACTCCACTATAAAACAGATAAAAGTACATAACCACAGACAGAAATCTAATAATAAGAAAGTGACATTATCATTCATTAATAATTAAAAGTAATTTTATCTTGTGGTAGTGCCTGTGCATGTATCAGTTCCACATTTTTTATGGGCTGACACTGAAAATCTGGAGCAGGTGTGTTGATTACTCAAACCTGTCTTCTTACAACCACAGTCAGTGAATCAGTGCAGGGCTTGCAAGGACTGAGCAACTTTTAGACTTGGCAGTTCATCACCTGGGCACCTCTGGGCTTGCCACATCAGTTATGAAAACAAAAAATTGCTTGAGCCCTAGCATTTAACTGCTTGAGCCCTCATATCTCTTTCGTTACTGCATGAAACAATTTCCAAAAGAATGTGGCCTTTTTAGTGTCTGCATAAACAAAGTACTGGAAAAGCTGAGTATGGATAAAGAGGATAGAGAACAAGATAGAACAGAAAGCTTGTGCTAAAGTTATGTAAATTTATGGCGCTTAACAAATAGCTGAGAGTTATTATAGCTCTCTGAAATGGAAAATTTCCTTTACTTCTGTTTTCTAAATGTGCCTATCTGCCCAGTTTGTGGAATAAGCACAACTTTCAAAACAATGCATGCTATTTTTTGACAAATGCCAGGTAAATGGATACTAATACCAAATTAGATTATTCCACATAATCACCCCTCCTCAAGCAGATGGCTGTAATACTAAGGGAATACAATGCCCCATTGTTGGGGGCAGGGGTATGTGAAGACAGGGGCAGTTGTTGAGAGGGTATTTGGAAGCAGAGCAAGGCATAGTCTGACAGAAATAGAAGGCTTTATAACCCTCTAGAAAACTCACCCCTCCAGAACCTGGAATTGAACCCAGGAGCATGAGTCTCAGCATTCCCCACTTATGTAGAAAATAGCTGTGAAATCCCCCAGTAAAGGTTGTGTCCCATCTTCCCTTAGGGATAGATCAGGAAGAAAAACTACCTCTTGGAGGTCAGAAAGTATAAGGGGAAAGTGATACCTGCCAAAACCCTTGCAGAGTTGGACTTTGTAAGGGAAGTTAAAACTAATAGTGAAAGCTTTTTAGCTACATAAATAAAAAGAAAGCAAAGAAAGGAGCGGGACTGCTAAACACTGAGCTGAGGGAAATTAAAGATAATCTAGGTATGGCCCAATACTTAAACAAATATTTTACTTAATTTTTTAATGAGGCTAATAAAGAATAATATGGACAATGATATGACAGCAAAGATTACACATCCGAGGTAGAAGCCAAACTCAAACAGCTTAATAGGATCAAATAAAGGTGCCTGGATAATTTCCATTCAATAATATTGAAGGAGCTGGCACATTAAATTGCAAGCCCATTAGCATGGAGCTTTAAAGAATTAGTAAACAACGGTGCTGTATCCTCAGACTGGAGAATTGCAAATATTGTACCTGTAATTAAGAAAAGAAAAAAAATGTAATCTGGGAAACTACAGACCCATTAATCTGGCCTCAATTATATTTAAGGTCTTAGAACAAATCTGGAAAAAGAGTGTAAATAAAGACTTATAGGTAAATTGTAACTGAGATAACACACACCATGGCTTTACAGAAGGTAGATTTTTCCAGAACAACCTGATTTTTTTCTTTAAAGAGTGTAACTGTTTTTCTAATAAAGAAAACACTGTAGATCTAATCTATATGGATTTTAGTAAAGCATTTGATACAGTTACACTTGGGAAATTACTAGTAAAATTTGAAAAGATGGGGATTAACATGATACTCAAAAGCTGGGTAAGGATAGAAGTGACCATACTGAGAGGTGAACTGGCAGACTGGAGAGAGGTTACTAATAAAGGTCTTCAAAGTTTCATCTTGGAAACAAATCTTTTCTAACATTTCATTTATAACCATGGGAGTGTGCTAATAAAATCTGTAGATGATACAAAATTGATAGTTATTGCTAATACAGAAGAGGACAGGAATGTCATACAGGAAGATTTAGATTACCAAGAAAACTGGATGGGAGGAATGGAAGAAATAGGAGGAAATTTAATTGTGCAAAGCTCAAGGTCATGCATGTATGGACTAAGAAAAATATTTTTTGCTGTAAGATGGGGATTTATCAGTTGGAAATAAGAGAGGAAGAAATGACCTGGGTTTATTGGTTGATCACATGATGATTATGAGCTTCCAGTATGATGGGTCATGAAAAAGGTTAATGCTATCCTAAAGCACATCAGGTAAGGTGTTTCTTGTATAGGGAAATTTGATGACCATTGAACAAGTCACACTGCATCTGGAATACTATGTAAAACTCTGATCTCCCATGTTAAAGAAAGATTCAGACTGGGACAGGTACAGAGGAGAGCTGCTAGTATCAAGAGAAGAACAGAGAGGCTATCTTAAGAGAGGAGACTTAAGGAGCTTGCCTTGTTTAAACTACCAAAACAAAGACTGAAAGGAGATATTACTGGTCTCTATAAATATGTCAGAGGGAGAAACATCAGAGAGGGAGAGTTATGTAAGCTAAGGATGACCTCCAGTACAAGAACAAATGGTTATACACTGGTCATTAACTAGTTTAGGCTTGAAATTACCATTATAGAAGTGAAGTTCTGGAACAGCCCTCTAGGGGACAAATTTATGATAAATCTAAGGAGGGGATAGTATGATGAGATTCCCTGAAGTGGCATATGGTCCACACATGACTGCTATTAATAAATAATTCCAATGGGTAGAGAGGGGACACTAGATGGGAAAGGCTCTGCATTAAAATAGAGAATTCTTTTCCAGATGTTTGGCTGATGCGTCTTACCCACACACTTAGGGTCTAACTGATACTTGGGGTTAGGAAGGGTTTTTCTCTTAGTCAGAGACCCTAGGAGTTTTTCACCTTCCTCTGCAGTATGGGGCATTGATCACTTGTTAGTTTGAATTAGGGTAAATCATGTATAATCTGTAACATGAATGAAGTCTTTAAATGAAGATTTGAAGACTTTCGTAACTTAGCCAGAGGTTATGGGACTACTGCTGGAGTGGGTGGGTGAGATTCCATGTTCTGTGATGGGTAGATACTCAGACTATATTACCATGATGGCCCATTCTGGCCTTAATGTATAAGAATCTAGAGCCTTCAAAACCACAACTAAATTCAATGGGAGCTGTATTCTGATGATGTAAAATGCTATATACAATTTGAAATGCAAGTGCCTACGGCACCTAAAATGAGTTGGCATCTAGGCCTATGTCTACACTGGGAATTTAATTTGAATTAAGGAGCATTAATTTGAACTAAATTAGTGCACGTCTACTCTGACTTTCATCAGTTTGAACTAAGGAATTCCTTAGTTCAAACTAAGGAAAGTTTACTTCGAAATAGTAAAATCTGCCTTTAATTTGAACTAATGGTTAGTTCAGACTAACCCAATGTAGATGCAGTAGTTCGAACTAACCGTTAGTTCAAGTTAAACCTTCTTTCTCCCAGGGTACAAGGCACCAGGGAGGAAGTGCCTTCCTCTTTTTATGGGATTGCATGGGGGGAAGGCCCTTTTTGAGTGCCATGTTGCCACACTTCCCATGGTGCCCCCCTCCTAAGCTGAACTAGCAAATCCTGTGCAGACATGCAAGTTTCATTTAGGTTTCTAGTGTGGACATGCTAGTTTGGACTAAGTTAGTTTGAATTAATCAAAATTAGTTTGCACTAATTAATTAGAACTAACTTAGTTTGAACTAGCATTCTTAAGTTTAGACATAGCCTAAGAGATTTAGTTGCATCTCTCGATACTTTAAATGAGAATTTTGTAGCTAAATCCACTAGTCAGTTTGGAAAATCTGAAAATTGCCTTTTTTATCTAACCATTTCCCCCCCCACTTCTAAATGCTTACTATTTGATAACCAATTTTCCAGCAGCATACAGGAGGTCCTGCACTACATTCAGTTTGTCAGTTCAGCACTACCTTGTCAGTTGCTAGCCTGCACAATTTGCAAATAAACAAAATGTCCTCTTGCCCTCAGAACAAAAGATTTTATTTTTTTAAAGAAGTTTTGCCACTGAATTAAGACTCCTGAGTAGACCTTAAAGAAAGCATTCACAGCAGGTAATGGGCACATGGTGTAGGCTGAATTTGAGGAAAATGGTAAACAGATGCTTTTGGGGGGGCTGTAAGTGAACCCTAGTCATGTGCATCACATCTGCAGTCCAAGAGGCACATGTTTTTCAAATCAAGAGTAATGGCACTAATAGGTCTTTACATGGAAAAATGTTCAATGTTGAAGTGAACCGGACTGCAACAGTGCATTGCTGTTTGGTCTCTAGTGGTCCAGATTTTCAAACTTGCCACTCTTTGGGGTGCCAATCAAAGCAGAATTAGCCAAATTGAGCCTCTGTTGACTGTTTGTTTTGCCATAGTGATGCTCCTTGTTATTTCTCAGTCCTTCTTAATTTTATTTCTACTCAGCTTAGAATATTTGCATTTATTGTCTATTTGACTATGCATACTACATTTAAGGCCTCTGATACCGACACTGACACTGACACTGGGCTTCCAAAATGATCTGCTATAGAGGAAGAACAAGAGAATGCAGGGTTAATACATCAAAACTCTTTGACAATGTCATGTAAGTAGCAGCAACAAATGCAACATCCCCTTGATTGTGCTTAGGACAAAGCAACAACATATATTACAAGGTATTGTCCCTGTTCTTGAATTTGGGTGTGAGGCTTATTTCTGGATGGCTACTTGATACTGCCATCTCACTTGGATGGTTTAGACACAACAAATTCTGCATCTTGGCAGGGGGTTAGACTAGATTACTCTTTTGGTCCCCTATAACTCTACAGTCATGTGATTCTATGATTCTGCTGGGGATGCCAAAGTCAACATCTTATACCTTAGTATACAATTATCTCCTTCTATCATGACATCTCCAACAAGTTGGGGCCTCTTTGATATGAATTAAGTTTGTTTTGAATCTAGCTTAATAAAAAAAAAGCTGATGATTGAATCATCTTCCTATAGAGGAACCACATTAAACTTATTCAAAATTGTTCTTCCTTTTCTTGGTTTTGGCAAGAAACACAGAGTTGAAAAAAAGTTGTTTCATGTAATATTTCCAGTTCAGATGACGCAAGGAAATACAGCAGTGGAAAGTCATAAGAGGGTCTAATAATAATACTTCCAGTTTCCAATATTTGGGAAAGCATTTTGTACATTTGCATTTTAATCCAGAACTCTTCAACTTTTGAAATTAATACATCATTACGTTAGATGCAGCATACTAAAAACATCAGCAGGGCTTGGACTTTGGGTACTGTTGCAAGAAGCACTTGAAAAATTTCAGGCTATGCAAATATGAAAAACTCTTTATAGCGGAGTTCATTTCTGAGCATAGGTGTGGACTTGTGCCGATAAACTGGCTAATGAAATATGCACATGGAGAATTAAGCAGCTAAATGTGCTTGTGTGCACAGCTGAGTAACTTCTACGAAACTTTGTCATACCAAGGCAGCAGTACTATTGTGCCCAAAGATTTCAATCATACAATCTGGGCTGTAATCTCAGTCTTGAGCAGGGTTGGATTATCAAAGAGGCTTTAGGAGCTTAAATCCCATGAACTGGCCAAAAAGGGAGCCTTGGGCTCCAGCTCCTAAATCACCTGTAATAATCCACCCCACATGCCTGGCTCAGTGCTGGCAGGGCAGGAGCACTGAAAGCACTCCGACCCTGCTGGTGCTGGTGAGTGGGGGTACTGATGAGGCCTGGGTCAGAAGCCGGGCTGTGCATTTTGCTCTGCCCCTGGGCTGGCTGGCCCACCCCTGGGGACTGGGGGGGGAGGACGGGGCTGGGCCGGGACAGGCCAGTGTCTGCTTGCTCCACCCAGGAGGGTGAGGCCAGCTGGCTCACAGCCATCAAGGCCTCTTCTGCTGTCTTTCAGGGCCCACCACGTGCCAGTCAGCCCTCCCACCCTCCGGGTAGAGCGGCCAGATCAAGTCTAGGGCAGGAGCAACCTCTGGCCCAATGGCCTCCCTGCCAGCAACTGGGGGAACAGGGGCCAGCCTGTACGGCCCAGGCATGGGGGAAGTCTGCGGTCGGGGCATTCGGGTCCCCTGTGGTGGGGGTACCCCAGACAGGTGGGCCCCAAGGTTGGAGGCAGCCCGAGGCCCCTGGGCCGTTAATCTGTCCCTAGGGCAGACGCGCGCCTGCCTGCTCCACCTGGGGGTCAGGGCCAGCTCACTTGTGGCCAGGGGGGCTCCACGGATTAACCAGCCTCGGGGCCCCGGACTGCTTAATTGAGCCCTGAGAAGCAAAGTTTTATGAAAGATCTTAATCTCACTGTCATTTCCACATGTCATATTTTTTACTTTTCACTCCTGTTCATAGTAGTGAGAGTTAGATGGGCAAATTGTATATAATTGATTCAGAGGACACTAAAAAAATAAAAGCACTATTTAGTATACAATCGTATAACCAACCAGAGAAGGCTTTAAAGTGTCTGCACAAATCCAGATATAATTGAGATGGCATGCAGCTCACATCTGCAGCTTGCATGGAAAATGGTGCAATGTTAACATGCCATAGTTAGTGCAAGGATTAGGAAAAAAAGATGGTTTTCAGGTCAAAGTCTATGTGGAAACTAATATTTTCCAGTTGAAGAGGTTTTGTTTTATGGCCTGTTTATATGCATTTAGATGTTAATATTGGTATTAAAATAGTTTAGGTGATTTTATCAGGCAGTTTTGATAGTTTTTTAATGATTGAAGGTGATTTGACAGAAATGTTTACTAATTGTATGTTTTCTGCTAACATGTACAATACTTAAATGAAAAGTATGTGTAGAAACATCCACACCCACACGTTACTGAACTGCACTCATCTTTGGAAGCAATCTGTCACACAACACACAACCTACATGACAGGGTGTAGAAGGCAATTAACTATAACGATTCCCTAGCCTTACTATAAGTGCCATAGCATCTTTAATCCCCTTGTGGAGTCGACTGTGGTATTTAATGTCTTGGTCAAAAATTTAGTACACAGGAGATAGCATAGAAGTGAGTTTATCTACCTTAGAAAGATTAAGGCTGAATCAGCCCTGCTAAGATTTGAACCTGAGGCTTATATGAGTTTTCTTAGTTTTGTATCTAACAGTTAGTTCTAAGAAGCTCAAGATCAGTGATCTTATTTACAAAAAACATAGATCAGGAATGTTTTGTGTATACACTGAGTGTAAACATAATAAAATGAAGTATGATAGAACTATTTTAATTAATTATTTTAAGTTTTTAATATATAAAATGTACCGATGAATATCTCTGAACATGCTCAACTTACTTTCCTATGGCTTTTGCCAGCTCTCATTAATGTGAGTGGAAACTCTCCTATTTACTTCAATGGGACTTAGGTAAGATCCTTAGAAAGAACTTTCTCAAAATGTGCTGTATTTATGTGTGTAATTACATGTTAAAAAGTTTCTGTTTTTTCCAGTTATTCTGTGAAACCTTTACGTAAACATTGAAGGATTTCACACCAGTTCTCTAATTTGTCAAAATCATTTTGAGTTCTAACTCTATACTCTGAAGTACTTGCAATCCCTTCCAGCTTGGTGTCACCTGCAATTTTTTCAAGCATAGTTGCCACTCCATTATTCAAATCATTCCTGAAAGTATTGAATAGTACTGGATAGAGGTCTGCAGGACCCCGCTTGGCTTGTCCTTCCAGTTTGGCAGCGTATTCGCCCGTTGGTAACGACGAAGACCATCTAGTCATCCAGGGGTTAGGGTAGGGGTCCGTGGGTGCGCAAATGACTAATCAGACCAATCCGTGCCCGGAAAGTTCTCTGACAATGCAGACAGGGAATGGTGGCGGCTGATGGTGATTTGCTGGCATTATCTTTCCTGGCTCGTCTGCGTTGCTCAGCTGCATCAATCCAGTTGGCTTCGCATGTTTCCATGCCCCAATGGACAGCTGAACGCCACTCTCCTCTGTCCTGGGCTATCAGCTCCCATGTAAAGTGGCTGATACTGAAGGCCTTTAGTGATGCTTTTAAAGTGTCCTTGAAGCGCTTTTTCTGGCCCCTGGGAGCGTTTGCCTTGTTGGAGTTCGCCATATAGCAGTTTCTTTGGTAGCCGATGATCTGGCATGCGAGCCACATGACCTGCCCAACGAAGTTGTACTTGCATCAAGATGGTGTAGATGCTGGGCAGGCCGGCATGAACAAGGATCTCGGTATCTGGGATCCTGTCTTGCCATTTAATGCCAAGAATTTTTCTAAGGCAGGTGACATGGAAATGATTTAGTTTTCTTGCATGATGTTGGTAGACTGTCCACGTCTCACAGCCATAGGGCAATGTGGAAAGAACTATGGCACGGTACACCTTGATCTTTGTCACTGGGGTGATGCCTCTCCTATTCCACACATTCTTGTGGAGTCTGCCAAAGGCAGCACTAGCTTTGGCGAGTCTGGCATTCACCTCGTTGTCGATGACAACATTTCTGGATAATGTGCTTCCAAGGTAGGTGAACTTGTCCACCGTGTTCAGATGCTGTCTGTTGATAGTGATGTTGGGTTCAGCGTAATGCTTTCCTGGGGTGGGCTGATACATTACTTCAGTCTTTTTTGTATTGATAGTAAAGCCAAAGTTTGTGCAGGCTGCAGAAAACCTGTCAGTGACGTATTGCATGTCAGCTTCGGAGGCAGTGTTAAGGGCACAGTCATCGGCAAATAAGAAGTCAACAACTGTGTCTGTCATGATCGTAGTTTTAGCTTGAAGCCTCCTGAGGGTGAAGAGTGAGCCATCAGTACGATATCTGATGCCGATGCCTATTTTCATGTCTCTGAAGGCATCTGTCAACACGGCAGAAAACATGAGACCGAATAGAGTGGGAGCAAGAACACAGCCCTGCATCACTCCGTTTGAGACAGAGAATGGTTCGGATGTCTCTCCATTATCATATACTCTGGCCAACATGCCATTGTGTAGCTGTCGTACAATGGCAATAAATTTTCTGGGACATCCGTATTTTGCTATGATCCTCCATAGGCCATCCCTGCTGACTGTGTCAAACGCCTTGGTCAAATAGACATAGATGGAGTATAGGTCAACATTTTGTTCCTGACACTTCTCTTGAAGCTGTCTGGCAGCAAACACCATGTCGATAGTCCCATGATCTTCACGGAAGCCACACTGGCTCTCTGGCAGGAGACCTTGCTCAAGGTGTGCAGTGAGGCGGTTGAGTAGAACTCTGGCCAGAATCTTGCCAGCGATGGATAGCAGAGAAATTCCACGATGGTTGTTGGAGACCTGACAATTTCCTTTACGCTTGTAGAGATGTATTATGGAAGCATCTTTGAAATCTTGTGGGACTATCTCATGCTGCCAGATGTGCTGGAATAGCTGATGGAATTTCTCTGCTAGGGCAGTGCCACCTTCTTTGTAGACTTCAGCTGGAATGGAGTCTGAGCCAGGTGCTTTGCCATTGGATAACATACGAGTTGCTTCCTGTATCTCCTCCGTAGTGGGTATAGTGCCCAGTGTCTCATTAATTGGAACCTGAGGCAGCCGATCAATGGCATCATCATTGATGGGAGAAGGGCGATTCAGTACACTGTCAAAATGTTCAGCCCATCTTTCGAGAATTTTCTCTTTATCGGTAATCAATGTAGACCCATTGGCACTGAGAATGGGAAATGAACCCGAGGTGGTAGGGCCGTAAACTTCTTTCAGCCCTTTGTAGAAGTTCCTCATATCGTTCCTGTCTGCAAAGCCCTGTATCTCTTCAGCTTTGTGGCTCAACCAGGAATCCTGCATCTGATGCAGTTTATGTTGAATAATGCTGCGTACGTTCCTCAGCGCATCTTTTTTCGCTGTTGACTTTGGGTCATCCAGAAGAGCTTTGTAGGCACGGCGTTTGTCCTCTAGTAGCTGTTTTATCTCTGTGCTATTCTCGTCAAACCAGTCTTTATGCTTCCTGGTAGAGGGTCCAAGACACTCCATGGCCGTGTTATACACTGTCTCACGTAGTGCGGCCCATGCTGCCTCCATGTCCTGATTGTCCAACACAGTGGACTGCAAGCGTTTGTCTAGGGTATCGACAAAATGCTGTTTGGTATCGCTGACCATCAGCTTGTTGACATTCAGGCGTTTTGAAACTTTCACACCCTGCGGACATCGCTTGGGCTGAACATGAAGCTTAAGCTTGGAGACAATAAGGTGGTGGGCATTCCAGCACTCGGCACCACACATGGCCTTTGTGATTCGTACATCCTGCCTGTCCCTCCTCCTGACAATGACGAAGTCAATGAGGTGCCAATGCTTAGAGCAAGGGTGCAACCATGATGTCCTATTACGAGTGGGAAGACGGAAGACGGTATTCGTAATCAAAAGACCATGTTCTGCACAGGTCTGAAGGAGCAGCAGGCCATTACTGTTGCAGTTATCAATACCATGCTTTCCAATCACTCCTTCCCAAGAGGTGCTGTCACAACCAACTCTTGCATTAAAATCACCAAGAATGATGAGTTTATCGGCATTGGGAACAGCAGTGATGACATCATTCAAGTCTTCATAAAACTTGTTTTTAATCACATCCGAATTGGTCGTGGTGGGAGCATAGGCGCTAACAATGGAGGCAAACTTCTGCCCTCCTAAAAGGGGGAGTCTCAACATCATTAGGCGATTGTTCACACCTCTAGGTGGGCCAACCAACCTGCCAATAAGTGTTTTCTTTATTACAAAGCCGACTCCAGCTTCTCGTCGCTCTGCAGGTCCTCGTCCACTCCAGAAGAAGGTGTAACCTGCGCTTTCTTCACAAAGTTCACCCTCTCCCGCCAGCCTGGTCTCACTTAAGGCAGCGATATCAATATTGCATCTGGCAAGCTCACTTGCAATAAATGCTGTGCGTCTCTGGGGTCTATCTGAACCGTCTCTGTCAAGAAGCGTGCGAACGTTCCATGTAGCAAGGTTCAGAATTGTAGTCCTTGCTTTTTTCCTTGATGATTTGTTTTGACTGCATATGTAGGGTTCCTGCCGGTCGCGGTAAACCAGCTAGGATGACATGGAGCAGGCAATTTTTAGGGCACCTTTTCTAGCCCCTTCCTCAATACCAAGGAGGTGAGCAGTACGGTCCTAAACAGGGCTGCTCAGTTGCTCAGATGGCTGCCGAACTCCACCATTGCTCCATTCAGTGGGGAACGACTCTATAGTCTGAACCGCCTGTGTGCAGGTTTGCGGCTATGACTGCCAGTGTACCCACACCTGTCGCTACGTCGTGTGCCCATCGCCACAGGACTTGGGGACAAAGGAATGGGTAAAGGATGACTGATGACTTGCGCGAGACTTTAATTAAAGTGAGGAAGAGTTGCGCAGCGTCGACCTCACTCTCTTGTCCGAGACCATCAATTCCCAGTGGCAGGAACAAGTCAAGACGACTGGGGATGGGGACGGATGCAGTGGATGACCAAGATAACCTACGTGCCTCATCTTGCTCTCTGCACTCCACAGTGCACTGCTGTATCCGCCTTTCTCTCCGTTAAACCTGATAGAGGTTACTTCCGCAGAGTCGGCCGGAGTCCAGTCTTCGCATGCAAGGTAGGCAAGCCTGGGAATACTGAGGGTATAAGACCTATCAGCTACCCTCACCTGGTTTAGCCCGCCAGTCGAAGCAGTTTGCCGGGGTGTGGCCGCTGTTGCATGCAAACAGCTACTTGGAGCCACAGGTGAGAGTTGGGTGCCAGGTGGGGACTAAAGCGGACAAACCACCCCGAAGAGTGCGACTAGACCATCCGACAGAGGTACTACCCCTGACACTGGCACCCCATACACCACCAGTTTAGCAGCAAACCACTGATAAATACTCATTGAGTAGGTCTTTCAACCAGTTATATACTCACTTTGTAGTTATTTCCAGTGGCACGCTCCCCCAACATTAAGGAACTCTGCCAATGACCTCTCCATTACTCCATTATTGCACAGACAAGGCTTCCTCCAGCAGCAGAGCTCGAGCTGACATTGGAATTAGGGATAGGGAAGGATTTGAGGTTAGAGATGGAGATGATGGGTAAGCAGGCAGAGCTGGGCTGGGGTGGAGTTGGGGTTGGAAGTGGGGCAGAGGTGGAGATGGAGTGGGACTGGGGAGTGGATCTGGCCTGCAGATGGAACTGAGCTCAAACACTGAGCAGATTAGAAGTGTTCCCTCCTTGCCTGCTGTGGGGGCTGTCCTGTGTTTGGAGACAGACCAGGACCGGGGGCTGAATGGCTTAAGGAAGAAGTGAGCCTGGAGTGGAGCTTGTCTGGGGATGGAGTGGATCTGGAAATGCAGCACTCCTCTTTGCATGCCATGGAAGCTGGCTCAGGGCCTGTTCTCACATCCCCCCCCCCCAAACCCCCAAACAGGGGTACTAATCAGGATTATATTTCCCTAGTTTTCTGATGAGAATGCCATATGGGACTGTGCCAAAGCCATGACCGAGCATCTGCCTCATGCTGATCGTTAAGGGATTAATAGAGCCCTGGGGAGCTTGCATAGAAAGCAGCCAGGGGTTAAAGTAAGCCGGAATGCGGGGGAATGCCATCCCGGGGCCCACTATTTTTAGGGAACCAGCATTCCAGGAACACTAAAAATAGAAAATGGTGCCAGAATGCTGCGTTCTGGGGTCTGCCATTGAAAAATAGCAGGCCCCAGAATGCAGTGTTCCAGCACCATTTTCTCTTTTTAGGGGCCTGAATGCTTGGCCCCTAAAAATAGTGGGCCCCAGAACGGCATTCCCCTGCATTCCGGCAGGCAGAGGAGAGGGGCAGGTTCCCCTGTGCTTGCACAGGCTGCAGTTTCCAGCCCAGCGCGCTGCCGGTGAGTATCAGGGCGACCTGGGTTGTGTTGGGGGGGAGGAATATTGGGGGTGCCTGAGCTGCAGGTGGGTATTGGGGGCAGCTACTGTGGGCAGGGGGTGGGTATTGGGGTCTGGGGGTGGATTTTGGGGGTGGGTATTGGGGGCTAGGTTGGATTTTGGGGACAGAGGAATGGATATTGGGGGCAGTAGCTGGGGTGCAGGAGGGGGGCCTGGATGTGTGTGAGGGTGGCCCACCCATGTGGGAAGGGGTCTCACCTGATTAGGAGGGTTCTGGGGCCCACCAAATTATACTTTAACCCCTGAAAGCAGCCAATAGGAAGGGAATTGTAAGGAGCTAGGCAAGCCTAAGAAGGAATGCAGGTCAAAGTATATGCACCTTGGAGCTTGAAGAGGTAGGATTGGCTGCCTTGCAGGCTGAGGGCAGCTAGACCCTTGGATGGACCAGTGCTGCAGGCAGGGACCAGGGGAGCTAAAGACAGCCCGTGACTGTTGGTGGAGAATGGGCAGGCTGAGACTCTGAGGCAAGGATGAAGAGGGTGCTGGTGTCACAGGAAAATGGCCCTCAGAAAAGTACAGAGTAACTGGAGGGGATGTAGCAAGTGGCTACCAACTATAAGGTCCCTTGGTCAGGACTCAAAGTAATATGTTGGCCTGGTCAAAGGGCCAGCTCAAGGAGTTGTGGCTCCCAGAGCATGGAGCGCGCTTGCTGAAGCAGGAGGGGTGGGGCTGGGCTGGTGGTCATGTGGCACTGGCACTGGATCAGTGCTCCTAAACTTTGGTGCCCTGAACTGGTGCTGCACTGGCTCGCCCCTTAAACTGGCCCTGCCTGAACAGACGGAAAAGGGCTGGACAATTGGCTGCACTGAGGCAAGTGGCTACACAGGAGACTGCAGATCCTGCAGAAGAGAGGGGAAGCAGAGTGTGGCATGGTCAGAGGGCTGTGTCACTGAAAAGAGCATTACATTCCTGAGAGTGACACAGGTCCCAGAAAAGAATTGATGGCAGCTGGGCACCACCAGCAAAGGGTGTGCTGGTGAGCAAAACTAATCCTCGTGATGGCCAGCAGGAGTTGCCAGAGTGGCCAATGCACTTTGTCACAAAAGTCTTACTAAAATCAAGACATGTAATGTCTGTTCCCTTGCCCTATCCACTAGGCCTGTAATCCTGTCAAAGAAGGAATTTAGGCTTATCTGACATGATTTGTTCTTGACAAATCCATGCTGTATATCTCACAATCCTGTTATTCTTCAGTTGCTTACCAGTTGATTGTTTAATAATTTGTTCCAGTATGTTTTCAGATACTGAAATTAGGCTGACTGGTCTATAATTGTGCTTGGCAAAATGCCTCATTTTTTTTTAAGGCCCCATCATCTTTTCTGATCTTTCAACCAGCCAGTCCCAGCAGCTAGCCAGGAGTTCCCTTTGCTTCTTCTGGTCCCTGCAAGCAGCTCCTCTGTCGAAAGTACCTCCAATTATGGCCATATTTCAGGGAAATAGTCCTTACTCCCTGACACCTGTGACCCTAGTCTGCCCTGCACTCCCTTTTATGTGAGCCCACTGCACCCTGATAGGTTGCTCCATGCAGCCTCCCTCCAGCTGGCTGCTTCCTGTACAGTCTCCTGAGGCTGCTCTTAAATCCTTCCTCTTTGGTTTGAAGTAAACATCTCATCACAGGCACTATATCCACTAGCTTTTTGAATATGTTAAAATTTGCTTTTTTGAAGTCTAATGTCCTTATTTTGCTGCTTTCACTCTTTTTTTCCCCTTAGAATCATGAAACCAATGCAAAAATTCAGTTTTCCTGGCATTATTGCCTGTGTGTTTTGGAATGTAAGATGGTTCTACATGATAATTGGATATGTCAAAATGGCAGACAAATAATATAAAATTCAATATAAAAATATAAAGTCATATAAAAATATGAAGGTCAAAAAGCTGAAAATTGAGCACACAAATTTTAGCTTTAGTGATGATAGATAATACAAAGACATCAGGCAAACCATAACAAAAAGGAGTATGAGTCAGTGATTCCTAACTTCATCAAAGACAGACAAGTAAAGAAACCAGATGCGGTGGTTGGTTCTCCAAATATGGAAAGCATTGTATTTGTATAGCTCCTGCTGAGATATTTAACTGTTAATAATCACATCACCAGGAACTATAACACTAATAGGGGAGACATTTTAGTGGGACTATATGCATAAGTATGCCTTTCAGTTAGTCACAGGGATTTTGACATCTGTTGTCTGAAGTCAGAACTAAAAAAATCAGATAAAAATTGCTTTTCTCTGCAAAGTACAGGTCAAATAAGGTGTAAAAACAGATCACATAATTTTCAAATCCAGATGGCCTAGTGCATACTGAACAGAGTGATCAGAATACCATCACGTAATAGGATTTTAGTACTGGTTTTGTAGCCAGCTTCTGTAGCTATCTCAGACCTTAATTCTAGCCGCTGCCTTCCAAGACATAAAATGACAGAAGTCTTTAAAATGACTCAAAATTTGAAATGGAGTTAATTATCTAGTAACAAGTTTGTTCTAGTGGTTTGAACACAGGACTGGGAACCCAGAATTTTTATTTCTAATATTGACTCTGCCACTGATTTCTTTTGTGTCGATGGACAGGTCACTTAACCTGTCTGGCACAATTTCAAATTACAATTTTGAATTACAAATTAAAAATACCATATGTAAAAATAGTAATAACTCTTACCTCTCTCAGTGGGCTGTTGTGTTTGAAAAGTGCTTTCATTATGAACTCTACTATAGAATTGCTAAATACAACAGTAGCACAAACAAATAAGAATTGTAGAGTAATTTGTTGAATGGTAACAAATTCATTCTTCAAAAAAGAGTTATTGTCTATTACATTAAATGTATTTCAGTCAAATAAATATTAACATATTATATCACTTTTCCTGAATGAAATATTTATTGAAGTTTCCTATACAAGTAAAATAGATGATGGCTGGAAGCAAGATATTCCTGTTTCTGTTTGTAAAGACTAGTTAGAACAGATATTTTCTATTTAATTTCCAATGGGATAGCCGTGTTAGTCTAGTCCAGCAAAACAAAACAAAACAAAACAAAACAAAAAAAACCAAGGAGTCGTGTGGCACTTTAAGACTAACAGATTTATTTTTTGCAGGAGCTTTCGTGGGAGAAATCCCACTTCATCAGATGCTTCCAATTTTCTATTTAGCCTGTGTCAACAGACTGCCCTGAGTAAGGCATAAATGGTGATTGTCTATACTTCTAATAAAAGACCTTTAAAAATTAGCGTGTCTATCACTGATACAACATCAGTTATCTAGTAATGGCTTTAATCTTTGATTAAGAATAGCACTGCATTAACTGATAGGGGAAGGAACTTTGCTGTCTATATGGATGTACTCAGTAATTTGGATTTGTATATTACAGACAGTACATAGAAAGTGTTGTTGATTGATGGAACTGCAGTGCATTACTGCTGTAGAATCTGTAATGCCATAGAAGAAGCCTATGCAGTTATTGGTTTCAGTTGTATAACCTAGATTATAGTCAGAGACATACAGATCTTTTACAAAACTCGTGCCCTCATTCAATCAGAGAAATAAAATTAGACCATGTGACTCATCTGTCCAATCACTCTAACCAACGCGTTTCAGTGACTTTTCACAGAAATTGTGATCAATCTAAAGAGTTTAAAAATACACAGATATTTAAGAACGTAGAAATAGCCATACTGAGTCAGATCAATGATCCATTTAACCCAATATGGTGACTTCTGACAGCAGCCAATGCCAGGTGCTTCAGAAGAAATGAACAGAACAAGAAGTCATCAAGTTATTCATTTCGTTGGCCATTCGCAGCCTCTGGTAAAGATCAGTCCCTGCTTATCCTGGCTAATAGACATTGATGGACCTATCCTCCAAAACAAAAACAAACCCAAAGGGTCAGAATATGACTGGAAGGCACAGGACTCCAGTGGAGGCAGTGCAGTGATACCTTCTTGCAGATCCTGTTGGGATGCAATGTGTGCAATAGCTCAACTGCTTGCAGGAGAATTAAAAGTGTGGACTGCCTACATCTTCCTTCTGCTGCCTGACCAGAACATAAGAACAGAAATAATGGGTCAAGCCAATGTCCATCTAGCCCAGTATCCTGTCTTATGACAGTGGCCAATGCCAGGTACTTCAGAGAGAATGAATCAACCAGGTAATCATCAAGTGATCCAACCTGTTGGCCATTCCTAGCCTCTGGCACACAACCATCCCTACCCATCTGGCAATGGACCTGTTCTCCAAGAATTTACCAAGTTCTTTTCTGAACACTATTATAGTCTCGGCCTTCACAACATCCTCTGCAAGAAGTTCCACAGGTTGACTATACTGTGTGAAAGAAATATTTCATTTTGTTTGTTTTAAACCTGCTGCCTCTTAATTTTGTTTGGTGACCCCTAGTTCTTCTATTATGAGGAATAAATAACAGCTCTTTATTCCACACCAGTCATGATTTTATAGACCTTTATCATAACCCCTTCCTTAATCATCACCTTTCTAAACTGAACAGTCCAAATCTTATTAATTTTTTCTCATATAGAGGCTTTTCCTTACCTCTAATAATTTTTGTTACCCTTTTCTGTACCTTTCCAATTCCAATATATCATTTTTGAGATGGGCTGACCAGATCTGAATGCAGTATTCAAGATGTGGGCATACCATGGATTTGTAAAAAGGTAGTAACATATTTTCTATTTTATTATCTATCCCTTTCCTAATGATTCCCAGTATACTGTTAGGTTTTTTGACTGTCACTGCAAACTGAGACCTGGTCTACACTGACACTGAAGTTCAACATAATGCTGCTTACCTTGACCTTCTGCGGTCTGTGTCTCCACTGTCAGAGCATTAAGTTCAAATTAAATGGTGCTGTAATTCAACCTGCTAACATCACCCCTGCAAGTGGCATAGCACTGAGGTTGAAATCTACAATTTAAATTTAGGTTCCTGTAGCTACAGAGTAGCTTTAATCTTGAATTTCCTGGTTTTCCAGTCTCCTACACCATAGCAACATAAGTTTTCAATTAATTTCCCTCTCTTCATGCCACACTATGCCTCTCTGTTGTGCCTGTGGCAGAGAAACAGCAAGAAAAGCTTCTCTTGCTTATTTCTTTCAGAGAAGTGGGGAGGGAGAATTAGCATAGGATGACTACCACCCCACAAGCCCTGTACTTACTACCCACAGTACAATGCATTTCAGGAAGTAATGTGAGCAGCAGAGACGTGAGACCCTGACCAAGCAATTTGCTGTGAATTGGACAGACTAAAATTGAATTACAGTCCCATCCCCCACTGTGTACATCCTCAGTGGATGATTTTAGATATCTGCCCACAGTAACGCCATGATCTCTTTCTTGAGTGGTAATTGCTAATTTAGACCCCATTGTTTTATATGTGTAGTTGGAAAAAAATAATCCTAATGTACATTACTCGGCATTTATCAACATTGACTTTCATCTGCCATTTTGTCGCCCAGTCCCCAAGTTTTATATAATCCCTGTGTAACTCTTTGCAGTCTGCTTTGGACTTAACTGTCTTGAATAGTTTTGTATCATCTGCAAATTTTGCCACCTTAGCTACTCTTTCTTCTAGATCTTTATGAACATGTTGAACATTACTGGTCCCAGTATAGACCTGTGGGGGGCACCACTATTTACCTCTCTCCATTCTGAAAACTGACCAGTTATTCTTATCCTTTGCTTCCTATCTTTTAACGAGTTACTGATCCAGGAGAGGATCTCCCCTCTTATCCCATGACATTTGCTTAAGAGACTTTGGTGAGGGACCTTGTTAAAGGCTTTCTCAAAAACTAAGTCCATTCTGTCGATTGGCTCACCGTTATCCACTTGATTCTTGTTTCCCTTTAAAGAATTCTGGTAGATTGGTGAGATTATTGATTAAATAACAAATTACTGATCAAATAACAAATAGATCTGAGGGCATAACAATTGGCTCCTTCAAATTCTACACTCTGAAAAATAGGCTAATTAATCATTATATTTCATTCATCAGTTACTGAAGCTTTGACCTTTATGAAGTGAATGCTGACTTTACCTCAAAGTTTATCATTGTAAACCTCCTAAATATAGGTACAATCTGACAACTTTTAGGCATTCACGTCACAACAAAAATTAACAGACAAAGAGATTCCAAGGCCTGAAGAGACCAGTGTGGTCATTTAGTATGACCTCTTGTATAACATTGACCAGGGGAATAATTCCTGTTTGAAATAGAAAATTTCTTTTTTGAAAAACACGCAATCAGACTTTAAAAATTGCCAGTGGTGGAAAATATGCCACTAAGTTTGATAAACTGTTTCAATGTTTAATTACCCTCATTTATTGTTAAATTTAAGGCTTATTTCCATTCTGAATTTGTCTAGTTTCAACTTCCAGACATGGGATCATGTTATATCTTTGTCTGTCAGACTGAAGAGCTCATTATCAAATATTTGTTTCCCAAGAAGATACTTGTAGGCTGATCAAGCCACCCACTTAACCTCCTCTTTGTTAGACTTAAGAGGTATGTCTACACAGCACTTTTATTTCAAAATAACACTGGTTATTTTGAAATAAAAGATATTTGTTCCACATGACGTTTTCTTATTTCAAAAGGACAGATCCTGTCCTTTCGAAATAAGAACTGCTGTTTCAAAACAGGTTAAACCCCGATTGTTTTGAAATGGCTGTTATTTCAAAATGGTTATTTTGAAATAAGGCCATTTGGACATGTTGTTTCGAAACAA
>ML681979.1:27208061-27266692 GCA_007922195.1 Podocnemis expansa
GTCCCTTCTAACCCTATAATTCTATGATTCTAAATGCCTCCCCCCCCAGCAATGAGAACCTGCGCTCATTTGCTATTTGGTTTAAACAATCTGTCTTGTCCATGAAAAGATCATAATGATTGTTAATTTATTCATTACAAATGTATTTCAGCTGAGAGGTAAGCCAGCTATCCATACTGAAGTCACTAAATGAGCTAGGTCGACTGTTAGTATCTCTTACAATGTTATCATGTGTGTCACAATATTTGTTGTTTTTTCTATAGCCCCAGGTTCATGGAAGCAAGAAATTAGTGACAATCTCAGCTTTTATTTTTAAAAAAAGTATATTTCTAACATCCATGGGGTGTTCTTACACTGAACCTACCCAGGCTTAAGTAAATTTAAACAACTCCAGGGCCATATTTGGAGTTCATTAAGTTGACTTAAGCACTTGCATTTGATTTTATTAAGTCAACTTTAAATGGGTCCCCTTGCTAAAGTTGACTTTATAAAGTTGACTTAAACAAACAGGGACTCTCTAAGTCAATTTAATGAAGTTAGCTTTAAGCTAACCTTATTAAATCAACTTACCTGAGCATTCTAGTGTAGACATAGCCATGGAAAAAAAACTTGAAAATGTGAACTATGTGTATTCTGAAAGTCCAGAAACCATGTGACAAATAAAAAGAACCTCAACTTCTCCATTTTATTCTTTTTTAAGCCAATCTCATGATTTTTTGGGGCCTGACTCAGGATTTTTGAAAACTTGGGTTGTCAATACTGCATGTAATTTACATGAGTAATCACATGGTATGGTTTCTGTTTTCTGACTGGATGTCTTCACCTTTTTAAACAAGAGGCATATCTGAAGAAATATTTATTTGTTGCTGTTTTCTGAACTGAGTCTCACAAAACTCATGAGAAGTGGGGCAAATATCTCCATTTTACAGATGGGAATTGAGGCACAAAAAGAATGAGTGATTACCCAAAGGTCATATGGGATGTATTTGTCAGAGCTGGGAAAACCATCAACTGTTTTGAGTCCAGCCCAGGGCATCAACTACAAGACCTTATTTTGATACTAAATACTTCAGAGAGAAGGTTGGTTGGGAAATCCTTGGAGAAAGAGTCAGATATATTGGGCACTACAATGGCCCTGTGCTCCCTGGAAAGGCTATTTTCAAGCACAATTGTCTTTTGAGATGATCTCCTAACTTCAGCATATGGTCACACTACAGACACTGCCCCACATTCTGAAGTTCGAATATGTTCATTTCTTGAGAATTCTTCCTCTTTCTCTTCATATTTTCTCCTCCTCATGCTGCTGTTGGTTGAGAAAACCCATTTGTTTAAAACATTCATGGAGTCTCTTCCTGACTCATCCTCACTGTTAGATAAATTGTCAGTTTTAATGGCTGGCCAGACTAACACATCAATCTTGACTAGAAATATCTGAGTATAAATAGACTTATTCTTGTATGTTGATGGTCTAGTGTTTGTATTCTTTCAATTAAATAATAATGCAAATACAAAAAAACAGTTGCACCAATGTTCACAAAAAGTGACCAAAAAGTTGTATGTAGTTGGACTATTGGATTGAACTGGGATTTGAGATATTTTGAACATGTTTGTGAATAATTTTTGCTCGTGTTCACCCAGCTCCACTCTACATCTAAAATCTCACAGTGGAAATGCTCTTGTCAAACCCACACTGATAGTCTAGAATCAAAATTACATAACCTCAACCTGTTCCAATAAATCTATCTCCACTTTCAATACATCAACTCACTGGTCTCATAAAAACAAAGAATCTTGTGGCATTTTTAAAGACTAAGAAATTTATTTATCATATGAGCTTTTGTGAGAGAAAACAACTGCTTTGATTTGCTGAAATAGTCTGATCTGATCTTATGACTTACACTTCTCTGCATTTTCCCCTCCCATTCTATAAGTTCTCCATCTTCAAGAGTCTGATGAAGTGGTATTTCTCCCATGAAAGGTCATGCAATAAATAAATTTGTTAATCTTTAAAAGTGCTATAGGACTCCTTGTTTGTTTTGCTGAACTTTGGAACTGGCCTCATATTTTTTATAAAATATAATATAGTTCTTATATAATGTCATATAATGCCAAAGAGGAACTGTGAGGGTGTAGTCTGTGCCTTCTGGTTGGCCCACCCCATATTTAAGGCATTTAAAGCCCTTTATGAGTTTGAAAATCCCAATAGGAAGCTATATAGAGATCTATGGATAGAAAAGAAGCAGCCCTGGGAATGAATAGTGTTTGGAGAGGAAACCTTCTTACTGGAGCTCTAGCCTGGAGCTATTGTCTTTCAGAGAGGGTGGAACAAGACTCAAACAACTGGGAAGAAGGTGGGAGAAGGGAAACACCAAAAAGGTTACTTCCTCCCTCAAAGCAGTGTAGATGCTGACAGGAGAAGGCTGGCCTTTTGAGCCCTCCAAACTGGAAGGTTAATTGGCAGTGGTTTCAACTGAAGAGAAGTGGCAAAAAGTCTTGTAGCTGATTTAATCACAACCCCAGCTTCAGGAAGAGGGCTGGATGGTGGGGGGAACTCCTGCTTGAAGAAGGAAAATTAGTCTAAGCCTGGAAGCCTGAGATATAACCCCAGCTTCAGAGACAGGGCTGAGGGGTATTCTTGCTTGAAGGAGGGATATATTGCTTGAGGCTGTAGGGAACATAACTCATAGTTAGAGAGAGAGAGAGAGAGAGAGGTCTTAGGCGAGGATGAAAGACTCCTATGTTAAAGGAAGGTTAAGGCAGACTAAGGCAAGAACCCACCCAGCACCAGAGAGGCTTTCTTGTGGTCCCTCTAGTCATTTGGTTCCCCATCACTCTGTCAGAGTAGCCTCACACTCTGGCCAGGTCACTACTTTGTCCATCCAGGAAAAACTCAAAATTTAATAGTTTTTGAGTCTGTCCCTCCTTCTGATGCTCGTACCTCCTCTCTTCATCTTGGGAAGGAAAAGGGAACCCAGGTCTGCCCCTCATTTCTAAGTTTTGACCTAAGGAACTTCATGTAGGCATCTAAAATTGTTCCTTCAATCACTCTACCACTTACTTTGGACTGCTCCTACCTTTGCCCAGCTTGTTAACACCTTTCCACAGGTCTCTGGATTCCAAGATCCCCAACTGGGATCTATGGTTCTTCATTGTTTTTCCTTTGGTACATATAGTGGTAGTCCCCTCAAAGCTGCTCTCTGCTTCTCTGACAGCGGCTGGGCTGTAATGTCTCTCTCTTGCTCATCAGTCTTTCCCTCCCCAAAGCAGGAATTTCCCTTCTCAGAATTCTTCAAGTGTTTACTCTGTGATTTTTGCATTTGGTACTAGGCATCATCCTCTGATGGGACACAGGACAAGATGGATCCTGCTTCTGAATGGCTGTGTTCTCACACAGGGGGTTATTTCGATACGGTTGTTTTGAAACAACCGTATCGAAATAACACCTTATTTCGAAATAACTTAATTTGAATTAACAGTTTGTTAATTCGAATTAAGGAAAAAAGCTCAAAGCGAAATAGCAGGTTCAGGCAACAGTTATTTCGAAACAGGTCACCGTTGTTTCGAAACAACATGTTCACACGGCGTTGTTTTGAAACAATTGTTTCAAAACAACGTTGTTTCATCCCTGCATGGGGTTTAACTTGTTTTGAAACAACGCCATTTCGAAACAACCGTGTGTCGTGTGAACAGGGTATTTCTTATTTCGAAACAACCTCTGATGTTTCGAAATAAGAGTGCTGTGTGAACACAGCGAATGAGACTGGCAATCCCTGTGTACTTGTACTGTCCTCTCTAAATTTGTATTTTAAACCCAATGTTTTATAGTGTATATTTAATCTGATTCCACAGCGTTGTTGGTGTTCAATACAGAGGTGTCATGTAGCTGTGGAAAGAGACCTTGGAAGTATCCTGGCAGAGTCAGACACTATCTCTCAAGGTGCAGTCCAAAGTAGCAGCTGCATCTTTTCTTTGCAGGGGAGTCTTGCATCTGAATATAGAAAATGGGACTGTTGTTATCTCCTACACAAGCTAGGGAAGGCTGTTTATGCAACCTTGCACCATGGTGGGCACAATCTGTCCAGGCTAATGTTTATGGAATACTACATCATCTGACGTTATATAATACTCTGAGAATATAGACTATTTTAAGGATATTTTTCATTTGAAAATCAGTTTCATTATTATATTTCTGAAGTTTGTTTCCACTTGTTTTCTGTTAATGAACCTGAAACTATTTCCTTCCCAATTTTGAATGCATTTCAGCTCACTTTAAAGTGGATTTGGTTTCTCTTTAAATTTTATCATGCATTTGAGAGCTAATATATGATGGCGTGCTTCTTGCCTTTCAGATTGCCAGACTAGTAGGACAAGTCATATGAGCTTCCCTTTAGGTTATTCTTTCAAATAGCATTCAAGAAAGTAAGATATAGTGTGTGAGAGAAGAGCATATTGGGAGGGCCCCAAAGTACATTTTTAGTAATTTCTCAAAAATAAAACGTAGAAGGTCAGGCTCTTCCCTGTGTGAGTGCCACTTTGTAACACTCAGAAGCAAAGCCTGTACCAGGAGGTGCTTTTCGGGGAAGATCATCCTCACATAGGTGAATTTCCAGTGTTATAGGGCTGGTATAACAAAACCTACTTCTCTTTGTCCCTGGACTGGCACACAACAACTCCAGGAATGCAAGAATGGCAAGGTGGAAAGGAAGGGACTTTGCATCTCTTTTTTCTTGAGTGTTACAGTGTGCTTTTCAGCCACAGTTGTGGAGTGGGCCACAGGAGTAAAAAATGACATGGAACATGAACTGAGCAACAGCTTTATGAAATAACCTTGACAATTGGAAAATACAATTAAATTATACATAATCTATGTCATTTTTATTATTATTAAGGGGTAACCATGAAGAGAAAGACACAATGGTCCATGCTGAGTCAGCTTTTAATATTTAAATTTTTTACCTTTTTTGAGGCAAAAATAGTACTTAGAAGTTGATTTTCATTTTCAGTTGCCTTGGGTTTACACATTTGGCAAATACAGATCATTAAAAGGGGAAAAGTCAAAATTACCTCCTTTGGCAGAAGGGTTTCTCAAGTTTTCTCTCACACTTGCACCTTTGAGTGGGGGTAAAACCTTCCTAATTTGTGATTTATTGGAGCTAATACCGCAGTTTCAACGACATCTTTAAAGCACAGAGTGACTAACTCAAGGCACTAATTTAGTTTCCAACTTTCTCGAAATTAACTGTAAAGACCTCTCCTTCCCCATCCTCCTTTTAAAAATCAAACACTTTCTTGTACAAATGAATTCCTTGGAATGTGTCCCAAGAACTGCCTGCTGGAAAAAATTTGCAATTCAAGGAAATATATTCAACATTAGTATACTTAGGTGGTATACAAACAATAAACATTGCTAAAAATCTTAATTTATATTGACATACGAAGTACATAGGTGAAGCAGTATAGCTAAGATTCAATATATTAAGAGTTTTATTGTTCTGTATGTGGTTAAAATAAATAAAAACTAATCACCTTGGGATAAAAAGGACTTTAGCAATGTTGAAAGCTCCAAGCAAGATGCTGCTGACAAGAAATTGTTTGCAGAAGACAATAATAATCTTATTTTGTCCTATAAATCTATTGTTATAGCAGGGATCATCAGGTGGCACTGTTGCTTATGGTCTTACAAAGTATTTTTTTTGTATCAGGCGAACAAGTTTTACCTTTTTTTTTCTTTCTTTATTTGTTGTATTGTTGGTTTTGTGTTGTGGTTTGCAGAAGCTGTGAAAAGCACCAAGGGAGTTTGCTGTCTGCCTTGATTTTTTTAACTGGACTTAATTCTTGGAACAGAATCATGCCCTGGGAACTGGGCATAGGTATTGGACTGAGATACCTTAAATAAGGGACTAAATACTGTTTGTAACAATCTTTGTTCCAGGATGGGTTTATAGGTGTAAATAAAAGAGGTTGCACAAAGAATATACCCCAACTTACAATTACATTAATAATTTCTCCTCCAGTAGAAAACTGATCTGCAGTAAATCCCAGCTTTTGCTGGCACTCAGGAGAGGTGGTACCAGTTCTGTGCAACACACTTTTTATTAACAGTTACAAACACATATTTTGTACAGCACACTCATTAACATATAAAGGAAACTGAAATTTTTCAGTTAATAATACAATCTTGGAAATAATTTATCAGCTCTTTACTCTTTTTCCACTTCATATGCTCTTATTTTAATCCCTTTCCTCTGCTGCTCTTTGCCTTCAGAAAATTTCTATACTTCTAAATTTGTCTCTGCAACTCATGAGGCCCACTTTTAGGAGGACCCTTTTAACACTTTTTGCCAGTTTTTCCTTTAAGTTCTGAGGGAGCCTCTTGTGGACTTGATGTTTGACTTGGGGGTCGTCTCTTGGGGTCTTGATGCTACTTTTCACATACATGTCCATACCTGTTATCTTTTGTCCTGTCATTAAGTGTTGGCTGTGTTTTCTGAAGTTCAGAGGGGTTTATTATTTCTGTCAAAAGTATTTGGTTTGCTGTTACCACTGTTTGTTTTGTTCTGGAACCTTTCCCACTATGGATGGCTTCAAAGTGTACTTTCTGCAGGCAGTTTGCCTTGTGTGGCAGGAGATTAAGCACTGTTCTGGGCATGCTATCCTTGCCTACTATAAGTGCATTTCTTCAGTCCAGTAATGCTGTCCAAGAGGCACTGAAGAAGTTACATTTTTCACTGATTCATCTTCATTTTCCACAGATAATCCCCTTTATTTACATTAGAGCAGCAAGTGGAATGTTGCTCACAGCCATTGCCAGAGCAACTCAGTGCCTCCTGCTGCTGCTGCTGTTGGCACAGCTGTTCTTGCAGCTGCACAAACCACTCAGTAGCACTGTGAATGAAATTCAAATCCAAAGCCACATGGAGCTGAGATCTCAAATGACCCCTTAGCAGCCTCTAGTTGTCAGCATTGCAGTGAGGCACACTGTTCTGTTCACGCTGTCTGAAAATGATTTAGCAATTTGAAGATGGTGCTTGGTTTTCAAATGGCATTGACTTGCCCAGAAAGATATGAATCATGAGATAACAGAAGCTGAATTATGGGAGTTTGATCTCAGGTCCCAGAATTCTACAGACTTTGTTTGCTTACCATTGTGTAGTGAGGAAAGTCCCATAAAGCATACAGCCCAGTAACAAGGCAAAGGACCATGCAGAAAACCGCACGCTTACTCTGCATCTAGCCCCTGTCATGTTTATACAATGATATGAACTAAGACAGCCCAGTGGATATAAACACAGCCATGGCTGCTGCTGCTCAGCAACACTGGTGTTCAAGCTGCTGTAGATGCCAACCCCATGATACACCCAATATGCTATCACAAAATCTTCTCGATCCATTGGTCTTTTTGGAAGCAAGATCCTTCGCAGTAAACAGTGGTTTTGGTTTTGGAGATCCTTGTGTATGATTGGACTGCCTGTATTCATCATGTACTGTGAAGCTTAAAAGGTGCAAAAGGGCTTGAATGGTTACATTACTGTGAACTAGGTTTCATAGCCTTTAAGGCTATGACTTCACCTAAAATCTTAGATCAGACTTAGTCTGAACTAAGTAGGCTGAAAGTTAGTTTGAACTAAGCATATTCCTTTAGTTCAGACTAACTTTTAGTTCAAACTAGCCATGCTTTTTTTAGTTCAAACTCTCTCTCACAACAGATGCACATCTTGCTTATACTTGAAGCTGTTTAATATCTGAGGTCAAAATAGTTCTAAAAGAAGGACAGTCTGACATCAGATGAATTTTCTGTGTATTTCCAGTACTAGCTGAGAAAAGTCTTTGAGGATCAAATCTCATTAGGATAGAGTCGCAATACTTTATTAATTATATCAAAAGCATCCTCCTCCCAGAAAGGAAACAGAACAAAATATTTCTTTGAAAGATTTATTAGTCTTTGGATTTATATTTTTGGCTCCCTTAAACAATTTCCAGTCATCCAGTTTAAAGGGTATTGCCAGTGACCCTTCATTCAGACATAACTATGTAAAGAAAGAAAACTGAATTCTTAAGCTGATAGGGTATGTCCACATGAGTCTTTTATTTTGAAGCAACACTGGTTGTTTCAAAATAAAAAACTGAATATCCACACGACATTTTCTTATCTTGAAATGACAGGCTCTGTCATTTTGAAATAAGAACCGTCATTTCGAAACAGCTTAAACCCCATTCATTTTGAAACGGCTGTTATTTTGTAATGGTTATTTCGAAATAATGCCGTTTGGACGTGTTGTTTCGAAACAACACCATTGTTTCCAAACAACTGTTTCGAAACAACATGTCCAAACGGCCTTATTTTGAAATAACCATTTTGAAAGAACAGCTGTTTTGAAAGCAGGCTTTCCCTTAATTCGAATTAACATTTTTTAAATTCAAATGAACTTATTTTGAAATAATGATGTATGTGTGGACATAGCCATAGTGAGTGCTTTTATGCAGCCAATGTGATATAACTGTGTATTAGTTTTTTTTAGGATCATTTGCCCAAATGCTATGTACATCCTACATTCATGAACCAAAGACAAGCTCATGAGACCAGATCTTCAGTTACACCAACTGAGGACTTGTCCTTGCATGCAAACAATGTTGATTGTAGTAAAGCTAGAGATATGCTAAACAACATCACAGTTGCAATATAAAGAAACTAGTTCCACCGTAAAGCAAATAGGGAGTCCTGTGGCTCTTTTAAAGACTAAGAAGTTAATTTTTTGCATGAGCTTTCATGGGTGGAGGCACACTTCATCTGAAGTCTGAAGAAGTGGGACTTTGCCCGTGAAAGCTCATGCAAAAAATAAATTTCATAGTCTTTAAGGCTATGACTCCACCTAAAATCTTAGTTCAGACTTGGTTAGTCTGAACTAAGTAGCCTGAAAGTTAGTTTGAACTAAGCACACTTTTTTAGTTCAAACTAACTTTTAATTTGAACTAAAAAAGTGTGACTAGTTTGAATTAAAAATTAGTTTGAATGAAAAAGCTGTGCTTAGTTCAAACTAACCGCTAGTTTGAACTTATTTACTTCAAACTAGCATGTCTCCATTGAGCTAGTTTGAACTAAAAATTCAAATTAGTTTGAACTAAGCAGACTAACCAGCTGAACGAACTAGTTCAAACTAAGCTTTGCTTAGTTCAAACTAAAAGTCTTGTTTTAGTTCAAACTAGGCAAAGCCTAGTGTAGACAGGGTTCAAATTAGCTAGTGTAGACATAGCCTAAAAGTGCTACAGGACTCCTTGTTTGTTTTGCTGAACTAGACTAACATGACTAACCCTTTGGAACAAGAACTTATCTAGTTGCATTGTGTGAACTATCTATCTAGCCCAAGGTGACTATAGAGAGGAGGGCTAAATTTAGGCTGCATCAAGCTGAAATGAAGGTGGAAAATCTTTGTTATGTTGACATTTGATATAAGCAATAGAGCATAAAAGGCTAAATAAAGCACATGTTATACTGCAGGAACACAGTGAAGAAACATAACAGTTGCTATAATATATTTACATCTTATAAATGAGTTCATAAAAATAATAATTAACTGTTATAAGCCTCTAGAATAACTACTGTGATTTGCAAGCCAAAGTACTATACATTATTTTCCTGGATAATATCCATGTCCTCCAACAAATTAAAAAAATACTGTATTTTTATAAATGTCAGTCCATACATGTCGAGTTGTGCTGAATTATGTCAGGGTATAGAGTTTCATTTGATGTAACATGCTTAAGGAAAACTGACTTTTCTACTGCATAAGAACTGGAAAGAAATTATTTCTGTTTTAAGAATATAGGAGGCCTCTTGTTGCCTGTTATTGAATACAATGTCAATATTAGGCAAGTAGGCTCTATTCCCCACCTTCCTGAAGCAGTGCTTAGGCAGCTAGACAAAAGATGGAAACAGAGGCCTTTTTGTCTTCAGGAAGTTTTGTGCACCAGGCAGCATCTTCTCTAAGTGCTGCCAAAACAAAGCTCACTTAAGAGAAAGGTGAAATCCTGGTCTGACTGATGTCAATGGGAACTTTGCTGTTGACTTCAGTGAGGTCAAGATTTCACCCAGTAACTCTACAGATGACCACTTCAACAGATTCACAAAGGTGGAATAATATGGTTGATGCTCGAAAGATACAGTAATTGAGCTCTCATATTACTGTCTTATCTTCACCTGACTCACAGTATGCTTGGTTGTCATTAAAGAACTAAGTCCCAAAGTGGCAGCTGTGATAGTCTAGTTCAAGAAAACAAACAAGGAGTCCTGTGGCACTTAAAGACTAACAAATTTATTTATTGCATGAACTTTCTTGGGAGAAAATCTCACTTTGTCAGACACTTTGAAGATGGGGGAACTTACAGAATGGGAGGAAATAAATGCAGGGAAGTGTAAGCCATGGGATCAGGTCACACTGTAACAGCAAATCAAAGCAGTTGTTTAGATTCATACACTGGGGGCAGATATTCTAATGTGGCCACTATCCACCCACTAGCTCCCTCCTGGTCCTGACATGTCACACCTGGTAATAGGAGAAGTACAGCTGACAGAGACTGGCAGTTTCCATCTGAGTGACCAAGCAGTGCTATGATTCTGGCCCTCAAAGTCTTCATTACCCTGAGTTACCACACCGTGGTATTTAAGACTATACCCAGAGACTGCACAATATTTCTTTGTACTTAAAAGATGAAATAACCGTGCTGTTCTCTGTGTGACAGCTGTTAGCAATAGTTGATTATTTAATAATGATAGTAAAAAGTTGGATAGGGTCTCATCTATTTTCTGTATTTTCATGTACACTTCAGCACTTGTTCCTAAGTGAAAATTAAACTTAGTGTTTACAAGTATGCAAACACTCTTTATATTTTGGACAAATGATGTAGCTTTACACATCACAAGATTCCATACAAAGAGATGCACTGGATTTATCTTAAACAGATCTAGCCAGTTAAAATATGAAGTACGATATAAAAATGTATGTTGCAGCAAATAAATCAATACATTAGTTTAACCATATCTCAGCTTTTGTATTATCTACATGTCTGAAATTGGTGAAATATATATATGCTCTTAGTCACAAAATTCTAGACAGATCTTATATTTGTTATCTATTTAATTTAATTGTCATTTCTGAGACTGAAATGTAGCGATCACAACCAGAAATTGGTCTTTCAAACATGTCCACCACTCCACGGTACCACACATAGCAGGAACTCCATATAGAGGCCTGATCCAAAGCCTACAGAAGTTAAAGAAAATATTTCTTCAAGTTCAATGTGTTATTAGGACTGCTCTTCCCTGTTCTTTAAAAGAAGGGAAAGAAGAAAATATAACACGCCGAAGGATTTATGAAAAAGGTAGTCCACTGTAGAGTTAACACCTGTGATTCATGCAATGCAATGCTTTCCAAAAAGAGATAAACAGAGATATTTTATTGTTTTAATATTGCACATGGGTGACTATATCTACAGCAGGAAGCTTAGTTTGGATTTTTTAGTCTGAACTAAGCAGTTCCTGGTTAGTTTGAACTAACTGTGGCTTTTTAGTTTGAACTAGCCACACTTTTTAGCTCAAACTAACTTTTTAGTTTGAACTAAAAAGGTGTGGCTAGTTCAAACTAAAAGTTAGTTTGAACTAAAAAACACAGCTAGTTCAAACTAGCCACTCAGTTCAAACTTATTTCGTTCAAACTAGCACGGCTACGTCTACTAACTAGTTCAAACTAAGCTTTTTTAGTTTGTACTTGGCAAAACCTAATTTAGACAGGGACCAAATTAGTCTGGATTAAGTCTCCTTCGTGTAGACATAGTCTGAAAGAATACAACACAACTTGAAAGAACAATCATCCTATTCTGAACAGGGTTGCTTTTTCTTTTCCCTAAAGAGTTTTTGACACATAAAAAGTTGGCTAATCTGAAGCTGAAGTTCGTAAAAGTTCTTCCCTTAGCTTAGGACTATTTTAACTGAGACAGCAAAAATATGAGGAAACACTGACAGGGACAAGTTGAAAGAAACTATGCTCGCATTAACTTAAAAAAAATGTTCCAAGACTGGCAGGGGTTCTGATGTTTGAAATGTGACTTATAAATTTCTGCAGAAGAAAAACTATACTGGTATTGTTAAAGCTGCCAGTTGTGTGAACAGGATATTGACTTATACCAGCGTCATGTGTCTTGACATAATAAATCTACTTCCACAGAGGAAAAGATTAGCATCTGTGTTTCAGCCTATGTAGTCCAAATCCAATCATTTTAGCAGCACCAGAAACCAGACAGCAGAAGAGATAGTTATATGGTCTTGGCTTTCATTGCCTTCCTCTACATGGGTCATTATATTCAGAGCCCAGGTAACAGGGGAACTGGTTCAGAATGTCTTGCAGGATGAAAATATACACACAGATAATAAGGACCTATTAATAATATTGCTACAAAAGATGACTACTTATACTTAATGATTCTTAAGCAAGCACATGCAGCACCATAGCACGAGTCTCTGCAACTTCAGCTAAAGGATTAACTGTGTTAGCTTGTAGCAGTAATGGATTCCTATCTTGTTGATGAATAAATTATTAGATAACACATGGTTTGAGTCTGCTCTGGAGTAAGAGGCAGCATGCAGTTGTGTTGTCCCAATAGTAGATCAAGGAGTGAATTGAGGCTCAGGCCTGGTCTATACTTCCATGCTCGGTCTACAGCAGATACGCAATCTATGCTCTATAGAATGCATGTCTCACATTGACATACTTACCCTCCCTTACTGCAGTGTCTTCACTGGACTGAGCTTATAGGAAATGCTCTCTGTTTGATCCAGCATTACTCCTTCTGGAGGGGTGGACTTACTGCATCAAACTAAGACCACTTCTGGTATTGACTGAGGAGGTCTCCACTGGTTGCTCAGTCAATTCTGCTGCATCGATCCATGGAGACCAACACAGCATTTTCAGCATAAACAAGTCCTTTGAATCACAGTTTATTCCATGGTTCCTTTCTTGCTCCAGTGAGGAGTAATCTGTCATTGTGTTCTGCATATTATTCCTTACTCTGAATCAGTTTAGCTATACTGGCTGATACATTGTGGAGTCTGAAGAGAAACCTTTACTCGTCCCCTGTCCTGTCTGTCTGCTTTCTGGAAAATTGTGCATAAAGTCTTTACTCATGAGGGCTATTTTTCCCCTTCTAGTATGGATCAATCCGGATATGCTGTGTAAAGGAGTAGGGGGGCATTCTATATCACCTTACACTCAGGCAGAAAAATGAGTAACACTTTTGTCTTTATCTGTTGTGCTTCCCCTGTCCCCCTTTTTTTTGTGATAATCACAAAGTGTGAACTGAGCCATATCACATTCCTGAGAAGGGATGTTATCATTATAGTCAATTTGTGGGTTGGTAAATTGAGGTGCAAAATGGTTAAACACCTTGTTCTAGTTCATGACACAAGGGATATGAAGAGTAACAATTCTAATGTAAACCTGTGCTCACACTTTTTCTTTTTACCAGATTAAACTATGGAAAGGTAAAATTTTGACATTTAATTTTATATAATTTGTTTCAGGCTTCTCAGTGCAATAGGATGTTATCAGTGATGTTTAGAGAACTTCCATGAACATGTAATTTTCTGTGCAGTAAAAGTCAAAATGGAAATCCTCATGCTTTTCACTCAGAAGCTCTGGAAAAGATGAGGTTGATGACATGTTCTGAAGCATTACTTCACTGAAGTCTTGAAATGGTCATTCATGCTCACAAAAATTTGTTTAGAGTCAAATTAAATCACTTTTTGTCAACACGTGTCAGAAAGAGCCAAACTTCTCTCTGAAGTAAATCAAATGCCTTAACTTGAAGTTATGCTTGAGATTAAATAGTCCCAAGATATTTCTCCTGCCACTCTAGTGCCTGTTGTTTCCTGGCAACTGTATCAAGCTAACAAAAGTATCTCATAGTAGAGAGGTTTTCTACCTTTACAGGAAATCAAACTACCAGAATTATTTCAAGATAACAGCACTCAGGGTAGGACTTTTTACTGCAAGATCCAGTGACAGTTTAGTTGCTACATTGTTGAACTCCTTCCTCCACCCCCCAGCCCTGAGTGGGGAAGATGAAGACAGTATTTGTAGTTCATATTAAGTGACTGTACTACTTGCCACTATGACTAAGTCTGGAATGCATTGTGCATCGCAGAAAAGAACGGAGAATACCTTTCTAGTTTCCAGAAAAGGAAATGGTGTAAAATAATATCATGACAAGTCACTATTCTCACTTCTCTTGTTTCTCTGCCTCCTAACCCTTAGCTTTGTAAATAAAAAGCTTCTGTCTAAGTCAGGATATGGCTGGAAAAGAAATCCAAAGCTGATTTAAAGAGCACCTTCCAGTAGCTGGGTATAAAAAAAGCCTTGCCGAAAGCTTGTAGCCAGTCTTTTAATTTTCTAGTTCAAGTACTGTAGTGATTGAAATAAATATAACTAAATATCACAATTTGAACATTATTGACTGTTCAGTTTGTGGCTCAAATCCCTGTATGATGTTTATTATATGATATATAATATACATTTATATTAATTTATATAGTTATATAAATATTATATAATTAGTAGTTGCTGCTGAGATGATAACTGCAGAATATTTTATAAACAGTGCTGTGAATCTCAGTAGCAAGGTCCTCTTTATCACTGTTCAAGTGAATGCAAATATTTAAGATAATAAATATTGAGCTGTGAGACACTCTTTAAACACCCATGCTTTTCTAGGCCTAACTTAGACATAAGAAAAAGGCTACTTAGTCATTTTTAATTCTTTTGAACTGACTTGTGTTATTCTCTAGTAGAACAAAGCCGTCACAACACCAACTGTCTTCCATTGAAACATGCCTGTTTTGCCATTAGCTGTATTGTATTACTTCCCATTTTTAAACGTGTTCTGCTATGTTCTTCAGCAAAGGCCAAGACCCTATGGTTTGCTGTTAGGAACCACTGAATACAGTAGTGATTTTTTTAAAGCCTTATTACTTTTCCCTTTTACACTGGAAATTAGGTGATGAATTAGTGACCCTTAAAGCCTCAGTTGCATAGGGAAGGAGATGATTTATCAGCAGTGGCTCCTGGATGCTGTAGTAAGTTTTCTCATTCCAAGGCATTTGCATGTGTTGGAATGCGCAGGCCTCCTGGTCACCATTCAGTGCCATTCTGGAATTCCACAAAATCACCTCAGGATCTCTTAGCAGTAACGTTCCCAGGTAATAGTGGAAACGTGTTTACCTAAAGCCTTTTGAAGGAAAAGGTCCATACCACCTATTGAGATATATTCTTGATTCTGGTAAAATATGATCAAGCCAGCTACTTCTCAATAGCTGAATACAGCATGTAATTGAACAAGGCGGTGTTAAATGGAAGCTGTTTTCCATAGGAAGCCTTTAACAAAGAAAGTGGTCAGTCATGCAGCATTGCAAAAATATAATTACACAGTATGACTTTCAGCCCCAGTTCCTAGAACTGGCAAATTTTCTCTAGTTATAGAGATATCTGAAGATCATCCCTCTGTCTTCATGAAACATCTCTTTTCTACTGTTCAGATTTCAGATTACCTGGCACATTTCTACAGTCTGCATTTCTGAGTTGCCAAAACCAGACTAATAATTTAAGTCTGTAAAGAGAATTGTTCATTCTTCTCTGTTGAATTATTTTTCCTCTGTGTGGAGAACACACAAATTATGAGGAGGTATTTTGGTTTATCTGTAGCATTTATATTTGTATAGATTGTATTATTGTTATATCTACACATGCATGATACAATCCTAATCTCACTAAAGTCAATGGGAATTTTATTACTGATCCTGTGGTAGAAGGCTGGGCCCTATTATAACAGAGTTTTGTCACACCATCTATTTTTAGGTGGCTCAAAACTTCCATGATAAGACCCTGATTTCAGTTGCTTATAACTTTGTAAAATTTGATGCTTTGGGGCTTAAATTTTCCATGCTGGATATCTGTCCCAAGATGAATATTTTGGAAAATATCAGCCAGCTATTTTCAAGAATGGGGCTAAAGAAAAATTAATTTTGCCCATGTTATAAATTTCTGGCAATTTTTTTTTTTTAGAAGAACTGTAGTACTACCATGTTTTGGAGCCAGGACCGGAGCTTCCATGATTGTGGAAGACTGGGGTTGGAAGTTGGCAGAAAAAAGTGCAAGGCAACTGAATTTCAAGCTGGTATGAAGAAACTGGGACTGGCTGGGCAAGGAGGCTGGGACTGAAAATAGTGGGGCAAACAAAAGAAATTGGGTGGGGGGAAAGAGCTGCTGAGTCATCACAGTGATGAAGAAGAACTGGGATTCATTGGGAAAAGACTGCAAGGAGAAGCTGGATGGGGAAATGTTCAAACCAGATGAGGAGCCTAAGCAGGGAAAATGAGACTGGTAGTTAGTGTGGATGAGGAATGTAGGTGTGGGGAGGGCAGTCAGGATGCAGGGAAATGACAAGTTGGATAAGGGGCAGGAGAAGAGAACTGAAACTGGATGGGAAAGTAGAGTGGGATTAGTAAGGGGAGACTGGGATGCAGAGTTGGGGGGGGTAAAATGACTAGGATTTGCTGGGTGAGGAACTGGGATGACAAAGTAGAAGAGGTTAGACTGGGATGAAGAGTTGGGGAGGGGGAAAGACAGGACTGAGATAAGGACAGGTGGTAGGGATGGGGTAGAAGGGATCATAGTCGAAGGAACGGACAGAAGAGCATGTGCCTACTTGTGAACACTGCCCACCAGAGCCTGGAATGGAACTCAGGATTCTTGAGTCTCAGCATTCCTCTGTTGTCAGCAAATATTTGTGAAACCACTGGCAAAGTGTCTCATCCCTCTCTAGTGCTGACACGCAACCTTCTACTGGAATGTCTAGGATGACAACCTTCTACTGCTATTATTTCCGGCAGTCTGAGTCTGAAGCCCGAAATCTGTGTAATGGATTTAAAGGTTCCAACCCTGATGATAACCGATGTAGGTGCTAATATGATGCCACATGATGGAATTTTTGGGGTTTTTTTTCAATTTACTTTTTTTAAAACACCACAAAATTACTATACCAAATAGGTGGGTTAAAAGGACATTATTAAGATGTGAAAGTCAAGCATTCAAAAGTCTGGAAATGCCAGAAATAAGGTTGTCTGTCAAGTCTGTTGGTTAAAGCAGTTGAATGCCGCCCTGAAAAAAGGATTCTGTCTCTACCTCTACTATAGGGTTTCCATGAGATGCGGATCAGGTTGCTAAAACCAAACTCTTCAGAGATGGTTACTGACTGAGTGTGCCTCACCTTCTGAGACCCTGACTTGAGACCTTGTGACACTGTCATTTGATTCGTAGAAGTATTGAGCACTCACAACTGCACGTGATGTCAATAGGAGCTATCCTTTGAGCATATAGCTTATGTCTACACTACACTACCACTGGTGGCAGCTCATTGGTTACACTTGCTGTATGTTTCCATGAAAAGTCTGCAGCATCCTCACCACAGTGTGAAACTACTGGAGTCTGTGAAAAGCTCTGGCAGTGGGGAGACTTTCCAGAAGCTGCTGAAGCTTTTCCTCAATGCCAGAGCCTTTCACTGTAATAAAGAAAGTCTCCACCAGCAGCAGGGAGGCAGTGGGACACTCAGCTGCTAAAAATAGCAGTGTAGTGGGGTGGAGGGGGCAGAGCTTTGGCAGAGTAAAGACGTTCTACTAAAGGTGTGGGTATGTATGCAAATCCATAGTGTACCCTACATGGGCTCTACTCACCATGTACTTGTATACCTACTGTGACAGGGTCAGATCTGAAGGCTACAGGAGAGTTGTGGAAGGCTTATATATCTGTGCTAGGATTGGCAAATCCTTGTTTTCTGGGTACTTCATCCAGGGTTATTTGAGGCCAGTTAAGGAGCTTGTCACATGTATTTCAAGCCTCTTTTTCAAGTAGACTGGAACAGCTGAATGGGAGTTAAAAGAGGAAGTGGAATGGAGAAGAGCTGTTGGAGGTGAATTGATTGGATCTATTGGTATTGCTGTCACAATATCAGAAAGGTACAGGCGTCAGGGAGAAGCTCGCCTCAGCAGGCCCCAGGGCTTTTAGGCACAAAAGCCTGAAGGAGGACCTGGCCACTCGGACAATCGAGTGAGGCAGTTGATGTGGGGTGACCTCACCAAAACAGGGGGATCATAGAGACTGAGAAGCTCCAGACAAAAAGGCCACAAAGTGTCAAACTCCTCCCCCACTGGTTCCAGGAAGTGAACCTTGGGCAATGGTGCAAAAGACGGGTGACCCAGGGGAGGTAATTAGCTCTTATGGACTCAGCAGTTCAAGGTTGCTATTCATAGAATCTGTGGGTCAGGGCCTGGCGTAGAGGTTGGGACCAGCCTTCCCTATTCTCCCAGCCATACCCTAACAAGCCATAAAGAAAAAATTGTAGAATAGAACATCTTCACCACAACAGTCACACCTTTCAGCTATGTCTTTACTTTACTTGTATAAGCCATGGCTCACCACCTGCATTGCCCTTTGTATCTGTACTAGGAAGAAGAACAGCGCATGTACATCCTCCTCACGCAAGCTGAAGTGTGGACATAATTTTTAAGTGCTATATAATAGTAAGTTATCTGAAAATTCAGGGGCTAGGTATTTCATATTGGGTGACCTAAAGTAGTGAATATTTTTCATTTTAATCTTTTCGTGCACCAGTTTCTCATTTGTAAATCACGGACACTTAATACCCTCTCAGGGTATGTCTATACTGACGGCGGCAAAACTCACTGAGCCACTCCCGGAAGCTGACCCCAGAAGTCCTGGGGGTCCTGGGGTATAGGGGAAAGTCAACCACAAGTGATTTGTGGTTGGCTTTCCCCTAATGTGTAATGGTGCCTTAGAAAGTCGCTGCTGGTTGCGAAAGAAATTTTATATTCTTTGAGTAACCATTGGTTGACTGCCACCAAATTTCCCCCAAATGTAGATTAGGGCTCATTTCACATTAGTGTGGTGATAATAAATTCATTAGTAGTTGTGAAGTGCCCAAAAACTATAATGATGAGTGCCATAGGAAAGTCCATGAAAAAATTAATAGTTCTGTCTTCAGACTCCTATTTGAATAGTGTGCAGTAAGTAAGATCTGGGGTCATACCTTGAACAATGGGAAGAAAACTAAATATTGAACAGTTGATCATTAACTGCACACCCTCCCATCCTGTGCATTGAATAAGGCAGGGGTCCTATAGAAAAAATGGTATGTAATCATGTGATCAAAGTGTATCCTAATGCATAGCACACAGGGAAAAAATTATGGTTGCCTGAGAGCATTTCCTAACTTTTAATTCTTGGTTTTGCAGCCTTAATAATGTTCTTTTAACCTAGTTATTTTGCATGTGATATCTGTATATATATAACCTATTTAGTGATATTCATTCATCTCTCTGCACTGGCCAGTGAAACTAGCAGGATGAGCAAGAAGATCTGGCAGGTCCCAGAAAGGTCATAGCTGTAGCTTTTGTAAAGAAAAACACTGTCTTGAAATATGTTTTTTTTTTTAGGAAAAATGCTTCCCAATTCTCCTGGCACTTCGTTTCTCCAAGCATTGCCTTGTGATTGAAAGTTACAACCTGAGCCACAATAACTAAATACTGTATCTGATAGGTTTTAGTTAGAACATTAATTCAACCACTACAGCTGAAAAACAAAGGATCTGTTTCTTGTATTTCACTTGAAAGTATGAAGATTGGCAGTATCAGAATTTTCTTTGAACTGATGACTGACTAAACTCTTTCTTCAATGTTCACCCTTTCTTAGTTACATTTCATATATAAACAATTAAAGGAAATTTGCTGAAATGGATTGTTTTATTAAATAGACAGACTGCATTCTCCCTGCAGTTAGAATAATAGAAAATTAGGGTTGGAGAGGACCTATGAAGTCATAATCCAATTCCCTGCTCAAAGCAGGAGCAAACCCAACTAAATATTCCCAGCCAGAGTTCTGTCAAGCTAAGCCTTAAAAACCTCTAAGGATGGAGATTCCACTGTCTCCCTAGATAACCCGATTCAGTGCTTCACTACCCCTTCTAGTGAAAAAGCTTTTCCTAATATCCACCTTAGACCTCCCCCATTGCAACTTGTTCTGTCATCTGCCACACTGAAAACAGCCTGGTTCAGTCACCTGGAGCCACCCTTCATATAGCTGAAGGTTACTCTCAAACCCATGTTTTACGATCCCATGTTTTACACTCCCTTGCATTTATTTTCATTCCATTCTGTAAGTTCCCCTATCTTCAAAGCATCTGACGAAGTGGGATTTTCTCCCACAAAATCTCATGCAAAAAATAAATCTGTTAGGCTATGCCTACATTTAGCATTTCAATTCGAATTAATAATTATTAATTCAAATTCAGTAAATTTGAATTGACATGGCCACACCAGAAACTCCAGTTTGAATTGGCATGTCCATGGACTGGACTTGCCGATTTGAATTGGAGGGGGGCACCATGGGAACTGTGGCAAGATGGCCATGTAAAACAGCCACTGGCACAGCCAATCTCCTGCCCAGGCTCCGGCACTCTGAGCAGGGCACAGGGAAAGGCATCCCCTGCCCAGCTCCAGCCCCAGAGTTCTGGAGCCTAGTTCTGGATAGTTCTGGATAGTTTCCTCTGAAGGGTGGGGAGGCTCCTTACCAGGGAGCCATGTGCTGGCAAGAAACCCAGGCATGTGGCTCCTGCACAGCTGGCTGCGTACTGGCAAGACACCCCAGCACACGGCTTCTCCCCAGGGAGCTATGCGCTGGGAAGATACCCCGGCGTGCGGCTCCTGCACAGCTGGACGCCCACTGAGAAGACACCCCTGTGGGCAGCTTCTGCAGTGCTGGATACCTGAAGGAAATGCACACCCGCAGGCGGCTTCTGCAGAGCAAGTTGCCAGCCAGGAAGACACCCCTGTGGGCGGCTCCATCTCTGCTGGACACGCGCATCCAGCAGGGATGGAGTTGTCTGAGGGGGTGAGTTGCCGGGGGGTGGCCAGCGCTGCAGAAGCCACCCACAGAAGTGTCTTCCTGGCTGATGGCCAGTGCTGCAGAAGCTGCCCGCTGGGGTGCGTTTCCTGCGGGTGGCCAGTGCTGCAGAAGCTGCCCACCAGGATATCTTGCCGGTGAGCAGCTCCCTGGCAAGAAGACGTGCACTGGGATGTCTTTCTGGTGGGTGGCCAGCCAGGCTGGAGTGGGGCTGAGGTCCCTGTCCCCAGCTGGGGGACAGGAACCCCATTGTTCCCCCTAGCCCAATGTTGCTGGGGGGGGTGTGGTAAAGGCACCTTTGGGGTTGCTGGGCCCAGGTGCTGAAGAGCTGGTCTTCCTCCCAGGGTACATAGCACCCTGGGAGGAAGGTCATCCCTTGTCAATTCGAACTCAGTGAGTTCGAGTTGACATGGCCACACTGGGTCAATTCAAACTACTGGATCTGAATTAACCGTGAATTCGATGTCAAACAAGGTTTGACGAATTCAAAGTCAGCTTTCATCAGTTTGAACTGAGGAGTGCCTCAGTTCCAGTTGATGAAAGTGAGTATGTCCATGCACTTAACAGAATTTGAATTGATGACAGTCAATTTGCATTCTGCTCTAAGTGTAGACATACCCTTTGTCTTTAAGTGCCAGAGGACTCCTTTTTTATTTTTTTAATCTCAAACCACCTGCCATTCTTCTTTTTGGCGGACTAAATAAGCCCAGTTCCCTCACCCTCTTTCCATAAGTCATGTACCCCAGGCCTCTAATTACTGTCATTGCCCTCCATCTCTTCTGTTTGTCCACATTTCTTATGCAGTGGGGATGCAAAACTGCAGACAGTTTTCTAAATGTGGCCTCACCAGTGCCCAATAATCACTTCCTTGATCTTCCATAAATACTTCTACTAATGCAGCCCAATTGCCGTTTGCTTTCTTGGCAATAGGGACACACTGTTGACTCATATTCAGCTTCTTGTCCGCTACAAAGCCCAGGTCCTTCTCTGCAGAACTGCTACTTACCAAGTTGGTCCCCAGTCTGTAGCAGTGCATGGGGTTTGTCCATCCTAAGTGTGTGACTCTTCACTTGTCTAGTTAAACTTCATCAGATTTCTTTTGGCCCAGTCCTCCAATTTGTCTAGATCACTTTGTATCTTATCCCAACTGTCCAGGATAGCTATCACTTCCCTCTGGTTAATGTCATCTGCAAACTTCCTGAGAGTGCAATCCATCACATCATCCAGATCATTAATGAAGATGTGAAACAAAACTGGCTAAGGGACTAACTCCCAGAGCCCTCCATTTGATACTGGCTGCCGACTAGACATTGAGCCATTTATTCCTACTTATTGAGTCCAATGATCTAGCCAGTTTTCTATCACCCTTTAGTCCACTGACCCAACCTATATTTCTTTAATTTGCTGTGAATACTGAGGGAGACCATATCAAAAGCTTTGCTGAAGTCAAGGTATATCATATCTACTGCTTTCGCTTCATCCAAAGAGTCAGTTATTTCATCATAAAAGGCAATCATTTGGTCAGCCATCATTTCCCCATGGTGAATTCATGCTGACTGTGGCTGATCACCTTCCTCTCCACTGAGTGCTTCAAAATGGATTCCTTCAAGACTTGCTCCATAATTTTTCCAGGGACTTAGGTGAGGCTGACTGGTCTGTTGTTCCCCAGACCCTCTTTTTTCTCTTTTTTTAAAGATGGGCACTATCTCTGCTTTTTTCCAGTCGTCTGGGACCTCATCTGTTCTCCAAGTTTTCAGAGATAATGGTCAATTGCTGTCAATGGTGGAATGGAAGCTGACTGTGGATAGTTACTTAGTTAACCATACTTTTGGTGTCTGGTCAATGGTACTATAGTACTGACCAGACACAGGTCCCTTTTTTGACTGGACTTTCCAGTACAAAACTGGACACCTGGAAACCCTGTTACCAATACCATATTCAAAGTTAAGCTTACCTCCCTTGCTTTATTTTAAGCCTGTTGCTTCTTGTCCTAGCATCTGTGATAATAAGCTATGTATGTTTTCATGTGACTGTGGTCTATTTCCTTCTGATTCTGGTCTTCCTGATAGCAATACGCATTGTCTACATTATATCAATTTGCCACAAAATGCACGGTACCCACCTTTCTCATAGATATCTTTAATGTTTCATTCATCATATATAAATGCATTTTTAAAAGAAAGTGAAAAGTAACATCCAAAGAGAAACCAAGATAAGTTCATTGATAAGTTTTAAGTGCTCACTGTAAATATCACATTCTCTTGGAGAGTGAGAAAGCAAGGAGTACTTAGGTACTATGTCTACACTAGGGACATAGGTCGACTTAAGGAGGCTTAAGTCAACTTAAGCAAAGCCCTGGCCACATTTGGAGTTCATTAAGTCGACTTAAGGGCTTCCTTAAGTCGACTTACTAACTTCTGACCTTAAAGTTGACTTTAAGGGTTAAGATGACTTAAACAGCCATTTGAAGTGGAAATCTATCAACTTACAGAAACAACTTGCTCAGACTCAGACAGACATCATCTGCCTTTAGTTCACCCATCTTCGAAGCATCTGATGAAATGGGATTTTCTCCCATGAAAGCTCATGCGAAAAATAAATCTGTTAGTCTTAAAGCGCCACACGACGCCTTGTTTTTTTTTTTTTTGCTGGACTAGACTAACATGGCTATCCCTTTGGAAATTAATACAATGTGGCCATTCAACTTAATAAAGTCAGCTTAGTGCAATGGGGCCATTTAACTCAACTTTATAAAGTCAACTTAAGCCAGGGGACAAATTTAAAGTGAACATAATAAAGTCAATAAGCAATAAAGTATCCGACAAAGTGGGATTTTCTCCCACAAAAGCTCATGCAATAAATAAATTTGTTAGTTTTTAAGTGCCACAGGACTCTTTGTTTGTATTATTTTCTAGTCATTTTTGACAGCTTGCCAGTGCCAAGGATTGTCACCCATGCACTTGTTATCAAAGTGATAAAAATAACATTTATTTATTCATGTAACGGGTATCAGATGCAGTCCTCAGCAAGGGTGGAAAGTAGTACTGAGATATTTTGGAAAAGAAAGTAAATACTTCCCATTCTTTTCAAGGGCATATAGGAGCTTTCATATCTAGATGGAGGGGTAGACAGCTGGTCTTCATTAGGAAAACAGACCATTAAAGAAAGTGTTTGGGTTAAGAAAGAGAATCTACATTCATGGGTGGCAGGTGAAGCTTCCCTTTGGGAAGGCTAGCTCCCCTCTCTGCCTCTTTCATCCTCGCCCTCTCCACAGTCTAACTAAGGTATAGGCTGTTCTACCCCATGCCCCCATGCCTTGACTCCTACCCCTAATGCTTTCTGCTGCTTGTGTCCAGTTGAGGAGGGACAAAACAGGAGCAGTGGGGGAAGGGGGCAAGTGGGGAAGTGGAGATGAGACAAAGGATACACACGGCAAGTGACAGTGGGGAAGAGCAACACAGGGAGTACTCGTGAACAGGAGGTGAGTCGGGGGGAAGAGAGGAGGAGAGGAGGAACCAGTAAACAGTGGTGACAAGGACCTCTGGAATCTGGACTCAGAGATTAGGGACAGCAATGGTGGTGGCCTGGTCTGGCATGCTGGAAAGGAGCTGAGCAATCATCCAGTCAGGCAGGCAAAAAGCAACAGATGGAGGTCAGAGGAGCACACTGCCTGCACTGAGTTTTTATAAGCACCATTCAGGTCTTCACATAGCTGAGGAGGTAGTATCTGCAATTCACTTACCAGGTTCATCACTAATCTCCCCGAGGAAACCAGAAAGAGAGTAGCAGATACTGCCTTCTCAGCTGCAGGGAAGGCTCTAAAAACTTCATCCCTCCCAGTATGGAGGGGAAGAGGTTGAGCAGCTGATGGCACAGCAGCTGCAACAGGGAAAGTTTAGGTTTCCATGGCCTTTGATACCTGCTGCTTATGTTCACGTTAGAAACAAAGGATGGAAGAACTCTGTCTGGACCCTGGATCAAGACAAGGTTTACTTATAGGCATAGGCTGAACTCCATAAAGGGTTAGAAACTATGCATATAGTCTACTTTGGACTCATAGTAGTAATTACATGTAGTGTCTCCAGGTGATTCAGGACTTGGAATTGGTTGAACTCTCCAGGAGATGTGGAATAAACTGCCTATATCTGCATTGTATCTTATTACATTGTGCTATTCAACTCTAAGTTTGACTAAGCCCAGGTTGACTGCGAGGTAGCATAATATATGTACCATAAGCCATGAGATTGTTAGGATAAAGTCCTTTCTCGAAATATTCACTCATCCATCATTTCATCCTCACTCATCCAAGCTTTTTCTCTGCTAAACAAATCAGCATTAAAAATAGGAATAGTGTAGAGGAAGAAAGTTAGGGTGACCAGAAAGCATGTGAGAAAAATTGGGACAGGGGACTGGAGGTAATGGGCGCCTATATAAGGATAAAGGTCTAAATATCAGGACTATCTGTAGAAAATCAGGACACCTACACAGCCTTAAGCAAGGCCACTAAAAAAAGTGAGTGAGCGCTATCAAATACCATGGGAGAGGAAACAATCCCCTACTATAGTATGAAAAAGAGACCCTTTTTGTAAGAGGTGAAAACCTCAAGCAAATCTGGTAGAAAAAGTAAGACATTTTGCTGGGAAAATGCAAATGGTCCTACTTGTCCATACTGTTAGATGCATTTAAAAAATATATTATTTTGACAAAGATGGAAACCATCATGTCAGTACTGCGATCATATTCCTTTGTCCTGTGCTCTCAGCAGGCCTTTACATTTTAGACAATAATATGTTGGCAATATAACATCCCCCTGTGTCTCAAATAATTCTTTCACTTTGTGAATATGAACATTTGCATAAATAAATCATATCTATGAACAGGCAGAAGTTGCACAAAGAATTCTCTCAAAGAGCCAGAAGTTATGTTATTGCTCACATCCTCTTATTTCTCACCATCCAAATCTCATGAAGCAGAAAGAATCACAAGAACTATCTTGAGCAGGGGTGTCACTGAGCTTGGGCACAAGGGGCCTGGGCTCCGCACCCCACATGTGCGGCAGAGTGACCCAAGAAGCTTCTGGGAACTGGGACTGGTGAGGCCTTTTCAAGTCTCCTGCCCTGCTGTGCTCCCAAGCACATGGCCCAAGGTAGGGCAACAAATGTGAAACACCACCTGTGCAGGAGCAGCTGAGAACTGGAGGCCAGCTGGGGCATGGATCTGGGGTGGGAGGCTTTGGGGCCAGGGCAGCCAAGGGAGTCATCTTGGGAGCCAGCAGGCTGGTTGTGGGGCCCCTGACAGGAGCCTGGAGTTGGACTGGATGCAGGACCCCTGGGAGGTGCCTGAAGCAAGGCTGGGCCTGGGGTTGGGAGGGAGGGGGCTTGGGGATCTTGTGTGGCCTGGGGGTGCTGACCTTGGGAGCCAGCTGGGTCAGGCACAGGGGCCCCCAGTGGCAGCCCAGAGCTGAGCACTCTGCTTCCAACAGGAGACTGGAGCTGAGCCAGGTTCAGGGTGCCCAGGGGAAGCCTGGAGCTGGGCTAGGCACGAGGCACCTGGGGAGAACCCGGAGGAAGGACAGAGCTGGGCTGGGCATGGATTTGGGGACCTGTGTCCTGAATTTTTTATTTATTTACTTTTATTTTGTGAAGCAATGTTCCTGATCTTGAGAATATGATATAAAGAGAATGAAGAGTTAGATATTACATATGAAGATGAAGACAGTGTCAATAGCAGTCTGTACATTATTAAAAGGCATAATAAATTCATGGTTATTAATAGTTGTATGCTCTGTACGGACCACCTGCAGAATAGCCTTCAATGTGACTTCATTTACGGCAGGCCATCAGCTTGTGTTCTGCTAAGCTCCCATTAACCTCTGTGGAAGTTTGTGTTTAGCATAGGGCCTGAGCAGAGAGTCCGCATAGACAGACAATTCTGCTGTAAGAGTGCCAATGCCTGACATGGAAGTTCTGCATGCTTCAGTGCCATGAGATCAGATTCTGAATTCCTATGTCTGTTCTTACTGAACATTCATGAAAAGTCTTTTGTTGCATTTGGAAAATTTACATCGACATAATCTTCTCACGTGGTTTTCTTCTCAAGAACTACAGGTTTTCATGACAGCTAAAAGCAGACAAACAAATAAGGGAAATAAGGGAAGCATCAGCTGAAAGAAACAAGATACACTACCCTTTTGGAAAGATACACCTGTACTTCTTAGAGTATAGTAAAGCAGATGGATGTTAGCTTGGGCTTTTCCTTCTCAGACCAGAATGGGGCAGCATTATCCAAGCAAATGGTAGTTGTGACTTTTCTAATGAACACTCAGGATGAAATATCAGTCATTATCAAAGAAAACACGTGTTAAATTTTAACTGTAACTGGCTTGGTCAGAAATTTCTGTTTAATTAAAAAATTGGATTCCCACCCCAAGATGCAACCCGATGCTTCCAGTTGTTTAGTTTAGAAAGATCTCACACTACATTATAACCGCTCAGAAAAGATAAGCTTGTCATTGATCAAAGACTGAAAGTCAGATTTGTAAAGGTGTTTTAGGAACCTAGTAATCTCAATGGGAGTTAGGCACGCAGGTGGCTAGTGGAATTTTTAGAAATACCTGTCTGCACCTTTAGGCACTATTCCTTTAAAAATCTGGCCCTGAATGCCTTACTTTAATTTCTAAAAAAACAGGAATCAGTGAAGTGAAAATTCTTCTCTGTCATTGTATTTAGACCATGCTCTTTACTCTGGTATATACAACTACATAGAAAACTTCAGACCAATATATTAATTTAGTCAGTTCTATAGGTGGCAAAATAGGGTTGGATGCAGGCCATTGTTGCCGCTGTTTCTGTGGAACCGCCTCCTTGCTCTGAGAAGGTGTTTTCTCTGGAAAATCAGGCATAGGCCAATTTCACCCTGACATATTTATGTATTTATTTATGACATTTTTCCAGCCTGATTGCCATATATGGCAATTGGGATCATGGGAAGGATAATATTAGGGGATATTCTATCACGTCTATTTGCACCTAATCTTGATGGCCTAACAGGGAATTGAGTCTTTCCTAGAAGATTGATAATAATTCAAGCCAGAGAATATTCTGAAATGGGTTATGGAGCCCAAAGAGCAATCTTTCAGCTGACTGCGCCCTTAAGGAACTAAAGCTTTCAGTCATGAAGCATTGGTCTGTTTGCATTAAGATTTATCACTCCCCATACAATACGTAGGAGGGATAAGAGAAGAGGATATGAAGGAGATTCCTGTTATTGTTCAATAGTTCATTTCATCTGCTAGAAACGGGTTTAAGGCAAAAAGAAATCTACACAATATATTTCTTCCACACAGAAAGAAGTGAGATGGAAAGTGTTTAACAACTAGTCTGAACATAGTTTTTCTTTCTGTTTTCTTTTCTGTTTTACAATGGCAGCATTGCAACTGAGTTTCACTTTTGCATAAAAAGTTCAGTGCTTTCATTTTGCCCAGTAAAGTCAAATAAAAGTTATAAACAAACTGCTATGAAAATTGCTGATTAGGGTGTTCTCTTTTTGCTTGGGGGAACAAAATTTTAAAATGAAATTGTCAAGTTTCTCATCACACTTACTTTATTACCCAGGAAGGTCTGAGTTTATATTGTTGATCTGATGGTGTTAAAATGGGCACTGCCAGGCTGACAAAACATTGCTAGTTAGTGTCTTAGGAAAAAAGGAAAGGACAACTTTTCTTCATGTCAGTCTTGGATAATGTTGCTAGGCCTCATTTTGACTAACAAACAAATAAAAAAAATGCAAAGTCAAGGAAATGAGAATTGGTAAAATTGATCTCAAAACCCATTTTGTTTGCTAGTAATCCTATTGCCCACAAAATAAATAACAAGATGGATCTCTGACAGAGTCTAAAAGTCATGAGGGACATACACATGCTGAGCTGAAAGATTAACAGCTTTCATTAATGGACAGATTTATACGCTTGAGATGTGAATGTGTAAGTGTGAAGGTAAAATGATCCGGCAGTGTATCTGCTGGGGAACAAGGGAAGCAATTCAATTGCAATGGCTTATGAAATAATTAGAAAATAAGCTTTGAGACTAGAAAGAAAAAGTCACACCAGACTTAACAGTAGATTCTCTTTAATGCTATACAAAATCAAGAAACACATAAGTCCTGCTTTGTTGTAGTTGATAATCAAATTGCAAAAATTTCATTCCTTCTCAGGTCATAAAGCAATAGCAAGGAATGTACATTTCTTCAGATAGTAATACTCTGATCCAAATTCAGTACATTAATTTGTATGAAAATGCTCCCTGCCCCTGGAACTTCTTGCTCCAGAAAAATAACAACTAAATTAAATCTTCATAAGAAAAATTTTAAAATAATGGAACTGCACTAAAAAGTTTAGAGAATAAATCTTTCAAAGTCACATTCAAAGGAAGGTAAATCTAAAAGATTTCCCACCACAGACATGAGGACATTCTAAAAGACATAAGCTAGAGTAGAAAAGAAAAACCCATTCTGCCCTGAAACCCCTGAGGAACCAACCCTTGGCAGACTTAAATCTGTGGTTTGAACATAACAGAGTTTACAGAACTCACATAGCATGGGACTGTCAACTTCCAAAGAAGCAGTCCATATTAATTCAGCCAGATTCTGAAAAATAAATAAATAAATAGCTCCACTTTGTCAGAAAGAAAAATTTGTAGCTCAACCTCTCAGGTCGAATTGCTTTTGTGCCATGTCTGCGGTACATATTTGCACTTCAGCCTGAATTACTTTTGCAGAATTGCCTTAAACAACCCATTTGTTTCAATGTACATTTTGAGATGAATTAAAGTCTTAACTGTTCTTTAGAAGAATGAACGCACAATGCAGTTTACAGGAATGTTATTTAGAAATGGTCAGGACTGATTCTGCAATCCCTACTAACATTTAATGGTACTTAAGGTTTACTTTGAGCATTTCAGTTCCATGCTTATGGGGGCAGTTGCAGCTGCATCTAGTAAGAAGGAGCCCCATATAAAGCAACCAAGACTTAGCCACAATTTCTCCTTTGCTTCCCTCTGGCTCTTGGAGGCATAGGTGTTGGAACTAAGGGAATGGGAGTTGCTGATTTACCCCCAGGCTAGAAGTGGTTTTCATTAGACATAGGGCTTACAGTTTGGTTCAATGACTCCCATCACCCATGCTATAAAAGTTTCTCCAGCACCACTGCCTGGAAAGGAGTAAATTGTTACACTACTTTACCAAGTCCAGCATAATTTCCTTCCCTCACTTTGCACCACTGCAGCTTTGCTAGACAGCATACAGGGAAAGGAGGCAGAACCAACACTCCTCACCCCTCTTTACACTCTCTCCCCCACCTGTTCTCGGAAAGATGGGGGTGAGTACTAGACATGTTGAACTGCTTTCAGTTAGGTGCTAGAACTCAGGATCTGGGGAGAGCTGTAATATATCAGGACAGGTTGCTGAATGTGTCTTACCCCTGTTTGACCCCTGTCAAGGGCTATACAAACTCCACACTGGGCTCAAAGGGGTTAAAAAGCCTCATTCCTCCAGACCTGATAAGCATGTTCTGGTTGAAGGAGTTGTTTAAAAGGAGCTGAAAAGCCCAGACAAAGGGCAGTGGATAGGCTGCAGGAAAGAAGAATCCCAACTTGGAAAATAAGCAGAGTCCTGAGGCATGTAAAGGCTAACAAATTTATTATCACATGAGCTTTTGTGGGAGAAAATCCCACTTCCTCAGACGCTTTGAAGATGAGGGAACTTAAGTGGGTGGAAAGGACCTAAAGTCCCCCTTCCATGTCAAGTCCAGTTCTCTGTGCTGAAGCAGGACCAAATATACCCTAGGCCATTCCTGATAGGTGCTTATGAAATCCCCATCACTGGAGGTTTTTTAACATGTAAACAATCTCCCTTGGAAGTCGCTTCTAGTGCTTAACTACCCTTATACTTAGAAAGTTTTTCTTAGTATTGAACCTAAAGTTCTCTTGCTGCAAGTTAAGCCCATTATGTCTTCTTGCCTTACCTTCAGGGAACATTGAAAACAAATGATCACTGTCCTCTTTATAACAGCCCTTAGGTTTGTTAACAGTCATCTTTTCTCAAGACTAAACATGCTGCATATGCCAGGTTTTCTAAATCTTTTATTGTTTTGGTTACTCTTCCTCTGGACTCTCGCCAATTTCTCCACATCTTTCGTAAGTGTGACACTGGAACTGGACACAACACTCTCACTGAAGCCTGATTGGACACGAGTGGGTTAATTACCTTACATATGACACTCCTCTTTGTACACCCACAATAGTATTAGCCTTTTTTTGCAGCTGCATTACATTACTGACTCTAGTTTACTTCATGATCCACTAGATCCCTTTCTGCCATACTACCACCAGGCCAACTATTCTCTATTATGTAGTCGTTCATTTGATTTTTAATTCCTAAGTGTAGCATTTTGCACTTTTCTTTATTGAATTTCATTTTATTGATTTCAGACAAATTGTCTAATTATTTGTCAAGGTTGTTTTGAATTCTAATCAAACTGCTTAAAACCCCTCTGAGTTTGGCGCCACCTAGAAATTTTATAAGCATACTCTCCACTCCATTATCCAAGTCATTAATGGAAATATTAACTACTATCAGACCCAGGATTGACCCCTCCCAGTTTAACAGTGAATCATTCATTCTGCTCTCTGAGTACAGTCTGTCATCCAGTTGTGCATCTACTTTATAGTAATTTAGTTTTGACCACATTTTTCTGGTTTGCTTCTAAGAATGTCACATGAAAAAAAAAGGGGTTTGTTTTTTTGCTCGTATAACCATTCTCTGAGGAGGAAGGAAAGAATATTATTATTAGTTTACCTCTAAAGAATAAAATTCTTCAGAACAATGAAGCACCACAGTGATAGATTGGAAAAATTTTTAAAAGCTCATATGGAATTTAGGAGGACAAGTGCTGTGATTGTCTTGGGACCTGTTCTCCTAAATTCCTGAGGTGTATTTGAAGTTTTTCCTCTTGGTTATTGTAATAGTGATTTGTACACGTACTTTCTTGTGCACAGTTGTTTGACTGATGTTTATTACTTGAAGTAAAAAATTCAAATATTGGATCTGAGTCTTGTACAAATCCAAGACTTAACATATCAACAAGGTTTGGCTGCCTGAAAAAAAAAGATTAATCCCAGATCTAAACCAAATTAAAAAAAATCCAAGTGCGGGACTTTGAAGGAGATGTGAAGAAGAAGTGAACCCAAGCCCTCCCAATACAGACTTGTATAATTCAGAATATATTTGACCCAGATAGAAGAGAATTTTTTAATCTTTTTTACAATTCCCATCAAGCACCAGGCAGATCTGAAATAAAGCAAACTTTATTTTTAAAAGTTTATAAATAACATTGGTTTTGATTTAAGCCTGCTTGAAGATTTTAATTAACATCTGGTGATGGAGGAGATTAAGCAGCCATGAAATATTGTGCTGTTGTTTCTTTATGGTTTATTTGTTTTTCAATGGACATGGTAAACTTAGTAAGCCTTAATTTTTTTGAACATAGCAAGAGAAACTTAACTGCTAGGGATTTTGTGGGGCAGTCAAACATAGGTTCTGAGTCGATGTGGTCTTCAGCTGGTTAGCAAAGGTAACATAACAACAAGAGGGAAATTCTGTTTTTGAAACTATAAAGCATCATCTAATCATCATGAAGATATGCATCTGCGGCATTTGTGGTATTTTCAGCAATGATTAAAAAAATCTTTCCATGGGACTTCATTAAATCCCAAATCTTCCTAATTGAAATAGGAATGTCCGTGTATGGCTGCATCAGACTTTCCATGTGTGTTATTTAGAAAAGTAGAGAATGACATCTAGCATGGCCAGTTGGTTGCTTTTCTGCTGAGATTGAATGTGATTCTTAATTCTCTGGCCATTCTTAATTCTAAAATCTAACTAGCTCTCTCTGAAAGCACAAAGAAAAGACAGACTTAAACATTGGCTACAGAGTAGCAGCTCATAAGCTTAATAGAAAAAGTTGGGCCAGTAAAACAGACAGTGTATTGATGGCAAGCCCTGCAATTGCTAACAAAACAAACATTTGAATTATAATATAGAGTTGCTTGCAAACCAAAACCATGAGAATAATTTCCACAGTCGTAATGCCCTTCAATATGTTTTTGAGTATTGTCTGGAAAAGTTTTTATTTAAAACATTAAAAACAATCCTATCATACAACAGATAAACTACAGAACCAATAGAAAATCCCAAATACTGGGGGAGTGGAGGAGGAGAGCTGTGATCATAAGACTTGGTTATTTACTAATAGAATAAATCTGCTCAGAGAATTAAAACTTGAGGTATAAGTATAGAAAGCCTTTGAATTTTTTTCCCTTGATTTGGGATGATCAGCCTAAGCCAGCAGGATATGGTTTATGCCTGACAAGAGAGCTTTCATGAAATGATATGTAGATGCCTCACTTATACATGATAAACAGCTCTGGATAAAAGAGTTTATCTTCTGGGATGCAAAATCAGCAGAAACCTTACTAAATAAAATCAAAGCCAAGGAAGCCTGGGAGTGAAAACTCACTCAGGCATCAGAAAATAAGAGTAACTTGTAAATATGATCCATGATGAATAGACAATGTAAGTAAGTATCCTATAATGTTACTATGTTTTGGTGGTGAATTTTACTTTTGTTGTTATAGGATATATTTCAGTGGTGGTGGACCTATATTAAAATACCAAGCATGCTCCTCACACTGCTGCTGGCAGCCACGGCTGGTGCCCACCTCCTGCTGCAGTGATAGCCCCCACCACTACTGGGCGTGGTCCCTGGCCCAAGCCACTGCACTTACACATTTAACTGCAAAAGTATACAAACCACAAATTTATATACTGACAAATGTATAAACTACACTGCTACTTGTGGTTTTGATAAAATGGATCATTGGCTTATTTGAGCAAAAGAGAATTTAAAAAAGCCTAAAGAAACAAACAGGGATGGCAGTGAAAGTGCTTCAACTTCTGAAGAAGTGAGGGTAAAATGCAGGCTGCTACACTTAGGTGGAAAAGTACAGCCTTGCCACAGAAAAATAAATGGAGAAAATACCACAATAAACATATTCAGTATGGCTTTACCTACTTGCTGACTGAAGGTGAGCAGGACCCACAGTTTGCCTTATGTTCAGAGGTGCTAGCACAAGATAGCATGAAATCCAAAAAGCTTAAGTGGTATTTGCTCACTAAATATGCAATACAAACAACAAACCAGTTGAGTGTTTTTAGTGAAAAGAACAAGAATCGAATCAAATCAAATCATAGGGCTGGAAGGGACCTCATGAGATCGTCAAGTCCAACCCCCTGGGAATTGAACCCAGGACCTTCTGCATGTTAAGCAGAGGTGAACTGAAAGGTCAGTGGGGTTTGATAGCCTGACAAACATCAGTACTTTACAAAAGCACTTTGAGCAGATTCTTACCTAATAGTTAAATCCAATGTAGGCACCTGATACTTTAGGGGCCTCTGAAATCAAGTAAGATTCCTATGAATTCCTAAGCAGTTCCTATGTGCGGTAAGTTTTCCACTGAGGGACTACAACTCCCATGATTCCTTGGGAAAAAGTGAGACCAACCCTGCCTGCTCCTCCAGGAAACAGAGGGGGCAAAGGGGCCTCTGTAGGGTTTTAAGGGAGATTATAATCCAATAAGGAGGACAGCATATTCAGAGCTGTATAAGAAGTCCTTATTGAAAGAGAACTGAGAGAGAGAGAGAAGACAGACAGGTTTTCCTAGCACCTAAATGACTCTCCCATTTATCACTATGGCAACCCCAATGACCCTAGGTAGTCCAAAACACCACATATTCCTCCCTCTCTATGAACACCGCCCCCCCCCAGAATAAACCTCCCCCCCCCCGAAAGAATAAGAACTAAACTAGGAGATGAGGGTAGACTGCCCCATCTCCGGCAAACCCCTGGGCAATTATTCTGCCCCATGAAAAGGGGGTCACCACTAGCTAAAGATCCAGCGATTAGGAGGCCTTCTGTCGCGAGGTGGATTACGGCGAACTTCTGGTGTGCCCACCCCACAAGGTGGTGGTGGTGGGATCACAGGTACTGGGGAAGTAGCTGGAACTGGAGAGGATGTTGTGTCCGGTTGGTCCAGGGAGGCTGAAGGCATTGAAGGGGTGGCTGGAGCAGGAGAGACAGAAATAGTAGTTTCATGCTCTGATGTTGTATCATCAGTAAGGGTGAAGTCAGATATGTCTGCTGGAGCTGCATCTTCTGGGTGGATATGATGGAGAAGCAGCTGATCTACATGCCGTCGCCAAACTAGGCCACTCGCTGTCTGGACAGAGTCGGAAACAGGTCCTGTCTGGGCAATGACCGTTGCTGGGACCCATTTAGCTCCTGAAGCATAGTTTCGTGCCAGAACTGGCTGTCCAATACTGAAGGTGCGGCCCTTTGTTCTTGGTGAATGTCTGCTGACCTGGTCCTGCTGTTGGCGTTGAACCACTTGCCGTGTGTCTCGTGGTTTCAACAAATCAAAGCAAGAGCGCAACTGCCGTCCCATCATAAGAAAAGCTGGAGATGCCTTAGTTGTAGCCTGTGGAGTGTTTCTGTAGGACAACAAGAAGTTGTCCAGACGCTTAAGAAGAGGTGAACGTCCCTTTGCAGATTTTAGAGCTTGCTTCATAGTCTGTACAAACCTTTCAGCAAGTCCATTGGTGGAAGGATGATATGGTGCTGATCTGATGTGATGGATTCCATTGGCCTTCATAAAAGTTTCAAAATCCTGAGAAACGAATTGTGGTCCATTGTCACTCACCAGCTGTTCTGGAAGACCGTAATGACTAAAAAAGCCACGCAGGGTCTGAATAGTGGCTTCCGTAGTAGTGGACTGCATTACCGAGACTTCTGGCCATTTTGAATGGGCATCCGCAGCAATTAAAAACATATATCCTTCAAATGGGCCAGTAAAATCAACATGGATATGTTGCCATGGCCTTTCGGGCCAATCCCATGGGGGAAGAGGTGCCAACTGAGGTGCATTCTGGACGCTCTGGCATGAGGTACAAGGTCTAGCCGTTTCTTCAATGGCCTTGTCTAAGCCCAGCCACCAGAAATAGCTCCGTGCAATTTCTTTCATGCGCACTATGCCGCAGTGACTTGAATGGAGCTGTTCCAACAAACGTGGTCTTAATGAAGGTGGGATAATGACACGCATACCCCACAACAAACACCCGGATTGGGTTGATAACTCTGTCTTCCTAGACACATGGGGCGGAGGTCAGGAGAGACCTGAGAGTCAGGTAAGAACGTTCCATGCATCACGAAATCCATAACTCATGAGAGTACTGGGTCAACCCGTGTTGCTTTCTTCACTTGAGAAGCTGTGACGGGTGTGTTTTCCACCTGTTCAAAGTAAAAGATTCCTTCCTGGCCCAGATCCTGATGGTGTGCCGGTAAGGGTAGCCTTGTAAGGCCATCAGCATTGCAATGCAAAGAAGATTGCCTGTACTTGATTTCATATGTGTATCCAGAAAGTATCAATGCCCATTGTTGCATCCGACTAGCAGCCAAATGTGGGATGCCTGTGTGTGGCCCCAAAATTGATGTCAGGGGTCGATGGTCAGTGAGAAGTGTGAACTTCTTTCCCCACAGCTACTGGTGAAATTTCCGAACGCCAAAAACAATGCCCAGTGCTTCGCGTTCAATTTGGGCATAATTAATTTCTGCCTTAGTCAAGGAGCGTGAAGCAAAAGCAATTGGCCTCTCTTCACCAGAAGGCATAATATGTGACAATACAGCCCCAACTCCATAAGGGGAGGCATCACAAGCCAACTGTAGGGGCAAGGATGGGTCAAAATGTGTCAGAACCTTAGAGTTTACCAGTGAGCGTTTAGCTTCATTAAATGCAACATCACAGGCTTCAGTCCAGTTCCAGGCCTTTTTCGGCCCCAGAAGCTCATGTGGGGGTTTCAGGAGTGTCGCTAATTGTGGAATAAACTTGCCATAATAGTTTAATAAGCCTAAAAAAGAGCAAAGTTGGCTTACATTCTGAGGTAGTGGAGCATCCATGATAGCCTTAACCTTGGCTGGAGACTTATGGAGACCATCAGCATCAATTATATGTCCTAAATATTCAACTGAGGGCTGGAAAAACTTACATTTGTCTCTCTGAACACGTAGACCATACTCTTCCAGTCTTTGCAGAGTAGCTTCCAAGTTCGTAAGGTGTTCCTCCTCATTTTTGCCCGTGAACAGGATGTCATCCTGATAGCACTGTACTCCTGATAAACCACTCAAAATCTGATCCATTGCCCTTTGGAACAAAGCTGGGGCTGAAGTAATGCCGAAAGGTAAACGACAGTATCTGTACAACCCCTTATGTGTTACAATTGTCAACAATTCTTGAGATTCTTCTTCACCATGCATCTGTAAGTACGCTTGACTCAAATCAATCTTGCTAAATTTTTGTCCTCCAGCCAAATCTGCAAAGATGTCCTCAATGCAGGGAAGAGGATATTGTTCTGCACATAACACTGGGTTGACAGTGACCTTGAAATCTCCACAAATCCGAATGGAGCCGTCCTTCTTCACTATAGGGACAATGGGTGTTGCCCACTGGCTGTGAGTAACTGGCACCAAGACTCCCTCTTCGACTAACCGCTCCAACTTTTCTTCCACCTTGGGTCTGATCGCAAATGGCACCATCCTGGCCTTCAAACATTTTGGTTGGCAATCAGGCTTTATATTTAATGTCACAGTGATTCCCTTCATACTGTCTAAGTCTTCACCGAAAACAGCAGCATGTTTCGTTAGTACCGCTGCTAGATTCATTTCTTCTTTAGTCAATTGATGCACTTGTGACCAATTGAGTTGGATTTTCCTGATCCAAGATCTTCCCATTAGGGCTGGGTAATTCCCCTTTACCACAAACAGTGGTAGCTTTATGGTCTGTCCATTGAGTTCTACTTTCACATCAATAGTACCCAACAGGGGAACAGTCTCTCCAGTATATGTCTTCAAAATGACTACTGCTGGCTTAAGTGGCAGATGTCTAAAGTCCTTCTCATACACAATGTTAGAAACTAATGAAACTACTGCGCCAGTGTCCAGTTCCATGCGTGTAGGTTTGCCTTCCAACACAGGTGTTACCCAGAATTTACGTGGCCAGCTGTTATAGACAAAACATGGAGGGAATCTTCATCTTCCAATTGGGTGTCACTATGATCACCTGTATTCTGCTCTACTGCATGCAGAATTTCCCTCTTAGTCCGCCAAACCAACGGCCCATTTTTCTCAGGTCTGCCTCTTCTGTTTGGCTCACCCTTCTTTTGTTTTCAGGCATGTTCAATGTGCCCTCTCTTACCACATTGTCGACACAGTAGTTCCTTAAACTGGCACTCAGATGCGAGGTGGTCCTGCTTCCCACACCGGTAACATTCTTGTCTCCCCAGTGCCCTGGGGGCAGGTTGTAGGGATACTTTACGGACACTGACCCCGATCTGTTGCATGTCTTGGGTGACGCGTTCCATAGAGACTGCAATTTCCACAGCCTTCTGCAAGGTGAGTTGACCTTCAGTCAATAGGCGTTTTCGTGTTGATTCACTGTGCAGGCCACACACCAGCCTGTCACACAGCATTTCCTCTAACATGTTCTTGAAGTCACAGTGTGCTGCCAGCTTCCACAGAGCTGCTACAAATTGTACAACTGATTCACCTTCCTCTTGGTTCCTTTGGTAGAACCTATACCTCTCGGCAGTTACTAGTGGCTTTGGGAAAAATGTGATCCCAGAACTTCCACTAGGTCCCCATAAGGTTTCTGCTCTGGCTTCTCTGGATAAAGCAAATCCCATAGCAAATTATAAGTCTTAACTCCAATGACCGTTAGAAAAACTGGTACCTTCTTCTCATCAGTTATGTTGTTTGCTATTACAAAATTTTGAAATTGGGCTGTATATGTCTGCCAGGAAGTTGCTGAATGATCATATGCTTCAACGGTTGTAGTAAGTAAAGCCATGATGCCCTCTTGTGGTTATTGTTTGTCTCTTCTCTTAACAGCAGGCAGATCAGCTTTCAGAATAGCCAGCCAGCCTTATCTCTTCCTTGTGCTTAACAACAGGCAGATCAGCTTTCAGAATAGCCAACTAGCCCTTAGGCAAACAGATCAGCTTTCACAGCTGCAACCCAACCCCCATGCAAGCAGTAAAATAAAGTTTTGCTTCGTACATTGTATTCTGGTTTTCCAGAGTTGCCAGGATTGTTGAGGATAGCCACTCCATCACATATCCCATCCTCTGTCGCCAGATGTAGGGTTTTAAGGGAGATTATAATCCAATAAGGAGGACAGCATATTCAGAGCTATATAAGAAGTCTTTATTGAAAGAGAACCGAGAGAGAGAGAGAGAGAGGAGACAGACAGGTTTTCCTAGCACCTAAATGACTCTCCCATTTATCACTATGGCAACCCCAATGACCCTAGGTAGTCCAAAACACCACAGTCTCCACAGAGGGAGAGAGACATTTCTGAATCTGGAAGCTGCTGTGAGTGCTCCTGGGGTTCCTGAAGCCACTCCTGCAGTTCCTGAGGCTGCTGGAGACTCACTCATGCAGGGAGCTTCAGAGGTTGGTGGCTTACTCAGCCCAAAGCAGGATCTGAGCCTAGAGCTGACTGAGTTGGATCTGCAGCAAGGGTGTGAGTGTCTGTCTCTCTCCACCAATTTGGAGCAGGGATTGTAAAGCAAGGGAGTCTGTTGAGATACTGACTGGGCCTGAGGGGAGACAGTGTGACAGTCCCTTTGAACTAGGGCCAGGACTACAGACCATTGGTTGGGCTCACTCTGGATTTTCAGTGTGGTTTGGAGTGAATGCATTGGACCCACGGAGTGCTGCCTTGTCTCCTTCATTGACCCCCCCAAGCGTGTCCACGCAAGCAAGGGGTTGGGGTTCGGAACTCTGGGAAGTATGCCCTCTGAGTTGGAGAAAGGGCTGTGAACATGCTAGTTAGATAAGTTTCCTTTAAACTGTATTCTGTGTCTGCTCGCTGATTTGTTTACTTGCCCCTGTTTATTTAAATTAGTAGTAATATTCAATTCCATTCTGTTATGATAAGTTTCTTTGTTACATAAAGGTTTGTTACATGCAGTTAAACACCATGAATGTATTATATATATATAATTAGTAAGTTTGGATTAGACCCATCCCACAGATTATTCTTAGCCACGTGGATTTAGTTCTGGAGGCTCCCAAGGTATGCCATTGAGCGTGTACCGGACCCAGCCAGGTGGAGGCACCACCAAGTTTAATTTCCTGTAAAGCAAAGGGACTGCAGCAGAAGAGTGGATAGAGGATCCCCACAATCCCAACATCACCACTGGGAAACTCAGGATCTCTTTGTCATCAAACTTAGGTGTCTGTGCACATGTGAGTGTTGCCTGCTCCCAAGTAATCCAGGGAGAAAAGGGAGAGGGTTACACTAAAAAGCCACACTTAATTGTAGAAATGCTAGTTTTTCCTGCTGTGGTAGCAATGTGTCATAATACGCATGGAGATAAATTTGCATCTGTTCTTGAAACTGTACCTTTGTCCAATGACACTGTTGCAAGACACATTGAAGAGAATCCTATAGATACAAAGGTTCATCTTATCAAACTTGTTAAACAAATTGACCAATCTACTGACATATTTAATTCAGTTCAGCTACTCATGTTTATAAGATAATGCTATGAGAGGAAACTACGTGAGGATTTATTATTTTGCATCTCACTGCCAGGAAAGATGACAGGATAAGAAATATTTTACAATATTGACAAATGTAATGAACAAAGAAAGCTTGACGTGGGAACGTTGTGTCAGTATATGCAGAGATGGAGCCAGTGCTGGGGAAAAAGACTGTTTGAAAAGTTAGTTTTGGAAGTAGCACCACATGCACTGTGTATTACCTAGGGAAGTGCTGGCTTCTAAGAAACCTGGGCTAGATCTTAATTGTGTTTTGCAAATGCCAGTAAAAATTGTAAAATTTGTGAAGTCTCAACCTAAAAATTCAAGATGGTTTTAATGTTATGCAAGAAAATGGGTTCTGAACACAAAATGCTGCTCTTTCATACAGGAGCAGTGGTGCCTGTCATGAGGTAAATTCCTACATCCTTGTTTGAGCTAAGAGATATGCTGGTATTGTTTTCTCTTCACGATGGGTCATCATACACAGAACACTTCAGTCATTCCAAGTCGCTATCAAACTCAGCATACTTGGTGGATATTTTTGAAAAAATAAACATGCTGAATATCTCACTTCAGGGTCCGAACACCAACATTCTGTCATTAGGTGACAAGATCAATGGCTTTGCAAAGAAATTTCACTGCTGGAAGGAACAGTTGGAAAGTGACAATGCTGAGATGTTTCCACTGTTAGACAAATTTTTATAGGAAAACCAACTTGAATTTGAACTTGTGAAAACAATAATCAGCACTCATCTCACAAACCTCAGCACTCACTTTAACTAATGCTTTGAAGATTTAACTCTCGATAAATATGACTGGATTCATCTTTGTTTTGTAACTGCTGCACCCAGCAATCTGTCACCTGAGGCTGATGAAGATCTTCTGGACTTCTCCAGGGGCTGATCACTGAAGGCAGCATTTTGCTGAACCCTGCTAAGTGAGTTCTGACCATCAGTCACTGCAGAGTATCCTACATTATCAGAAGACGCAATCAACATTTCAGTACTCTTTTTGTCAATCTCCTCATGCAAAACTTAAAGTAGGAGATCTTTGGATTGCCATCTCAGGAATATAGCCAAGAACTGAGATTCTCTGTTGCAAAAAACAAGTGCGCCCCTCACACTAAACAGATGTAGCTTTGTACTGTAATACAATTATTGATGTGTTACAATGCTTATTGTTTTCAATTTTGTGAGAGCTGTCATCTGTTATTGATATGTATGTAGACCCTAGATCTTTTCAGAAACTGTGTGCAGGGTGTGCGGGGGCAGGGATGGCCCAAGTGTTACACAGAAGTCAATTTGGGGAGGGAGAGGGGGAAGGACAGTTATTTAAAATGTAGGAGAGCCACTGATCTTTGTTGCTTTCAGGCAAAAATGAAACTCCTCACCAAGGACAGCCATGACCTTCAATTTGCAGGTGACTGCTGCAGGGTGGCTTATTCTACACAGGATATTCAACTGATGCTAGATCTCTCTAATGCTTTGTATAAGAGAGTTGACCTGTCATTGAATGTTGCCAAGGTGAAGGTTCTCCGCCAACTTTCCTTAGGTCCACTGAACATCCTTCGCACCATCCACATAGATGGGGAGGCTCTGAAGTACGTGGAGCATTTCCTGTCACCTCTCCGAATGGGCGACTGTTGATGAAGAAGTCCAACACTGAGTCAGCTCCACAGGTGCTGCTTTCTTCAAGCTGCAATAACATGTCTTTGGAAACAGAGAACTTTGGAAGTTGAAGAAAATCCTTGTTCATAAAGCTGTTATGCTCACTGCCCTTCTATACTGCAGCAAAACCAGGACCATCAAAGGACAGCACTAACTTAATACCTGTCTACTCTAGGCTTTCATTAATTTGAATTAAGGAATTCCACAGTTGGAACTAATGAAAGCTTAGTTTGAATTAGTATGACCTGCCAGGTTTGAACTAAGGACAGTGTAGAGTAATAAGTTTGAATTAAGGGCAGTTAGTTTGAATTAGTTTGAATTAACAAATTCAAACTAACTTTTCCTAGGGTAGATATAGCCCTTGAGAGCGTTCATCTGCAATGCTTGTGTGAAATCCTGGGAATCAAATGCAAGGACTGGCAGACCAATGTGAGTATCTTTCATGAAGTTGCTTCCACCAGCATCAAAGACTTGTTCTTGAGAAATCAACTCTGATGGATGGGCAACTTTGTACAAGATGCCCAAGAACTACCTCCCTTGTCAGGTTCTCTTTTCCCAGTTGTCCATTGGCTAGTGCTCAAACGGAAGCCAAAGGAAATGGTACAAAGACATGCTCAAGGTTGCCCTCAAGCATGGAGGTATCGACATCAATGATTGGGAGGAGCAAGCTGATGACCACTCTGTGTGGTGCCATCAAGGTGTGTGGTATGTCAAGGCTCAATGAATGGTGAAGGAAGAAGGAAGGAAGAAGAAGGAGACCAACCCAGGACTGTGAATTCCACTCCCTCATGCAATAAGATGCCCCAACCACAAAAGAATATGTGTATCCAGAATTGAGCTCCTCAGTCGTCTAGAGACCCACCAAGTCTGAGGGACATCATCCTTGTTTCCAAGGGACTGCTGATGACCATGAAAAATAACTTTACTACATGTAGCCACTTATGGATAGAAAACTGGCTAGATCAACGGTTTCAGCGTGTAGGAATCAATGGTTCCATGTCTAGCTGGCAACCAGTCACGAGTGGTGTGCCCCAGGGGTCGGTCCTGGGGCCGGTTCTGTTCAACATTTTCATCAATGATCTGGATAATGGAATAGACTGCACTCTCAGTAAGTTTGCGGATGACACCAAACTGGGGGGAACAGTAGACACGTTGGAGGGCAAGGACAGGATTCAGGGAGACCTAGATAAATTGGAACAATGGGCCAATAAAAATCTTATGAAGTTCAATAAGGACAAGTGTAAAATCCTGTATGTGGGACGGAAAAACCCCATGCACTGCTACAGGCTGGGAAACATTCAGTTAAGAAGCAGCAGTGCAGAAAAGGACCTGGGGGTCATGGTGGATGGGAAGCTAGATATGAGTCAGCAGTGTGCTCTTGCTGCCAAAAAGGACAATGGCATACTGGGCTTCATCAAAAGAAGTATTACCAGCAGATCCAGGGATGTGATCATTCCCCTCTATTCTGCACTGGTGAGGCCACATCTAGAATACTGTGTTCAGTTTTGGGCTCCCCACTACAAAAAGGACAGGGACATGCTAGAGAGAGTTCAGAGGAGGGCAACCAAAATGATTAAAGGGCTGGAGCACAAGCCCTATGAGGAAAGACTTAAAGCATTAGGCTTATTTAGTCTGCAGAAGAGAAGACTGAGGGGGGATTTGATAGCAACCTTCAACTACTTGAAGGGATGCTCTAAGGAAGATGGAGCTTGACTGTTCTCGGTGGTAACAGAGGACAGAACAAGAAGCAATGGTCTCAAGTTGCAGTTAGGGAGGTCGAGGCTGGATATTAGAAAAAACTTTTTTACTAGGCGAGTGGTGAAGCATTGGAATGAGCTGCCAAGGGAGGTGGTGGAGTCTCCATCTTTGGAGGTGTTTAAGGCCTGGCTGGACAAAACCATGACTGGGATGGTTTAGTGGGAGTGGTCCTGCCTCTGGCAGGGGGTTGGACTAGATGACCTATGAGGTCCCTTCCAACCCTAGGATTCTATGATTCTATGATTGGTAAAGAAGGTTGAAAAGTAGGAAAGATGCTAGGAAAACATAAGAACATAAAAAATAGTTATACAGGGTAAGATGAAAGGTCCCTCTAGTGAGGGATGCTGGAACAATTTTTATACAAGATGTACTGACAGTCGCTGAACCAAACTGTAAACCTGTATTTAATGGAAACCACTCAAGCCAGAAGGTGTGGCAACACTCCCAGCACCTCTCCAGAATCTTTTATTTTAAACAGCAAAATATGCACATTTCCAAGACCCTAAAGATAATTTATTTTATTTATTATTTCAGATTTTTAATTACTGCTATAGGTGCCCATCCAGTGCTCTGGACTCCTACCCCATACACTAAAATCACAGCATAATCAAATCATTTGCAATGTATTTCCTGCAGTGGGGGGGGGGCTGACTGGTTTTGGATGAGCTTCAAATTGTTTTGTTATGAGATGACTAATGGGAGAAATTGTAATAATTTACAAATAGTTAAAAAGTCTCAAGTGAGGGTCAGGAATTAATTAACTCTGTTAATAAGGTATAACAAGGAGTAAAGGAATAAAATGAAGAAAGGCAAAATGAATGGAATAAAAATGAATCTCAGGGAAAGTACCTGATAGTACAACAGGATAATCTTCTAAGAAAAGTGATAGAAGCACTACTAAAATGAGATTTTTCATACTGGACTGGATAGCATACTAGAGAATGTACTGGAATGAAGAATCCTACACTAGCAGGGAGATAGATGAGAGACTTACCCTCCTCTAACTTCAATGATTTTGCAGTTTAAGAGAACTGATAGTCCTTAATCAAAGATGCAAGAAGAACCTGCTTCTGTGATGGGGTTGGCACTCTGAAAGAGAGCAGTGCAAGATATCATTTAACATGCTAAATTGTGCAGGTTGCACTTGAACCCTTCAATTTCAGCATCTCCTTCATCAAACCATTTCTACCTTTTGAGGTTGTGTACTATGCAATGAACACTTTTGCCAACCTATTAATATAATATTTCAGTAGAATTTGTCACACCATTGGGGTAGAGCTTTGAACAGAAACAAATGTAGATCTGCATCTGATCTGCTTCTGCAAGCAATGGTCCATGGATATCATGGTTGTGGATATTTCCGGATATCTGCAATTTGCAGGGCTCTAGCTCTGTGCAGATAAAAATGTGTAGACCTATACCCAATCTGCATCTACAAGACATGGTCTGTGGATATCCGCATTGTATCCATGGAGTGGATCCCATTTTATCCTTGGGGAGCCCCAGTGGTTGGTCCTTGGGCTGGTTCTGTTCAACATCTTCATTAATGATCTGGATGACAGGATAGATTGCACACTCAGTAAATTCGCAGATGACCCCAAGTCAGGGGGAATGGTAAACACATTGGAGGGCAGGGACAGGATTCAGGGAGACCTAGAAAAATTAGAGCTTTGGGCCAAACAAAATCTCATGAGGTTCAACAAGGACAAGTGCAAAGTCTTGCTCTTAGGACAGAAAAACCCCATGTACTACTACAGGCTGGGGACCAATCATTTATGTAGCAGCACTGTAGAAAAGGACCTGGGGGTTATGGTGGATGGAAAGCTCGATATGAGTCAACAATGTGCTCTTGTTGCCAAAAAGGCCAGTGGAATATTGGGCTGCATCAGTAGGAATGTTGCCAGCAGATTGAGGGCTGTGATTATTCCCCTCTATTCAACACTGGTGAGGCTGCATCTGGAATGCTGTGTCCAGTTTTTGGCTCCCAACTGCAGAATGGATGTCAACATATTAGAGAGGCCAGCGGAGAAAAACAAAAATGATTAGGGGGTTGGGGCACATGACTTACGAGGAGTAGAGACCAAAGAAACTAGGTTTATGGAGTCTGCAGACTGAGAGGTTGATAGCAACCTTCAACTACTTGAAGAGGTGCTCCAAAGAGGAGGGAGATTGACTTTTTTCAGTAGTAACAGAGGACAGAACAAGGAGCAATGGTTTCAAGATGCAGCTGAGGTGGTTGAGGTTGGATATTAGGAAAACCTTCCTCACTAGGAGGGTGGTGCAGCATAGGAATGGGTTACCTAGGGAGGTGATGTGAAATAAAACTTAAAAAAAACCACAAAAGACTTGAGTGCATCAGCAAGGCTAATTCTTTATTTCACAAGAATGTTCAAGGGGAGAGAGCAGGGCTGAACTCCGCTCCCGTAACACATTACAGAATCTTTTATCACATTAGCAACATGTTTACCTTTGCACATATTAGGGAGGGCAGTAACAAAATCTGGCAGCTTCTTATTGGTACAGATTATAATTTCTCCTTTTCCGGCGACAAGGACATGATATGGTTTGCAAGACACAGGCAAGCAGTTTGGACCAGTTAAGACCAACCTTCAAGGCCTATGTGTATTTGCCTAACATAAACAGCTTCTGTCTTATCAGCAGTTCCTAGCTGCTTCAGACACACACAATCTGCAGCTCCTTGTATCAGGGCCCCCTGCCTGCATTCTTTTACAATCTCCCCCCTTTGAGACTTTATAACTTTCACTTCTCACTCATTAAAATTCTATATTCATTATATTTTGATTCTCCTCATCAGCATCTTGTGTTCTTTGAGGAGTTCTACATATGAATTGTGAATCTCTTGATATTGAAGGGGGCATGTGGCAGAGGCAGAATTTTGGGCAAATTGCCTAAAGCACAATGAAACAGTATTAAAATAGTATATATGATTGCAAGAAACACCAAGGGTATGTCCACATGTCTCTTTTATTTCAAAATAACACTGGTTATTTCAAAATAAAAGAGATCAGGTCCTCACAACATATTCTTATTTCAAAATGACGGGCTCCGTCATTTCAAAATAAGAGCTGTCATTTTGAAATAGCTTAAACCTTCTTTAAATCAAAACGGCTGTTATTTCAAAACAGTTATTTCGAAATAATGCCATTTGGATGTGGTATTTTGAAATAACCATTATTTTGAAATAACACTTTTGCCCTTCTCCTTCCCAGTGTGCCTTCCTTTTAGCCTATATTGGTTGGGGGCATGGCCCAGAGAGAGGGCCATGTTGCCACACCTCCCATGGTGCCCCTCTCCTAAAGCGAAACAGCAAGTCCTGTGTTTGGACGTGCTATTTCGCTTTGAGCTTTTCCCTTAATTCGAATTAACATTTTCTTAATTCAAATTAACTTATTTCAAATAAGGACTTTATTTCAAAACAACTCATTTTGAAATAACTTATTTCGAAATAATGATGTAAGTGTGGACATAGCCCAAAGGTAAAAGAAGGCAAAATACTATTTTTCCTTCTAGAGATCCCAAATACTTAAGGATGGATTTACAGCTTGGACCCCAAGTATTACCCACAAAGGGTTGGCCATAAATTTGTTTGACTCATATACAAAGTCCTGGCTCTTCTATAAGCCTAACTTTGTGGGACCATGCAAAGCAGGTTAGTGAGCTAGAATATATGGGTGAGGTGGGTAAATATGTTATCTTGAATTTAAGCCATGAAGTGTTGGCGGGCACCCCTAAAAATGGGAGTCCTTGTTCATTATGACTAGGTAACAGGGTGCAAATCCAGCAATTGCTATAATTGCCAGTACGAGCAATTGCCTGTGATAGTCACACTAAAAATTAAACAGAATTAAACAAAATTGTTAATTAAACAAAACTGGCAGCAATTTCTTGACATTCTTGGGAGTCTTGGTAGGTTGGTTACTCCAGCTGCATGGTCACTGGTCCATCTTCTTGTATGGACATCTTTGGCAGAGGTGGAACTTTCCCACACTGCAATGTGTGGACCCCAGGCTAGTTTGCCTTCTATGTGAGCCATCAGGAGAACCTGGAAAGGCCCTTTTTCCTGAGCATTTTTCCTCTGATAACACTCTATATACACCCAATCTCCAGGCTCTAGGGTATGGCACTTCTGCTCTGGGGAAGATTGCAAGGCTTCTTTAACCTGTAGAGATATTCTGCTAAGACTCTTAGTTAGGTCTAAACAGTATTGAATGGCTTCTTCATGTGTAAACTGCATTTTTTTTTTTGGCACTCTATTAAGTCCATGAGGAAAGGGCACTGGCCTTCTCATCCGTACTGGTTGGGAAGCACCTGAAGGGATAACAGTACAGTGAGCAAGGCATCCACCCATTTTAAACCAGTTGAGGCACAAACTTTAGCCAACCCTCCCTTTAAAATTCCATTTATTCTTTCTACCTTTTCAGAAGCCTGTGGACAGTAAGGGCAGTGGAAGCGCTGTTGGATCTTAAGGATCTGGTATACTTCAGCAAGAACCTTCCCAATAAAATGGGGATCCCTGTCTGAATTTAATTGTTGGGATATTCCAAACCCTGGCACAAATTCTCTTAGCAAACATTTTACTACTGCAGCTACATCAGCTCTGTGGGAGGGATAGGCTTCCACCCATCCCAAGAACATGCATACAGTTACTAAAAATGTACTGAAATCGATTGTACTTGGGCAACTGAATAAAATCAATCTACATTTTTACAAAAGGGCCCCATGGTGGGGGCTGAGCTACCTTCTTACTATTTACATGCTTACCCACATTGTAGGCTAGGCAAATAGGGCAGGAGGAACAGAAAGCACTGACTTGGCTATGCAGATTTGGAATATACCAATCTTTGGCCAGCGAGGTGGCCATTGCTTCCTTGCCTACACGTGCCAGGTCATGGTAGGTGATTAATAAATTTGGCAGGAAGCTTGATGGCACAACACGGCAGCCATCTCTGTCTCACCATATACCGTCTGGGTGCAAAGTGCACCCTGCCTTCCTCCTTTGAGTTTCTCCAGTTCGGGAGTGAATCCTTGCATAATGCTAAGGTCCTTTAAAGAGACCTCAGCAGAAGGAAGCATTTCTTGCTGTAATAACAAAGCAGCCTGGTCAGCCCTAGGCTGGGTCACTGTAGCTTTAGCAGCTGCACTGGCTAAAGCATTGCCCTTACTTGTTTCATCATTTTCATTTGTGTGTGCAGCACAATGCATGACTGCTGTTTCACTGGGGAGCTGGACTGCCTTTAAGAGGTGATGCACATACTAGTTATTCTTAATGACTTTCCCAGCGGAAGTCAAGAAATCCCTTTCTTTCCATAGCTGTCCAAAGTTATATATTACTTTGAAGGCATACCTATAATCAGTGTAAATGTTTACCCTTCTTCCCTCAGCTGATCTACAGGCCCTCCCTAAAGCTACTAACTCAGCTATCTGTGCTGATTTCCCATGTTCTAGCAGACCACTTTCTACTACCTTATATAAGGTGTACATGACACAGCCCGCCATCAGTTCTCCTTTTTTGTTTCATTGGCAGGATCTGTCAGTACAGTATACTACATCTGGATTTGGCAGGGGCATGTCTCACAGATCAGCTCTGTGCTTCACAAATTGCTGAATGATTTCCTCACAGGAATGATCTTCACCGTCTCCAGCTATAGGCAGTAACGTAGCAGGATTGAGGATGTTTCCCTTTTCAATTCTTATATGTGGTGAGGATAATAAAATAGCTTCATATCTGCTGATTCAAGAGGCTGACAGATGTTGGGTTTTGTTATTGAGCAATAGTGTTGCTACAGCATGAGGAACTCTGATGATCAGGAGGTTTCCTAAAACCATGGAGGAGGATTGTTCCACCAATAGTGCAGTGGCTGTCATGGCCCGCAAGCAGGGAGGAAACGTAAGAACAACATTGTCCAGTAGGCACTGTAATATGCAACTGGCTTCAGTTGGGTACTGTGTCATTGGGTCAGTACCCCAGAGCCTATCCCATTTCTTTCGTGACAAAATAAAACAAATGTTTTTTTATAATCCAGCAGTTCTAGTGCTGGCACAGAACTAAGAGCCTGTTTCAAACAGATTTACTCTTCCTCTTCTGTCCAGGGAATGGGGTCTGTGATAACTTTCTTGGTGAGAGCATGCAAAGGCTTGGTAAATTCAGCGTAATTAGGAAAGCATTGCCTGTGGTACCTGGTTAATCCCAAAAAAGGCCTGCACCTGCTTCTTTGTAATGGGTCAAGGAATCTTCAACACAGCCTGAATTCTAGTTGGAAGAATTCAGCATTGTCTCTTGGGGATTAAGTGGCCCACATACTTCACCTCCTTCTGACAGAACTGCAATTTGTTTTTAGATGCTTTGTGTCCCTTTAGGGCAAAGGTAATTAAGAGATGAATGCTGTCTATCTCAGCACTTTCTTGATCTTTGGAGGCCAGCAAGAACTTGTCTATGTATTGAACAAGGACCGAGCTCTTGAGAAAGATGATGTTGGCCAAAATCTTCTCTCAGAATTTGTGAAAAGAGGGCTGGACTTTTGGTATATCCCACTGAAAGAACTGTTCATGTTAGTTGCCTTGATCAGTCTGTCTCGGTTCAGTCTGTCTCATTTTCGCAGCCTTCAAGTCACTAGGTCTCAGATGTATCTCATGAAGGATTCCCAAGACTTCAAGCTCTTTGGATGCAGGGACTTCTAGGCGAATGCCAGTCGAGACACAGTAGATGATACAACCAAGCTTGCAGAGCAAATCTCTTCCTAATAAGTTCACAGGGCTGTTGGTACTAAGCAGGAAGGCATATTGTTCTTCCAAGAGGCCAGTCTGAACCCTGGCAGGCTCTGAAACCCAATATTGTTCCACTTGGTTGTTAACTCCTACTGTTCATATACTTTCTGCAGTGGGTTGCAGCGAAGCAAGGGAGAGAGAGAAGCTTGGGTGAGTGAATTACTAACTATGTGTTTGTGTCTTTCCCTACAGGTGATTTCTGTTAGTTGTTAGCTACTGTGGGCATTGGGGCTGTGAGGGTGTGTTTGTGTGATTGGGGGCTGTTTGGGTCATTGTTCCCTGCTCACCTTTGATCACCAGCTTCCTTCAGCCTTGTGATCACTCTTCCCCTGTGTGTTTAACAAGGGGCAAGGGCTGACCTAGGCAGAGAAGGCCTTAAAAGCCAGTGGCTGAGTGACCAGAGGGACTGCTAACAGGGGAGTTTGAGAGGGAGTTTGGGGAGGAGTTTGGTGAGGCTATAATGGTGAAGAGGAGTCACACTGCTTGTGCCAGTGCCCCTTCTGTCTCCTCCACCTGTGCCTGTAGCCAGACAGACATCCTGAGCATGGATATCTCTACCCAGATCCTGGTGTGGACTTGCAGGGACTGCAGCCTGCAGTTCCCTGTCTCCGACTATTAGGCTGGGGAGATGAATCAATGTGACAGGTGTCTTCTGGTGGAATCTCTCAGGAGGCAGGTGGGAGAGTTAGAGGAGGAGCTGTCTAGGCTAAGGAGTATCTGCACCCTGGAGAAGTTTCTTGATAGCATCCATGAGGAAAGATGCAAGAAGGAGGACACTCTCCAGGTGCTGAAGACAACTGCCGCACCACTGGAGAAGGATTGGATGCCTATGGCAGAGGGAGGACACTGGCAGCTGGTTACCTCTGGCAGCAGACAGTTCTCCACCCCTGCTCCCATTCCTCCCTCCATTGTTGTGAAGAACCATTACGCAGCACTAGAGATGATGGATGAGGTGGAACAGGAAACGCCATGCACCCCCGAGGCTGGGAGGATCACAGCCACCACAGCTAGGAGGAAACGTAGGGTTATGGTGGTTGGGGACTCACTTCTGAGGGGGATGGAGGCACCCATCTGTCACCCTGACAAGGCCTTGTAGTAGGTATGCTGCCTGCCAGGTGCAGGGACATAGAAGTTAATTGCAAGTTGATTGGGGACATAGAAGTTAATGGCAACCTGGGCTGCAGTGACCATGAGATGATAGAATTCAAGATGCTGATTAATGGAAAAAAGGAGCGAAGAAAAATGCAGACCCTGGACTTCAGAAAAACAGATTTTGGCTCCCTCAGGGAACTGATGGGCAGGATCTCTTGGGAGGCTGATCTGAAGGCGAAAGGTGTCCAAGAGAGCTGGTTGCATTTTAAAGAAACCCTGCAAAGGGCACAGGAAGATACCATTCTGATGAACAGGAAGAACAGCAAATGTGGAAGGCACCCAGTGTGGCTTAACAGAGAACTCTGCACTGAGCTAAAGCATAAAAAGGAAGCTTACAGGAAGTGGAAGCTTGGACAGATGACTAAGGAGGCATATAAAAATATTGCTCAGGACTGCAGGGATAAAATCAGAAAGGCCAAAGGACACTTGGAGTTGCGACTAGCAAGGGATGTGAAGGATAACAGGAAGGGGTTCTACAAGTATGTCAATAACAAGAAGAGGTTCAGGGCTGGTGTAGGTCCCTTAGTGAATAGCGCAGGTATCCTCGTGATGAAGGATGAAGAAAAGGCTGAGGTGCTCAATGCTTTTTTTACTTCAGTTTTCACAGGCAGGGCCAGCTCCCAGCCTACTACACTGGGCATGGCAGATTGGAGAGAAGAAGAGAGGCCCTTGGTGACAGAAGGTCAGGTTAGGGACTACCTAAAGAAGCTGGATGCCCACAAGTCCATGGGGCCGGACAACCTGCATCCGAGGGTGCTGAGGGAATTGGCCAATGAGGTAGCAGTACCACTGGCCATTATCTTTGAAAACTCGTGGCAAATGGGAGAGGTGCCGGAGGACTGGAAAAAAGCAAATATAGTGCCTATCTTCAAGAAAGGCGAAAAGGAGGATCCAGGAAATTACAGACCTATCAGCCTCACCTCAATCCCTGGAAAAATCATGGAGCAGATTCTGAAAGAATCCATCCTGAAACACTTGGAGGAAAACAGAGTGATCAGGAACAGCCAGCATGGATTCACCAAGGGTAAATTGTGCCTGACCAATCTCATTGCCTTCTATGATGAGATAACTGGATTTGTGGATGTGGGAAGAGCTGTTGATGTGATATACCTCGACTTTAGCAAGGTTTTTGATATGGTTTCCCACAGCATTCTTGTCAGCAAGTTAAGGAAGTATGGACTGGATGTGTGGACTGTAAGGTGGATAGAGAACTAGCTAGATCAACAGTTTCAGCATGTAAGAATCAATGGCTCCATGTCTAGTTGGCAACCAGTAACGAGTGTGTGCCCCAGGTCTCATCCTGGGGCCAGTTCTGTTCAATATTTTCATTAATGATCCGGATACGGAGATTTATTGCACACTCAGTAAGTTTGCAGATGACACTAAGCTGGGGGGAACGGTAGACATGCTGGAGGGCAGGGAGAAGATTCAGGAAGACCTTGACCAATTGGAGCAGTGGGCCAATAGAAATCTCATGAGGTTCAACAAGGACAAGTGCAAAGTCCTGCACTTGGGACGGAAAAACCCCATGCACTGCTACAGGCTGGGGAGCGATCAGCTAAGTAGCAGCACCGTAGAAAGGGACCTGGGGGTCCTGGTGGATGGGAAGCTGGATATGAGTCAGCAGTGTGCTCTTGCTGCCAAAAAGGCCAATGGCATACTGGGCTCCATCAGAAGAAGCATTGCCTGCAGATTGAGTGATGTGATCATTCCCCTCTATTTGGCACAGGTGAGGCCGCATCTGGAATACTGTGTCCAGTTTTGGGCTCCCCACTACAAGAAGAATGTGGACAAATTAGAAAGAGTCCAGCAGAGGGCAACAAAAATGATCAAGGGGCTGGAGCACAAGCCCTATGAAAAAAGACTGAAGGAACTAGGCTTATTTAGCCTGCAGAAGAGAAGACTGAGGGGGGATTTGATAGCAACCTTCAGCTACCTGAAGGGATGCTCCAAGGAGGATGGAGCTCGGCTGTTCTCTGTAGTAACAGGGGATAGAACAAGGAGCAATGGTTTCAAGTTGCAGCTGGGGAGGTCAAGGCTGGATATTAGGAAAAACTTTCTTACTAGGAGGGTGGTAAAGCATTGGAATGGGCTACGTAGGGAGGTGGTGGAATCTCCGTCTTTGGAGATGTTTAAGGCCTGGCTGGATAAAACTCTAGCTGGAATAATTTAGTGGGAGTGGTCCTGCTTTTTTTGGCAGGGGGTTGGACTAGATGACCTCATGAGGTCCCTTCCAACCCAGTGATTCTATGATTCTATGAAGGACAGTCTTGCACCGCAAGAGGGGAGCAGGTGGCCTCAGTGTTGATGAGGAGAGGGGCATCAATGCCTTTATTCACCTACCAAAAGGACCACCTTGGTCCACTGGAATTTGGATTGAAATGATGAAGCAATTGCCTTCAGGCTTTCTCAGTAGTATCGTTATAAATCACTTGGGCTGCTGCTGGCTGTGGTGTTGCTTGATTGGTTGTGATAGTGGCTGCCAGTGGAGGGGCCATGCTGATTGCTGTCCTGGACCTGAAGGTCTGTTAGGGTATTGTGCCTTCTAGTGCCAAGGCTCCTTGCACTAATGACACAGATAGTTCCTGGTTATCCCCTGATTTGGCTGTCCTCCACGTGGGGGCCCTCTGTTCCAGCTTTTCCATTTTTCAAAGGTTACAAGTCTGGGACAGCCTTCCACTTGTTTCAGTTGAGCCATTATCAGGTGTGTTTCAAGGTCTCTCTTATTTTCTTTTGATTCTCTTGGCAGTGAGTAACCACTTCAATCAGTTTTTCTGAACTCTCTTTCTGCCATCCCATGTGGATGCTTCTTAATTGTTCCTGAACCTCAGGTAGCAGACCCTGTACAAAGGCAGAGGCTACAGCCCTTGGGCATTCGTGGTGGCTTCAGAAATGCCAGAATGTTTCAAGAAAGTTTCTTTCACACAGTTTATAAAGTCGGCTGGATTTTCCCCCTCTTTTTGCTTGCATGCACTGATTTTAGCTCAATCTACCTTCCTTGGACACACCTCTAGGATAGAGTCAACCAGTCGCTGCCGGTATGTTCTTATCTCTGTCTCTGTGGTATGGGCAGCTCGTGGCCATTGAACCTTACCTGCTAACCAGTAATGTAGTTCAGAAGGCACGATCAATCTTAGCAACTGGTTCATGTCAATGTAGTTGGGGTCATAGCATTCTATGGTGATTTGAAGCTGCTCTTTAAATTTTTCAGTCTTTCTCTAATATTAGGAAACCCCTCCACTAGATTCTTAAGATCCTTGGAGCTCCAGGGTACATGGACTTGCTGTAACCCTTGGGGTCCTAGCATTTGCCTCTTTCTTACTGTCTTCATCCTTGCCCTTTTTCCCTTCTGAGAGAGAGCTCAGTGTCCCCATAACTATTTCTCCACCTGGTCTGTCTAGGATGATAGTAGTCAAACAGCCCATACTTCAGGCCTTGGATTTCACGTTCCAGCCTTCGGAGCCAGCTGCCTATCACTTCTGGTTTGCTCTCTAGCTCTGCCAGTTCAAGTCCCATAGCAGAGATCAGCTCTGCAGACTTTTCTCTCATCCCTGCTAGTTGTGTCACTGGTGTTCCTGATATGGGGGGTGCAGTGGCAGAAACAGGCAGAGGTGGAGGTGGTGGTGGAAACAGTGAAGGGGATGGAAAAGGGCATCTCATCTCCAATATACCTGCGCTAGATCTCCCTTCCTCCTTCTGATTCTTTCCCTGTTTGCCTAACTGATAGCTGTGGATACAGACCCTGCACTTTCTTTCCCTTTGTCTCTTCTAACTTCTAGATTGTAAAAGAATGCAGGCAGGGGGCCCTGATACAAGGAGCTGCAGATTGTGTATCTGAAGCAGCTAGGAACCCCTGATAAGACAAAAGCTGTTTATGGCAGGCAAACACACACAGACGTTGAAGGTTGGTCTTAACTGGTCCAAACTGCTCGCCTGTGTCTTGCAAACCATATCATGTCCTTGTCGCTGGAAAAGGAGAAATTATAATCTGTGCCGATAAGAAGCGGCCAGATTTTGTTACTGCCATCCCTAATATGTGCAAAGGTAAATATGTTGCTAATGTAATAAAAAAGTTGTGTAATACATCACGGGGACGGAGACCCACCCTGCTCTCTCCCCTTCTTATGAAATAAAGAATTAGCCTTGCTGGTGCACTCAAGTATTTTGTTGTTCTTTTTTAAAAGTTTTATTTCACAATGGTGGAATCGCCATCTTTGGAAACCGTTAAGGCTTGCTTAGACAAAACCCTGGCTGAGATGATTTCATAGGAGTGGTCCTGCATTTAGCAGGGGGTTGGACTAGATGACCTCATGAGGTCTCTTCCAACTCTATGATTCTATGAAAAGTATCTACAAAGCAATATTTCTAAATTATGGAAGTTTATTAGATTCTTTGAAAGACAGTAACACTCTCTTTTTTTTTAATATGATGGGACTATATTTTAAAAACAACCTTAGGTAGCACATTTTATATTAAAGGCCTTTTTAAAAATTATATTGTACTCTAAAGGGCTATCATTGAAAGAGTATGTCTATACTGACAGTAGCAAAATTGCCACCATCAGCGTGATCTTCCGGGCACGATTTAGCAGTGAGTATGAACTCGCTCCTGCTCTGTGCAAGTTGCCATAGGAACTCTAGCCCCATAACTGGAGTTGCTGTCAGCCAACTTCAAGCATTTGCATTCGGCTTACCTAAATGTGTTTGAGCTAGTTAGAAAGTCGTCGGGAGATACTCAAGGTATTTGACACACCTTGCGTATCTCCCATCGACTGCTGCGAGGAAATGCAGCTAGCACAGACTAGGGTTAAAATATAATTAATATACATATATTTGCAAAGATATTTAGTATAAAGGGCCAGATCCTCAGCATAAATCTGTATAGCTTCATTAGTCAAAGGAATGACATTAATTTATACCTGCTGAGAATTTAGACCAGAGTATTTAATCACTGTTAAAAAAGCACAACATAAATATGTTACTAAAGTCTATAAAATAGAGCTGTTAGAATTCAATTGCTAAGGCCCATTTTTGTAAATTAGAACCCAGCCTTACCATTTTACTGACATGAGAAATACCTTTGACTTCAGTAGGGTAACTTGTGAACAAATGATGTGTTAGTGGGTCCAAAATGTGATAATATTTAATAACAATCAATTTATATAATTGTAACACCCAAGTGGACAGATTGAGTCTGCCTTGCAGGCGGCTCTGGCTCGAGAAGGGTGTGCACGGGAACACAGCAAGGAGAGCCCCTTTGCCCCAGGGGCACCTGTTCCAAACCCCCGAGTGACCATACACACACTGGGATAGCGCAGGGATTATGGGAATGGGGAAGGTTTATTTACAGAGGTGCAAAGGGGAAACCAACAGGGGAGATGGGGCAGCATTAACACAAAGTAGCAGCTAACACAGGGCCCTGCAAGGTCCAGCAATAGAGCAGGCTGGAGGCAGAGTGAGGTCTCCTTCTGCACCATGAGTTCAGGAGTCCCAGCACAGTTCCAGTCCAGAGTTCAGTCCAGCAACTCCTAGTCTTCAGCACCAGCACTTTCCCAGCAAAAGAAAACCCTCTGATGACTCTTCTGCCGCTCTCTGCAAACCCAGAGCAACACCCTCCCCACCTAACTAACTACAGCCTCCCCCCTGAGTTCCAGGTGCTGTACTCACGGCCCCACAGCTCCAGATGGCCAGTCACTGGATGCTGCTCTGTTCTTGGGCGACTCTCCCCAGCACAGTGTCCTTCTGTGGGTGTTGGCCTGGAATCCCACATCAGCCACCCTGGCTTCAGGCAGGGCCTCTCCCTCTGCTTCCTTCCCCGAGGTCTCCGGCTGCCACTCCAGCCCCCCTCCTGAGCTCCACAAACCCTCTCCTACAGGGCAAAAATGTAAAGGAAACATGCTCCTTAAAACCCCAGGGGGGTTACATAATAAAATTAATTTCTCTGAACTATTGTGATGAAATCTGAATATAGAATTTTAATTGCTAGTGCGTTTTTGTTATGATCTTGAGACTCGATCAATAGTTATTAAGGTTTGGGCTTCATTTTGAGTGGACATAAACCAGGTTGTGGTCCTGATGCAAACCCAGATGAAATACAGTGGCTCAGACTGAAGTTTATTCTGCAATTTTATGTTCAATCTTCTGTGGTGCAAAACTACCAAATGTAAGTCCGAACTAGAAACTGGAGAACCTAACATCTTGGATCCAAACCCCTTTGATCTGAGAATGTGTTTGTATTGTTCGGATTCATAACCCAGTTACCTTTTCAGTTCTGGATTACCTACAAAACTGGAAGGGACTTATTTTCAAGTTTATAAGTGACGAAGCTCATGAAGGTTCTCATGGAATTTTTGGCCCAAGATGGAAGAAATCTCATGAGAACCACATGATTTTTATGAGAGTTATACAAGTTTGGTCTGAAACCTTTTCAGTAGCATACAAGATGTTTGCAATGATGAATTCGGGTCTGAACACACACACACACACACACACACACACTCTCTCTCTCTCTCTCTCTCTCTCTCTCTCTCTCTCTCTCTCTCTC
>ML681979.1:27266702-27337612 GCA_007922195.1 Podocnemis expansa
CTCTCTCTCTCTCTCTCTCTCTCTCTCTCTCTCTCTCTCTCTCTCTCTGGATAGAAGGTTGGGATCAAGTTTCATGCAGATGTTGCTATTTCAAGCACACATAAAACTATAGAAGCACACTGCTTGATGTGGGGTAGAGTGTAATCATAATTAACTCTTTTTTCCCCCCAAAATATGTTTAGGCCTAGGAATAAACTTCTACATTTCTAATTATATGTAAATTAAAAAGAGAAAATCAAATCACAGAAGTTACTGGGGATTCGTGTCTCATTTAAAATCAATCTAAGAAAGTACTAATAGTTTGCATTAGTGATTTGAGAGGATTTTGTCTCTACTGCTGTTGGCCTTTAACATATGTGATAGTTATCTAAAACAGACATTAGCAGAAACAGATGGTAGTGGTGGTGTTTTATTTAAGGGAATAGGATTTCTCCAGGATAAAGGTTATAGAAACCAAGAGGAAACAATTTCTCTCTTACATATGGTTTCTATGGTTTATACTTGGTCAGTTAAACTAGTATTTTATGATTGCCAGACTTCTTGTTCTTTGAAATAGTAGATATGGGATATTTATGGTGGGAAAACACCTGAAGGCTACATCAAATGCAAACATGATCTGAACACCTTTGAAATTTCACATGGATTTGCATGAATACCGACAATGCTATTGCCTTACACCACAACACAGGATGTGTTGCAAAGGTGATAATTTGGAACTCAATGATAAATATTCCATTGCTGGCAAAAAAGAGAGAAATGAATCACAGGACAGGTTGGTTGTAAAAAACATTTTCACAGGTTTTTCACTTTCATCAACCAGTAAGCAAGGAAAAGCTCCCAACCATAAAAACATTACATCAGTCAAATGCATTCACAGAACACTGAGGAACAGGAAGAAAGGAATGATTTAAAAGTGACACTAATTTCAGTCAATAATGACAGGCAGAGTAAGCAGTATAGTGACAGTGCAGCACTCTCAATGCGCATTGACTTCATGTTGAAGTTTGAAACCTTAAATTGCTAGATGGTAATAAAGAGAGGTAAGACATAGAAGACAGACATTAGGACTGAGAGGTTACAAGAAGAAGTACAATGTGATATAACTTGGAAACATACAAGCTACTATATTTGATGAAAATAATACAAAACAAAGATATTGAAAGGAAGGGGAGAAATCTGGAAAACAGTGGTGCTGAAAGAGGTCTAGTGGTGTTAATGGACAGCATTGGATAAGAGTTGCCAATGTAATATAGCAGCAAACAAAGCCAAAGATGTTTTGGCCTACATATATAGAGAAATCATATCACAGAGTTGGGAAATAATACGTCATCTTCATATGACTCTTTGGAGACTTCTTCTGGAATGTTGCATTTAATTCTGGACATCAGAAAGACGTTAACAAATTGGAACAAGTTCAGAGAATGGCTTACAAAAATGATGAAAGGGCTGGTTTTATGAGGAGAATTTTAAGCAGCTAGATACACATAGCTGTGTTAAGACAAAAAATAGCTAGAATAAAAGATGCTAACTCTCTAAAAGGTGTGGTTCAAGTGAATATATCTAAGAATGATGGTCTTAAATTAAGAATGAGAAGCATTAGACAAAATAATCATGAAAAAAATCATAAGAATAAAATACATTAGACCAGGGGTCTCAAACTCAAATCACCATGAGGGCCACATGAGGACTAGTAGAGGGCCGCATGAGGGCTAGTATATTAGCCCGAGAGCTGCACCACTTTTCATACAATGGTATTGCAAATATCTGTAACAACAGTGTCAGTGCGGGCCACAGGAAATAGCTTTAGGGGCTGCATGTTTGGGACCCCTGCATTAGACTGAGAAAGACTCTACCCAGAGAAGGGTGAATGTCAATAGCCTACTTATATGTAAAACTGCACAGCATTATTACATATACAGAACAATTACACACTTGAAAATGGGTTGACACTGGAATGACCTCATAAATCACTTCCATCTGTAATATCTGTGATACTTCTAGTCATCTTTAGGGGGTAGATTATAGTATTATGATGTTAAATAGAGTGATTCCATGCAGTTCTTCTTTTGCTCTACAGCCAGTGCATAAACTGCTTTTAGTTCTATAACTAAGATGGTTTAGGCTAAAGTACCCAGTAGCATTCTTAATCCAGCAAAATACTGAACATCTACTGGACCTGTTTGGCACTCTTATGGGAAAGCCTGTGGGAGTGAGCTGAAAGAGAGAATCTCCATGGTAAATTTTCCCCTATCATTCTGTTTAGATCGTGAGAGAACACAAATAGGCCAGAGCTGTCAGTATAGGGCGCTTTTTACCTCTGCACTGGCTTTGAATCTTTGATGCTCCTTTGTAGTGTTCTGTAAGAGAGACAAAGTTCTCCAGTCCTTAAAAAGAGATCTCCATTATGCAGAGAGCACCAGAAATATAAAGTGCAGTATTTATTTATGCCATGAACTGTATGATATTGGGGATAATATGCATCTTTCCTAACTCACCCATCCCTTGCTCTATCTGAATAAGCCTCTGTGATCTTAGGTCAAAGAGTAAAGGCATCTAACCTTTCTCAATTTAATTGTTACCATTTAGATTTACATGTTCAAAATGCTGAAGAAACATTTGTTAATTACTCCACATTTGGCTTATTTAAGTTATGGAATCTTGGACTAAATTTTAAGGGCTTTATCAGATTTCTTTGGCTTAAATTTGCAGAGAGAACAGCTTAATGTTGATCTCAATTCAGGCCATGCAACAGGAAGTATTTTCTTTGCCCTTGGAACTGATTTTCAGCCTTGATTTGTGTACTGTTCCTTATAATAGAATGTGGGACATTTGTTTCTTTTCTTCCTTTTTTCTCTCCCCTCTCTGCTTTCTTGGTCTCAGTGGCTATGTCTACACTAGCAAATTAGTTCGAATTAAAGAGTCTTAATTTGAGCCCTGTCTACACTAGGCTTTGCCTAGTTTGAACTAAAAGAAATTGAACTAGTTAGTTCAGCTGCTTAGTCCAAACTAACTGCTTAGTTTGAATTTATTTAGTTTGAATTTATTTTGAAATTAAGTTCGAACTAGTACGATGTGGTCAGGTTAGTTTGAACTAAATAAGTTCAAACTAGCAGTTTGTTTGAACTACACATGATTATTTAGTTTAAACTAACTAACACATGGACTATGTCTATACCTAAAACCTTAGTTTGGACTTGCTTAGTCCGAGCTAAGTAGTCCAAATTTAGTTTGAACTAACCACTTTTTTTAGTTCGAATGAACTTCTTAGTTCGAACTAGGTGTGCTTTCTCAGTTAGAACTAACTTTTTAGTTCAAACTAAAAAAGTGTGGTTAATTCTAACTAAAAGCTACTTCGAACTAAAACAAGTGGTTAATTCAAACTTCAAACTACTTAGCTCGGACTAAGCGAGTCTGAACTAAGGTTTTAGGTATAGACATAGTCAATATGTTAGTTAGTTCAAACTAAATAACCATGCGTAGTTCGAATTAAGTGCTAGTTCAAACTTATTTAGTTCAAACTAGCATATCTACATTGGACTAGTTCAAACTAAATATGCAAATAAGTTTGAACCAAGCAGTTAGTTCGAACTAACCAGCTGAACTAACTAGTTCAAACTAAGCTGTCACCACTCTTACCTGCCCATTCTTGCCCCCCCACCCTCTCCCCCCTATCTCCCCCCTGTCCCCAACACCATAAAAGGGTGCATTGCATGCGGAATGATGGTGTGGATGTGTTTTATTTACAGGGGGGAACTGGTGGAGAGCAGAGGGGTGGGAGCTGAGGGAGCTGTGGGGTTTGGGGTGAGTGAGGGGTTTTGGGTGGAATGAGGGAGTTTGAGGGGAGGGAGGTCTGGGGGGATGAGAGCGGTTTGGGGGGAGTCAGGGGATTGGAAAAATGGGGGGGGGGGCCAGGCTGATGCTGGAGAGAAAGAGGAGGAGCAGAGTGGTGGGGCAGGCACAAGGGAAATGGGGGACAAAGGAAGGAGCAGGCACCAGGACAGAGGGGGATGAAGGGAGGGGCAGGTTCCACTGGGTTCTGGAGGGTAAGGGGAGTCTTGGGTTCCAGGGAAGAAGGGAACAGATTCAGGAGCAAAGAGAAGGGATGGGCACCAAAGGGCAGAGAGGTGTGAAAGAACAGAGGAGCTCCAAGGGACATGGGGGGAAGGAGTAGAGGGTTGGGCTCCAGTAGCAGAGGGTCATGGGGCGGGTCAAGTGCAAGCTGTATGGGTATAAGGCATGGGGTAGGCACCAGAAGGAGAGAGTGAGGCAGGCGGGTGGGAGCAGAGGTGTTTGTTCAAGCTGAGGAGGTCACTGGAGCATAGAGCAGAGAAAGGAGAGGGGCAGGTGCCAGGGGGCAGAGTGGAGTGACAGTAGGGAGGGGTACTGGGCAGCTAAAGGTGAGGTAAGAAAAGGGGCGACACTAGTGAAAGGATGGGCTGGCACAAGGAGGCTAGAGGGGAGTTTGGGAAGAGTTGGGCATCAGGTTGGCAAAGAGTAGGGTGAGGGGAGGGTAAGTGGGGGGCAGGATCCAGAAGGCAGAGTGAGAGCAGGAGAAGTGTAAGAAAGATCTCAGTGTCTGAAGGTATTCCCCCTGCTCAGTCAGCTGAAAGGGGATATCTTATTTGCTTGGGATTTGTATCTGCACGGGTACAAATATGTATTTGGCATAATTCTACTGTATATGGAAGAATTTGCCTCGGTGCTGGGCAAGATGGGAAATGGCCACCTTCTGCCCTGGCCTTGGCTCTAGCTCTGGCTCTGGCACTGCATGTTTGCAGATGCCAGTTCTGGTCACCTCTGGCCAGCAGAGAGGGCAGGACTTCCTTCTGCCCTATCATTGGCTGGAGCTTTGCCCTGCCCTGATTGGCCAGGGAAGGTTCTTCCTGGTGGCCAGTGCGGGGAGGGAGATGACTTGGAGGCCAGTAAAGTCAACTTAACAGGCCACATTGCATTAAGTCAACTTAATAAATTTGGCAATGCTTAAGTCAACTTAAAGAGTGAGAGTTATTAAGTTGACTTAAGGGAGCCCTTAAGTTGACTTAATGAACTCCAGATGTGGTCAAGGCTTTGCTTAAGTTGACTTAAGCCTCCTTTGCTAGCATCTCTTACCTACAGCTTCATTTGTGCCAGCTACAGAATTTGAAGTTCTGGCTTCTGTTGATTCAGAACTTTTGTATCTAGTGAAATTCTTAAAAGAGGAAATATTTCACAATTAGAGGGAGGTTCCTCCGCCTCACCCGTGGCTTCTTTATGTTGTTGTTTTTGGGTGTAAAAGCTCTATTTCTGCCAAAGCTTCTGTTTCTGTAGCACTGAAACTAATATGAAATCTGATACAAAATTCTGGTTCAGCTATATAATATTTTTGCAGTTCAACCTTGGTCTACTTATTTTTTTTTTCAGTGTTCAAGTCCCAGAAAACAGCTATTAATATCATTTTATGGAACAGAATGTTCATATTTCTAAAGCAGTAAATCTGTTTGCTCTATACCATCAAAGTTTTCACCATGCCTTTTTTCTTGTATCATTATTTCTAACAGAAACTATGCATTCATGATTACTCACACAGATGTCACATGAATCTAAGCTTTTTATAGTCTTAAGATTTGTGTCACAAGATGCAAAAAGAATATATGATCATAAATAAAAAAAAAGTAGACCACACATATGAATGAATTGTGATTTATAAGTGGATTGAAAGTCTTTGCAGTATAAAATATTTGCATTAGTATATTTTGTCTCTTTTGTTAAATAAAAGAGAATTATGGAGTAATATTAAAAAAAATATTATTCATTTGGTTCAAGAGTATTGCACATTTCCTCTTAGAGAGACCTTATTAATGCTTTTATGAGCTTCATATAGATGAAATATGTAATTTAATATTTGTTGCTTTACGGTATAAATTTTGATTAAAATTTACCATCTTTGCTTTTTCATTTTTTATTTTGTATTTTTACTTTTTTAAAAAGACAAAACAATAGCTTGCAGTGGTAATCTTCTGGCACTAACTATGCTACTTGTAGATCTCAACGGTAAGTCACAAAGCAGAGAAGAATAGATAAGCAAGGTGATCTTATCTCAGAAAAGCATTATAATACATTCAGTTAAAATATCCATCCAGAATGCATGTGATCAAAACTTTGGCAATAAACATTCCAGGAATACTATTTACAGTTAACTAGTGAATTATACTACAGCACTCCTGAGTTTCACTCCTTTATTGCATATATTTCTCAGCTGGTATTCAGCCACTTGTCAAACACTGCCAGTTGGTATAAACTGGCACAGCCCTTTGAGGCTGGGTCTCCATTACAGCAGCCCTCCCCTCTCCTGTGCTGGGTGGTCCTGGGTCATTATTTTAAACATTACTACCACCAACCAGAAGGTATAGCCTCCTATATTCTGTTTTATTTAAAGTTTTAGTAAGAACTTTTTAAAGGTTGCGCCATTTGTTCTTTAGGTGGGCCTTTGTCATCTTTTCCAACTTGATATATAACCTTTTCCAGAGCTATTCGGTTAGCTACCGCTCCATCCTTTCTCTGGGTAGTAGTAGTCTGCTTGGGTTCTGTCTGCTATCCTTCTGGTTTGTCCAGTACTGACTACTTGGAACTCAGGTAAGTATTAAGTGAGTCTTTATTAAAGATGCAGGCTACCAACACCAGAGCTTTATTGACCAGGCACAGTGATGGTGGAGTAACCTGACTAGCAGATAGCTCCAAAGAACTGGTAACAGCATACAACAAAGCAACCAACACACGGTCTGAGATGATGTTTGATAAACAAGTGAATGTATTAAGAGCTATTTCTAGGTAAATAGGATATCTGCAGCATGAATTATAAAACCATAAACAAGATTCTGAAATACATGTACCTCAGGCCATGGGTCCCCTCTGCACATATGCAGATCCGCAAAGGTCATACAATGGATACTTTGATTCACAGCACTAGGCTGCATTTACTCTGGTGGCTATATCCTGGTAGCATAGCCTGCAATCTTTCCATTTTAGTTCCTTGTGAAATTAATTTAGTCTGACTGGTCTATGTTATTTTCCTTTCTATTCGCTGAAATCATTCTTCCCTCTGTATACTTCTGGTGATGGTCTATCTGACATATACACTGCTGAGATATATGGAGGATAACAAAGCAATTATTTTATCAAAATTTAGGGCCCACTCTTAGAAGTCAACTAGATTTTCTCCATGACGCCACTGGAAATAGGTTTAAGCTTTTAGGCCCAAATCTTGAGAAGAATCAAGCACTATAATTCTATCTGAAGTCTATAGACCCACTTGTTAGTGGAACTGAACACTTCTTGGAAGAAACTGATGCCTCTGAACTTGCAATGAGTTCTTAACAGAACTTAATATGTCTAAGGGGCACTCATCACCTTTTAAAATTAGGCTCAGTGGGTTAAAATAAAAGTGGTGGTGAAAAAAGAAGTACCAGGAGGTAGACTAAACCAAAGTAACCTGTATATTCCCCAAATGAGAAGTGGGTAAACTTAGTTTACCCGTGTTTACCCTGAGCTACATTACTTGTTGCAAATGCATAGCACCTATCTGAATTTGTCCTATATATTTCTTTCATTTGGGCCAGATTCTATGAGATATTGCGCATTCCCACTGACTTCTAACTTGGCTCAGCACTCATTGGAGCCACTGGCAACTGTTCTTCAGTTTTCAAAACAATGAAAAAGTTTACTTAACCTAGAAAGAATGAAGACCAATCTTTACACTTGATTATCAGATCTTTATGTATACTCTGTGCAAATCTATGCAAATTAGCCTGACAATCACACAGAGAACTCTGAATGAAAGCCAGAAGGAAATTTTATGGTATTTATTCCATTTTTGCAACACTATGTCTCAGATAAGAGTAGAATGCCAATTAACATTAAATGAATGTTGTAAATATGGTACATGAGATACCATGATGAGCCCTCATGTATCTTAGTAGAAATTATCAATAAAATAAATACAGTTTTTACAGCTCATTTTCATGACCTATCACATTATTACTCAAAAGTTTTTGCATCAGGTAAGACCCCATATCATGAACAAAATAAAATAGACATAAGAATTGAGCAAAGCCCTTTTCCCATAAGTTTTAAACTGAATTATAAATATGGCAGAGGAGTTGTGACAAGTGTTGAATTTAAATGGATTTGCTTAGAGCTCTTTTATTTAAGCATCTGTACATTTAGACACTGAGTTTTAGGTGAAATCTGTTGAAATTTATGTTCAGTTTTTGCTATGGTTCTCTTAAAAATAATAATCAGAACATTTCACCCTTGTATAACCATTATTATGCAGCCTTCAAGGGTCATTAATGTTTATAAAGAAAGCTATGGATATAAAGGAGGGAATTCAAATCAAGTTTAATGTAGTCAGGTGTGTCAGTGCGAGCTTGTTCTGTTTAGCAGCTGCTAGGCAGACATGAAGGCATGCCTAATACAACAGGAGAGTTTCCTATTCAATGGCTGAACTTGCTTAGAGTGCATCCTGCGTATTACCACATCTGAGATCCAACTCAGACCTCTGTGGTTTCTATATAACAGCTTTTTCAGGTGACTCACAAAAAATATTTCCCCATCTGAATCATTAGGAACTGTGGCAAGCTCATCTCTAATAGAATTTTGTATTTGCAGTCCAGTTACGTGTGAAAGACAGCAGCTTATGAACTGGATACATTTAGTTGTTGCTTCTATGTGCTCTCATAGTCTTTCCTCTCTATTAAAAAGGTTTCAGAGTAGTGTGGTTCTTTATACTGGGCATACATCTTCTTTGATCCTTTACACTGAAGAAAAGGGTTTTTTCAATCTGTTTCTGGGTGAATGTGAAGGAGACATTCATAGCTCCTGATGCTGGGTCTGGTTCTCAATGCTAGTCCCAGCATATTTGTAGGGATGCTTTACAGTATGGGAGTTAGCAATGGGGGAAGAATGCCAATGTGGCAGTTTAGGATATGTTTTGGCTGCTATTGTGTTATAAGTCACTTCAGTATTGAATGAAATGTTGCTATCTTGCTTGTAGAAGTAAAGGGAAGCAGAACTGTACTTAGCCTGTCCAGAAGTGTGCTTAGCCTTTCCTCAGCAGAAGTGAACTTGCTAAGCAGGAGGTTTGGATGCTAGATCCCACTGGGGTGAAATGAAACATGGAGAAAAGTGTTTCTTCCTGGTGGTATGGGCTTTGTTCCTCTTTCTGTTTTAAAGATAGAGCTGTTTAAGCTCCATATAGAGTCTTTTGTTTTTTTAAATGACCATTTGTGCTAAAGTCACTTGTAGTTAGGTCTAAGTATTTAGAGCTGTTGCATGTTAGTATTTCTGAAGAGGAAACTGCCTATCCTGCACTAACCGTGAGATTCCCTCACTGAGAGCTGAAATCATCAAGAGCTGGGTGGAACCTCAACTGACCACAACAGAGAGGCAAGTGGCAAAAGAAGGTGATTGAGCATGGCCATTGGTGACAGAGCAGATGACAGCCTGGTGGAGTGGACAGTGGCATAACAAATCAGAACAGCAGAGTGAATGATGAAGTGGTGGTGGCAGCAGGTCATGATTCAGAGAGAATGGTGGCTATTGTGAGCCAGTTGTAGTGGAAGCAGCAGTGAAGGGAGAGACATGAACTCCCATGAATGCACCTCTGAACTCTGGGTGTCTTCTGACAAAGGAGAGAACAAAGTGGGGTGCAGAGGAGGGAGACAGCAGTGACATTTTAAAGGGGTATTTATTGGAATGCCACACCATAAGGTCACAAACAGAGGCAAAGGTCCCTGCTGAGTGTGCTCTGGGGCAGGAGTTGTGCTCATGCTCAGGTGCATTAGAATCATGGTGGTTTTTTTTTCTCCAATTAATGCCAGGTTCCTTTGCTCCTTTTAATAAAAGTTTTCTGTGCTATACACATCTTCAATGTTTGTGAGTGGGAAAGTATTGTCTCTAAGAAGCAAACCTGGATGGGAGTTTGACTAAGGGACCCCTGGATATTGAACCTAGCCCTTGTTGGCAGTGCCATCTGGCAGAAGGGTTACAATTAGACAACCAAAGGATTGAAATTCAGGAAATCAGATGTTTTTAGTTAAAAGAAAACCTAAATATTGAAATTGTGCACATTCTCAGGAATATTTCAAACACTAGTTTTACTGTAATCCTTCATTCTTGCATACCCTTCCCTACTTAGGGGGAAAATGCTACTAGTTTCTGCTTGAAAAAAGCCTCCTGTTCCCTGTTACATGTATCAGTTACAATATAATGGTGTGTCGCAGAATGTATACAACATGCACCTATTATTCTGCCCTGTGTCAAGCACCTATGGAAATCTCAGATCTATCCTATGAAAGCATATTGGGGTCTATAACATGCATACTCAGTCAGTGTGAAAAGTCACTGGCGCTGGGACTTGGGGCACGTGCCCCGGGGTGCCCAGCGCCAGTGACGCCCCTGCCTACAGGGCACTGTTCTACAGGACACAGATCAGGAATCCTGCTGACAGTTGGGGCTGAGGTGTTTGCGGCTGCACACAGCCAAGGCCAGCAGGCAGTGGGGGCCAACCCTCTTTTGTGCTTCCCCTCCAACAGCGCCACCATGCCACTGCAGGGAGTGCACAGCCCTAGGTGGAGGAGGGGTCGCCAGACCCAGGACAAAATCCTGTTGGGTCTCCTCAAGCTGGGCCAGCGAGCCAAGGACTCAGACAGCCCTGGAGGGAGCAGCAGGGCTGTCAGCAGGATGCCACCATCTGCCAGCTCCAGCATGTGACCAACACCACCGACTACATGGTCATTGCGCTGGAGCAGCAGACTCTGGGCAATGGAGAGCCAAAGCACTGTGCTGCACGGCAGTCCAGGATGTCACCGAAAGCCTCCAGAGCATGTGTGGGAGCTGGCTGTGGCAGAACAGGGGAGTGAGGGGTGTGGTGGGGCAGGCCCGGCCCTCACAGTTCCTCGCTGGCAAAAAGGTTTGTCAGTGCCTTGAAAACAGTGGTCGCCCTCTGTGGTGCTCTCTCCCTTGGCGGCATGTGTGCAGGTTGCTTGTACTGGCCACCGACAAACTGTGCCTCGGCCTCCCAGATGGTAGCTACTGTCTCCCCCTGGATTATGCAGGGCCAAGCAAGCACTGATGACCTCTTCAGTGATCTCCTCCGCGAGGTGGAGGTGTGTCAGGAGGTGCCTCCAGTGGGTCTTCAGCTGGCCAAATGCCTGCACGACCACCAGCCGGCAGCGGCTCATGCAGCAGTTGAAAAGCTGGCATCTGGCGTGGAGGGGTCCTGTGTACAGGCACATGAGCCATAGGCAGAGGGGGTACACCGCATTGGCAATGATGAGGACGGGCACCTCAGCTTCCCTGATGGTGATGATATAGGGGAGAAGAAGCTGCCCACCTCCATTCCCTTGTGCAGCGCAGAGTTATGGAGGACCCTGGCATCATGCGCCCTCCCCAGCCATCCTACATAGCAGTTTTGAAAGATGCCCTGGTGTCCATGAGGGCCTGCAGGATGATCGAGTGGTATCCCTTCTGGTTCCAATACTTGGCTGTATGGTGCTCTAGGGCTCGCATGGGGATGTGGGCGGCATCTAGTATCCCAGTGTAATTGGGAAACCCTAGGGTGGTGAGGTTGGCGATGGTGTCCTGCAGCTCTCTGTGGGTGACAAGGCATGGCAGCACGACTGTGTTGATGGCGCTGGTGACCTGTAGCAGTACTTCGCCGACAGTGGACCTTGCGATGCCAAATAGGTGCACCACAGACCTGTACAACTGGGGAGTGGCCATCTTCCAGAGAGCAATGGCCACTCTCTTGTCAACAGAGATGACTGCTCTCATCACAGTGTCCCTTCATTGCAGGACCAGGGCAAGCTCGACAACCAGCTAGGTGAAGGTCCCCTGCTCATCCAGAGGTTCCTCTGCTAGTGCTTGTTGCCCCAGGTTCCCAGTACTACCTGGTCCCACCAGTCTGTGCTGGTTTCTTGTACTCATATGTGATGGGGCACAGAAGGGGGAAGGGAAACTATGGCCACTCTGCGGCCCAGCAATACGATGGTCTGGGGCTCACCCTGGGGACCATTGGGGTCTAGGAACAGAGTGTCCCACTGCAGGAGGGCACCCTGCCTGCCAGCAGAGGGTCTAGCTACTTCTTAGTGATGGCTGGGAAGCCGGGGAGCATTCACACCTCTGCATTTCATAGTCTTCTGCAAGCCAGAATGGACGGGGAGGTGAGGTCAGTTCCTGCTTTTATGAGATTGGCCAGAGGCATGGACCTGTGAGGGGGGCCATGTTGCCACACCTCCCATGGTGCCCCTCTCCTGAATTGAACTAGCAGTTCTGAAGGCTAGTTCGATTTCAGGTTTTTGGTGTGGACATGTTAAATTGATGTAGCTTAAATCGATTCCATTAAATCGACTCAATTTGGATCAGTTTAACTGATTGTGTGTGGATATAGCCAGAGAGATTACTTATTCCTTCATGGCAGGAAAAAGGGGTAAAGTGGAGGTGGAAGGATATGTGTAGGGACCAAGCAGAACTCCATTGCTTCACTCCATGACTGGTGGGATGGGCTATTAAACTTGAGTTTCAAGGAAGTCTGGATTAAAGGTGGTTTGGCTATGAGGAAATGACATGGTTCTAACTATTTTTAAAACTGAAGCTAATGTTGTGATTTTTGCATTAGTGACACTATGGCTATAATATCAATTATACGATGAAACAACACAGGGTAGACAACCTGGGGTCCAGTAACTGCAATTTTGTCTTCTAGGATTAACTGGCCCTGTAGTGTACATGACTGTCTGACCAAAATATGGTTCTGATTGTAGCTGGTCTATATATTTGGAAAGGATTTAGACAGATACTGACATACACATGCACTATATTGGGGGCTGGTGACCATATGTGTCTTTCCTGCCTGAAACACACTTCCCAGATCCTTCAGTGGTCAGGTATGTATTTACATTTTTTGTTTGGGTAAATATGCAGAACTGCATGGGGCTTCAGTTGTTAACAGTAAACTAGTAAAATCCTGCATAAAGCTTGCTCAGTAGCTATACATTAAAAGCCAAATTATCTGATGCTGTAATTGAGGCAGCTCCATTGAATACAACAGATTTTTAACCCCATATTTTCTATCAATGCATTTCTCCACCTTCATACTTTCAGGCTATCCTTGTATTACTCACATTTTACAGGATCTACTGCTGTGTGTATTGCTGCTGATGGAGACCATATAATGCAAAGACTGTTTGAATTAGTTGTTGAGAATGGAGAGAAAAATTTAAATCTTGTTTTGGTAACAATAACAGGAATTGAACTCTGTATCTCACTTAGTCATATATAAAAATTAAGCAGATGTCAAACAGCAACTATTAAAATAAAAAGGGTAATGGCACCAGAATTTTACTTTCAAGAAGAAAATTATGTCCTTTGAACAAACGCTTGTTTTGTTGTAGCAATAAAAATAAAATCATGACTTTCAAAGCTCTTCAACCTCCACCACTATATTTTTTCACTCAGGTTGTAGGAAAATAAAAGAAATTCAAGAAATGGAACGGAGAGCAGCCAGATGAAGAAAACAACAAGAAACATAACTTCAACAGATGGGTTACCATTTTCAGTTTTTACTTTCCTGCCAGAAAAATGAATGGAATGTACCATGTGCAGCAAGATGTATACTGTATTTAGGTCAGATTAAGTGCTAACAACTGAGCTCTGAATGCTTGTACTTGTTTACTTGTTTTGCAGAACACCGTTAACACCTTTTGTCAGCACTATGAGGATGGACAGAACTGCATCATAAATGATAAAAATAAATATTATGTGATGAAAGCATTCTGTAGAAATGCTGGACATTTATTACTTGTTTACTTCCCTCCATGGTAGCAGACTCCAAATGCACACTTTTCTCTACTAAAACTCAGATCCATGTGGTACACACTCTTTGAATTACGTGGGTTTGGGAAAGAGTTTAAGAAACAGAATCTGTCAGGAGCAGAAATAAAAGCAGCACCAGCAGGTTTGGCAGTAGGGAACATGGGACACTGATGATGTCATCAGAGTATTTCTGAGAGCTTTGACTCTTAGCATCCACTATGTTCATCGGCTGTTTGCTCCAACCCCATCCTACCTCCTCCTTCAGAGTCCATTCACCTCACTCTCCATACTTTCTTCACCCCTTCCTATTATCTCAGCCTCATAGGGGTCTGCAGCCTGTGGCCCTGGAACCTCATGTGGCTTTTTGGTTGCTCCTTTGCAGCTCCCTGGAGATCTGGAGTTGGAACTGGCAGGGCCATTTTAAAACTCCCACCTTGTTGTGCTCCCAGACACATGGAGCAGGGCTAGAGTTGCATTCCCAGGATGGAGCAGGGCTGGAGATATCAACCACCATCTGGGGACTCCCCGACTTCAGCACAGATTAGTGCTGTGCTGGAGGGGGATGTGGGACTGCTGGGAGAGCCAGGTTGCAGGGTTGGTTGAGAAGAAGGGTGGGCCACTGGAAAGGCCAGTCTTGTGGTGGGGCTACACCCATTGCAGTTCTCAAAATATTTGGTTGTTGCAGGAATTTTAAAAAATAGATGATATCTTATGGATTGCTGACCCGTTTCAATGTTTTCAAAGGCAGTGGGATATCTCTGTGAACAACTAAGATAAAAGTGTTCAACCTGGTGGTCATGACAATGCTGTTACATGGAGCAGAAACACTGTTGTTTAACATTTGAGAAGAGGAAATAAAATATTTTTCTGTGTCAAAAATTACAGCATATTTTAAAGTCTTTAATTTGATTTTGTCACAAATATGCATGATCCCGATAAGTTGCAGTCCAGCACCAGTTGAGAATGAGATGACTGAAATCATGGGGATCACGTCCAATGTGCAGAAGAAAGTATGCTTTTACAGAAGGTTTGTGGAGCTGGGGTTGCATGTAATAGACCATGAGGCTGATCAAAATGAGATTGGAGGTTGTAGGAGTCTAAAGCATATCATCCCGACTCATGCAGGAGAAGGTAATTTGCAGGGGTCTGTTGAAGATTGCAGCCTATTTTACTCATTGCAAGGGCTACATCATAGTCATGTAAATCCACTGATGTTGCAGGGGATGCATTAAGTCTTCTAGGACTTTGTTACTGTGAAAGGTATGTCTACACCAGCAAATTAGCTTGAATTAAGGAGCCTTAATTTGAAATAATTTGAACTCTGTCTACACTAGGCTTTGCCTAGTTTGACCTAAATTTTTTTTTCAGCAAAGTTTAATTTGAACTAGTTAGTTTGGCTGGTTAGTCCAAACTAATTGCTTAGTTTGAACTTATTTTGAAATTTACTTCGAACTAGCATGATGTAGTCATTGGTTAGTTTGAAATAGCAGTTAGTTTGAACTAAATGTGGTTTCTTAGTTTGAACTAAAAAGTTAGTTTGAACTAAAAAAAAAAAACATGCTTAGTTTGAACTAACTTCAAACTACTTAGTTCAGACTAACTGAGCCTGAAGTAAGATTTTAGACATAGACATAGCTGAAGTTACTTGGAAGTTGCTCAGATTCTATTGTGAAGAAAGACAATGTAAACCCTAAAATAAACTGTGGTGCTTTTAGACTTGAGAAGTGGCAATTCCCTGCCCTGAGAATCTCATAATCTAAAATAGATAAATTATATTCAAGAGAATATGATAAGAATTGCAACATGAAAACAGATTGGGTAAGCACACATCTTGCTCTCCAGTCCCAGTATTGGATTCATCTGGATGACTCTGGACTTTTGAACTTTCATAACAGATTTTCTACCTGTATGAATCTGATGGCAGGATCAAGGCCTTTGTTTTCTAATCTGTGTATGGATTTGCATGCCGTGTGGTCAAATTTAATAAGACAGAAGCAGTTAACATGCTAAGATACCATGGAGATGTATTATATATAAAATCCAGTACCACAGAGGAGAAAGAGAATCTGTGCTGCAAGCCTGCCTAAAGAAGTGAGTTTTAAGGAGGAACGTGAAGGAGGAGAGGAAGGTTTTTTGGCCTACGGAATCAGACAGCTTGTTCTAGTAAGTGATTCTGGTACATAACCCTCGGGGTGGGAATTCCACAAATGGAATCCCTGAATTAAATGGAAACTTGGGACGGAGAGCAAAGGCAAACTGGCAAATCCTAATTGCCTTCGAGGGCCAATTAGTTCCTCAAGTGGTGTGGGCCTATGACTGAATGCTGAATAAACAGAAAAACTAATCATTTAGACATGTTTTAACCTCCCATTTTAATAAAAAATAAAGATACTTTTTATTTGAAGGGATTTTCTTTATTAGAAAGCTTAAATAAATAAAATCCAGGCAAAATATTAAATATCTGTTGAAGGAAACAAACTATAACAATTCCATGTGGCTTTTTAAGATATGCCAAAGTGAAATTGAAATTGTTCTTGTGCAAGATAAATGTGTGTGTGTGTATGTGTGCTGAACATTGTTCAACAATGGGCTAATTCAGTTTATTGTTGGAATTCTAATAACTAGCAGTTTTGTTAAAATGTCTCTGGGAGGTCAGTGTTGGGTGTCTAAATATCTTTTGTGATGCATATAAGATATCATCCAATTATTGATGGTTCAACTGAAATGGATATAGTCAGCACTTACTTTGCCTGTCTATAATAAAAAACAATTTAAAGTGTAAGTGTATAAAACTGAATAATTTGATTATAACCTACTTCCTCCATTCTGAATATGTTGTTTATCTTCTTTCACCATGGTCCTTCAAAGAGCTATACATAGCATCTTGTAGAGCTCCAAACAGGGGTCTTTGTATAGGGAGCTCATTGCACCACCAGGACCTTAAACTGTAAGCGATTTGAAGAAGAATATCTTTATATGTATTTGTAGAGATCTTAGTACACTGGGCTGCTAATCCTGACTGAGATATCTGAGGACTGCACTACTACTAGTAATAGTGACTATTAATAGCAACTTGAGGAAATGGCGTGCCTTAGACAAATACAAAATAATTTTCAAAGCATCTGCTGCCATTAAGCCTATTTACTTTACATTTTAGCTCTGGGTGAAAAACATAGTAACTTGCAACAAATGTAATAGTTTTACAAAATACGGTGATGCGAACATCATGCAACCATGTGCAAATAAAAGGAATGCACAGTATTCAAGATAAGAGGTTGAACTTTAGTTGCCTTGTAGAGTGGGCTGCAGAGGCTCCTGAAATCTAGCATGTGGATCTCTCGTGGGACAGCAATGCCTCACACCAGACTTGTCTCTGAAAATACCTGTGGGACAGGGGAAATAATCAAGGTGGGATAGGACTCATAGGCTATGTCTAGACGGGCAATTTAGGTCTAATTAAAGAAGCTTAATTCAAACTAAATTAGTCTCTGTCTGCACTAGATTTAGGTCGAATTAAGGGCAGTTAGGTCAAATTAACAAAGTGAACTAAGTTGACTTAACTTCAAGTCGACTTAGTCCACTTTGTTAATTCGACTTCATAAGGTTGAGTTTAGTTTGAGTTAAAGTTGAATTTACTAGTTCATATTAACAAATTCAACCTAACCTTTTCTAGCATAGACAAAGCCATTGTTCCTGCATCTATGTGCTCTCTTCTTCATGGACTGCCTCAGCCTCTTCCCATTTCATGTTCCCATAGCCTCCTGGCTCTTGAAAGAATGATTTGTAAAGAACTCTGAGAGATTTACTTAATGGAGGTTTTTGTTTTGTTCCTCTGGCCCAGGAGTTTTTCTTGGATGGAGGAAATCTGGCTATAAATATAGATGTACCACTCATATAGTTGCTACTCAGGAAAGTGTCCCATCATAGCCAAATGGAACAATGGCCATGGGGCTGTGCCTTTGCCCTCTTGGCCTCTTCCTACCTCCTCTCCCAGCAGTACAATGGCTAAATAAGTAGAGAACAACAAATGGAGATAACTGAGTTTTTGCTTGAACATCCACAGCCTCTGTTTACCCAAACCCTGAAATTCAATGCTTCCTTAGTCCTCAAGACTGTTGGTGTGCCTGCCCAGACCAGGGGGCCAGAGACTGTTTGTGTGGCTGCCTCCCCTCAGGTCCAGAGGTTGTATGGTCTAAGATTGTTTGGCTGCCCCACCCAAGGGGCCAAAGATTGTCTGTGTGCCTGGCCCTGCAGGCCAGAGACAGCACAACCCACTCTGTGAGGGGCAGGTAAGAATGCTGTCACACCTATTGCCATAAAGAAGGGTATGCTAGTTTCTGCTTCTTTGGTTTCATCAAGTCTCTGATGCAATGTAGTCTGAATTGTTCCCTCTCTCACTTCCTTTCCCTACTATCTTTGCTTCCAGTGGTCTCCATAAGTTGTAAGTATGCACAAAACAAGGCTGTAAGTATGAACAATACTGGAAAACATTTTACTTCATTTATTTTATTCTTATATTTACTAGTACGTATATTGATTATTTTCCATGATTGCAATTCTAGTTATCTGTACAGATAAAATTTCTCTGTGTTTCATCCAATTCCATCTTCTCAATTACCTGTAATTAATCACTGTTTGTTTATAGATATTTAAGCCTATGACTTTTAAGTATGTTTGTGTCATTTAGCCAGCTACAGTGCAAGCCAAAGAATCAAAACCATGGGCTGCTTGACAGTCTGAGGCCTTGTACTTTGGCTAAACAAAGACAAAAAGCACTAGGGGCAGCCATAAACTGGGAAGTGTACAGTCACATCCACAGATTCCAAGTGCATCAGTTAGAAGAGGCCAACACTTCCAGATAAAGAAAGACCCTAAAATGCTCAAAGTTGATAGCATCCTGTCTGGTTTGCAAACACTTGTGGTGATAAGGATCTACATTTTGTATTGTTTGGTTATCATGGTACCTATTGCTCTGATAACTTCTGTCTGTGTCCTTGATTGGTTTTGTCTGTCTTATAAATATCTGCAATCATAGGAAGTAGAGTGAATAAAAATTTACTGGGAAAATGGGAGAATTTATTAGGGAGAAGTAGAAATTCACTGGGAGGGGAAATTTATTGGTGTAAAGGCTATAGGGTCCTAATGGATGCTGGTCAGTGAAGCCAGAACTGAAATGACTTGGGAGGATTCTAACAGCCACTCGAGAAAATAGGTTATCTGTTAGCTGTGACAAATGCATGTTGCACTCTAATACATACTCTAATTACTGTAATAATTGTTCAGGCCATATAACCTTTCCATGTGTAATTAATGATTTCTTATGAGATATGCTGGCCCACTCTGTGGTTGCCTACTTATATGACATCCTAATTTACTCTGAAGACTAGGTTATGCACAACCAGCTTGGGCGTAAGGTCCTAGAAAGACTCCACCAATACTATCACTGTCCTAAGCTGGAGAAATACCTCTTTGATAAACCCACTCTGGAGTTCTTAGACTACATTTTGTCCATAAAGGGAGTCCACATAGATTCACGGAAAACGAAAGCAGTGCATGATTGGGCAACACTGAGAAACACTTGGGAAATTCAGTGCTTCACTGGGGTTTCAAATTTCTATAGATGCTTGATATATTGGACTACTTCCAACACTTGGCCTCTATGACCTCTGTGCTATGCAAACTTGCTAGGAGTTCTGGGGCATCAGAAGCTCTCTCTCATCTAAAGATGGTGTGCTCCTCCATACTCTTCTTTCACATCCCAACCCAAATCTTCTGTTTATCCTGAAAACTGATGATTCCAGTGTTGAAATCAGGTTACTGCTATCATATAAACCACACCTAAACCAAGAAGTTCATCACTATGTGTACTATCCCTGCAAGCTCAATCCTCATGAGAGCAACTATGGAATTTAACACAAGGAGTTACTTGACATCAAAAGTGGGGATCACAAAAACTTAGAATATCTGTGTAGTGCTAAAGCCCTAGCCCAATAATAGCTATGCTGAACTCTCTTTTATCCTAGCTTAATTTTATTATCACCTACCACCCTGGTACCATGTAATGGTCCTGCACATGGAAACAAACCAGTGATCCTAAGGGACCTAAAGAAGAGCCTCCCACAGTGTCTTGAAGCCATATCACTGCCAGATCACTACTATTTGACATTTTCATGACCATCACACACATGAACCTCCTTCATTGCCTCCCAGATGATATCACCTCAGACTGGTGCTCCTAATTTTGTTTCAATTTTGGCGGGAGGGGTTCTGCCTTGTAGAAGTCTGTCTCAATTCATCAGCTGCCTACTATCCACAAACCAATAGCTAATCAGAAAATGTGAATCAGGTATTGGAACAATACCTGCAATGCTTTCCAAACAGCCACCAAAATAACTGTGGTTCACTGATTACAGACTTGGAATTCATATACAACAGCACAGACCACACCTCAACCAAGATGAGCCTGCATTTTTGCAAATTATGGTTTCTACTCCTATTTTCATTCTAGACTGCCCACATATTCTGCAGTTATGGTAGCCTAAAACCGGGGTCACCAAATTCATTGGTCAAAGCAAGAATTAAAGGTAGAGGTGGCCAAGATGACATACCAACATATGCTAACTGCCACTGGCAGGAAGGACAAAAGATATGGTCAGCTGTCAAGCATCTCAATATAGTAAGGTATACACAAACTAGGTCATCAGACGTAGGACCATACCAGCTCTTCATTAAGATCAATTAAACTTTGACTTTCTCATTATTTTATGGTGCATTCTGTATTTCATGCATTCCTTTTCCGACAATTCCTTTCTTGAATGAAAACAACCTTTCTCTCCACAAATCCAAGGCCAACAAAAAGGCCAAGAGGACTGTCTTGTTCTTGAGATTCTAGAAAGCTGGATATAAAGAGGGAAGATATGGCACCTCATTGACGGGAAAGAGTAAGTGTTAGAGTGGTCCTCAGAGCCAGACCATTATGAGCACACTCCCAAAAATATCAGAGCCTTCCAATGAGCCAATCTTGGCTATTTCTATATTATTGGCTTGTCCTTGGCTATGTCTGCTTTTGCCCAAATTAGTTCAGACTTGTTAGTCTGAACTAAGAAGTTCAAGGTTAGTTCTTAAGTTCAAACTAAGCCTTAGTCCTGGTCCACATTGCACCTAGTTCAAACTAAAGTGTGGCCATGGGCTAAATTAGTCTGGACTAAGGCTCCCTAGTCTACACTAATTTGCCAGTGTAGACATAGCCCTTCAGTACTTCAGGATCAACCAAAGAATGGGATTGACATCTAAACCCTGCTTTTGAACATACATACTTCAGAGCTTTAGACAGCATCCTTAACTGCTGCATCATGGTAGTGCACTGAACTGTTTCCTCTAGCAACAATGTTAAAGGCTTACAGACCCTGTGCCCTAGGCCCCTGATTGGATAAACAGGCCACAGTCTCTCCAGGTACCTGGACTATAAAAGGTCCCAACAGGAAAAGGCAGTTGTTTGTGCAGACCTTGACTTTACCTATGCTTGGCTTGCATGCATCTATCACTTTATATATATATATATATCTTGTATATCTTTATAAGTTTAAGAAATCCTTTTTCTATGGTATTACACTTAGCATAAATTAATAAATTAGCATAACTTCTATGTTGGTAGCTGAAATGCAGGGGCCTACAGGCCAGCATAAGAAATTACAAACAGCCTGTATGTAAGAGCTCTGCAAAAGGATATTGTTATGAGTTATTTTGAGGTTTGAAAATATTAGACAAGGTGGGTCTGTTCGTTGAACAATCTCGGGTAGAAAACCCCAGATAAGCTATTTTGGATCATGATACATTGGTCAGCAGATGGATAACAACTCAAATAAGAACTTAAGGCAGAACCTTTACATTCCATAGAACACCACAAGGCCCACAAAATTCATACATAAAAAAGGGGAAAGGTGATAAGGAATATTCTGGCAGGTAAAATATGCATCAATTGTATGCACAAACTGATTAACCAGTAACACAGATGGACTCCGACAAATTCTGGGGTAAAGAGCCCATATTTGGGTGGTAGAGGAGAATCTAATCTAACCTATTTTTAGAAGGGTATAAAGGTGTATACCCTTTGCTGGGGCTGGGGCAGAGGGGTGGAAAGAAATTTAAGATCTTTGAATTTAAAGAGTAGGAAGCTTCCAGCTCTAAGCTTCCACCCCTCAGCTTCCAGCATAACTCTTCTTGAAAAGAACATCACAGACCCATCTTTCTCCTTCTTAGCTGTCTAATCTTTGTTGTTTTAATAAGTTTAAATATATCATTTAGGCTTGCTAGACTCTTCACTCCTTCTGTCAGTTAGAGGCATTGGGCATCCTTCTTGACTCTAGGGTGTAAGTATAGCAGCTCTAAGTTTTAACGGGAAATGTGATCTGTCAAATTATAAATGGTATAAGGTTTCCTGGATGCATTCTGTAAATATGAGCTAATTATTTCATTGGACACTCATCAACTATCATTTCTTTCAATTCTATGCTTTATGCTTTTGGCAATGAAAGGATTTTATAAAATGCCTTGAAAATCTGTGTGACAATTCTTCCTCGGTGTTCCCTGGGGGTTCCCAGTTCAAAGTTTAAATATTTTCTGTGGTCAGATTCAGGTAAAACCCCAACTTCCCTGGCAATATTTATTTAGTAATCCCAATCCAAATTACAAATTATCAGGCCACAGTCTGCGTAATATACAGTTGTCTAATGGTTACTGCCCTGATTGCCTTGCCCTGCTGCCTCACATCTCTAGTACACTGACCTAGCCCCTTGGACTGGATCTTCTGATTACTGGCACCTGTGAGAACTCTGATCTTTGCCCTGGACTGCCTCTGAAACTGGTTAACCTCCTTTGTACCCAACTGTGTACATAAACTTGACTGTTCTAGTCTATCCGCAGACACCCTGGCCATCAGGAATTTCAGTTACTAATAGTATAAAGACCCAAATATCCCTGAAGGTTGATGGCTATCTGATTAATTCAATAAATAGCTATCAAGCTAACAAGAAGAGATGCCATTTTAGATTTAGTATTGGTAAGTAGTGAAAACCTCACAGAAGAACTGGTTGGAGATAACAACCTTGGTTCAAATGAGCATGAGGTAACTCAGTTCATAGTAAAAGAAAGAATAACAAAAGTGGGTCTGCAACTAGCGTTCTTGATTTGAAAAAGACAAAAGAAAGTAATTAGGGAAACTGACTGTTTGAAGAACTCAAGGATCTAGAGGTAGAGAAGGCTTGGAATTGAAATCAAAATAGCGGATCTTATGTAGAACTTTCATTCCTAGCAAGGGGAAGAATCCTTGTATGGCAGGACTGCAGACCAAACTGAATGAACAAGCATTTCAAACAGGTTAGTATGAGAAAGCAGACAGCCTACAAGAAATGAAAATAGAGATGAATCAGCATGGAAAGCTACCTCTTGGAGCTTAGGATGTATAAGGATAAAGTGAGAACTGTCAAAAGGAAATTGAAACCAATAATAAAAGGTTCTTTAGTTATATAAATAAAAGGAAAATCATGAAAGAAGTAGAGGGACTGCTAAACATGGGAGACAGGGTGAAGATTAAAAGTAATCTAGGTATGGCCAAAGACCTAAACAAATATTTGCATAATTTTTTAATAAGTGAAATGAGGAGTCGGGGGGGGGGGCAATGGCAGGTGGCTGATGGGAACACAGATATAAGAATGACCACATCTTGAAAATGGACATAAAAGTTACTGCATCTGAGGTGGAAGCTAAATTCAGATAATTTAATGACATAAAATCAGTGGGCCTGGGTAATCTCCATTTCAAGAATGTTAAAGGAACTCCATTCTTAATAAGTGAAATGAGGAGTTTTGGGGTATTGGCAGGGTGGTTAAATGGAACATGGACATAGAAATTACCACATCTCAGGTGGAAGACAAACTCAAATAATTTAATGGTACCAAGTCAGTGGATCTGAATAATCTCTATTCCAAGAATGTTAAAGGAACTAACATGTAAAACTGCAAACTCGAGAGCAAAGATTTTTAACAAAGCCATAAACTCAGGGGTTGTACCCTATCATTGCAGCATTGCATATCTAGTAGCTATAGTTAAAAAAGAGAAAAAATTGAGCAGGCAACTGCATCGTTAAATAAATCTTTCCTGACTCTCACCCTTCTGGCCTTCAAAAAATCCCCCATTTTATTAAATTCATCATTAGAAGCAAGCTTCCACAAACCAAGACACACCCACTTAATGCAGCCCAAGAGCTTACCAGAAGAACAGGTGAAAAAGCTCAAGAAATATCTCCACTTCTGTGATGATCTATACCCCCCATTACAAGATTCATGCATCCTACACATATCTGTCACAACATGTGGTGTGCCACCTCTAGTGCATCAAATGCCTCAAAAACTGTGTGGCTGAAACCAGGCAATCACTATTGTCTCAAATGAACTCACACAGGAAAAGTAATAAAAGACAAAAACAGCACCTCACCTACAGGTGAATACTTATGACAATGCAGTTATTCCATAGCTGACCTCTCAGTCCTCATTCTTAAAGAAACTTGCACAGCACCTTCAAAAGATGAACTGGGAAACTATAACTTTGCTAAACACTAAAAACCCTGGATTAACAGAAACACTGGCTTTATGACTCATTATATCTATTTTGTAACAGATCTTCATGCCTGGTAATCCTGCATTGCCCACTTAATTTTGCACAGTGTCCTATAATGTGTGAAACCCTTATGCTTAACAATCTGTCTCAACTTTCATTTAACTCACATGCTCTGACTACTTTTCCCACACTTGAAGAATATCTCTGTGTAGCTCAAAGGCTTGTCCCTTCCACCACCAAAAGTTGGTCTATAAAAGATATTACATTATCTACCCTGTCTCTCTCATATAAGAAGGATCTCTTTCTTTATTAAACTCTAAAGATTTTTGAGTAGTTTCAAGAGAACCCTATTCAAACATCTCTAGAAGTTTGTTGGTTTCATACTTTGCTTCAGTTGTACTTTTCCCTAAAGGAAAGTGTCATCTCTGCAGTTAGTCCATTGATAAAAGGAGGCAGTAAATGCACATGTTAAAGAAAACTTAGTTTACAAGAAGAAAATGCTGCCAAATTGGGATGATCTGCTGGAGAGCTTTACTATGACCAGAAAAAGCAGCAAGGGCCCTGGAAGTCATCCAGGAAAGGAAAACTAAGGACTGAAGCCAAGTACTGTAAGCACAAAGAGTCAGGATAGATGTGCAGCCAATGAGGTGTCAATGCCTTGGTGTGGAGAGCAGACACTTAAAGCTGGGAGGTGGCAAGGGATCAGAGAATGCTATTCTGCAACATAGGGCTGGGAAGAAGGGACATCAGAGAATGGTTTGGCTTTATCACACAGCAGGATTGCAAACTTTTTCATGTTGTCAAACTTTTATTTATTTATTTATTTTAAAAAGGCCAGTGATCTTCTTTAGGGTGGCTTTTACACAGATTTCATTGCTTGAAATCTACAAATCTTTTCAGCTAATGCCACCTTTTCCTCCCTCAAAAAAAGTAGGAAAAGCAGAACAATTTGTATGTTGCTCTCCAGAAAGATATAGGAAAGCAAAAGAAAGATGATGTATATTGAAAGAGCCATCAGTTGTTTGTGATTTATAATATGTATAAAATCATATGAATTAGTAGTAATGTTCAAACAGTTCTTTACACAGGATTCCAACGGGCAGGGTCCTTTGCCCAGTTTTATTAGTTATTTATCTTTTATTCATTATAATAATTTCCTTTGCCCTACAGATTTATGTACTTGAGCTTTTGTTTTAAAAGCTAAGATGAAACAGCTGACCCTGTTCTCTTGAATATCTGAGTGAAGTCTTGAGATTTATTTTTGTAATCTAACCCACCTAGCAGTGCTTCTCTTACTGTTATTGGGGATAATTTTTTTGTCTACTAAACCACAGTGGGAGGCAAAATTGGTATTTTATATTTTATTTGTACTTCTGTAACATAGTATCACTTGTTTATCTAGTCTTTCAATGCCTTGTTAGACTTCTAAGGACCTGATCCCACAAGGTGCTGTGTGCTCTTGATTCCTACTTACATAAACAACCTTGACATAAATAAGAATGACTATTCTGTTTGTAATCCACTCCATACCTTCGAACTGTATCTGGGTGGCAAGACAAGAAGAGCAGCAGATTAATGCATGCTATACAAGCCTACCAATTAAAACAAGATATAATCTGGAAAGAAATATACAGATGTGTAATAATCAAAAGCATCTAATTACCTTATTGGCCTAAGCCCTACTGCATGGTTTCAGTGGCAGAGGATCCAAAATTCCTGCAGAACTTTCAAAAATTTTTACCCCTACCTTAATTAGATGCCAATCCTTCTTCAACACATTGCACAAATAAATAATATTGAAATAGATTAATTGCTTAAAGAGTTAATTAAATTAAAAGATATTTGCACCCTGAACAAACTGACATTCAGCAACTGTTTCATTTTCAGAAGATATTCCACCATGACAATTTCTTCAGGCAAAATTTTTCAGGATATTATTTAAATACAACATAAGTATATGCAGGACAGGGACTGGTCAATTGTTCGACCAACATGGATTACTTGATAAGACTGACTGATTTGAACATGGATTTTAAAACACCCAAATACAAACTCATACTTCTAGGAAGACAGAATGTAGTCACATTTATAAGATGTATCTTGGAAAGCAGTGGCTCTGAAAAGGTCAAAGAAATTGTGGAAGATAAGCAACTGAACATGAGCTCCTAGTGTTTTACTGTTACTCAAATGGAGACTACAGTCCTTGGCTGTACACATAGGGGTAGGGAGTTAGGAGTAGGGAAGTGATATCACATCTGAATGTGGTTTTAGTGAGAGAATTACTGGAGTACTGTATTCAGTTTTGGTGTTCACACTTCAAAAATGATGTTGCAAATCAGGAAAGGGTTCAAAAAGGAGCTACAAGAATGAGTCATGTTGTGGAAAACATGATTAGAAGATGGGACTTCTGAGCATGGTCTACAAGGATCCATATGAAGAAGAGATTTTTGATAGTAGAGGACTTTTCAACTAGCAGTAAAAAAACATAAATGAGTTTCAGTGGCTGGATGCTGAACTAGACAAATTTGTATAAGAAGTAAGGCATCAATTTTTAACAGAAAGGGTTAGCCATGTAATAACTTATTCAGCCAGTTACTAATAGCGACATGGCAAACAGCACAGGGTAGCATAATACTACAGCAAAGCTCTAGATACATACATTGTTCACAATATTTACTTTGGAATAAATTATATTATCTAAAAGTATTACAGGCATGCTTATAGGCTGTATGACATTAAGTTTAGTAGATATTATAGGCAAAATGAAAGAGTAGAAGTTATTTTAGGAGCTATGACTGTTGTCTGTTTAATGACAGCTGCAAAATGTATTATTATTATTAATTCAAGTCAACTATATTGCTTATACATTTCTTCAGAGGAATAAAGGTTGTCTGAGAATTTGAAAACTCCAGTATGTCACATCTAATTTGTTGCCCAAAATTCTTAATTGTTAACTGCTGTGTTATTCTACCATATATTTAACAATTTTCACTTTAGTGAATTTCTGGACCAGGGCCATACTAATTTGCTGGCACCCAGTGTACACCTAAATGGCCTTTAGCAAATGAAAATATTGATTTTGAAGGGGTTTCCTATCTTTTTGCTGCCAGAAGGCCCGCATGTTGGTTCCATATACTTTTTCCTGTATTTCTGACATTAAATTTCAGAACTAGTTATGTCTTTGTACACCTTGAATCAATAAAAATAACTAAATCTGGGATATATTAAATACCTAAAGGGACAGGAACCAGAAAAGTTCCATCAGTTTTACATGACCATGAAGGTGAGCAGTATGGGTCTGATCTTCCAGGCTGTTGTAAATCAAATTATGCCTATCATACTGTATATTAGATTACTTACTATAACCATGATAATTTGTCAAACAAAATGAGAAATTATTGGCTAGCTACTCAGTGGGACTTTCTACTCCCCCCCCTTCTGTTTGAATCAATTTACCTAGTGTTTTACCTATTAATGCAGCTTCATTTGGAAAGTTTATTGTTCTACTAATACTAGAGTTTCTGGAAATTACTTTTCCTAGTTATATTGTAATTTCATAAATATTATTTTCTAACAATTTAATATTTCTCTTTTTTTATTAGAAACAGTCTACTACTTTTAAAAGTAGACCATTTATGAATGGATTCTTTTTCCATTTTCTCCATTAGAATAAAATGCATAGCAATTTAACATGATTTGAATAGCTTGATTTGAATAGAATTTGGGATATAGGTGGCAAACAAAGATCTCCAAATAACCCATTGCCTTTTTACCAATGGTCTGCTTTTGACAGGAACCAAACAGATGAGCCTTTAAAAGTTAGATCAAAATTAGGATTATGTTCAATAGTCACAGAAAGAGTACTAGTAGATATTGTCTGCAATCTATTACTTGCATATCTATATATTTGCAGGAATAAACATGTACATGATGATATCTTATAACATTAACAGCTTTGACCAGAGATGGTCAAATTATTGTGAATAACAGTTGTGAATTCACCCTTCTTTTCTGTTCATAAAGCTTTCTCTACAAATCCTGCTTCTGCAAATACTTTCTTTATTCTTCAGCGTCCATTCAATAGTCCATTCAATAGACAAACAACTCTGAGCCTACACATTTCTCACAAGCTGTCCACTTTGATTATCCATTCTTCATTATTCATGTTGTGTCATTGGTTACCAAAGTCACATGGGCATTGTTTCTTCTCCTTGTTTGGATGAATAAAGTGTATTTAATATGAGAGAAACTAATGCTAAACAGGACAAAATAATTCACACCTTTCAAGATATAATTTGTGATGTTTTGGGGAATTCCTGAACATTTTTATGAATACCCATTAAGTTTTCAAGTTGTCATGGATAATGAATAGTTTGACTCCCATGAGAAGTAGCAAAGTAAAGTTAGCCTGTTTATTCACAAATAAATTTACAGATCTCTTATCACCTATGGATCAATTAATATGTTAGTCAGTATTATCTGTTATGGTGATAGTGAGTGTAGGGTGAAAACCTGTGCATAGTCAATAAACTGTAAAACAAACTATGAGCTTGAGAGATCTTCCTTTTCTGTGGAGTGGCAGAGGAAATTCTCCTTACCAAATAATTGGTCCCAGAACTTTAGTAGCCCCCGGGGCCTCTGTACTCCTTCTTCCCAGGAAAGTGGGACTAGTATGTGGATAAGTCCCTCCTCACCTTCATAACTCCATTACAACCATGGATTTTTAGTTATGCCTTAGGCAGTTAAGTGCAATAGTCCCAATGAAAGCCTCAGGTAGCCTGATTAAATGAAGGAAGCCTTTCTGTGGTGGACTTGATATCCAGACCTTCAGAACAGAGTCTTCAAATCCTGCCCCTTATCTGGGCACACTAGTTTTGATCTATCTTGGACCTTGGCATTGACAGGACTGAGGGGAATAATGGAGGGAAAAAATCCTTGTTATCATTCATTCATTTTTTTTCAGCTTTCTAAAGAAAAGTCCAAGTAGGAATTGTGATAGAAAATATTTGAGAGAAGATAGTCTGAGGGGAAAAAACAAGTAAATATGGCAATGAACCTACTGGCTTATTGCCATTTTACTGAGTTTAACATCCAGTTAGGACAGGCTCTGTAACTCGTCCAGTCCACAAAAGGTGAGTACAAGTGGAGCTCAGAGTTCATAAGGCTGCGTGAGGATACACAAAGAAGGCCAGAGGCAGCAGCCTAGGAAATGACTTGGAGAATAAGGCAGCCAGCATAGGACCTGTAACTGAAATATAGCAGGGAAGGAGACTGTTAAGATTCAGAGACCAAGATGCAACTACATAGTGCTATCCATGCAGCTGTTTTTAGAATACTCACGAATGAGAGCCCCAGTAGTCACAAATCTCTTGACTTGGGCTGGGAGGCTTGCTCCAAAATGCTGTGTAGTCATGTGTTTTCTGGCAAGGTGCGCCATGTAGCTACAGGAGGCAGGTCCCTGGACTGCTAACAGACCAACTGTATTGATGGATCACAACAATACCAGATAACTGAACTCTGGTCAAGACATCTGCAAGGCTGGGTTACCTCTTGAGGGTGATGACATGGAGGAAGTATCACAGAGGCTAGGCCTGAGGATCCATGCCTTCATATTTCTGCATGGGATCTGGGTGAGTAGCTATTGTGTTAATCTTTTTGTTTATTCATTGATTTGCTTTTAATAAGCAAAGCAGTTGCAACCAGGATATTTGAACATCTTAGTTTCTGGAAGCCCTATTAAAATAATTTGTGCTACATTAAGTGTGTGACTGTTTATGGAAACTCACCAAGACCTAGAACCTGCAGCACCTCATGTCTGGAGTGCCTATAGTACTAGCCTTCATATTTGGTATACAGTGGAACTAGCCTCCTAGTCATTATCACAAGGCACCAGTGGGTTCGGTTACATACATAATACAATATTCAGTCCAGAAGCTGGATTTTAGACATAGTTATATCAGCAATTAAAAAAGGCCTGCAGTGGCCTGGCAGCCAGTGATACCGACTCTCCACTGAGAGATTGAACATTTCCTGTAATGCATGTAAAGGCTTTCAGGATCAAGGATTTAATAAAGACTTTCTGTTTACAGATTGAATAAGTTGGCAGCTTTAAAAGAATCACTCGTGCTACTTCTGATCTAAAATTGACCCCATTCTGCTAAAAACAAATTTACTCAGTGCCAAGAAAAAAATCCATTACTGGAGAATATTACTGCTGAGGACGCCAACAAAAACAAAAATATACAGAAAATAGGCAAATTAATGGCCTAAAGCATTGGGAGAATGGTAGTTCTCTTCACCTTCTTCCAGTTGCACATGAATAGCCACTGCATGACCTCACAAAACTAATCAGAAGAGTAACATGCATGCAAGTGGAGAAATGGCTGGCAGCTCAAAGGTTTGATAAATATTGTCTAAAATAAAATAGACAAATTCCCATCTGATCTAGAGAAAAGTACAACAGCCCACAGAGGAGGACAACACAGAAGAACCCACAGCACTCACCTTTCTGCTCTCTAGGGGTAATACTCTCATAGAGGAATGGGATGACCCATGAGTTTCAAAGAATTATATGTGTGCACCACTTGTGAATATAGCCACTGGAGGAGTAGTCACCATGGAGCACAATTCAAATCTAAAGCATACTTGAAAAGGGGAAAATGAAATGAATTGCTGCACAGACTTCTTCCTGGTAAATTACACACAGTGCTTAGAGAGACTTTATCAAGTGCTCACACAAAACCATAAGAGATATAATAACCTCTAAGATTCCTTGTAGTAAAAACTGTTGTCTACAGTATAAAACAGAAAATCCTTCAGTCAAGTTGGAGGAAAGTTCAGATGATTTATAATGAGAAAGTGGTTACTCCAGTGCTGTTCTGAAGCATTGCAATCATTTCAGACTCATAAAAAGGGGCCAAACTTAAAAGGTATTGGATTTGCTGTCCCGCACCTAGGACAGCTGATATTTTCCTAATTATCCTCTTTCCTTCCCCAGTTTATGACAAATTGAAGAGTTATTGAATCATAATTCCCATGGAGAGAAGCCTTTCTAAGGAAATAAATGCAGTGAGTAGATGGAGACTTAAAGCAAGTAGAGAGAAACTGATAAAGAGAATGTGCTGAAACACATCCTACTGAGCTTAAGCAGACTGCCACAACATAATTATTAGTGCCAGATAGTAAGAGGTGAACTCACAAGCAGGAGCTGTGGAGGAGAAACATAACCACAGACATGGACATGAAGAAAGATCCATTTTATGCTCTTGCTTTTTTATCTATCTAGGGCCTCCTGTAGTCAATCCAAAAAGGATCAGCTGAGGCACCATCTGGCCAGAGATATCAGGAAGATAGCCCCTAACAGTCATTTCTCTGCTTTAGAATCTGGCTTTCTAATACCAAAGGGGTAGCTGTGTTAGTCTAGTTCCAAAAAAACACCAAGGAGTCCTGTGGCACTTAAAGATATCATGAGTTTTTGTGGGAGAAAATCCCACTTCATCAGATGTGGGATTTTCTGCCACAAAAGCTCATGTGATAAATAAATTTGTTAGTCTTTAAGGGCCATAGGACTCCTTGTTTTGTTTTGACTTTTTAATGACTCAGAAGCTGAAAGTTGTAATGTCTGAAGCTCACCTCCACTTCTCTTAAGAGAATTAGAACACCTAATGACATTTACTGCACCTTCAAGGGTCCTAGACAAATTTAGTTCCTCTGAGCTCATGTGACACCTCATGCTGTGCAAACATGTTGTCAGAAGAGTCTTTGCTGGCTGACAATATGTACCTCATTGCCTCTGGTGGAAAGTGCCAAGGATCGGTAAACGGGAGACATAAGAACAGGAGATCTACAGGTACAAAAGTTCTGGGACCAATTTAACTTTAGTGTAACAAGGGTTGCCACCTCTCCAGGTTTGACTCTGAGACTATAGGTTTTAGTTACTTATTTCTGGGCTACAGGTTTAATATTCAAATCCCTAGGTGACTGATGTGCTACTTATGTGCATTAATCACCCAGGGTGTGTTCATACAGCAGTCTTATTTTGAAACAACAGAGGTTGTTTGAAAATAAGAAAGGCCACGTTCACATGACGCACGCTGTTTTGAAACAACGGAACCCCCATGTGGGGACGAAACAAAGTTGTTTCGAAATGATTGTTTCGAAACAATGCCATCAGAACATGTTGTTTTGAAACAACGGTGACTCGTTTTGAAATAACTGTTGTCTGAACTTGCTATTTCTCTTTGAGCTTTTTTCCTTAATTCAAATTAACTTATTTCAAAATAAGGTGTTATTTCGATACAAGTTGTTTTGAAACAACTTGTATCGAAATAACCCCCCGTGTGTGAACGTAGACGCAGAGATTTGAATCTTAAACCTGTAGCCTGGAAATAAGTAACTTAAACCCGTAATCTAAGGGTCAAACATGGACAGGTGGCAACCTTGAGTGTAACTCCATTGAAGTACATGGAGTTAAACTAGAGATACGGCTGAGCCTTATTCTTAACAGAAAAATATGAAAAGGAAAGTTGGGTCAATCGATATATAGGCAGCCTGGACTAAAAACATCTCTCCTACATAAACACTGCTTTCTCCCCATGCAAAATCAGTAAAACTATTGGAGTGTTTGCAAAATTATACTGCTCATTACTTGAGACATAACAGGGAAACCTTTAAGATCAAAGAAACTTCTTTCCCAGTATAGACACATGTTTCTAATTTTTACTCATTCAGATCTAGGTGTGCTGGTTGCTTTAAGTTTTCTCTATTGATATTTCCAAGGTTAACTATTCTACACTACTGGTCTTGTTAAACTGATTATCCATACATGTGCGTCCCCCCACAAACCTGCTGACTGCCCTAATTTAAGGTCTCTACCTAAGGTATTATCAAGTTTCACATGTCTCCTTTACTTCCATTTTGCCCTACAAAACCAACTAAAGGGAGGAAGTGACATTATCTGAAGATTAAACAAGCTCCCCACAATTTCATAAAATGAATATAACTTAATCTTTAGCCAGAATATTAGTACATCAAATTAAAAAAAAAACAGCTGAACAGTCTATGGGTATGTGGAACACAGACCAAATTTCCTATAATGTGTGTTAGAACAAACTATACATGAAGAACACTGATAAGAAATCAGTCAGAGGTCCTACACCCTCAGGAGTGGCAAGTGCATACTAGTTTAGGCTACCTGCAATGTAGCAGTTTGATGTTGTTTATCTGATGACCGTGTTCTTCCTAAGGCAGAAATTCCTCTATCTTTGTTTAGCATGCTCTCTGTTAGCCACATTTACCGTTACTTTAGATTGATGGTCTAGTCAAGGCTGCTGCAGTATTCATGGAGAAAAAAGAGCCTTCAGCAATTTCCTAAGTTCCAAAGGGGCAGGCGTGTTAGGCTAGTTCAACAAAAGAAGCAAGGAGTCCTGTGGCACTTAAAGACAAACAAATTTATTTATTGCATGAGCTTTTGTGGGAGAAAATCCAACTTTGTCAGATGCTTTGAAGATGGGGGAATTTACAGAATGGGAGGAAAATAAATTCAGGGGACTGTAAGACATGGGATCAGGTCACATCGTAACAGCAAATCAAAGCAGCTGTTAAGATTCAAACACTGGGAAACAGCACATAGACGAAGGTGAAGTCAAATCACCAGTTGTAATGGGAAAAGAATCCATAGTCACAATTTAATCCTGCTTTCACACAATTGAATCTGCATATGAGTTCTAGTTTAGCTGTTTCTCTTTGAAGTCTTGATGTCACATTGTCTTGCTTCAGCACAGCTGTTAATGAATCATCCACAGAGTGATTAGAAAATGGAAGTGCTCAGCAACTGGTTTTTGAATAGTATGATTTCTGATGTCAGTTTTGTGGATGATTTGTTAACAGCTGGATGCTTTATAATATGTCTACAATTTACATTTTAACTTACAGAAGAGACATGCTGCTAAGAAAAATACTTACACTGTACCCTAAGAATTATTTAACTTTTGTGTATCTTAGTGTATTTATTTGTATGTGAGCAGGAGGGTTATGGCTCCGGGAAAAGACCTGGAGCCTGGACCCAGGCCCTGCCCAGTGGCCCCAATCCAGAGTCGGGGCCCTGGGCTCCTGCCACTGCTAGCCTGGCCCCCAATACCCAGCCTGGGACAGGGCCAGGCAAGGCAGTGGCTGGCATGAGCGGCCCGGCCCAAATCCCCGGCTGGGAGAGGCAGGTGCCGCTGCAGCCAGCCCAGCTCCAGATACCCAGGTTGGAGAGACAGGCACTACTGAGGCCAGCCCAGCTCCGAGATAGCTGGCTGAGGACAGGGCCAGGAGAGGCAGGGGTGTGGCAGCCATTCGGGGCACTGATGCTGGGACTTGGGGCATGTGCCCCTTGTGCCAGGCACCGGTGACGCCCCTGTATGCGAGCTCGTCTTTGTCACCACATGGGATAAAATTTTCCTATTTGGTGTGGATTTTTGATTAGACTTCTGTTTTGCCGTTCATCTAAAATACCTCTTTGTTTTTGTTGTACCTTAAAACAAACTGCTTCCATAAGGCTTTCCCATATTAATACACTAAAACTATTTAATTAGACACAATCAAAACAGATCCATCTGAACCAGCAAGCAGAACAACAATAATCCTAAGTATTTAACATAAAACATAAGAAACAAATGAACTCAAATGATGTTCTTTCAGAACAAAAAATATAGCAAGTCTCCCTTGCTTTTGAAGACAGATCACTATGGTTGTCATAGTTTGTACTCTTGTTGCTCTGCTACAGACTGTATGTTCCAAAGAAAAGGGACTTTGAGTTTCTATTAGCTCATAGAGCTTTCCATCCATGTACATTGTTAGCTGAATAAGAATTCTCCACTTTTTCCATAGACGAACTCCCACTGTGGTCATTAAGAGTTCTATGTACAGAACAAATAGAGGATTCTGCAATATAGATTCACAATGCAGGGCAAAAACTAGAATTTTCCCCATCACTTTGCACACAAAAGCAGGAGATTTTTTACTCTGAACTGTCTGATTGACTTGACCCAGTTTATTTGTGCATGTGTGGCCTGGCTGGAAAAAGAATGAGCTGGTGGTTTGCTTTGTATTCATGCTTCATAGAAAAAAAGACCCAAATCAGTTATATTATTTAGCTTGATTTATTCTTCTCCAGAACAGAGGAAACAATGTCCCAGTAATTTGCTTATTGTGTAATTCTATGGAATGAGGCAAGCGTTGGTGTGATAGGAGTTTAGTACAGAACTGAGCAAGCCAATCAGCTCTTAACTCTTAAAGAATACAGTAATCAGTTCAGGGCTAACTCTACAAAATGATGTCTGAAAACCCTCTACTAGTGATCATGAAATAAATACAAACTGCATAGCATTAGACAATATTTTACTTTTAATAACTTCATCTACTGCCCCCATATTCTGTGCTTTCACTACCATTTAAATTTTAATTACTAAATACTGCAGTTCACTCATGGCACGGCTACATAACATGGCAATATGCGTTTCAGGGGTTGGATTTCTAAAGCACACCAATGTGCTGTGCACTGGTAGGTCCTGCTGGAGTTAAAGTGTTCAAGGTACATTTTAGTGCACACCAGCAGGGTCTACATGGACCACTGGGTGCCCAACACATTAGTGTATTTTAGAAATCAGATCCCTATGTGGACAAAGCTGTACTGTGCAGACATGTCCTTAGAACTAACAGAATAAAACTGGGCTTGATAACAATTTTTGGCTCAATCCTGTAATCCTGAAACAATCAGTTTATTCCTTCTAGTTTTCACTGATTGAGCCTTTTAATATTTACACACTGATCTTGTGTTACTGGAAGCATCCATAGAACCAAGTGGCTTTGTGATAGGTTAACAAAACAACCTTTGCAAAAGTTCTACTGATGCATATTTTACAAGACATTTGATGATTTTTAATGTAGAAATATCAAAAAGAGAGACAGTGTGTTCGTATTGAGAAAGGAGTGGGAAAAGTTGGCATAGCTGAGGATTAAACCTATTAAATGTGTGAACATTCACCTTCTATAGTAGTATTATATAGAAGCATCCTATTTTTGCAACAAAGTCCCACATACAAGTAACAAATAAAAAGTAACAAACGATAGCAAACAGTGATGACTTCCACTCCTCCATCTGTTCACAGAGGCATTTTTAGTTGCCTGACCTCTGAAATACTGGGTCAGATTCACTATCATCATAAATGCTCTCAGAAGGGTTAATGATGATTTATGCATAAACAGGAATGGGTATCCCTAATAATACAAACAGCACTGTGGAATTCAGGTATGGAATCATAAAACAGGTGAAATTCCACATAGGTGGGAGCAAGGGGGAAGCAGCCTGAAGGCTGTGAAATCAAAAAAGTGGAATGACCAGACAGTTTTGTTCTTCCTTAGTTCCAAAGTAGTAGCCATATTAGTCTAGTTCAAAAACCAGTAGGTGAGCAATTCAATCTTCCTGATCACTCCATTGATGATTTGCTAACAACTGTGCTCAGACAAATGAAAAACAACTCAAGCCTTCAAAGAGAAACTACAGAATTGGAATTCATATGCAAATTTGACAGTGTTGTACTTTTCCGGCCCCAGTGCACACACAATGGCTAGCTGCACATGGGTCCGGGTCTCAGTGGCTGAGATCCGAGTGGCTGGCCAGCAAGGAGGCACTATCAGCTTCCAAAGCCCTGCAGCCAGCACTGTCTCTGAGCCCAAGCCTTTCTCGTCAGCATTGGGCTGGAGAAAGAAAGAAAGAAAGACTGGCTGCATCAAGAGGCTCAGGCTCGGAGATAGTACTCACTGTGAGGCTTTGGGAGCTGACGATGTCTCCCTGCTGTCCAGAAGCTCTGATTTCAGCTGCTGAGCTGAGCAAAGCAGTGCCTGGAAGGCATCCTCGGCACTGGCAGGCGTGCAGCCTGCTTTCTTTTTTCCTTCTTCCTTCTCTTTCTCTTCTTTCCATCTCTTTTTTCTTTCTCTTCCTTCCATATTTCTTTTTTCTCTTTTTTCTCCTTGCTTTCTTGTTTCCTTTCTCTTTTCTCGTTCCTTCTTTTTCTCTTTCCCTTTCTTCTCTTTTTCCATTCTTTTTTCTCTTTCTCCCTTCTCTTTCTCTTCTCACTTGCCTTCCTTTTCTTTTTTTCCTTTCTCTTCCTTCCTTTCTTTCCTTCCTTCTTTTTTCTCTTTTTTCTCTCATTTCTCTTTTTCTTCTTTCTCTTTTTTCTTTCTCTTCTTTCCTTCCCTCTTTCTTTTCTAACTTCCCTTCTGTTTTTCTTTCTCTTCCTTCCTTTCTTGTTTCCTTCCTTCCTCTGTATCTTTTCCTTCCTTCTCTCTTTTTCCCATTTTTTCTTTTTCTTCCTTCCATCTCTTTGGGCATGTCAACACACACAGGTTTATTTTGATATCGGTCCTTTCGAAAGGACCGATTTCGAAATAAAACCCTTATTTCGAAAGGGCTCCTTTCGAAATAAGGGAAACCACGGGATTGTAACGACCGTTATTTCAAAATGGATGTTTCGAAATAACGCCAATGGGTCTGCTGTTTCGAACCGTTGTTTCAAAACAATGGTGTTGTTTCGAAACAAGGGGTCTAAAGGCGTTATTTCGAAACATCTGTTTCGAAATAAAGTTCGTTTTGAGGGGGGTGTAGGTTTTACTTTTCCAAAAGGACAATCGTTATTTCGAAAGGACGAGGTCCATCCTTTCGAAATAAGGGAACGCCATGTAGACTGAATTTTTTAATTTCAAAATAACGGGTGCTATTTCGAAATAAAAGGGCCATGTAGATGTGCCCTTTGGCTATGTCCACACGAGGCTTTTAAATAGAAACAACCATTGTTTTGCTTTAAAAGTTGACATGTCTGAACAACATTTCTTTATTCCTCATTCCCACTCCTGACTGGGCATCTCCCCTGGAGAAAGCAGGGGCAGTGCTAAACACCCTAAGGCAAGCTGGCCTCATGAAAAATCCAGCCAAATGTGTTGCTGAAGTTAGATACCTCAGGTATATTGTAGGAAGGTGCATGGTAAAACCCCAATAAAACAAAAAAGAAGCTATCCAGAACTGGCTCTGGCCCAACCAGACAAAGGAGGTCAGAGCATTTTTAGGTGTAGTGGGATACTATAAATGCTTTATTTCACATTTTGTATCCAGAGCCAGCCCTGTGGCAGATCCAATAAAAGCCTGAGGCCCCGAGATGGTGCAATGGTCTGATACAGCCAAGATGGCCTTCACAGACATACAAATAGTCCTTTGTCAGGATCCTGTACTCCTCGCCCCAGACTTCTCAAAGGAATTCACACTCCAGACAGGTGCCTCTGAGGTGGGACTGGGAGCAGTCCCTTCACAGGTGGTTGGAGAGGAAGAACACCTGGTGATGTACCTCAGCTGGAAGCTCCTACAACAAGAACAAAGATATGAAGTAGTGGAGAGAGAATGCCTGGCCATCAAGGGGGCCATAGAAGCCCTCTGGTACTACCTGGTGGGATAGCAATTTATCCTCATGACTGATCATGGCCCTCTGCAATGGATTCAGTGAAACAAAGAAAAGAACTTGCAAATAACCCTGTACTTTTTGTCCCTCCAGCCCTTCTGGTTCATCATATGCCATTATGCTGAATTACGTTACGGCTGAGGTGTAAAAAGCAGTAATGAAACACTAAAGGTAGTTCTTCAGTGGCTATCCCTTAGTCTCTGAAGGATAAATTGGAGATAGACATTGAAAACATTTTTATTCATATATTTGTCTAATTGTGGAGTTAGTATTTTGAAAACCTTGTAGTTTTCCTATTTCTTTCTAACCAACTGATTAACTCTGTAATGCACAAAACGGTCTCTTAGATAGTGGCTTCCACTACTTAGAAATGTGCTTCTGTGATTTATTACCTAGAGTGCAATAACAATCTTCTTAATGAGAAGAAATATTTTAAGACATTGTGGCATCAGGGAAGCAGAAAGAACCAAATACCATAGATGAGTATAATTGTGCAATAACTAATAAGTACTTGGGAACATCATAAACATTAAGTTCATGTTATCTTTCATCCAAGTGTAGGATTAGTCTGATCCAAACCATATGAATGAGGGAAATAGCTACTATTTTAATTAGTTCATTTGTACATTCTCCAGACATAAGACAAGCTAGCTATAAATCATGCATGGTTCCATGTGGCTTTCATGGTTCCATCAGAATAAAGGGGAACTCTGAAATCTTTAGGACATAATATTTTCCATAGTTGTGCTGTTAACTCAAAAGGCTGGACAAACACATGCTTGGTTTTAAGCATCATTGCCCTTGTAAATTGTCATTGCAGATGATTCCCATATTTATTAAAATGTAAATATGTGGTTAGTTTCACAAGAGTGTTAATTACTTTATAATCAAAGGGATCATGAGAAGGCAGGGTAGCTTGCCTTACAGTTTGGAAAATTATCACATATTTTGTATAACATTTAGCAAACATTATTTTATTTATGTATTTAATATGAAAAAGAATGGAAAACACTCAGGCGATCCATCCTTGTATCAGATGCTGTTTAGCAAATGATTTCAACAACATTGCAGTTGTATGATATGGAAGTTTTCCCACACAAAAAGCCTTGTTGCCATTTGGCATAATTAAAGTAACTCATTATCCAGCATTTGCAAGTGACAGGATATGTCTACACTAGCAAGTTAGTCTGGATTGAGGAGGCTTGATCCGGAGTAATTTAGCTGATGGCCACACTAGGCTTTCCTTAGTTTGAACTAAGAAAATTCGATGTGGATTCAAACTAAGGTGGTTAGTTCGCACTAAAAACGTGTTTTAGTTTGAACTAAGTGTTAGTTCAAACTAGAATACATTGTTAATTTGAATTTCTAAATGCAAGTTTAGTTCAAACTGATCTGAGGTTAGTTTGACCTAATCTCAAACTTCTTAATTCAAACTAACAAGTTTGAACTAGCTTTGGCTAGTGGAGACATAGCCACAGTGACTACACTGCTCATTGTAATCACATGTGCATATCATTTGGAACATGACTGTAAACATATTGTGTAAAACAAACAAGGAATCCTGTGGCACTTTTAAAGGCTAACACATTTTATTTATTTATTTATTTATTAGTCTTTAAAAGTGCCACAGGACTCCTTGTTTGTTTTGCTGAGCTAGACTAACACAGCTGCTCCTTTGGAACTTGTCATTTTGGATAAGTACTGTAATGAATAAGACTTCATACACACACAGGTTATAACCCCTGCCCAGAAAGAAAAATATGTGCTACCCATTCTCTTGTATGTGGGGGGGGGGCATCCTCAAAATTCATGAATGGATCAGTTAAGCTGGAGGAATGGGAACTAAAGACAACTCCACCACCTTCACTCTTAACCTCTGCCTAAGTGCCAATTAAAAGCTACCAAGGGAGGTTAGGGACCACTGCTACCAAGGGAGGTTAGGGACCAATGCTATTCATGCTATTCAGCAATGGTCTCAAGTTGCGGTTAGGGAGGTCGAGGCTGGATATTAGAAAAAACTTTTTTACCAGGAGAGTGGTGAAGTCTTGGAATGAGCTGCCGAGGGAGGTGGTGGAGTCTCCATCTTTGGAGGTGTTTAAGGCCCGGCTGGACAAAACCCTGACTGGGATGGTTTAAGTGGGAGTGGTCCTGCCTCTGGCAGGGGGTTGGACTAGATGACCTATAAGGTCCTTTCCAACCCTATGATTCTATGATTCTATGCCACATCAGGGAGGACATGAGAAGAAGATTTCTATGAGTATCCAGCCAAATCTCCCTCTTGCCAGATATGAGGTGGGAGATACATTTTCACATAATTTGATGATAACTTAATTTGATGACCAAATCTCAGATTTTATGGCCAGAAAGGACTTTTCTTATCATCTAGTCCAAGGGTCTCAAACATGTGGCCCGGGGGCTGCATGCGGCCCCTAAAGCTATTTCCTGCAGCCTGCAATGACACTATTTTTACCAATATTTGCAATATTGGTGTATGAAAAAGTTTTAGTGGTGCGGCCCTCGGCCCAACATACTAGCTCTTATGCGGCCCTCATGGTGATTGGAGTTTGAGATCCCTGATCTAGTCTGACTTCCTATAAGACACTATCCATAATACTTTCCTCAGTAATTCCTCAATCAAATTAATAAATTCTTATTCAGTTACACCCTACTTTTTAGAAAGAAAAGTTCCAAGGAGGTAGCCATGTTAGTCTAGTTCAGCAAAACAAACAAGGAGTCCTCTGGCACTTTTATAGACTAACAAATTTATTTATCGCATGAGCTTTCATGGGAGAAAATCCCAATTCATCAGACACTTTGAATAGCTTCAAAGCATTTGACAAAGTGGGATTTTCTTCCATGAAAGCTCATGTTATAAATAAATGTGTTTGTCTTTGAAAGTGTCACAAGACTTCTTGTACTTAAAGAAAGATGCACAATTTTTATTACAGACACCACGTGATGGAGACTCCAACCCATCTCTAGATTATTCCCATGACTAATTACTCTCAATTTAACACGTGCACCTTACTTCTAATCTGAATTTATCTAATTTCATCTTCCAGCCATGTTCTACTAGATTAAAAATTGTTCTACTATTAGAGATAGTTTCACAATAAAGGTAATTATAGACCATAATTAAATCACCTCAATCTTCTTTTGGATGAATGAAACAGATTGAGCTTCTTAAAAACTCTTACTATAGAGCAGATATTCCAGATCTCAGATAATTCTTGTAGTTCATCTTGAATCTTGCCCAGTTTCATTTGTTTGAGAATATTTTGCTAAGCCAATCCCTTAGTTCTATTTATTATAACTGCAGCGTTATCCATGAGTAATTTTTCAATTGTTCAGGCCTCTGCATTTGTTTTGGCTAGGAAGCAAGAAGAGGTTTTTCTTTGAAATTGTATGTCTAGTTCTAAACTTCTGACGTGGAATTTCAATTTCAATTATCTTGCTTTCTGCTTGATAGTATAAATAGCATACTGGGCCAAATTTACTCTCCAGTTTAAATCTGGAGACCCTCTATTGAAGTCAGCATTTTAAGTTCTGCCAATTTTAAGTTCCCTTGGAATATGAGATAATTACAAGCACTATCTATAAGAAGCTAAAATCATAAACAGCAGTTTAGTAAACATAAGAATCAGCTATGTTAAGGTCCATGACTTCCTCTAGAGCTAAACCTATTTAACTAAGAGCTCTATGAATATGTCTACATTATGGTCTTAAGTCAACTTTAGGAGGCTTAAGTCAACTTAAGCAAAGCCCTGGCCACATTGGAGTTCATTAAGTTGACTTAAGGGCTTCCTTAAGTCAACGTAATAACTCTCACTTTTTAAGTTGACTTAGGCATTAAGTCGACTTTATTAAGCGGACAGTGCAATGTGGCCACCTAACTCAGCTTAAGAAGCCCTTTGTAATAACATGTGCCTGCTTAAGTTGACTTAGTAAAGTTGACTTAAGCAAATACATTTTTTTTTAGGACACTTTCTTAAGCTGACTTAACCGACTTTATTAAGGCAACTTAAGAGAAGTGTAGACTCACTAAGTCAACTTAATAAAGTCAACTTAGCTTTTGTAGTGTAGACATAGCCTTTGTGAGGTTGGTGTGTTGTGTTAGTCAGACTTGGGAATAGATGACAAAGTAAAAGCTGAACTATGTGTTGAAAAATGAACAGCCATTTATGTTGACCCTATTCAAATTCACTTTATTAATGGTCCATTCAAACTGTCTATTTATAAGAGCAGTACTTGGCACTTCTGTTTTAGCAGGTGCACTGTATACAATCACCCCGAAGCACAGCAGTAGACTCTGAAGATGCCCCCTTTGACAGTGATCAGTTCTAAATGTTTTGGAGACAAATGCAGGAAACCTGTTTCTTCTGAATCCCCATCAGTTGTTGTCTGACAGATGTCATGAAACATGATGGTGTGTATACTTTAATAAAAATATTTTAACTAATATAAAATTAAATAATATTCTATATATATATTCTATACATCTATATTCTATATATTAATCTCTATATATCTCTATAAATCTATCTATATATAATATTCTCTCTATATATTTTATATAACATTATATAATATTCTAACTAATCTAGTGGGTATTCACATAATAGATAAGGTCAAATAGCCCAGGTTATTGACCTCTTGCTTTTAGATCAATAGGTCCAGGGTTCAGTCTACACAGAGTACCAAGCCCCAAATCCTTTTTGAATTCTGCTCACCTTTGGCTCAATGATATATGATGGCAATGACTTCTATGGGTTAATTATATGCTGTGTCTAAGTATTTCTTTTAATCATTTATAAATGCATTGCCTTTTTAAGAATGAAATAAAGGAGTGATTGACTTTCTTGATGCTGTCCATTATTTTGTATGCCCTTATCTTGCCCCCCTTATTTGCCTTCTCTGTAAACAAAACATTCCAAGTATTTTCTGTCTCCCTCTTCATGAAGAAGTCTTTCCAAGCTACTAGACATTTTCTTTACCAACCTCTGAAACCTTGATTTATCTATGTTTTGGTTGAGGTAGGGGGCTCAGAATTGGACCAGTATTTAGAGTTAAAGTATAGTATGGAGTCATGCAATAGCACTGTATTTCCTTCCATCACATTTCTAATACATACTAATATTTTGCTTGTCTTCAGTGAGCTTTGGATCAATCCCACAGTTTTCAGATAAGATTTTAAAATTATATTTATAGCCAATTTTTCTTATACTGGACTAAAACATACTGGCCAATAAAAATTAACTAATTAACTCCCCATAACACCTGAGATGGGCTCATAAAATTTACTGCAGAATCAGTCATTTGAATGTTAATTTGTTTTTGCTGTATTTATGGGTTTGAGAAGTTTGTTAAAATTAATGAAAAATTAGCAGTGAAACTGTGAAGATTTCCAGCCTGCAACTAGCTGGATCTGCCTACTCTGGATCTGTCTACTCTTTTCCTGTCTTCTAAAAGGCCACTAAGGGCACGTCTATACTGATAGCAGCAAATTCACAGTTGTCAGTTCGATCTTTCCGGATCAGTTGAGCAGTCAGACCAGCTTAACTGAACAGGAAGCTGATCTGGCAAGCCCACCCCCTGAAAAAGAGTAACGGTCTGTGTTCAGATGAGAATTTTATTTCAAAACAACAGCCATTGTTTCGAAATAAAAATTCTCATGCCCACATGACGTACCGTTATTTCGAAACAACAGGATCCATTGTTTCAAAATAACGGCCGTTGTTACGAAACCATTAAACCTAGCAGGAAATCAAAATAGCCATTGTTTCGAAATGGTTGTTTCGAAACAACGGTGTTCGGACACGTTGTTTCGAAACAACATGTCTGAATGGCCTTATTTCGAAATAACCATTTAGAAATAACAGCTGTTTTGAAAGCAGGCTTTCCCTTAATTCGAATTAACAAACTGTTAATTTGAATTAACTTATTTTGAAATAAGGATTATTTCAAAATAACAGTTATCATGTAGATATACCTGCTGAGTCAATAGGAGGCCATTTCCCATCGACTCAGCGCAGTAGAAGTGCCGCAGTAAGTAGGTGTTACAAAGTCAAAGGGAGATATGCAAGTTATTTTATGTCTCTCTCCTTCCTCCCTTTGACTGCTGCCAAAAACCACTGTAAGCGTAAATGAGGGTTTAGTGCCTGCCTGCTGCGTCTGTCCTGCCTTTTGCTAGGTTGCTGGAACACATTGCTTACCTGTCACTTTCTTCAATGCCCTTCCCAATCAAACCACTCCTTCTTGTCTCTCCAGAACGTCCATCTACCCAGCAGCAGTACTGAGCTATTATTATTATTCTAGCACCAAGAACGGCTTCAAAATGAAGGTAATTGTTTTGAGCTTCCATTGAGCACATTTAAGGAGCTCCTTTAAATATTCTACAACATGATTTCTCCACCTCGGTGTCATAAAGAAAGCTAGGTTGAATGCATTTCCATAATAATAGCTGTCTAAATAGATACTATATCATCATAACAAAACCAATTTTTGTACCCAAAAGCTAAGCTGATAAACAAAAACAGAAACAGAAAGAATAAATCTCACTGCCAATCCACAGTAAGTGCTATAGCTACTAATAAAAGTTTCATTTCAAAATTATTTTAAATTAGAAAACTAATCTGTAAGTAGGAGATTTTCTAATTATTTCAAAGATAAGTCATTTCTGTTTTAGATAGTCATTACACAGCCATATATTAGAAATAGAATCATAGAATCCTGCAAACTGGAAAGGACCAGGAAAGGTCATCAAGTCCATTCCCCCAAGTGTCTTCAGGTTATTTCAGTGGTTAATCACCCTGAGAGATAGGAACTTTTCCCCTACTGTTCAACCTACACCTCTATTGCCATAATTTAAGTGCATTGCTTCTTGCCCTATCACTGGTGGTTAAGAGCTATGTTTACACACAGGGGGTTATTTCGATACAAGTTGTTTTGAAACCTCTGTTGTTTTGAAATAAGACTGCTGTGTGAACACACCCAAGGAGAATAATTTTTCTCGTTCCGCCTTGTAACAACCTTTAAGTACTTGAAAATGGTTATCATGTCCCCTCTCAGTCTCGTTTTTCCCAGACTAAACAAACAGTTCTTTCAATCTTCCCTCGTAGGTCAAGTGTTCCGGAACTTTAATCATTCTTGTTGCTCTTCTCTGGACTTTCTTCAGTTTATTCACATCTTTCCTGAAATAAGGCACCTGGAGCTGGACACAATAATCCAGTTGAGGCCTACTCAGGGCTGAGTACAGTGGAAGAATTACTTTTTGTGTCTTATTTATAATACTCCTGTTAATACATTCCAGAATGGTGTGTGGTTTTGTGTGTGTGTGTGTGTGTGTGTGTGTGTCAGTCAACAGTGGTACACTGTTGACTTGTATTTAACTTGTGGTCCAATATGACACCCAGATCCCTTTCTGCAGTACTCCTTCCTACGTAGTCATTGCTCATTTTGTATATGTGCAATGGATTGTTCTTTCCTAAGTGGAGTTCTTTGCACTTGTTTTTGTTGAATTTCACTCTATTTGCCTTAGACCATTTCACCAGTTTGTCCAAATCATTTTGAATTGTGATCCTATCCTCCAAAGCACTTGCAACCCCTCCCAGCTTGGAATCTTCAGCAAACATTATAAGTGTACTCTTTATGCCATCATCTAAATCATTTATGAAACTATCAAACAGACCGGGAGCCAGTGAACCACTGATAACTACTCTCTGCAAGTGGTTATCCAACCAGTTTTGTACCCATCTTATATTAGCTCTTTCCAGATTATACATCCTAGTTTGTTAATGAGGAGGTGATGCAAGGCCATGTCAAAAGCCTTATTAAAGTCTAGATATACCACATCTACCATTTCCCACTGTATTCACAAGGCTTGTTATCTCATCATAGTTTGAAATAAGGGGCTTTTTCCTACAATCATAGAATCATAGAAGATTAGGATTGGAAGGGGCCTTAGGAGGTCATCTAGTTCAGCTCTATGCTTAGTGCAGGACCAACCCCAACAACATCATTCCAGTCAGGGCTTTGTCAAGCCACACCTTAAAAACCTCAAAGGACTGAGATTCTACCAGCTCCCTACATAACCAATTCCATTGCTTTACCATCCTCCTAGGGGGGAAAAAAAACTTTCATCATTCATAGTTTTTAGTTAGCAATAGCAGTTTTATACTTTGAATTCTGCTCTAAAATTATGGGTGAAGTCCAGACTCCAATAAAATTAGTGGGAGTTTTGGCATTGGATGCAGTGACAGTGAGATGTCACTCTATGTATTTCTCTCTTTACCTGTTGGAAAAAGCAGGGCACACTACTGCCGTGAAATGTATTTTACCAGAAGAGTAAAATTAGAATAGTATACTTTGATCAGACAACTACTGACATTGAGGCATTACAGTGCTTCTGGACTAGTGTCCTTCCTAGAAATGAAATGGTAATGAAAGCAAAAAGTTTAGATAGATGACATCTCCTGGGTCTGAAAATGAGTATACATTAAATCACTAATCCTATAAAGACCCATTGGCATAAGTATTAAAAGGTTTTATTGATATTTTTGTCCTTGTTGCTAAATTTAGTTTCCTTTGAATTATTTTCAATTATTACATTGTACCTGCTTTACCTTTAGAATGAAGACAACGGTAGATAGCATCTGCTTTATGTAACAGAAAAAAGTGGGGAAAATATGGCCTGATTTTCATTTACACTGACACTTTCATATCTTAGGCTATGTCTACACACACATCTTTATTTTGAAATAAGGATTTTGAAATGAGTTATTTCGAAACAACATGTCCAAATGGCCTTATTTCAAAATAACCATTTTGAAATAACAGCTGTTTCGAAACAATCGGGGTTTAACCTAGTTCGAAACAGCAGTTCTTATTTTGAAAGGACGGGATCTGTCTTTTTGAAATAAGAAAACGTCATGTTATTTTGAAATAAAAGTGCTGTGTAGACATACAGAGTAAGATTTTTCAAATAAACTTTAAGATTATGCTAAGAAATTGCTGAACTATATGGAAAATTATGCTTTTAATAGATAATAAAGAAAGAAAAATTATAGGGTCAACTGCTTGGTCAATGTAAATTGGTATAGCTCTATTGATTTCAGTGGGTGTATGCCAATTTACACTAGCTGCCAATCTGGTGCTATATGTTTTAATTGAATTATTTTTCGATTCTGTGTCTTATATTCATTTTTTAAGCAGTTGACTGAGTAATAGGGTATGTATATAACTGGTCTTGATTTATTTGTTTTATCTGTGATCAGGGAAAAATGGATTAACAATACAAAATGTGTGTAACTGACCCACAAATAGACACTGGACCTGAACCAAAAAGAAGGGAATTTTAGCTGAGTGGACTCATAGACTCATAGGCTATGTCTACACTTAGAGTGTTAAATCAATTTAACTTAAATCAATATAATTTAATCAAAATAAAAATTATTAAATTGATCTAAGTTAAATTGATTTAACATGTCCCCACTAGAAACCCAAATCAAACTAGCATGTCCAGGGACAGGACTTGCTAGTTCAGTTTAGGAGAGGGGCACCATGGGAGGTCTGGCAAGATGGCCCCCAAGAAGGCCCAAGTCCCTACCCAATATACAGAAAGAGGAGGGCACCCTGGGAGGAAGAAGGTCAAAAAGTGTTAAATTGAAATAACAGTTAAATCAAAATAACACATCTACACTGTGTTATTTCAAAATAATATTTTCAATGAACTGTCATCATGACATAAAGGCAGGTTTTAATATATTGAAATGACCGTTCTTTATTTTGAAATGAGGGAGATCCTCATTTTGAAATAAGCAAAGCTAGTGGGGACCTGCACTACTTTAAATCAAAATAACCATCATTATTTCAGTTTAAAGTGTAGGAGTAGATATACCCATAGAGTAAGGATGATAGGATTGGGAATATTGTTGGGTTTCTCTACCACTGAGTTTCTTTTTAGTAAAATGTCAAACATGGGTTCTACAGTAGTTTCATGTGTATACAGAGGACTGGATTAACCCTCCGGCAAGCCCTGGGCTGTGAGATTCTGGGGGTGTATGGACGGGCCGCCCTGCCATTGTCCTCATTGCTAAAATGGACTGGGGGATGCAGATGGCTGCCCAGTGCCCAGCTTGGGTGGACGTCTAGCCTGGAGCCAGAATGTGTCATGGCACTGCTTGGGCATCTGGGCTGCAGCTTCTCTGCAGACCCCAGCAATCAGTGTGGGCCCTGGCACAGCCAGCTGGTGAAGGAAGTGAGACTGACATTTGAGGCACTGGGGTGGGCCAGCTGGCACTGTTGTGGAGTGTGCAGGCCAGCACAGGGGGTAATGGGGTGCTGACTCCAGGCATGGGCTGGGGCTCAAGCTGGCCTAGGGGTGAGGCAAGCCAGCACCAGGGGCTGGGAGCACTGCGTGGAGCCAGGGACACTTCAGACATGGAGCAGATAGGCCAGCCCAGACTGGGGCTGGGATCAGATTTATCTTTGCAGGGTGAAGGGACCCCACCTTACCCGAGGGCCCTGGGCTGCAGTTCCTAAAGTCTCTGACTGTTTATATGTGCTACAGCCCTGACTATACATAGATTTATTATTCATAGCTTTATTATTTTATTTTGAGGAGCAGAACAATATAGAAATGTGCTTATTTATGTCTTTTCCTGCTTATCTTAAGAATCAGAAAAAAAACCCATTTTTTTCCCCTTTCAGCACAAAATGTGAAATTTCCCCACTGTGGTTAGAATTCACTACAATGTGAAGGGCTAACACAAAGGTATATGCACCTAAGTGGAACTATAATATGGTTCAGAGGCCTAGTTTCTAGTCTTATGCATGCATCGAGATAAATTTCACCCTATGTATACAAACACATAGATAGCAAGAATAAGTTGATGTAATTTAAGTGACATTAGTTCTCAGGGAATAGAATGTAAAAGGCACTAGTAAGAGCCTTATACATAAAGTCAAAAGACAAATAGGTCCAATACTTTGGAAATATGGCATTTGAATGATTACATTTACTACACTTCAATTTTTCCTGTTTAAAAGAAATGCCTTCTGTACAAGACACATAATTTAGAGCTCTCCCATGCAACATCATGGCTAGTAACTGTTTATGAATAAATAAAAAAAAAATCTTATTAGCTACCTCCATAATCCAAAATTGTAATTGTGATTAAATTATTCTGTACAGTATGTTCTTTCTGGTACACGGCATGTTTTCATCACTCGTTAAGACAAAATATTGAAGATATCTTGTCTATAAATAAAAAGGCTTTTAAAAAATGTCATTAGAGGGTTCTATATGAGCCCACAGTTATAAATAAACCAAACCCAGAAATAATGACCTTTCTGTCCTGCAGTATTAAAAACAGTTGTTAAACTGACATGGTTAAGTGTTAAAGGAAACGCCAGCCATAGTCAATTCCAGAACAGTTTCTAATGCCCTCAGGAATGTAAAATCCATTTAGTCTATGCAAGTGGAAAATAAGCTCATTTTTAACACATGAATTTTAAAGGAAAAGCAAATAAATCTAGCTTGTTTAAAAAAAGAACATAGTTAAGCCTTGGATGCTTTCAGTATAATAGAATATAATATTTTTTCCCCCTAGCAATGCAACCTTCAGTTTGAAGGGAAGTAAACTTGAAATAAAAAGCAGGTTGCAGCTTGGATATTCTTCATCTGCAGAAATAATGCCAGAGAAGAGTTAGAATTAATTTTGGTCTTTAAAAACTTTGGGTGTGATGTTCCAAAAGAAACTTTCTGATACATTACTGGTAATCAATGTTTTCTTGCATATGTTATCTTTAATTAACTTAAATTTTGTATTTACATAGCTACTTTCATCATACAGACTATGTGTAGTTTCCATTCATAACTTAAATACAGAGGCCTTTGGGGAGTCTTATTTTTATACTTATCTGAATGAGACAAACTCTGCAGCTGTTTTGGAAAACGGAAATGAAGAGTAACTGTAAGAAGAATTTAGGCAGCTGGAATGTAAATGTTCAAGGTGATATTTGGCCAGAACACTCGTGTAAACACTATAAGCTTACCTTCTTCATTTTGTGAAAAATGCCACAACCTTATAACCTCAGTTTTGCTTCTCTTCTGAAAGAGACATTTCCAGCAGCATACCTCCCACAGTTTTATCCTGCGGCACTGATTCAGCGCTGACTGATGGAGATGGGGTGCCATATGCTGAATCCTCAGTGTAAGCTGATATTTTTTATGACCGTCTCCTTCCAAGCAGTGAGTGGGTATTATTTAATTTAGCTTCTGACATCACAGTTCAAGTAGTATGGCTTCAGGCCATATATACATATGTTACCCCTTTCCTTCCAGGAGTTAAAACAAAAATGGTCTTTTGAAAGAGGACCTATGTTTCAATGAATTATGAGTATTGAGCCTAAATATTAATAAGTTTCTAATTTCAAGATCTAGACAAATGCTTTTAGATAATGAGTGTTTCTTCCTTAGTGGAACATTTATTGCTGAAGCCTGTAAATTGACTAAGTATTCACAAATTTTGAAGGCAACACCTAGCAGTAACTAAACATGGCTTTTCTGGTATATCTGAGTGACATACATGGACATTTTGTACCTTTGTTTTCTTATTCATGATTTACATAACACTTAGGTAAATATAGTCATAATACAGTGAAATGAACTGACACAATATCTGTTAAAATAAACATGAGCATTCCCCATATGTGAGTGGTTTAAGAATGATTACAAACTAAGAGCCTGATGGTAAAACCTTCATACAGATAATTCTTTCTTACCTGAGAAGGGTTATTGAACATAACAGTAATGTGCTTTGTCCAATAATGTATTCCATCAATTTTTTTGCAATACAGTTTTATATATTATTTAATGAGATGCTTCACAAAGGTTGTGAAGTGTCCTTACCAGAACTGAAGTGGGAAGAACACGTCTGGGTCATTTTAACAGCTGTGGCAATTAGTTGAAACAGATTTATGGGACAAATGGTGCATGTGAATCACTAACAAGAAAATGTGGTGCAATTTCAAAACTCAAAACAGTTTTAGAGAACCTTTTGAAAATTTAGCACAATCTGAAATCCACTTTTGCACTGTGAGTTTTGACTCCAATCCAAGCACTATGCACATGCTTAATGTTGCACTTTGCATAGCTTCATTGAAGTCACAGATCTTTTGGACTACCCCAGGTGAAATATGAGAGCAGCTCAATATAAATTCCTGCATAACAACTGATTGACTTCATGGATGAGAGTAGTTCCATTTACTTCATTAAGTGCACGTATATGCGTGAGCCGGACCATAATGTTTAAGAAACTTTGTCCTGTTCATGTCCTGGAATATATCTGAATAATTACTACTGACTGGTTAACTCACTTAGTATAGATGTTCTGTCTCAACAAGCTGTCAACACCAAATTTTAAAACAGAAGCAGAGACACAGGGCCTGTCACCTAATTATTGTACAAAATCTGTATTTAATATACATATTTAAAGTATACTCACTGTAGCTGACAATAGCACTGGCGACAGATATGTGTAGCGTTAGACACAAGTGCAAACATTTGCGGGATCAGGCACTATAGTGGCTCACATTTTCATACACTCTGAATTCACAAGTGAAAATTACAAACACTAATTATTTTGTTTTCTCAAAAGTAAAAATCAAACTGTTTCCAATCATTGTGCTTGGCAATTTTTCTACCTTTGGGAATTATATATGGCATCTCAAGATTCTTCAGTGTGAGTGGTTAAGTGGTTCTGTATGCACATTTAAGGAGGATGGTTGAAGGCTTTTGCATATTGATAGAAAGATGCTGGAATGGAAAAAGTTTGTACATGTGGGTAATGAAAAAAATCTTCCTTCTATTGAATAAGCCATGAATTACATGATTTGTATCTTGGAGTTAATTGTCAAGCTCTTAGAAGGACATTGGCCAAAGGATTTTGGGAGTTTTAGGAGAATTTTAAGTCATTTATTATAAAATGACCAAATAAAATAGATTAGTGCATAGGATTGCTCCAGGGATTGCAAAAATATTGTAGGAAACTTGCTGAAAAAAATGTTGGGACAGATCTGCCTCTCATCAATGTCAATGGTAACTTTGCCATTAGCTCTAATCTGAGTAGGTTTGTGCCTATATTCAGCAAGTTTAATCAGCAAAGAGAGAAGGCGGAAGCAATTATGTTCACACTTCAAGTTAAAGTAAACACTGGTAATAAAAGTTCAGAGAACATAGACATGTACATAAGTCTAGTGGTTATTTTCCTTTGGGAAGCCTGGAACGAAAAGGGTATATCACATAACATGCAAGGATTTCATTATGTGGTTCTTGCAAATAGTGTATATTGGAACTGGAGTCCTCATCCAGTGGAGATGAATTAATATGTTTGTCAAATTAAGTTTAAAACATCATGTATGAAACAAAACAAATCATTTGGGCACTTGCCTCTATTTTTTGAGCATCCACAATTAACTTAATTTTTTTAGGTTTCTGTTTGAGGACCAAGTTGTTTGAATCATCTTCAAAAGTTCAACAGTTGCTTATAGTGTCCCCAGGGCTAACATCCAACAGGATGCCCTCAAGCAGCCAAGCACAATGCAACAAGTGTATCATGCCTCACTTACCTGAGAGCCAACCAAGTTGCCCATTCTTTTTACTGCAGATCAAACTAACAGCCATGTCACCTGCTCAAGAAAGCAATGATATTCCTCTTACAGTATGTCTACATATCAAAGAAAAAGCTTTGGCTGGCCAATACCAGCTGACTTAGTCTGGTGGGGCTTGGGCTGTGGGTTATTTCATTGCTTTATGGACTTCCAGGCTAGGATGGAAACCTGGGCTCTAGGATCCTCTGGACTAGAGGATCCCTGAGTTTGGTCTCAGCCTGGGAGCCTACATAGCAATGGACAGTCCCTCAAGTTGAACACTGCCAGCCAAGTTGCTTGGCACAGGTCAGCTGTGTTTTTTTAATTTGCTGTATAGATACATCCAGGTTTTAGAATCTAATAAAATCCCTGCTTCCAGGCATCATTTATTAATATAAGTACTTTTATTCATAGGTCCCTGAAAGTGAAATAGTTCAGAAACCCCAAAGCAAAACAAGCTATAGACGAAGTAGTTCTCAAGGTCCATTAATCCTATTCTGGGGCTCACCCTGGGACTCCAGATCATTGACCCAAGAGGTAATAACCCCGGCTGTGTAATATCTCCCCCCCTTCCACAGTCACCATGCTGCTGGCCATTCTCCAAGCTTCTTACAAGCCTTCTGCTGTAATCTGTACTTTAGTCATCTGCAAGTGGGCTTCCAATAGTATCTGGCTTCCTATACCTGTGAGCCCTACTGCTGCTGAACTACTCAAGAATCAATCTGTTTTTCTGGATTTGGCCTGCTTCAAGCTGGGTTACACCTTGTCCTCTACCCAGGAGCTGCCACATAAGCCTCCAGCCCATCCCAATTTTCCCTGTTCCACCAAATCTCTTTAGCTCTTGCTCTGAGTCAAATCCACCCTCTAGGAGCCCCCAACTCCTTTCTGAGAAGAGCAGCAGAGGACTCATGATCTTTCTAGTGGATTCTCATCAGTTCCTTCCTCCTCCTGCCAAAGCTTTCTGTTCTTCCTCCTTCTGAACTTCTGCCTAGCTTTATTAGAGGGGCCCAATTGAAAGGCAGCTAATTAGTTACAACTGAACAGGACCAAAGTCCTTCGAAAAGGGCAAGTCACTTTGCAATCAGTACTACCAAATATGTCACAGGGATTTCATCAATGATTTAGATGATGGCATAAAGAGTACACTTATAACGTCTGTGGATGATACCAAGCCAGGTGGGGTTGCAAGTGCTTTGGAGGATAGGATCACAGTTCAAAATGATTTGGATGAACTGGTGAAATGGTCTGAGGGAAACAGAATGAAATTCAATAAACACAACTGCAAAGTACTCCACCTAGGAAAGAACAATCCATTATACATATACAAAATGAGCAACGACTGCTTAGGAAGGAGTATTGCTGAAAGGGATCTGGGTGTCATATTGGACCACAAGCTAAATATAAGTCAACAGTGTACCACTGGTGCAAAAAAAGCAAACAGTATTCTGGGATATATTAACAGAAGTATTGTAAGAAAGACATGAGAAGTAATTCTTCTGCTCTACTGAGCCCTGAATAGGCTTCAGTTGGAGTACTGTGTCTGGTTCTGGGTGCCACATTTCAGGAAAGATGTGGACAAACTGAAGAAAGCCCAGAGAAGAACAACAAGAATGATTAAAGTTCTGGAGCACTTGACCTATGAGGGAAGATTGAAAAAGTTGGGTTTGTTTAGTCTAGAAAAGAGGAAACTGAGAGGGGATATGATAACAATTTTCAAGTACCTAAAAGGTTGTTATAAGGAAGAAGGAGAAAAATTGCTCTCAAACTGCCAGTGATAGGACAAGCAGCAATGGGCTTTAATTACAGCAAGGAAGGTTAAAGTTGGACATCAGGAAAAAGCCCTAACTGTCAGGTGATTAACCCCTGAAATATGTTGCTTAGGCAGTTTGTGGAATCTCCATCACTGGAAGTTTTTAAGAGCAGGTTAGACAAATACCTTTCAGGGATGGCTTAAGAGGATACTTGGTCTTCCCATGAGTATAGGGGACTGGACTCAGTGACCTCTCATGATTTCTTCCAGTTTCTATGATTCTCTATATACATTTGTTTTATGCTAGTTCTTTGATAGAAAATACAAGATAGAAGTCTGTGATCATGTTATGCACACAGAGACTCATGTCATACAAAAGACTGCTGAATTAGGAAAGAGAATGTGCCATTAAAACTAAGTAGCCTTTTGTATTAAAGAAAACTATTTGTTTTAATTTTTAAAGCTATTACTATATTCACTGTTTTATAAAATGATTTAGAAGCACAGAACTTTTTAAAATGTCTTAATTTTTCTCCATCCACTAAGCACCCCCCATGCTTGTTTCCTATAGCTTATGAGAGCATTATTTTTCTTTTAAAAAATAGAGTATTAATACATTTGACATGAACTCTCCTCCCCCATCATCACTGTAGAATGATGGCAATATGTTAAGAGATAATAGAAAAGGTCTCAGTTTTGAAATTGACAGTTAAGACAGAAAACCTAGCACTGGTGTGGTGCAACATGGTAAGCAAGTAATGGAATGCCCAGATGGAAGGGTGATTTGGACACAGTGACAGGCAAGGAAGCTAAGAGAAGCATCTGTGTACTGTGTTGGCTATGAAGGTGCTAAGGAGGCACAAGATGAGTAGGTGACAGTAATCAAGTTGAATGGAAAAGAAGAACAAATGCAGATAAACTGTGTTTCAACCAACCTGAGTCACAGTTTAAACTACATTATCAGTAGAATGTTTGTTTAGATATAATGGAACAAATTAATCTCTGATGTGGTTCCATAAATCAGTGGAGTTACAGCACAGCTAAATTTGACTTATTTACTGCCCATTACCACTACTCGATGTTATTTATTTTACTTATATATCACTCACTTTCTCCTAAATTTAAATTGTTATATAATCACAGGCAAAAGACACTTGTTCTTTCTGATAATAAAAGTTAACCTAATAAATCTTATAAACTAAGAATTATTTGCTTCAAAGATAGCTTGACACATGACTCTCTTAGTGTATATCAGCTACTGATTACTAGCCAAGTTTTCCTAGAAACCATGATTGTAAACTTATGATAATACTATACTGTCTCAGGATACCTATACAAGTCAAGTAACTCATTTTTAAAATGATATTTATGACACTTTCAATACAGAAATATAGAGAATCATTATATTTTTAAAACGTGGAGGTATATGGTTTATAAAATAGAATTTCATGCCTGATCAGATAGATCTTTGTATAGTTACTGGACAGTTTACATGCTGACCTGAGTGTAACTTATGATAATCTACTTTTTTTTTTTCCTATATATGACCAGCGCTTGATATGGACTACATTGAGAATCTGACACTGAAGGTATGACACAAGAAGACAGACAATTTCCCCAAACTGGCAATTAATTCTATAGTTAGATTCACCAAACCAGCACAAAGAACTTCTGTATCATCACACTAACTTTCCTGGCCTTTTATAGCTCCTCAGTAGTACTGCTGATGAATTAGTGGCAGCTGAATTTTGCTTAAAGAAATTACATTTTATATATAAAGTTAGTATGATGATATTTCAATTTCTACTTTGATACAGCAAAAGAATACCCATTACATGACATCTAATTCCGGGCTTTCTGTTGTTTGGTTGGTTCAGTTAACCCTCTTATAGAACTCTTGGGATTATTACATCGAAGGACAACAGCAAACCAGAAACTTTAGGACATTGGCAAAGGTAAATTTGATTGTGACCCGCATCCCTTCCTGTCCTCAACTATGGTTTGATCTTAGAGCATTTTCCTACTGAATTTTTCTGCACTCACATCTGTCTAGACTTCTTTTCCATGACTGAAGAGAACTTCCAGAAACACTTTACCCCTCAGCACATTAGAGATTTATACGGTTGGTTTTCCGTTTGGGAATGTATGCGTGAAATTAGCCACACAATGTAAACTTGATAAAAAGAAGAGTTATTAAAACAGAAAACATGGAATCAAAATAAAAGAAATTATTTGCTTAATAGCTTTGGATTTGCACTTCTCATATTCAAAACTAGACATGGCATTTTCCTCTTAGATATGAGCAGACATCTCTTGAAAGCAATTTCCTCTTTGACCTTGGCTGTCAAGTTGACTTCCTCCTTTGCTACATCTCCAGGACCCACCACTTAACCCCATGTATCTAGGTCAACTTGCAATGACTGATATACCTTCCATGACCCAGGGCAGCTACCTGCTTTTCCTAACAAGTTTTCTCTAGTTATCTACACACAGTAGATGCTGGGACCTATTTCATTTAGTAGGATTTGAACCACTAAGGAGATGTAATCTCTCAATGATGTTTAATGGCCACCCATTCCAAGGGTTAGCAACCTTGCTCAGATATCATCTTTCACAGATTGTCTGGTGGTATCTAGATTTGATTGGCCTCTTGTTAAAATCCTCCAAGCACTTTTTTCTTTTGTCAAAAAATATGAATTATGAACTGGTACCAGACCCTCTGTCACATCACGATACTTCTAAAATAGTATTCATGTTCCCATATAGAGAGAGTATGGGTATGTCTACACTGAAAAGTTTTTTTTTCAAAATAAGGAGGCTTATTTAAAAAAAAAATTCATGTCCATGCAGCCATTTAGTTATTTTGAAATAAGTACTTCGGTATTTTGAAACAATGAAGCACTATTTTGAAATCATTAAAACTACTTTTATTTTGAAAGAGAGATTCTTTCGGTATTGTTTTTTTGAAAAAAGCCATTCCAAGCCGTGGAATTGGCTTTTTTGAAATAATGGGAAGGGATACGCTGATGTGGCTCCCTTCCCCACCAGGGAGAGATTCCCTGGCAGGCCTCTGTTCCTCACTGGGGAGAGATTCCCCTGGTGGGCTCCCTTCCCCACCAGGGACAGGGAACTCCTAACGGGCTTCTTTCCCTGCTGGGGGCAGGGAGCCCTTGGCAAAGCTCCTGCCCCCCACCACACAAGGCATAACAATCTGGGCCTACCACAGCCCCTCTGTTCAGGATGGGGGGGCTAGGATCAGGTTAGGAGCCAGTTCGGGCTCTCAGCTGCTTGTGGCTCCCTGCAAGCAGCTCAGAGCCTGGTCAACTTCACAGCCTGATCTGGCTCCTAGCCAGTTCCTAGCCCCCCCCCCCCCAGCCTGAACAGAGGGGCTGGGGGGAGGGCAGATCAGTGTCCCTTGTGGGGAGGAGCAGCCCTGGCAGGGAATGCAACCCTGCTGGGAGTTCCCTGCTTCTGAGGCAGGGAAACCATATAGACTCTGTAACTCAAAATACTAATGCCTCCTTTATTTTGAAATAGGAGTCTAGTGAAGACTCACTATTTTGAAATAATTATTTTGAATTAATCTTGGTATAGTTATTTCAAAATATCTATTTTGAAATAATTATGACAGTGTAGACATAGCCTATGGTATATTCATTTCCCTATGTGAACCAAAATTAATACAACCCTCACAACTTCTGACTACAATCCTGAGCAGAGATTTAGCATTTCTCTCCTGTTCTATACTATGTCAAGCATATTGCATATGGTCTACAAATAATAGACCAGCTGTGATTAGTAATTTATTTCAACACACCTGTGACTTTGGGTCTCATGTTCCTTCACCTTTGTTTGACTCTTTTTGCAGCTGCTTGGTATTATGTAAAGCCTTGAGTGGAATCTCTCTGTGGAAGGGATTGTTCTCAAATTAGCTACTTTTACAGCACTGCACAAAATGGCTCCCTAGACATGATAGTACCGAACTGAAACCAAAAACAAAAACAAAACCTCTGTGTGTTATTAATATTGTCTCAATCTAAATGTAACAAGAAGAACCTGACAAAAATTTCAACTGTTCAACATGTATGTCATACTAATCTTAACCTATACGCTGAAGTCTTCAGAATTCCCATGTAGCAAAGTAGAGATTTTGCAGCAGTTTCAGATACTTTTTAAAATGGCATTTTGACTTAATTAACATGACAAAATGCAATCATTACAATACCCATTGTACTCTTTAAATTGAAATTGAATGTATTTTACACTGCCATTCAAACTGTTGCATAATATAACTGAAAACACAGCATACACAGGGACACAGTTTCTTCCTCCATATGCTAATACAGTAGTAAATCTACTTAATGTTTTGACATCTGGAGACAGATACTCAGTATGATCGAACTATTAATATTTTAAATGCAAAGAAAGATAAGGAGCAGGTAGTTTTGTACAATAAGCATCACCATCTCTTTACCAGCCCAAAGTGAACAGCATGTATGTCTTTACACTTACATATTAAAATATGAATTATTTTTAAAATATATTGTAGAAGCTAACTATTTAGGACCAGATTCTCCACTTTCATAACTCAGCATAACCACATTGACTTCAGTGGTGCTACACCAGTGTATTCCTGCTGAGGATTTGGTCCTTACATCTCATGTATGTTATAGTATTTTTATGATATTCAGCTGAAGGAAAAGGAAGCCTTTTCTTCAGGTTCAGTCAGAAAAGAAGAAAATGCCTTTTTTAGTTTTCATTAGCCACATTCCTTTCTCATTTAGTACAGTGTTTTTTTGAGAAAATCTTCATAAATCTCAAGGCTAGAAGGAAGCAGTGATGATCCAGCTTGACTTCCCTTACAGCACAGGCCATGCAACTTCCTTGAAAAAATTCCTATCTTGATTTAACAGTTACCAATGATAGAAAAATCCACCATGACCCTTGATTAATTGCTCCAATGGTTAATTACCTTTACGGTTAAAAATATACAACCCCTTTCCAGTCTGCATTTGTCTAGCTTCAACTTTTAGCTATTTTATCATGTCACATCTTTCTCTGCAACATGAAGGAACCTATTATTAAAAATTTGTTTTTCATGTAGGTACTTTCAGACTGTAATCAAGTCACTCCTTAACCTTCTCTTTTTTTAAGCTAAATTGGTTGAGTTTCTTGAGTCTATTATTATAAGCCGTGTTTTCAAATCCTTTATTCATTCTCATGGCTCTTCTCTGAACACTCTCTAACTTCCCTATATCCTTCCAGAACTGTGGATGCGAGAACTGGATACAGGCTTCCAGTAGTGGTCACATCTGTGCCATGTACAGAACTAAAATAAACTTTCTATTCCTACTTCAAATTCCCATGGTTATGTGTACAAGGATCACATTAACCTTTTTGTCTACAGGGTTAAACTGAAAAACAAATGGAGTCCTGTGGCACTTACAGGCTAACCAATTTCTGTATAGCATGAGCTTTCATTGGAGAAAATTCCACCTCGTCAGATGCTTTGCAAATGGAGGAACTTACAGAATGGGAGGAATTAAATGCAGGGAAGTGTAAGTCATGGGATCAGGTCACACTGTAACAGCAAATGAAAGCAGCTGTTAAGATTCAAACATGAGTGAACAGCATATAGAGGAAGATGAGGTCAAATCACCTGCTGTAATGAGAAAAAAAATTCCAAAGTTCCTATTTAGCCCTGAAGCAGTACAGACAAATTTGCAAATAAATTTGCGCTCTGCAGCTGCTCTTTGAAGCCTTGATTTGGCATACAGCTGTCTGAGCACCACAGTTAGTAAATCATCAATGGATTGATCAGGAAGATTGAAATGCTGACCCACCAGTTTTAGAATGTTGTGACCTCTGATGTTAGATTTGTGCCCATTTATTTTTCTGTGCAGAGACTGTTCTGTTTGTCCAATATATAAGGCAGAGGGGCATTTCTGGGACATGATGGCATAAATTTCATTGGTGAATGAGCCTTTGATGGAGTAGCTGGTTTTATTATGTCCTGTAACAGTGTCTTTTGTGCAGATATGTGGATAAAAGCTGGCAGCGTGGTTTGTTTCAGGGATGTGTGCCTTCTTTAATGGTTCTATTGTTAGGTCTGTAGTTGCTGGTGAGTATCTGCTTCAGGCTGAGGGACTATTCGTAAGTGAGGAGAGGTCTGTTTCTCAAGGCTTGAGAGACTGAGAAATTGTCATGTAGAATTGGCTGTAGATCCTTGATGATGTGCTGTAGAGGTCTGACTTGTTGTAGCCTGAGATTTTTGCCATCTCTTTAGTATCACAGAAAACCTTGATTGAATAAGGACACATATGGGTAGAAAATAGTGTAAGGCAATCTAATAGGAATTCTATGTCAAAATAAAGCTGGAAACAGCATAATATGTAATAATCAGTAGTAAAGAATTCATAAATCATAATTTATCAATGTTTAAAACAAAGTTGGTATTAAAAGGGCATTCAGCAAGTGAAAATGGAGAGATCATAGATTTAGCAGATTCCATAGGTATATCTCTATCAGCAGATTCAACAGATATATTTTTTTGGAAAAGTAGGTCAAGATGGAGGAAGATTTTGAACTTTTGAACTCACTCAGTCCCCCTCCCATCAAGGATTCTAAGGTGTCCACCCCCTGTCAAAGGACCCATCAAAAGTATTGATTTTTGATCAGGTGGCAGGTGAAATCACCCTTTTCCCAATTGGATGGAGATGAAATCACACCATTGAGATTGGTCAAGGAGAAGATGGGAGTGACAGAAGAGCGAATAAAAGGTGCTGCACAGAGCAGAACTTTGGAGATCTCTCCCACTCCTTACTGGGTTCCACTGGCCTCTGGCTATGTTCCCGCTGCACTAAGGAGTCTCACTCACACTCATCCCCAGAGAGAGTGACAACGTCTCTAGTGGAACCCTGGGAGCTGGGTCTTTGGATTTAGTCTCTGAAAGGCACGGGAATGTGTCTCTGAGCAGTGACTCAGGATTCAGCCCTTGAGCTAGGTTTTTGGACTCAGTCTCAGAAGGGCCTCCGATAAAACTCACAAGCAAGCAGCTAACTCAGTCCTGTGTATAGCTTGTGAGCAATGAACTGATACTTTGTAGCTCCAGTCTCTGAGCAACTGCACCTGCAGGCTTTGAGCTGTGCCTAAGTTTCAGTTTCCATGGCAACCAGACCAGAGCTGAGCAGAGACTTAGAGAGAGAAAAGTTCCAGCCTGCAGCTGCCAGCCTCCATTTGAAGAAGCAACACACCCTTTCCCAGAGAGAAAGAGACTCTGCCTTTTTCCTTCAACTTTTGGGGTAAGAAAAGGAGGGGAGGAACACTAGCAGAAAGCCCCAATATCTTTAGATTACTTTAGTACTGCCAGGAAGCCCAAGCCTTACAATGTAACTTTATGACTATAAGTAAACTACCTAGAAAGAGTGAGGCAAGAACCCAGATTAAGATCTAAAGGAGTAACAGTAAGAGTTGAGATCTCTCCATCCAGCAAGTGCCTGATCCCCACTTGCTGAATGTTCCTTTTGTGTACCTAAGTATTGTGTCTATGTTATAATTGTATAGAATAGTTTTAATGTGTTATATTACTGTTGAGCTATCTGTGAAGCAAATATAAGTTCCCTGTCAGTTTTCAGAGTAGATATTGCAATAAACCTCATTTTGTCTTTGACAAATTATTGGCTCTAAGTCTTTTATTGCTTCTGGTCTGTGCTTGATTGGCGGGCTGTAGCCGTATCCTCCACTCGGGACATTTATCCCGGATGCCGGTATTTGTCTGTTTAGGTGAAAAATGGTCCCCCCTTGTTGCCCCCAAGGGTTTCCAAATTAAACTTTAGACTGCGGGATGGTCTGGAGATTAGTAAATTGATCGATTCGATTTTCTGGGGTAACATTGTGGGTTGCAGGTGATACATATGACAAGAGATTTAAAAACCTGAGACTTTTCAGCATGGAAGAGAGACAAATAAGAAAGGATATGACAGAGATCTATAAAATCATAATTGGTATGGAAAAAGTAAATAAAGTGTTGTTTACTCCTTATAACACAAGAACTGGGGTTCACAAAATGACATTAATAGGCAGCAGATTTAAAGTGAACAAAAGGAAGTATTTTTCACACATGAAGTTCACCTGTGAAATTACTTGCTGGACAATATTACGAAGACCAAAACTATAACAGTGTTAAGAAAAGGATTAGATAAGTTTACGGAAGATAGGTCCATCAATGTCTATTAGTCAAGATAGGTAGAGATGCAAAACTCTGCTCTGAAATATTCCTAGCCAGTATTTGCCAGAAACTGGGAATAGGTTCCAGGGGGTCGACCACTTGATGATTACCTATTCTGTTCATTCCCTCTGAAGCATCTGGCATTGTCCACTGTCAGAAGACAGGATACTGAGCTAGATGGACCATTGATCTGACCCAATATTGCCTTTCTTAATTTCTTATGACTCTATCATCTGCTTTTTCCACAAATACAGAATGGAAATATTTATTGAACACTTTTGCCTTTCCTGCATTGTACCTGATAATTTTGCCATTTCCATTAAGTAATGGACTAATACTATTGGTAATAGAACAGTAACATTTTTGTTCTTAATACATTTTAAGAACAAAACTCTTTTTTTAAGACTTAACACTGCTGGCCATTGATTTCTTTGGGTATGTCTACATTTAAAATTTAGTTCAAATTAAGGAGGCTTACTTTGAACTAAATTAGTGCAAGTCTGCACTAGCTTTTATTAGTTCAAACTAAGGAGTTCCCTTAGTTCAAACTAAGGAAAGCCTAGTTCAAATCCATAAAACCTCCCTTAAGTTTGAATTGATAGCTAGTTGGAACTCACAGTGGCTAGCACCTCTGCTTAACATGCAGAAGGTCCTGGGTTCAAGTCCCAGGGGGTTGGACTCGATGATCTCACAAGGTCCCTTCCAGCCCTATGATTTGATTGATTGACTAGTTTGAATTAAGCCAAATGTAATTTGAACTAACTGTTAGTTCAAGTTAATCACAGCTAGATTTTCCCTATGCAGTAGCGCCCCCTACCTGATTCAAACTAGCAAGTCCTGTGAATGGACATGCTAGTTCGAATTAGGGTCTCCAGTGTGGCTGTATTAATCTGAATTAGCATAATTCAAACTTATAATTATTAGTTTGAATTAATTAGTTTGAATTCAGTTAATTTGAACTAACTTTCTAAGTGTAGACATAGCCTCAGTGTCTGCTTTTTCCTCTTATTAATTTTCTACAATTCCTAGCTTACGATTTATTTTTATTAGTATAAATTTCTTCCCAATACTTTTCTGTTTCTTTATCAGAAGACTCAGAAGCAGGCTTAGCTTCAGAAAGACACTTAATCTGGCAAGCGTATTTTATACACCTCCACATTTCTATCCCTATCATGTGTTCCGTATTCTTTTCAAGGCTTATGATGCTTTCCAGTTGGCAGTGCTCCATTTAGCTATCAGTTCTTTAATTTAAGGATAGTTTAGAGTACTAGTTCCCAACCTGTGGCCCAGGAGTCAAAAGCAGACTACAAAGGCTTTCAGAGTGGCCCAGGGCTCCCCTCCTGATGGCTATAGAAGGGAGCTGCTGCTTAAGAACCCGGCAGAATACATTTCCTTGAGGTTAAAAGCTGGTGCAGGCTCCTTGCTGCAGTCAAGAGGATGGGAGACCAATGCTACCCTCCTCCTGTCTGTAGCTGGGAACATGGCAAAGTGCACCACCTAGGTCCATAAGGTCTGGGGTCCCTGCTGGAGCCAGAGGAAAGGGAAATCTGTGCTCCTTTCCCCTGGCTACAGGAGAGAACAAAGTGTTCTGCCTGGGTTTTAGGTGCTAGGGTCCTTGCTGGACCCAGAGAAAGGAGAGCTTTTATCTCCTGGGGTATGTCTACACTTAGACTGTTAGTTTGAATTGACTCGATTCGAACTAATCAAGTCAAACTAATTATGACTACTTTGAACTGAGTCAATTTGAACTAACATGGCCAGCGTAGGAAAACCAATTTGAAATAGCGTGTCCATGAACTGGACTTGCTACTTTGAATTGGAGCAGGGGCACCATGGGAGGTGTGGCAACATGGCCCCCTAGTAGGGCCATGTCACCACCCAGTCCCTTGCCCTGCTCCAAACCCTCTGACCCAGGCACAGGGAAAAGCATCCTCTGCCCAGCTCTAGCAGCCCTGCAGCTAGAGCTGGGCAGCGGATGTTTGTCCCCATCCCGGGCTCAGAAGGCAGGAGCCAGGCAGGGGAATGTTTTCCTCTGCCAGGGCTCCCTGGGGCCAGGGCACCCCCACTGCCCCACATAGACGGGGAGGGCCAGGAGAAGGGAATCCGCCTGTGCTGTCAGCACAGCCAGAGGAACCCCTTTTTACCTGCCCGGCTCCCCTGCCTGGCTCCACTGTGCTGTTGGGACTGGGAAACCCCGTGGCCTCGAGCGGTCAGTGCAGGGGGGAATGGGGGAGAAGTGATTCCCCTGGCCCCTGCTGACAGCTTGGGGCCAAGGGGTTCCCCCGACCCCAAGCTGACAGCACAGCTGGGCAGGGGAGAAAGGATCCCCGTAGCTTCTTACTTGCTGACCGCCCCAGGGAAGGTGCTGAAGGGCATGGCACCCTGGGAGGAAGGTGAACCCTTTTGAATTCAAACTAACTTTAGTTTGAATTCATATGTTTACACAGCATAAATTGGAATTTGATGGTTTGAATTGATGATCACTTCGAAGTTACGGGAGGTTTTGTAATTTCAAAGCAATAGCTTTTCCATTTGACCTAAGGGAAGCCTTGGGTCGAATTGGCCAAGTGTTGTATAAACAGGTCTTTTTTAAAATTCGACCTAATGTTTATTAGGTCAAATTTAAGTGTGTGTGTAGACATACCCCTGATGCCAGGGACCCGGGTGGAGTGCACAGGTTTATAGGATGTGTGCGGTTTCCCTGCTGTACAGATCAGTGCAGAGGGAGCTTCTTCACTGAACTCCTTCCATCTGGCTGCAGTGGGGGTGGGGCTCCTGGGCAGAGACTGGTGGCCTTTCATGTTGTAAACATATCTCTGGCCCTTGAGCCAAAAAAATTTGGATCCACTGGTTTCGAGCTATGCTTTCTTTAAAAGACATTTGAGATCTTTATGAAATTAAGTGATATCTACACCACAATCAGCATAATGGCAGCACTTCAGTTTTGCCGCTATAGCGTAGGCAGTTGCTACAGTGATGGCATTGGTTTTTCTGTAGCTATAGTAATCCAGCCCTTCAAGAAGCAGTAACTAAATCATCGGTCAACCAAGTGAGATCTACGCAGGTCCTTAGATCTGCTTAATTATGTCTCACAGGAGTGAGGATTTTTCATACCTCTGAGTAACACTGTGCGATTGACCTAAGTTTTAGGTCTTGACTTTACCTTAGATACAATCACTCAGCCTTTGTAAGGTCACTGAAGTGGACACAGTTTTAAGGAATTTCTGTCAGAAGACACATAATACTGTCAAAATTCTTAACTAAATCCTGTACCAGGTTCTAAACGTATTTGCTATGTAAATTTACTCTGTCCAATTTTTTAAAGTAAGTGATGTCTTGATGTACTGGTCACTAGAATTCCTTTAAGAAGAAATCCTAATGATGAGCTGAAGCACATACAGTAAAATATTACACATTTGTCTTTGTATTATTTATTAAATGAGTCACTGAGTGGCACAATTGCTGTCTCTTACGTTTTGTGTTACTAACTCTAACTTAGCTTCAGCATTGTGCATGTTGCCAGCTGAGCGATATTATGATAAACATTGGCTTTTCCATGGCCATGGTTATGCTGTGTAGCAAAAACCATGGCAGAGAGCTTCAACCCACAGTTCAGTAATTGCAGTGATCATTCCTGAGGTACTCAAGATTTTCCAAGTGTAAACTACTGGGTTTTCCTTGACTGGGCTGGTGCGGATAGTGAAGTCCTCTAGGGTGTCAGATTCTCCTCATGAGAAATTCACTTAATCATTGTTTCTGTAATGTCTAAACTGCAGCTGCTCCATTACAAGCAGATGCGTAAAAATTACTTCCAGGCTTCCCATAGCTCAGTATGTTCTTTTTTAAAAAGAAAAAAGCAAAATTGCCAATAGAATTGAAAATTTCTTCTGGGTAAAGGAGGAAATAATCATCTATATTAAAGCTTTCTGCAAAGCAAATGGTCTTTCAGATGGTTCATTGTTATCACTAACTTTTCTTTTTTTCCCTTTCCATAAAGTTCCTTGTCATCACTGTTTTCTGTCGTATCACAAGACAGTCATTGCTTCCATGGCGCGTTCCCAACTGGTTGAGTGTGACCTGAACCATGTGCTAGCAAGACCCCATCCTCTAGTTTCCAGTAGCATACTCCCTTTCCTCCTCTTCCTCTTCCAGCTCCTCCATCTTAAATATGGATTGTTCAGATTCAGGTTCCAAAGATACCCAGTCAGCTGCTCCTACCAGTTGTGGTCAAAGCACTAAATAGCCACATACATTCATTTCTCTGGGTTATTCCTCAGTATGGGACACTCACTTATTTCTTCATCAACTTTCTTACTCACTGTTTATATCTGCTACAAATGACCTTTTATCTACAGTAAAAAAGAGTGTCCTGTGACACCTTAGAGACTAACAGATTTCTTCAGTCATAAGCTTTCATGGGCTCCAACCTCCTTCATCAGATACCATGAAAGCTTATGCCTGAAAAAATCTGTGAGTCTTTAAGGTGCCACAGGACTCTTGTTGTTTTTACTGTACAACAGAGTAACATGGCTACCCCTTTGGAAATGTTTATGTACAGTGGCACATCAGTTAAAATTGCTGTTTCTACTGTTAGACATTTTTCTTCCTGCGAAACCAGTTTATGTGTATAGGGTTTTGTGATGGGATGTGTGCTTCCCTCCTCACATCCATGGTCATCTCAGGAAATGCTCAAATTCTCTTTTAGTGTTCACCTCATACAATTTATTCAAGTCCTCTTCACCAACAGGATAGTGCAACATAATATTCCTAACTACTAAGGCCTTCAGCCTATGTTCATCAGGGCCTTGGCAGAACAAAGATCTCTCTTCCTTGGGTTGTTCTTCAGTAAGGGCGAAGCTAACCCCACCCTCCTCTCTTTAAAACTTCGTTCCTTCTTGCCTTTTTTCAAGCTAGTCAGCTGATGAGCCAATGTATTTGTTAACTCATTCCATGTCCCTAGCTGATTAGCTAGTTCCTCCCTATTTTATCAATCAGTCATCATGGTGGAAACTAATTGAGGATACAGCTATGAGTGTATTCAGCCATCTCTCAGTTCTTCATATTCTGTCACAGGTTTATTTATTGCATGAGCTTTTGTGGGAGAAAATTCCACTTCATCAGACGCTTTGAAAATGGGGAACTTACAGAATGGGAGGAAAATAAATGCAGGGAAGTGTAAGTCATAGGATCAGGTCAGACTGTTACAGCAAATCAAAGCAGTTGTTTAAATTCAAATACTTGGGAACAGCATACAGAGGAATGTGAAGTCAGATCATCTTTTGTAATGAGAAAAAAATCCATAGTTCCTATTTAACCCTGAGGCAACAGTGTCAAATCTGCATATGAATTCCAGTTCTGTAGTTTATCTTTGAAGTTTCGATTTGTTACCCATTTGTTTGAGCGCAGTTATTAACAAATAAACAATGGAGTGAGCAGGGAGAGACAGAGTTGTTCTAATAAAATATCGCATCCCCCCTTTGTCTCTATAACTGCGACCAACGCGATTATGATTATACAGCATTAAAGGAGCAATAGACTAGATGAAGCAGACAATGTTTTTCTTTATACGTGACTTGATCATAGTCCTCTTTATGTAAGTAGAGCTATTAAGTACACTGTTGGCACCTAAAGTGTGTCACAGTGCTAATAACAATAGCAATATCTTTGTGCACAGTGCTGTAGCTAAATTAAAATTGCCAAGAGCCATGACTATTTTTGAAAGTATTCTGAAAGTTTTTTTTCTAACACTGCAAACAACTTGAGAAAGTTAGAGTTATTAACTGGGATATTTATTTGGCTATAATTGTGCTGTGTTCTTACCAATCACTTTCACAACATCCCATCTCTTTCCTTCTTTCAGTAATAAATCATAATCCTGTATGTGTGATGACACTAATCTGTTGCTACAGAAGGACTGAGGTGTCCTAAATTCAGCATTGTGAATTCACCATAGGATGAACTGCTGAGAGAAAATAGTTCAGGAGAGAGCAGATTCTTTCAAAATCATAATGCCTTCAGAAATAAGTAAAAATGAAAAGCAAAGAAATATGCTTATCATCTGAGGGGTCTAAAAATACTTGTAATCTGATAGATGACATTCAAGAGTCAGATTTGAGTAGGCATTATTCCATTAGGTTTCTGTAACCTTTAACTTTTCAGCATGGATATTTTGGAAAGTGCACTTTGCCTTAAAATATTTGAGTCACCTTGCGTGTAACCATCACTTGCACAATAGAAGTTATGCAGAAAATATCACAGGATGCTTCTACGTGGGGATTAAAATAAACCCATTGCCAGCCTGGGTCAGCTGGTTCAAACTTGTGAGGCTCAGATTCTGGGGATGAGAAACTGCTGTGTAGACGTTTGAGCTTAGACTGGTGTCCAGGCTTTGAGACTCTGCAAGGATGGAGCTCAGGGTTCAGTCTATGCCTGAACATCTACTAAGAGATTTTCAACTGGAGCCCCATGAGCCTGAGAGAGTTGACGTGGGCCAACCACACCCTTTGTAGATGTGCCGACAGAGGCTCTCATTTTGTAAAAAGACATACATAAGGGCAAACATATTTAAGCTGTGACTGACATCTATACTGTTGTCCCCAACATGTATGTGCACCACGGACTGGATATGCACAAGATGGGTTTGGACAAATGTAAGTACAGACACATTTTTGCACATGAACTTTTGAAAAAGTTTAGCATCTACTGAATTCTGAAATTCATGACATAGACAGTCTTTTTGTGAAGAATTTTGTTCTGAGAAAATGCATCATGTCAATGCACTACAAAAGACACAGAAAGCTTTCATAGCAAGGGTTTCAATCAATGCCAACAAGTCAGAACCAAAGTTAAACAGAACTGAGATATAATACATTGAGTTTTTGAAAAAGTGGCGTAACCTCTCTTTGAACAGGATTTCCAAAGACTTGTCAGGAGATTGGATTTTACATGAGTCACTTTGGGATCATAGGTGACTGGATAGCATAGTGGTTAAGAGCGCCGTAGTGGTTAATACCGATGCCCTTTGATACGGGAGACCGGGGTTCAAATCCCGGTGGGTTCCTATCTACCTTCCCAGTAGGGGTCCTTGGGCAAAAGACCCCCTAACGCCTCACTTGCCTACCTCGAATATGAAAGTGACATGAACTAGGAGAGTCATGCGGGCTCGGATGTCGCCTGGATTAACAAGGTCTGCGCCAGATGTTGGGAAACCAGGACAATCTGACGATAAGTGGGCTACTGGAACAAAGCATGCATGGACGAGACAAGAGAACCTGGAATTGATGGAATGCTACTACAACAGCAGACCTAATGAGAGGGGATATATGAA